>JBBCBC010000008.1:20199933-20825790 GCA_037126765.1 Stenogyne calaminthoides | reverse complement strand
CTCAAAGACACACAAAGTCAATTGCCCAGTACCAAATTTCACTAGCTTCCTAGAGCTTTCTCGCTGACTAACCAAGCAGCTTACTCACTCTTGAGCTAACCTTTTCTCACCAACATCACTCACACACTCAAACTACCTAATAGGGTTTGAGTTGGGTCAAGCTTCCCCAACTAGTGTTTATATCCTTTCGAAGAGCAATGCAAAGGCTGTGATATCTCTATTGCTTTGAACAACATTAAAGAAGGAATGGGATGCTGCACGCGAAACACTTGGAAAATCTGGTTTTTTCGAGTGCTTCAATTTGCAAGAATACTAATGAGCTATTGAGTTAGCTTTTGATTTCCCGTGAACCTTTCAATGCGAAGGTCAATGGGTATTTATAAAGTAACTTCTCCAAGGTCACTCTTGAAACACTATCCTGAAGAGATGTGGGATCATGCTTCTTGGTTATTGATGAACCATTATTTAGGTTGAATTCATCTTTGCACATGTATTAGGAAATATGTGTACCACGTGTAGCTCAATCACCCACTTACGAATCCTGAAGATATTATCCGATATTCTGTTGAGGATGCCGGTGGTTAAGAAAGCACGCGATGTTGCTCTCATTGCTGAAACCTTTCCTGGAGCGGCAGGGTCAAACTAACGGCTTTTTTTTTTAGGTCAACCTCATCGAGCCGATATGTTCTTAATTAATGAATGTCTAATTTATTTGCTCAGACTAAGAATGAACGTAACACTATTCTATCAAAATAGTTGTTCAGTATCTTTTGTTCAAGACACAACGTTTTCAGATTCTTCCTATCTTCGTGATCTTCACTGTAGATCTTTCCGAGTCTTCGTATCTTCCAGTCTTCTCGAGTCTTCGTGGTCTTCTATCTTCGTATCTTCCGAGTCTTTTAGCAATAAAGTAAGACATAATTCTTCCCCGATGTTTATTCGTTGACTATACATGGTGCAGACATCCTAGTCTTAATATCTGATAAACTTGATCTATCCTATACTTACCAAGATATCCCGATGGCCGCCATACTCAAAGGATTTGGTGGATCTAATCAAAAATCTATATTAAATTCATCTCCCAACATAAAAGTTGATGTGTAATGCTTGGATTGATTTGTTCGACTAACGGTTACACTAGTACAATATGATGTATTTAATAGGACCTGCTGCAGAGGAAATTTTTTAATCAATGAAGTTATAAATACCAATGTCGTTGTCGATTTTTAATCTTTTTTCACTTAATGGAATTGTATAGTTAATAACTATTGCTTTGATTTATTACAGTAGTTTAGTCAAAGAGATTCAATACTTTGTATTTTGGGGTAATATTATTATTTATATGATAGATCACCAAGATTTAATACGCAGAATCGCACGGAGAAATTTTATGGATTTTGGTCTCCCCTGAGATCAAAGGTTAACAGCATCACCCACAAGTGGATTAATTTTTCAGATGATAATACCGTTGAGTTGTCCTTACTCCATATGAAAATAGATATTAATTAATTAAAACATTCAAAGAGCTTTCTTAAATTAATTGATGACGCGAATATTAAACACTGTGTGTTGGTCCTGTGAAAAACCCATGATATGCGTGAAATCATGTAATGCATATAAAACAAGCGGATAACGGTGATTCAATTTTTAAACCATGTGTTTTGCTTAGTAAATTAAATGGTGATAAGTAAGAAATATAAAATATGAACAATATTTGTGTGTCTGAGTCCAACCCACATCCACTCTTCCCTTATTGTTAGGGCACCCAACTATACCAATCGGATTCTAGATTAAGCAAATAAGTCCAACACAATACAATGTATGTTTAATGAGTTCTCACCTTCTGACTTACCCCCTCACGAGACGCTTTCACCACTTCATATGGATCGCTAGATGTTTAACGCAGTTCTCACTCGACCTTAAAAGTAAAGCCTAAATTAACCAACTTACAATCTCGCTAACAAAACTAAACCTAACGCTTCTATTAGTAAAGATTGGTTTGGTGTTCAACTAGGTGAGATTTTCCTCTTACATTTGCTTCTAGTCTCAATGCTATGATGGAAAATCTTCTGTTTAGGATATTACATTTGTACTTAGATTCAGATAAAACACTCTTTTAATATATGCTGTATTTCTCGGCTTCAGTATTCATATGGAAATGTCAATGATTTGTTTTAGTCACCATGGGTGTTTTCACACTTCGCATATTGAATAATGAAGGAAGAACTTGTATTTAGTGTGGATTTGGAATGTTACCGTTGGCGATGTCACATTCAAATCCATACTAATCAGTAGCCTTCAAAATTTTTCAGTCGGTTGTTTCCTCTCATTGGTCCACATCATTCAATCTAACCGGCAGAGTAATCCTCGTGGATTCGATTCCTCAACTTTCTTTAACTCGAAGCCTTGACCGTGGTTCTGATCTGCGCATTCTTTCGCGACCTTGTCCGACGTATATACCGACACTCGCTAATCGAAGTTCAACTTTTCCGACTTTAAGATCCGACCGCCATTTGCTGACCCAAAGAGTCTCGATCATGGCGTTTCCGTTCTCAAGTAAATATGTCTTCGAGCAAAGTGTCTTATGAGGACATCGACCGCGACGATGTTATCGTTTTACCTCTTTTGATTCTGGTTCGATGGTCGCCGATCCGTACGCAGATTGGTTTTCCGATTTCAGCTTAATTTCTTCTTGCCTATCCGACAATTACCGATCGACGACATCTTCAGCTATATATCGATCAAGATATCGAAGTTATCTCAGATTGTTAGCTCACGGATCTCACCGCCTTATTCAAGCCTTCTTCGACGTACGACTTCTTCGATCTTGTTTCGTTCGTTTCCGTCATCCGATTGATCCTGCAGATCCATCCGACGAAGCGTCCTCTTCCGATTCTTCCGATCAACTGCTTTAGCTTTTTCGCCCGATTTTGTCAATTTCATCGCTAACTCTAACTCATCCTACTCTATCCGACCTCGGGATCATCTGCTCAAGAAATTTCATCTCATCTCGATCATCTTCGCTCGATCATGAGTTTCTCAACTTGTTATCGAGATTAACTTAAATAACACACAAGTTGATAATATTTGGCATAATTTATCAAACTAAAAATATCCCAACAACGCAGAAATATTAACCTGGAGCCATTTTTCATAATATGAAGAGAATATAAAATAGTAATTTCAAGGAATGAATTAATATTACGGGTCGAAAAAATATTGAGGCTCAATATTGATTTTTCTGCCTATCAGATGTTCAAAACCTAATTCTACTAAAGGTCCCTCAAATAGCCCATAATATAATCCAATTAACTAAAGCGCGACAAAATAAAGAATTAATTGCTGCAAGAAATATGAGAGAGAAAATATTGGGAAAAAAAAGATTTAAAATAGTCATATGTTTGAAGATAAGATTTTCAGAGAATAAGATTTTCCCATACTTCAAGAGAATCTTTGACCATGTCTTTTCAATATTTATACATGAAAATGGTAGTGAGAAATTATGGAAAAAAGATATATATGGATCATATATGGAAAAAAAGATGCATATCAATGTATATTTGTTAATTATCTCTTGGAGAATAAAAATATTTCCATATCCCATATATTTTCCTCAAAAATTTCGTCCAACCCTTTAGTATAAATAAGGGCTGATTTTTTCAGCCCCAATAATTCCAAGACAACACATTAATAGATCTTTTCGAAAAAAAAAAAATATCAAGATCGACAAAATATTAGATATTTTTCAAACGTCGATAATTTGTGATTTTCAAGTGTGCAACAAGAAAAATTAATTCTTACTTGAGTGATAGATAGTTTGTGAGATTTTCCACGAATCACAAAAAGCTAGGGCGAGAATACTTGGGGCGGAGTTTGGGTTGAATCGTCTTCATTTATTCTTTATGTTGAAGGTGTCTCTCCGATTCATTGGTAAACATTTAATCCTTTAGGCTCTGCGTTTGTTTTGGGACTCACACGCGGATGGACTTAGGACTTTGGCTCCTATCTCATACGAAGTTTGAGATTTTTAGAATCAGTTTCAAATCCACATTCAATCCACATCTACAAAATACCTATAAAATCTATTATTATTCTTCTCCCAATACATCACCTTTATACACATTATTACTCCTCTCAATATATAATATTATAATACAATATCAACATTGATTGATTATAAAGTTAAATCACACCTACTTAAATCCCAAAAACAAACACACATATATTTACTATTCATCATGATTCTAAATCCCTGGATTTTAAAACCTTGACTTGTTCTCAGGACAACTTAAATCCAAAACAAACGCACTCCTGGGCCCGCATGTTTAGGGATTTAACGCATTTACGATTGTTCGATTACATGATTTACTTGATTTAATTGTTTAAATCATAGAATTAGATTATAATAATTCATATTTTAATTTCACGTCCCGAAATCAGATCCCTGGCATGTTTAATAAATTTCAACATCTAATCCCGGGTCATGTATTTGTATCTCCATCATCGCACCGATAATCTGGGAATCAATATAGGCAGATAAGGTGGTACCTGGTGCCGCGAGGTTGGTGCTTGATTTGACCTCTACTCCTACTCATACCCCAACCCGACACGAGACACGCTCGTATTAGATCATTCATCTGTGTCGATAAATTAAATAATCATTATTTCCAATTGCCACGAATTAAATCACATTATATATAACTATAATTAAAGAACATTATTAACTCAATTTATAATAACGGTTGACACCTTAAAAAGACCTTAACAATTAACAATGATTAACTGCTTCTTTTAATTCTCCTCTCAATTGATGCTGTAGAACATCAGTCAATACAACATAATCATTATCTACTTTGCATTCATTCCGGGTCTTTATCTCATCCCCTTCGAATCCAAGCGACTCTTGGCTTTGTTTATTTCTAAGAATCTCGTGGTCGCCCACTAAGGATCTTGGCTTGATTTGCAAACGCTATCCGATCCTAATAAGATCCGGGTTACTTACAATAGTAAATTTGAGCCGTTTGACTTAATACAAATGGATCATAACGATCAGAGTCTCGTTTTTTTTACGAACGTCCACAATCTAAGAAACTAAGATGAACTCTTTTCCAAGGTGGAGGGCTCAAACCCTACACTTGTACACAACCACTCCTTCTCATGATATCCAAGATATTCCAATTACTATTTCTTCGAGGATTCCATAGAAATCATTCTCATTTGAATTGTATTTTTCCCTTGATACAAACTCCATTGTTAGTAGTTGATTTAGATGCACCATAAGCGATTGTGTGAAATTTTGTAACCATTCACGTGATACCGGTATGTGGTGACATAACGCGAAGGACCACTCGAAGATCGCATAAACCAATACTCGATAATGTTTTACTTACTTTATAATTAATCAATTTATGTGAGAACCATTTTTGATTTATTTATTATTTATATTTGCTTATTTTAAGATGACTTGAAATTAATTCAAAACCACAATGCAAATTCATGTTGAAGCCTAGTATCTACTTTACTTCCTAGAGATTCATCAACAAGTGCAAGTTGTCGGGAAATTGATATTCTCACGATATATATTAATACGAACTTTAGACAAGATCCACTATTCACACAATTCGTTTAACATCGACTTACTTCAACATACCACGCACTCTTCTTCGCAATTTAGTAATACGCATTTATGTTTATATTTTTTCTCTAGATCTAAAAATTCATCACATTATTCCAAGTTCACTGCAAGTTTCATAACATCGATAAATTACCCCCACTTTGGGGTATTCACCTGCCATCGAATACGAGTATATATTGTAGTCTTCATCATAACACAACCAAAATAATGTGAGCAAAATATTGATGCATCTCTAAAGGAACATGCATAGAAATCGCTTCAAACACACAGACTTGTTGCCTAATTTGAGCCCAGTGTCACAAGATATTCTAATTAGAATTTATCAAGGATCAATAAGAATCAAGAATTTATCGTATATATATTTAAAGTTATAAATTATACCTTCGAATGGATACATCCATCTATATTGTACTGTTTACTTTGCTTCATGTGAGAGAATAAGTAGATGCCCGAATTGAAAAAAAAATTGAGTGAAAATATATGTTCCAACGACAAGATTACTGGAATATTTGCTTCCAATCGAGTCAAGTTCACCGATAGTAATAGTCGTTGAAGTTATATCTTTGAAGGGGACGGTAAGCTTTTGGATAAACTTTTCACATGAGGCGACAAAGTTACGGAAAGCAATAGGTAGTAGTCTCTGCGTAAACACATGGCAATCATGACTCTTCATCTCAAACATCTTCAATTTTGTCCAATCTACACATAGAACATGTTTGACACATAGTTGTAAAGGAAACTTCAACTAATCGACCTAGATTACAATAAATCATCTATAATTAGTAAACACAACACATTCTTGTTGTGTGACTCGTACCCCTCGTATATCGGCGATTAGTCGAAAACTTGGTCTTAATTGAACCCTAGACAATAAATCGAGACATTCTCAATATACGTAGGTACGTCATGAGGAATGTGCAACTACGTATAAGCAAACATGGGCTATTACGATAAACATTTTCTATTCATGAATACTCGATTAAGTCTTGAACATGAAGAAGTTGTCTATTCAAATAACTTAATACATTATCTCTAATCACTAATTGATCATGTATATGCACTTAGTCACAAAGTCTAGGATTGGCGTGCATCGTGGAGATGACTTAGATCGATTATGATGAAGATGAGTATTCTCTCTAAAATCGCATTGAGGAATGAATCATATTCTTAGCTCCACTACTGGCGCCACGTACATTTCGTGATGAACTCAATCCGAAGCCATATCTAACCATGGAAGGGTGCTGGCGTGGATTATGGTCAAAAGTTCATCACTCCGCACGTAATACAGCGTATTGATCTCAAGTCGAAAAGAGTATCACATCGGCCCCACTAACTAGCAAGACACGCTGTGAGACACATATTGTAGAATTACATCAAGCCGGTTTCTCGGATGGGTATAACAATACCCTCATGTATTTGTGCATCCATCATGAGATACCTACTTTCTACGTAGTAAGTGAGATCTTACTACTCTCTAAAGTATGATGCGGATCGCACACCAATCTCAATCAGATCATCATTATCCCATTCTTGATGATCCTTGATGGGAAATTTAATTGAGAATCATGCTTAAGTCATCCGAGTTCTCACAACCTCGGTAACCTTAATGACTCATGGAAAACTTGCATGAATAAATGTAAACAATCAAACATAATATTCAAACAAGTGTATTTTCATACATTAATATTAAATGAACTATAATATTAAATCAAGCGGAATATTATCGAAGTATTTTATCCTTACAATAGATTGTCTCTAGGACCTTTAACACTCTTGGTCAAGATTCCTCACGGTTTTTTGAAGAAAAGGGAGACACTCGTGTTTGCGGACTTAAAAAATCATTATATAGGATCATTGGAAGCTTCCGCTTTAAGCGCGCAATAAACTCACTCGCTTTACTTGAGATTATATTTCATCAATCAAAAGCGGATCACTCATTGTTCATTCTTCAACAACGTGGGAGGCGTTTCTCATTAACACTACGTCTATGTTGATGATGTCATCCTAGTTGAAAATTGTCTCACAATAGATTGTCTTTAGGACATTTAACACTAACAGTCATCCACCAACTGGTGAATAATAATGCCTTCTTTACATGGGGACCTCCTTGATGAAGTTTTATGAAGATTCCTCATGGTTTTTTGAAAGAAAAGGAGACACCGTGTTTTGCGGACTTAAAAAATCATTATATGGGATGCATTAGGCTTCGGAGTGGCGGCACATAAATTCACTCGAAACTTTGCTTGAGATTATATTTCATCAATCCAAGCGGATCCTCATTGTTCATTCTTCAACAACGTGAGGCGTTTCTCGTAACACTCATCTATGTTTGATGATCATCATCCCAGTTGAGAATATGAATCTATTATTTGTTAAGAAAGATTTACGATGTTAGAGTTCGACATCGAGGATCTCGCCTGTTATATTTTTTCTTGGGATTGAAGTGGCACAATCCTCTGAAGGACTTATATGCTCGACCGGCGAAAAATACGCCGATATCTTAGAATGTAGATTTCGAAGGTACACGCACCGAGAACCTTTTCCATGGAACAAAGCGTGAAGTTTTCTCTTGATGATACGATACACAGGAGGTTGACGGCCAATATGATGCCTTATTTGATTATTGTTGTATCTCACAATTACATGTCAGACATCACATTTGTTGTGAACATCTTTAGTTAGTTTTGAGTAAACTACCTACGTCGCATTTGGATCGAGCTACATGTGACCAGATACTTAAAGATGATGTCAGACGAGGATCTTCCATACGACGGAGCGGTGATTTAATCTTCTGAGCATATTTTGATGACCGGATTGGGGAGATGCATCATGATCGAAGGTCTAGTACATGGATTTTATATCTCTTGGAGGTTTTGCTAATTTCATGGAGAAGCAAGCGATCCTAAGGGTTCTTGCTTAATCTTCGGTGTGATATCAAGTATAGCAACTATAATTGTGAAATTATTATTATGGTTACATTGAACTTTCTTTGTGACCTGTACAAAAGCGCCTTCAACATGGGCCAACACATTCATTGTAATGATCAAGTTGCGAAGACATATTTGCTTATAAATTAAAATTATATATCGCGGCGCGTCTGAAAGCAAATCAAAATGGATTTGTTATTTTGTTAGTGAGAAAGTGAAAAGTAATAAAATTGAACTGTACTATCTCTCACAATTAACAGTCACATATATATTTACCAAGGCATTGGGGAGTGAATCTTTGGGAAATAGTGTGCCCGAATCTATTCGATGTGTGATTTAAATACAAATTTAAATAAATAATTATTACTAACATGAAAAGATATGCTAAGATTTTAATTCTTGTAAGAAGTAATCTTGAATATATCGATATATTCTCTTTCCCATAAATAAAATTTCACACAAAAATTCCTTCCTAATAAATACGTTATTTAAAAAAAAACAAGGAATAAAAGTCGAAATCCCAGGATTACTTGAATTTATGAGATAATCTTATTCAAGAATACTTATCTGTTAGTGTTAGTGTCGCAAGAGACAACCTGTGTAAGGACATAATACTCGATGATATTCATTTGATTTAATATTATAGTTCAAATATTAATGTATGTCAATACAACTTGTTTTGAATATTATGTTCTATTGTTTTGCATTTATTCAAACAAGTGTTCCATGAGTCATTCTTTGTCATTGAGGTTGTGAGAACTCAAATGACTTAAGCATGATTTGTTGAAATTAATTGCCTGGATCTATTAGGGATGAAATAATTCTAACAATTATTACTAGCGTGAATTAATCCTATATTAATTCAAATAATAATTCAACAACCAATCATGCATATAAGCAGTTCACATAAAACCTCCGATGCGAGTAAATACTATGGATTATTTGAACTAACCTCTAGTGACAAACAGCTGAGAAGATGGATCCTTTCACACGAACACGCCCGAAAAGGTCTTCTCAAGTATTCCTTATCTTGTTCAACAATCGATTAAGGGTAGGAACTTCATGAACAATTTAACAAAAGGGAAAATAAAATTATGTTGCACCACCTTTAGGATTTCTAATTTTTTCCAACACATGGAATTGCACTTGGAGATGAAACACTCATCCCCTATTTATAGATAATAGGGTGAGTGAATTTTTGTGCATGAATAAGATGGGAAAAATCTTTTTGATCTCAAAAGAAATCTTGAATATATCGATATATTTTTTTCTCCATATTTAAAATATTCACAAAAATCCCAACTCACTATATTAAGGGATTTTTGAAAATATCACATTGAATAGGGAAGAAATATGATCTTTGACTTTTCTTGAATTTATGGGATAATCTTGTATTAGAATACATATTCCTATAAAAATCTTTTCCAAGAAAAAATCAAGAAAATCTTTTTATCTTACTTCCTTGATGATTTTGAAAATTATGAAAAAATTAGCAACAATAATTTATTTTATTTTAAACCCTTTTTCGGTTATTGGACATTATGTTTGGGGCTGCTTGAGGGGCCTTTAGGAGAATTAAGATTGGACCTTCTAATGGACTTTGAATATCTAATATTAAGCCACAATATTATTCAAGCCCATAATTATTAATTAATCTCACTACATAATTAATATGGCACTATCCATCTTAACCCATATTTATTAATATGGCTCGGTTATTATTTCGAAGTGTTTAAGATTATCATTATGATTAAATAATTCACCCTTTAAAAAAGCTTTCCTTTAATTAATATCTTTTGTCCTTGGTCAAGGAGCGGTTCAACATTATTATCCATATCGGAAACTAATTCCACTTGCAAGATTTGGTATGATAAATCTTTATGAACCTCCCAAGGGGGGGCAAATCAAGCAGTGTACTGCTTACGATTCTTCGTATTAAATCTTATTAATCGCAAGATGTGACCGATAATATTGCCCAAGATATAAAGTATTGAATCTCATTGATTTCTGCGAGTCATTATAAGTCAGCGATAATTATTAACCACACGCATCTATTTAAGGGGACTTAAGATTAAGAAAATAACGAACTTATTTGAGGTCTAATTTAACTACAATTAGGTCTTTGAAGAATTTATCCTCCACAATAGGTCTATTCGATTACATCGATCATGCACTAGTGTATTCTCTTGGTCAAGACAAGTCGTCCCGGAGCCTTACACTTCAACCTTTCACGGCGGATTGTTCATTTCATCTAGGTCGCGGGAACGCAATGCTTTTTAGTTACAAGGATTTGTTAATTTAATCTACGTGATCCGGTATCACTAAATTAACCACAATGTAACCATTATTGTTTATTGAACAATTATGCGATAAATATAACATTCAATGATATTTAAAGCATGTTGATAAATAATTTATTTCAATAAATAAAGGCGATCCGGATTTTGGTTATACAAAGTAAAAAGCATACTTTCCATTATAACTCAACAAGATTCTCAAATGGCCTAGATCAAAGGATCATCAAGAATGGGATATTGATGATGATCTTGAGATTGGTGTGTGATCGCATCATACTCTTAGAGAGTGTAATAAGATCTCACTTCTTTGCGAGATACTAGGTATCTCGTGATGGATCTGAGATACCTTAGTGGGTATTGGTATACCATCGAGAAACCGATTTGATGTAGTTCTACTATATGTGTCTCTGGTGTCTCGGTTAGTGGGAGCGATGTGATACTCCTTTGACTTGAGGTCGTCATCATACGACATGTGGAGTGATGAACTTTGACCATGACCGGAGCTTGCACCGCTTCCATGGTAGATATGGCTTGGATTGAGTTCATCCGGATTTAAATGTGCATGGTAGTTGAGCAAGAATAGGGTTCATTCCTCAAAGTGGATTTAGAGAATACTCATCTTCTGTCATAATTTGGATCTAAGTCATTGATTTCGATGCGTCGTCAACTTTAGACTTTGAGGTAAGTGTGACATCACGATCAATTAGTGATTAGAGATAATATGATTAAGTTATTTAAATAGACACATTATCATGTTCAAGACTATAGTGATTCGTGAATGAAAGGAAGATATCGCAATAGCCCATATTTAGATTCTAGTGTAGTTGCGTTTCTGCATAACATACCCATATATTGAGAATATCGATTTGTTATGCAGGGTTCAATTAAGACCATTAGTTTGACTAATTTCGATATATGAGGGCTTATGGGTCACACAACAAATAATGGTTGTTTACTAATTATAGTTGGTTGATTAAATATTATATTGGATATTAATATTTAATTTATGGAGAATATAATAATAATTATATTTAGAATTAATTATTATTACTATTTAATTAAATTAGATTTAATTAAATAGGATTCCCAATAATAATATATGGAATATTATTATGGGATTTGATATATGGAATCAAATCAGTAGAGATTTGATATACATGAAAATCAAATCAAGTAGAGATTTTGTATATATGAATTAAATCTATGGGATTTAATTTACAAGATTGGCGGTTTTTATTTCCTAATCGGGGTTAGCTTAAGATTTAATTTGGGTCTCTATATATATATGAGCTCTTGGGAATTCATAACACAAGACTTCAAATTTTCTCCATAAAATCTCTTAGTTAGAATTTTCCAAAGCAAATTCATCTCGGGGATTCAATTTGGCAAATGTCATGCGAATTGGTAAGCATTATTGCGTGGATACCATAGTTGAGAATCCATATGCAATTCTTTGTAAGAATTATGTTTATGTTTACCTAGTATTTAATTATGCAATTATATGTTCGTTGTTGGTGAATTTGTTTATTTCACACGCATGTATTACATGTTTACGTGCCTCTAAATTCCAACGATGGTATCGAGCTTTAGGCTCTTGATTGATTGCATTAATTGAATAATTGGTTTTTTTATAAAAAAAAAATTTAAAGCGCGCCGATGCGGCCAAAATGAATTTGACCGCGCTTTATTTGATTGTTTAGATGAGTGTGATTACACCGCAACATTTTTCTTGTCTTAACGTTTTGTTTTGTTGCTGCTCAATTAGGGTTTTAAAACCCTTTGCTCCACCTTGTGAAAACCGTCTGCGATGGTGACCTCTGACTCATCATTTGGTTTTCGTGTTATTTATCGCGCACCTCGCGATCTTATGCGATCCCGGGCGATGGCGGTGTTCGCCTTCCTGTGGTTCTCTCGATTGAAATCCGGTGTGATTTTCTTCTTCGTGATTCACGGTTTCAGTCTCAATTCCGGCGGATCGATTCAACTCAATTCAGCGATTATGGCGATCTCCTCCTTTCGATTCTTGAACCCCGCTTGCTTATGTCGCCTCTTGAGGCGTTGACGTAGCGCACCAAGCGTGCCGAGGAGACGAATGCAGTCGCGGCAGCTCGAATGCGGTGGCGGAGATCTGACCCCTAATGCGTCGGCGGGCTTTTTTTCATCTTTACTCGGTTGCGGTGATTCACCCTCGTGATGATGATGCGCTGACATCTCGATAATCTGAGCGACCTCGCTGATGTACCACCACCGCATGCTCCTCTTGTCCCGCCTATGATGTTTCATGTGTTGATTCATTTACATATCGTTTGATTTTGATTAAAAACCCTAATTTCAAAATAATTGGATTAGTTTTAGATTAATTAGTTCTTGGATGATGTTGTTAATCTGTTGATTTGGTTTTTTGGATGCGAAATGAAGGGCGGATGCCTAAAATTACGAATAGATCTTTTGTCGGATTTGGGCGGTGATGGCGGAGGTTGTTTTGCAAATTTGATTTGGAGCAGGCCCTAAATGTATCCTTTGAGCCTAACAATAAATAATTAAAATCTAATTTGTCTATTAATTTGATTAATATTAAAATTAGATTAAAGGTGCCAAATGTGGATAGCTCCAAGTGGTTAGACTCCACTTTGAGACCTCGAGGTCGGGTTAACCCGACACGGAGGGAATTTTATTCCCTTGTGGTGGTCCCCTCTTATGGGGGTGGTGGTCCCAATTTGTTGGGTTCTTGATTTAGATTCTTGGTCTTGATTTGTGGTTAGAGAATTGCGGTTTCGGAATCCTCCTCTTGTGGTGATTGCGGTTCCGGTCTCTGAGATGAAATGATGTTGTCATGTGCTAGATGGTAGAAGAATTATTGTAATTGATTATGTTAGGAATTATAATTGATTGCTTTAAAAAAAATAGATTAAAGGTTGGACCTTAATTAATTATTAATTGGACTAATAATTAAGTTTTAATAATTAAAATTGATTTTAAAATTGTTTTTAAAATTGACGTTAAAAGGTTATTAAATCTCACTTGGTTAACTAAATTTGTTTAAATTTGTTAACACTTTTAAAGTCAGCATTATAATTTGTTTTGGGTAGGCGGCGCCAAATATCGAGGACGTATTAAATATTTTGGGCGTCCAAAATAATTGTTAGTCCGTGTAAGTCATGTTTGGGGTGGCGGCGCCTAATAATTGCTCAAATGTAGCGTAGATAGCATGATGGATCTCGATTAAGCAATTAATATCCCGCCTTTAAAATGATCCTCACTAAAATATTGTTTTTCATTAAATTGAAAAGATGTCTTCATCAAAGTTAAAAATAAATAGGAGATTTCATTCCAATGAGTATTTAAGGCCCTCGTTTTTTTGCTCGGATCTACATCTAACGGGACTTTATATAGGGACATGTAATGTAAATGCGTTTTGATGGTTGTAAACCAACTTGATTTTGTTTTGCTAGCCCTCAGTGAACAAAAGTTAAGGGACATAAATCAAACTAGGTTCGATAAACTAGGAATTGCATTTGGCAATTGATTTGGAGATCTACGTTTATGTCATTATAATTATCGGCCCTCATTTATTATAGTAGTAGTAATGTGGATCTGATCCATTCTGATTTATATACTTGATATAAATTTCGTACTCTTTAGATGAATTAGATTGAGTATGTGAAAATAATGGAGACAAAATAAACACAAAAAAAAGGTCATGTTTATTTTGATTCTTTTGAATATTGATCATATAAATTATATGTTTAATTCTAAAATCTTATTTATTTTTCTTGGTTAGTTGAAATGTATAATTTATTATTGAGATGTGTTTTGAAACAAACAAATTGCATTTTGCCAAATTTTACGGACTAACTTTCTTTGAAACATGTGTTTTGGTGCTAAAAGCGAAAAAGATTAGTACGTGTTGGACCGCCCATCCGGAGTTACCCACGAATCTGGTTCCTGGGTGACCCACGTTTGACGTAGCGACTTCGAAGAAGCATCAAGAAGGATGTTTCCCGATTTTCGGTGTATGATGTTGCTCGGCATGACTCACGATATACATAAGCGATGTGAGAAAATGGGTCCCTTCTAGATGCTCAAGTATCTGAAGAATCTCTTTGATTACGAATCTCGTTACGAGATTTATGAAGTGATGAGAGATCTATTAGGATGTCGGTTAGCTAAAGAAGGAAGATTTCACCTCATGTACTAATGATGATAGGCTTTAATTGAAACTTGGTAATTTAAGCATTGAGCTAAAAAGACCAACGTTTTTTCATTTATGTCATCCTAAAATTAAGCTCCGGGTTTCATATTCTAGCTTCATTATGAACTACAATATGAATAAGGCGGATCTTGACCATGCCTAAACTTCTAACGCGTGCTCAAGACTTTTGAGTTCACTTTATCTTTAAGATGGTGTTCAAAGAAGGGCCGGAGTAAACAAGGATGTGTGCCTCAACTATAAGTAGAAGAGGGCAACTTAGAAAGAAGGCTTTGTAAAGTTACGGTTGCTAAAAAAGAAGTATTTTGGGTGCTTACGGCACTAGAACATGTATGTTTGTTATTAAGATAAACATGTCCACTAATAAGCTAAGCTTTGTTTGGTATTGAATCTGGGATGTGGCTCGCACATTTTATAAGAATGTGAAGGGGCTCGTGTGTCTTAGAGGCGATTAGGGAGGGAAGTTGTCTTGCGTGGAAAGCGGAGCAAGAGTTCTCTTGAACATGTGGGGACTTTTTGTGTTAGACTTACCCTTTGGTTTTAGATTAGAACTTAATGATTGTCATCTAGTTCTTTTCTATTACTCGCGACATATATTTGTTGCATTGTGGATATGATGTTCTTAATGTACAAAGTAAAAGACTCAAACTTAGTAATCATGAAAACCCAGAGCTTACTTATGGCATTATAGACTTGATCATGTAAGCGAGAAAGGAATTGCAAGGTTAAGAAATTTAGACTATTTAACCCCATTTGACTTTGAGTCTTATGGAGATTGCGGATCTTGTCTCATGGGCGAGATGATCGATAAACCCTTTATGAGATAGAGGTGCATGCTAAAGAAGTTCTAGAGTTGAACCACATTGACTTATGTGGACCATTGCCAACTCTGGCTAGGGGTAAAGCTTGCTACTTCATCATTTTTTCTTGATGATTTCTCAAGATCTGGGTATGTGTATCTTATGAAACACAAACCGGATCTTTGAGAAATTCAAGGAGTATAAAGATGAAGTAGAGAAGCAACTTGGTAAGAGTATCAAGACTCTTCGATCGGATCGAGGAGGTGAATACCTTTAGTGAATTCACTGATTACCAAAAGTTACATGGAATCGATCGTGGACTTCTCAAAACTCCCAAATGAAAGGAGTATCGAGAGGAAGAACCGAACCTTGTTGGATATGGTGAGGTCCGTGATGAGCTTTTCCTCTCTTTTCGACATTCTTATGGGGATAAGCGTTACAAACCTCAATCTACATTCGGAATAGATTCTATCTAAATCGGTTGTAAGCGAGAGCTGACTTTTACACATATCAAAACATGGGGTTACCCGGTGATTGTGAAAAAGATGTTTTTGGAACAAGTTGGAATCAAAGGTGAAAAGGGTTACTTTATGGGATATCTAAGGAAACTAAAGGATATTACTTCTATCTACGAGAAACAAAGCGGTGATTGTTTAGTGGGAATGATTCATGAAAAAAGACTTTTGTCTTTAAGGAACAATGTCGTAAGATGATAGAACTTGAAGAAATTCAAGAACCATAGATTAGCGTAGAGCGATGATTTGTCAAAGAAAGTGAGAAAGAATCGTTGGGAGCATTCAACAACTCTCATGGTGGAAGTTTATCACTAAGTGATCATCTTCGACCAACGATGCGTAATTGGAGTTGCATTACCTCATGATGAACTTTAAGTGGGCTGAATGAGAACAACATAGTTGAACTCCGCCATCTGAAGGTGTAGCTCTTGAGGACTCTCCGGACATTGATGAAATCGATGCCACAAAATTTTCAAGATCGGAATGTACGACTGCTTCTTACGGTTTAAGTAAGTCTATTAGGACTCGTAATCCGGCTCACTAGATATTATGGTTTTCCTCGTGAGAACATGATGACGTGGAGATCTCGAATAAAGGCGATCCCAAAACTTCTGAGGCGACATTAGATGTTGATTTCGGGAGATGTAACATGAAGCCATGAAATGAAGGTGGACTCGATGTACTCAATCAAGCTGGGACTTGGTTGGAGTTGCCTCTAGGGGTTAGACCCATGGGTTACAAATGGGTCTTCAAGCGTAAGACCAATGCAAATGGCAAAGTACAAACCCTCTACAAAGCTAGGTTGGTGGCGAAGGTTATAATCAACTCGAAGGCATTGACTATGGCGAGACCTTCTCACGATTGTAAAGATCAAGTCCATTCGATTTTTACTTGCGTCTGACACATTTATGATTATGAGATTTGGCGGATGGGCGTTAAAACAACTTTCCTCCAATGGCAACATTGATAAGAAAGTGTTTATGACTCAACAGGAAGGTTTTTATATCTAAGCGAATTCTAATCTAGTATGCTGACTAAAAGAGGTCCATATATGGATTGAAGCGAAGCTTCTAGGAGTTGGAATATCGATTTGATGAAGCTATCAAGTCTTTTGACTTCATCAAAACTTCGGAAGAACCTTGCGTTTATAAATAAATGCGATGGGAAGAATATTGTTTTCATAATCGTGTATGTCGATGACATATTGATTTTGGCAAACTATATCCCGATTAATCTTGATCCGTTAAAGACCTTCATGATGAAGGATCTTGGTGAAGCCTGCTACATCTTAGGGATCAAGATCCATAGGGATAGATCGAAAAGAATGTTGAAGGCATCGCGATCCACCTATGTAGATGAGGTGTTGAAGCGTTTTGCGATGGAGAACTACAGAGAGGTCTCTGCCGATAAATCATGGGATAAAAATTTGTCGAAAGAAGGATTGTCCTTCTAGTGAAGGCGATATCAAGCACATGAAGGATGTCCGTAAATACGCAATTGGGTCAATCATACACCATGACTTGCACTAGGTCCGATGTGGCCCTCTGTTGTCGACATCAGCAGTAGTTACCAATAAAATCCGGGTGAGTCTCATTTGGATTCTTTGTCGAACCATTCGGAAGTATCTTAGGCAAACTAAAGAATATTTTCTTGTTTCGATTAGACGAATCGGAACTAGTAGTAATGCGACCGGATTCTGTTGATGATTTCAAAAGTCGGGTTACATTTCACTCACGAATGATGGGGCGGTCGGTTGGAATAGTTCGAAGCAAGTTGACATGATTGACCACGAAGTTAGTACATTCTTGATGTCGAAGCCTCGGAGGGCATGCGGATTTTATAGTTCTTAAGAGAACTAGAGGTAGTTCAAGTGCCGGTTGTCTAATAAAATTGTATTGAGACAGCGTTGGTGCTTCTTGCAACAAAGGAATCGAGATCAACAAGCGAAGCAAGCCGTGCCCGGACTTATCATTTGATGCGGGAGATCATAATGATAGGAGAAATAAATTAAAATGTATTCCCACATATTTAATTTGGCGGATCCTTTCACCAAAAACAAGTGTCCATGTACACCGCTAGACATTTGATGGTGCAGGGGTTAGACATGTAGGTGATTGACTCTAGTCCAGTGGGAGATTGTTAGTGTTAGTGTCTGAGGCAATCTATTGTAAGGACATAATACTCGATGATATTGATTGATTTAATATTATAGTTCATTTAATATTAATGTATGACAATACACTTGTTTTAATATTATGTTTGATTGTTTACATCTATTCAAACAAGTGTTCCCCATAATTCATTGTTGTCGTTGAGGTTGTGAGAACTTCGGATGACTTAAGCATGATTCTTAAATGGCCGATCAAGGATCATCAAGAATGAGATATTGATGATGCAATTGATATTGATGTGCGATCTGCATCATACTCTTAGAGAGTGTAGTAAGATCTCACTTCTTCTGCGAGATCTTAGGTATCTCATGATGGATCTTTAGCGATACCTGGGGGTATTGGTATACCCGTCGAGAAACCGTTTGATGTAGTTCCATTATATGTGTCTAAGGGGTGTCTCGGTTAGTGAGGCGATGTGATTCTCCTTTGACTTGAGGTCAATCGCCGCGACATGTGTGGAGTGATGAACTTTGACCATGATCGATGCTTGCGCCGCTTCCGTGGGTAGATATGGCTTGGATTGAGTTCATCACGAAGTGCGTATGCGTAGTAGTTGAGCGAGAATAGGATTCATTCCTCAAAGTGGATTTAGAGAATACTCATCTTCTCGTCATAATTGGATCTAAGTCATCGGCGATGCCGCGTCGACTTAGACTTTGTGGCTAAGTGTGACATCATGATCGATTAGTGATTAGAGATAATATGATTAAGTTATTTGAATAGACACTTCATCATGTTCAAGACTAATCAGTATTCATGAATGAAAGGAAGATATCGTAATAGCCCATATTTGATTCTGAGGTAGTTGCCACGTTTTCTGTAGCGTACCTCATATATTAAGAATGTCGATTTATATTAAAGGTTCAATTAGTTTGACTAATCCATTTCGATATATGAGGCGTATGGGTCCACAATAAGTAATGATTGTTTACTAATTATAGTTGGTTAATTAAATATTATATTGTATATTAATATTTAATTTATGGAAAATATAATAATAATTATATTTATAATTAATTATTATTACTATTTAATTAAATTAGATTTAATTAAATAGGTTTTACAATAATAATATATGGAATATTATTATGGGATTTGATATATATGGAATCAAATCCATAGAGATTTGATATACATGGAAATCAAATCCGTAGAGATTTTGTATATGAAATTAAATTTATGGGATTTAATTTACAAGATTAGGGATTTTATTTCCTAATCGGGTTAACAAAGATTTAAGTTGGGTCTCCCTATATATATATGAGCTCTTGGGAATTCATAACACAAGACTTCATATTTTCTCCATAAAATCTCTAAGTTAGAATTTTTCTAGCAAATTCATCTAAAGGGATTCAAGCATTTGGCATATCTGTGTGAATTAATAAGCGATTATTACGTGGATACCATAGTTGAGGAATAGTGTATGAATTATTTGTAAGAATTACATTTACGTTTACCCGTATTCAATTATGCAATTATATGTTAGTTGTTGGTGATTTGTTTATTTCATTTAGCATGTATTACGTGTTTGCGTGCCTCTAAATTCAACATTATCTTCCATAAAATCTTTTCAAGAAAATCTCTACTTTCTTTTCTTCGTATTTTTTCAAAAATTAAAGGAACAAATTAAGCAACAAATTATTTATTTTATTTTAATCATCTTTTCATTAATGGACTCATGTTGGGCTACTTGAGGGCCTTTAGGAGAATTAAGATTGGACCTCCCAATGGGCTCACGAATTCCAATATTGAGCCCCTGATATTATTCGACCCATAAATATTAATTTATTCGATTATAAAAATTAATATTGCCTTTATCCATCTTAATCCATATTACAATAATATGGCTCCGGTTATTATTTTAAAGTGTTTAAGATTATTTTGTCCATTAATTAATTAAATCCTTTGAGCACGCTTTACATTAATTAATATATTTTTCCTTGGAGTAAGGATAGCTCAACATTATTATCCATACAGGAAAGCGAATTCACTTTGCAAGATTTAGTATGATAAAACTTATGAGCCCACGGGGATAAATCAAGCGAGGTTTTTTCCTCGTACCGTTTCTCTGTATTAAATCTTAGCAATTGTCATGTAATTACTAATATTGCCCAAAATATAAAGTATAGAATCATTTTATCGATTCTAAATCGACATAGATCAAATCAATAAATATTAATTACACTTAATAATCTATTTAAGGGATAGAGATTAAAGAAATCAACAATCCTTTGAGGTCTAATTCTTCATCCCGTAAGTCGGTCTGAAAAAAATTTTCCTCTCTGAAGGCAAGGTCCCGCCGCATCATAATGCACTAGTGTAATCCCTTGATCAAGACAAGTCGATACGAGATTTACACGTCAACTTATACCAGCCAGTGTTCAATTCCATCTATATTTGTGAAGATGTACATATTTACAAAAGAATTGTTAATGTGATCTTCGTGATCGAGATATCACCACATCAACTACAATGTAATATGCACTAATATTGAATGTTTTGCAATAAATAATTAACATTCATTCATATTTAAAAGCAACATCGATAAAATATTTATCCTCGATAAATAACGATAAACGATCTGTTATACAAAAAGTAAAATTATACTTTCACGTATAACCAACAATGAACAATTTCATTATTTAGTTGGCAAAGTTGGGCGTTAAGTAACCTACGATCGACTTGAGGGGAGTGAAGGAGATCATATCAAATCTTGAATATCTCATCAATATTTTCCTTTTCATACTTGTGGATACTTTGTATCTTCATAGACCATATCTTTTTAATTAGTTGGTTGATTAGCCTAGATTGATTCTTTCAGAAAATTAGGCCCATTGTAATCTGTATATATATTTTAATCTAGTGTGAATACAAAATTCATTAGCGGCACTAATATATTTTCACGGTATCACGATAATTTACATATTCTATCTGATGATAAATGTGGAAGGAAAACAAAGGACACAACTAAATCTAGGGATGAACTTAATGAATTTTTTTTCGTCATCTCTAAAAAAAATAATAAGTTAAGTCATACCCAAAAAGCTTGTTATTCACTTGATAAGAAGATTAAATATTATATTGGATAGTAATATTTAATTTATGGAGAATATAATAATAAGTTTATTTAGAATTAATTATTATGACTATTTAATTAAATTTTATTTAATTAAATAAGATTCCCAAATAATAATATATGGAATATTATTATGGGATTTGATATATATGGAATCGAATCCGTAGAGATTTGATATACATGAAAATCAAATCCGTAGAGATTTTTGTATATAGAATTAAATCTATGTGATTTAATTTACAAGATTAAATTTTATTTCTAATCATGTTAACAAAGATTTAAGTTGGGTCTCTATATATATGAGCTCTTGGGAATTCATAATACAAGACTTCATATTTCTCCATAAAATCTCTAAGTTAAATTTTCCTCAGCAAATTCATCTCGGGGATTCAGCGATGGCGGATCATCATGCGAGTTAGTAAGCATTTGGTATTACGTGGATACCGTAGTTGAGGAATCCGTGTATGAATTCTTTGTAAGAATTGCATTTCGTTTATCCGTTATTTAATTATGCAATTATATGTTAGTTGTTGGTGATTTGTTTTAATTCTCTGCGCATGTATTCGTGTTTTCGTGTCTCTATATTCCAACATGACCCTGAATTTTTCTTTATTTGACGGCTAATGGAAACTTGATGGTGTTAGTCTTGCAATTTGGTGCAAATTTACATGAAATCGACTCCTCGATTTGACTAAATCCTTTGGCAACAAGACGGGCTTTGTACCTTTCAACTTCTCCGATGGGTTTATATTTGATCTTGTAAAACCATTTCAAATAAACTGCTCGTTTTCCTTCGGGAAGTTCTTCAAGGGTCCAAGTTCCATTTTCTTCTAATGCTCGTATCTCTTTTTGCATGGCCTTTACCCATGCAGGATCTTTCACGGCCTGAAGAAAGTATTTTGGCTCATCATGTGAGGCGATGGCCGCTAGATACAATTTATGGTCATTAGAAAAACGTTTATAAGAGACAAAGTGTGAAATAGGACGTATTGTTGAGGAACATGGCGTGGACGTGGGTAGTAGGTGTTCTATTGATGGTGGCATGTCCGTCTCATATCTCTCGAGAAGTTTTGATTTCTTGAGCTCTTTCCTTTGACGAGGATGTATGTCGCTTTAATCCACTACATTTTAAGAGATTTGAGGCACATTTGTCTCTTCCATGCTACTGGACTCGACCACATCCTCTAGAGTATGATATGATCCCTCTAAATTTACACATCATCAGCAATGTGACCATTCAAGAGTGAACTTTCATCTTGGTCCTTCAATTGATATTCTGGTTCATCCAAATCAACTTTTGGGTACCCCCTCTATATATATGTCACTACCCCTTGTGAATCGTTTTGTTTGAAAGGAAAAATATCTTCCAAAAAAATCACATCTCTTGATGTATAAATTTTTCCACTATCAGTCATAGACTCGATGTCCTTTTGTGCATGCGGATAACCAAGCAGAAGGCTCCACGTCTTCCCCTCTTCTCAAACTTGTCTCAGCCTTTCTTGTTATTGTGAGCATATACTAGGCAACCAAAGACATACATATGTTCATATGTTGGTTTTCTTTTCTTTAAAATTTTGAAAGGAGTTTTGCCTTTGATAGTATTTTGACAACGATTTATTATATAAGTGGCTATGAGCACACATTCACCCAAAAAATCAATAGGTAAACTTGTTTTTTGAATCTCAATGTTCTTGCAATTTCAAGGATCGTCTATGCTTTAGTTCTCGACACCATTCTTTTTTGTGGTGTGTCGGTCATGAAGTCTCCAAAAAGAATACCATTATCCACATAGTACTCCGGCATTTCTTTGGTGAAACTCAACACCTTTATCGGTTCTAATAAGCTTAATCTTTGTATCAAATTGGCGATGCACCATATTGCAAAACATTCATAAAATATAGGCTACTTGATTTTCTTGCTATAAAAAATACCCCCTATGTACACGACAATAATCATCAACTATTGAAAAAAAAAAAAATGTGTGCTTGAAAGCGGCGCCATCTTATAATTTCCCCAAATATCACAATCATTTATAAAAAAAAAAAATTCAAAACAAGATTTTGTTTTTAACATAAGTGGAAAAAAAAAATTCTAGATGCCTTAGCTCAAAAAAACATGAATCACGTCGTCCAACATTATCCTTAAAATTCAAAGATTTTACAAATCAGACTTCAAATGGGAGGCATGCCCTAACGTTCGATCTGAAAGTACTTGACTTCCTGCAATGATAAAAATGCAACACTTCTTTTCTTTTAGAGGCTCAGGATAGTAGAGACCACAACATTCTTTCTCACTCCCAATTAGGTTCTTGAATGTGAGTCTTTGCAAAATACAAAAAGTGCAGGAAAACAATAAATACACAATTTAACTCCTTAGTAAACTTCCATTCACTTTAATAGCAAGTTACATTTGAAATCACGGAATATTTAAAACTTGTTTGATCTTTAATCCATTTGGCAAATGTATATCACCAACACTCTTTCATTAGGAATATTGTCTCGTTTAGAATCTGCCTTTGGTATTCGACCTCATAGCATCTCTAATTTCTTAGAACTTCTTCATTGCTTTTGAATCAACTATCGAAGACTTCATTTAGAACCGGCCGTATTCCTTTGTAGGTTGAGTGAGGATCATTCTTTCTTTCCACCATTTTTTCCTTTCGAAAGTTCTATAGAACCTTAGTGAATTTCTCTTGACTAAGTCACAGGCTGGACTACCACCTATGTGTTGGGATTATCTTTGGAAAGTATGCTTTTTACTTTGTATAATCAAAATGAATTTCGGACTTATTCTTTGAAATAAATTGTTTATCCTTGATGCTTTAAATATTATTGAATGTTACATATATTTCTTTGCATAATTATTCAATAAGTAAATGCGTGTTACATTGTAGTTAATTTAGTGATGCGGATCACGAGAAGATTAAATTACGAGTCCTTGTAACTAAAAATCGCTATTCACGACCTAGATGGAAATGAACAACCCATCGTGAAAGGTTGAAGTGTAAGGCTCAGATTGGTTTGTCTTGACCAAGAGATTATACTAGTCATGGTGATGCCTTTGAATAGGACCTCTGAGGAGGATAAATTCTTGAATGAACAAGGAAGAATTAGACCTTAGTGGTTCGTTATTTCTTAACCTTTGTCCTTAAATAGGATCACGTGGGATTGGTAACTATTGCTTTGACTTATCATGGGTAGCGAATCGGAGAGATTCAATACTTTTTATCTTGACAATATTATTAGTCACGTGTGATTGCTAAGATTTATCTGAAGAATAGTGTGCAAAATGCGCTTTTGTTCGATTTGCCCCCTTGGGAGGTTCATAAACTTTATCATACCAAATCTTGCAAGTGGAATTAGTTTCCGGTATGGATAATAATGTTGAACCGTTCCTTGACCAAGGACAAAAGATATTAATTAACGGAAAGCTATTTGGTGGCTTGAATTAATTAATGGGCTAGATAATCTTAAACACGAGGAAATAATGGCCAGGGATCCATATTATTTGTAATATGGGTTAAGATGGATAGTCTGATATTAATTATGTAGTGGGATTAATTAATATTTATGGGCTTGAATTATATTGTGGCTCAATATTAGATATTCAAAAGGTCCATTAGAAGGTCGATCTTAATTCTCCTAAAAGGCCCCCTAAGTAGCCCAACATATAGTCCATTAAGCTGAAAAAGGTGATTAAAATAAAATAAATAATGTTGCTTATTTTTCCAAGAATATTTAAAAATTATGGATAAAGTTGGGAGAAAGATTTTCTTTGAATTTTGTTATGGAATGAAGATATGTATTCTTGGAATACAAGATTATCTCATTAAATTCAAGAAATCTCCCTTGGTTATTCATGATGATATTTTTGAAAAAATTTGAAATATAGTTAGGCAAGAAAGATTTTCTTGATTTTCTTGAAAAAGATATTATGGAAGATATGTATTTCTTGAAATACAAGAATATCTCATAAATTCAAGAAGATCAAATCTTGAAATCTTGCACATAAATTTTGAAAATTCCATAATGATAGAGAAGGTGGGATTTTTGTGGAATATTATAATTATGGGAAAAAAGAATATAGGAGATATATTCAAGATTTCTTGGAGATCAAGAAAAGGTTTTCCCCATTGATTTATCACTAAAATTTACCGTCCACCTTAGTATCTATAAATAGGGGATGATTATTTCATTCCCAAATACAATTCCGTGTCTTTGAAAAAATTAGTAAATCCACAAAGGTGGTGCAACATATTTTATTTTCCTTTTTGTTAAATCGTTCAAGAATCCTTCCACGGATAGTCGAGCGAGGGAAATTTAAGGAATACTTGGAAAGTCCTTATGGTTAGTCTATTCACCAACATCGTTGCCATCCCAAGAGGTATGTTCACGTAAACTCGTAGAATTCGCATCGTAGGTTTCGTGAATTGTTATATCATGATATGTTGTTGGATTATTATTTGAATTAATATAGGATTAATTCATGCTAGTAATAATTAAAAAATTAAATTTGTATTTAAATATTCACCCGAATAGATTTGTGCAACTTATTCCCCAACAAACTAGTATCGAGCCCACGGTTTAAGACTCTGAATTTTTTAAATTGTAATTTAATTAAGTGGACATTAAATTTGAAATTGGATAATAAATTGCTAGATCTATTTTGCGGTATCCAATTGTCATGAAATTTAATGTGTTTGTTTATGCATGCATATAAACTATAGTTTTAATTCGATTCGTTCGGATTCGTTTTGCCTCGTGAGAAAATCCACGAGTAGACTAGGATTTGTTTGATTTGATCAATGTAATAGACTAGTCGGATCTAGGTTTATTTATTTTTGGTAAATAAATTGTAACGGATCGGAAGCGAAGGACAAAATCTATAAGCGGCTCAGTAAGCGTATGGTAACCTGCGAGCGCTGAAAGCGAGCAGTGACGGTATGTATGAAAAGGCAATGCATAGCCCTTGGTAGGCGCAAAGCCTTAGCATAACACCATCGTCTTGTCGAGCCGCGAGAAGAATAGAACCTTGTTTACCTTGAACACTGCCGAGCTTGTATGTGAAGAGACGAAGCTACTTAGGAGTTCTTGAGCGGCGGAGGCCATGACAGCGTCTTGTGGATACTGCTGTGGATATCTTGGCGTGCGCTGCTTAGGGGCTACTTGAGTAAGCCTCTTGAGGCGATAATAAAGCGTCTTGAAAACCTTGTGAGCGTATTGTTGGTGATCTGAAACTGCTTGGTGGTCTAGAGCCAAGTGGCCGGCCGGATCGTATCCCGGTACTGACTTCTTGGCGGCATTTAGAGATGGTATTTACCGAGGCAGTGAGTGGGAGAAATTCGAGATGGTGTTTCTTCAAAATCAAGCCAAGAAAAATCAAACCATGATAATTGGATAATTTGTACCCAATATGTTTTTTTTTTTTTTGCTTGATTTATTTTTGTCTTTATCTTATGCTTTATTTAATTTGTTTAAATGTGTTTGCATGAGAGTTGCCAAATGAAAAATCTCACCTTAAAAAATTACTAAGTATGTTTAAATAATTAATTAACAATTTTATTAGGATAATAAAATTGAATTAATTTTTGACCTCCATGATTTATTTATTTGTGAATTCTTTTGGAGAATTTCCCCATGGAATGTCGAAAAGATAGCTTTCACATGAATGAATTCCAAGTGGATGATTGTGGGTTATTACTAGTGGCGGCGATGTCCTCCCCACGAGGCTCGTTCAAAGCGAAATAATAATCTGTATTTAATCATGGTTATTACTTAGGTATAAAATTGATATGCATATACTTCTAGAAGTCCTGTCGATTTTATATTGGTCAAAGTGGGAGCCAACTATTAATCTGGATATTAAAGGTTTATGCTTTGTTCTTGTTTGTAACTTTTGCTTAAATGTGTTTAAATAATGACCCTTTGCGTGGCTTATTTAAAGCTGTTTTTGAGATGTTGGCTAATGCATGTTCATATTTTTTTTGAGATTTTAATATGATGCATGTGATCGAACCTTGTGATATATTTGTGCTTATGCATGTTATTATTTATTTGGAGTTCATCATACCATGACCTTTTAATCCACTATTCAATATACTAAAAAGACAATTTGCTCCTTTGGAGAAAATTTTGTTGATTGGAATCGAAAACTCACTATTGTCCTCCTTTGCTTGAAAAGCCATAAGCGGGTTACGACCACACCTAAACCAAATAAACCATCGGATGAGTCCACTAAAAGCGGTTAAGAAAAGAGTATCTTTGTTGGGGGCCGGTCTAACGAAATGGCAAAGTGTACCATCTTGGCTTATGTCGGATGTGTTTGCAACACCAACACGAAGCGTTGAGGCCGCTGCGGAAATCATGACTAGTCTTAAAAGCGATGTTTCAACATCGAACCATGTGGCTCGTCGGATCACCATGAGGGACTTGCTCTCTATGAAAATGGTGGAGGAACACCCGTAAGGGAGCACGTTCTCGGATGATGGCTCACCTTAATAAACTTGAGGTCTTGGTATTTGAATCGATATCGAGACCCAAATCGATTTCGCTCTCCACTCTCTGCCGAAAAAGCTTTGAGCGATTCGGGTTGAACTACCGGATGAATAATCGGAAGTTCTCGATTCTGATCTGTTGCAAGCTAGTCTCGGCGAGGCGATATTGGGGGCGAAGAGCCCGAGCCTTGGTGGCCAAGCGGACCTTCTTCTTCTTCTAGACCAAGGGTGGTAAGAACGAAAAGGAACAAAAGCCCCAAGCAAGTGAACTCAAGTGTTGCCAATAGCAAAGATAAGGTGAAGAAGGGTGGTGGAGTGAACAAGCCAGCTAAGGGGAAGTGCTTCAAGCTGCGGTGAGAAAGGACATTGGAGGTCGACTGTTCCGGACCCAAAGGGATGGAAAGAAAGGTAATTCTCATGCACTAGTTATTTGAAACTTGTTTAGCGGCGTATGCTATCATTTGTGGGTGGTGGATACGGGATCCACTAATCATGTTTGTTTCACATTCGAGGGGGGTTCAAGTGGACCCGGCAACTTAGTGGGAGTGAGGTCCTCATCTGTTTTTGGCGATCTTCTACGAGTGGCGGTGACGATGGGAAAAATTTTTGTCTTTTGAAAGCGGGTTTTAATTTTTGAGATGTTCTTTCGTTAGGATTTTAGAAAAGAATTTGTTTTCGGTTTCTAAACTTTTTATGATGGATATTGATTTACTTTTTAATAAAGTTGTTACCATTTTTCTTTTTGATAAATTTATCTATCATGGAGCGTTGTCGAATGATCTCTATACAATTAATTGTGCACACCACTCACGAAATGTATCCTATAACACATCAACTGTTTTTGAGAAAAAAGCGTTCATCGGACATGAGCAGAGACACTTCTTTGGCATCTAAGATTGGGTCATATAAATCCAAAAAGAGGATCAAAGGTTGGTGAGAGATGGTTCGATGGGGCTTCTCCAAGTTGAGCCGATTCAACTGCGAATCATGTTTGGAGGTAATATGACCAAGAGGGCATTTGGAGCCAAGGGGGAATAGGGCCAAAGAAGTGTTAGAGATCGTTCAGCGGATGTATGTGGTCAATGTCAACCAAAGCAAGAGGAGGTTATGAGTATTTTATTGATGATTACTCGAAATGCGGTTACATTTTCATTATGAAGCATAAATCTGAGACCTTTGAGAAATTCAAAGAATTTGAGGCTCAAAGCCGAGAATCATAGGGGAAAAAGCGATATCAAGTCTCTACGACGATCGTCGTGGGGCGAATACCTCGACAATGAGTTTTTTGAACTACTTATCGATGAAGGATTGTATCGACTCTTTGCCGGAACCCCTCAACAAAAGCGGGGTTGAGGAGCGAAAAACATAATTATTTTGGAAATGGTTAGATCAATGATGAGTTATGCGGATCTTTCAGGGTTGTTCTTGGGTCATGCCTTGGAAACAACGACTTACATTCTGAACTTGGTGCTATCAAATCGGTTCTCAAAACTCCCAAAGAATTGTGGGCCGGGGCCAAGCCTAGTATGAAGAACACATGAGAATTTGGGGGTGTCGGCCTACGTGTTGGACAAGAAGCAGAGTAAATTGGATCTCGATCGAATTAAAGGCTATTTGATGGATACCCCAAGGAACAAAAGGGTGTATGTTCTATAGTCGAAGATCAAAAGGTGGTCATCGGCACCCACTTTAGATTTTTGGAAGAAAGACTATATGAACAAAAAAACCGAAGTGAGATTACCTTAAATGAGCTTAGAGGGCAAACCTCGATTTTATTTGTCTTAGATGATATACCAAACGAATACGTTTTCAAGCTGGAGCCTCGTCGTAGTGGGAGGGTTGTTAAACTGACCGAGAGTTTTCATGGGAATAGGAGAGTCCTCGGACTTGATTCTCGGACAAGATGAATCAGGACCCATGGACATATAATGAGGCATTCAAGACAAGGATCTGATTCTTGGCAAACATCAATGAATGCGAAATGGGTTCTATGTTTCATAATAGAGTGTGGGAGCTAATCGAACCACTTAATGGGGTCAAACCTATTGAATGCAAGTGGGTATATAAGAGGAAAAGAGGATCGAGCAGGAAGGTTGAAACCTTTAAAAGCGGGGACTAGTGGCGAAAGGTTATACCGGAAAGAAGGGATCGATTATGAGGAAACTTTTTTTCGCCCGTAGCCATGCTTAGAATCCATCCGTATTCTCTTATCGATTCTTTGCGCATTTTGACTTTGAAATCTGGTAAATAGATGTCAAAAGGCGACTTTCCTTAAGCGGAAGTCTTGATGAAGAGATCTATATGCAACAACCCCAGGGTTTCATTGAAAGCGGGCCAAGAACACCTAGTTTTAAGCTCAAGAGGTCCATTTACGGACTCAAGCGGGCATCGAGCTTGGAACCAATGTTTTGATCATGTTATAAAGTCTTATGGGTTCGATCAAAATGAGTTCGAAAGTTGTGTGTATAAAAAGCGTGTCGGAGGCGCATTGGTATTCTTAGTACTATCGTAGATGATATAATGATCGCCGGGAGCGATGTGAAGGTGTTATCGGGGCGTAAGGGCATGACTTTCAAAAGCAGTTTGATATGAAAGACTTAGGAAAAGCGGACACATCCTTGGGATCAAGATCACTCGAGATCGCAAGAAAAGGATGATCGGGTTATCGCAAGTTTCATACATAGATCTTTGTCTTGAAAGCGATTGACATCAAGATTCAAAAAGGATTGAACCTTCGGATTTGGAATCCATCTATCGAAAATGTCCCCTAAGATCAAAAGGAGATAGATGACATGAAAGGCATTCCTTGTGCTTGGTGTCGGAAACCTTATGTATGCATTAAAATGTGCGAGATCGGATATACGCTTTGTCATAGGCATGGTAGCAAGATATCAAAAGTAACCGAGGAAAAGAGCATTGGACGACGAGTTAAAACGATACGAAATGTTGAAAAGAATTCGGGATAGAATGTTAATTTATCGATCGAGATACTCAATCCCCGTAATTTACGGACTCGGATTTCCAATCGGACTTAGATTCGAAACTATCTGCCTCAATTAGTGTGTTTCCATTTGGGAATTGTAGCCATCAAATGGGCGAGTGTGAAGCGAAATGCATCTTGAATCAACCATGGAAGTCGGGTAAGTAGTTGCTTGTGAAGCGGTGAAAAGAACCGATTTGGCTCTGAACCTTCTTAGTGAACTTGGATGGAGTTCGAATTTGTCTAGCAATATTTGCTAAGGCGATTGCAAATTCAAGGAACGAGAGTCCCCTGAGTCGAACAAGCACACTAAAGGAAAAACATCTTATCGAGAAATCGTTAAGAGAGGAGATATAGATGTGGCAAAATAGCGTCTAAGGACAACCTAGCGAGATCCATTCACAAAAAGTGCGCCTCTGAATACATTCGAGAGACATGTGGAAGGAATGGGTGTCAAGGCAGATTGTCAATCTGCTTTGAGTGTAAGTGGGAGAAATTATTAGGTTCGTGTAGGTGACATTAGATGTCACGGACTACCTGAGACATGTTGTAGTATACTTAAAAAGCGGACTTTGAGTATAAGTGGGAGATTGTTGGGATTATCTTTGGAAAGTATGCTTTTTACTTTGTATAATCAAAAGCTGAATTTCGGACTTATTCTTTGAAATAAATTATTTATCGCGATGCTTTAAATATTATCGAATGTTACATATATTTCTTTGCATAAGCTGTTCAATATGTAAATGCGTGTTACATTGTAGTTAATTTAGTGATATCGGATCACATAAGATTAAATTTGGTCCTTGTAACTAAAAGTACGCTATTCACGACCTAGATGAAATGAACAACCCATCGTGAAAAGGTTAAAGTGTAAGGCTCAAATTAGCTTGTCTTGACCAAGAGATTACACTAGTGCATGGTGATGCTTTGAATAGGACCCTCTGAGGAGGATAAATTCTTGAGCTGAATAAGGAAGAATTAGACCTCGGTGGTTCGTTATTTCTTAACCTTCGTCCTTAAATAGGATCCGTGGGATTGGTAACTATTGCTTTGACTTATCATGGGTAGCGAATCGACTAGATTCAATACTTTTTATCTTGGGCAATATTATTAGTCACATGTGATTGCTAAGATTGAAGAATCGAAGAATGCGTGTTCGATTTGCCCAAGTATCTTGCAAGTGGAATTAGTTTTTACGTATGGATAATAATGTTGAACAGTTCATGGGAGGATTTAATTAACGGAAAGCTATTTAAACTTTATCATACTAGATAATCTTAAATCTTGCAAGTGGAATTAGATTTTGATATTATGGATAATAATGTTGAACTCAATATTAGATATTGATCAAGGACAAAAGATATTAATTAACGAAAAAGGTGATTTTAAAATAAATAATGTTGCTTATTTTTTTTCCAAGAATATTGGCTTGAATTAATTAATGGGGTTATTCATGATGAGATAATCTTAAAAGATTTTTCTTGATTTTTCTTGGGATATGTATTTCTTGAAATGACAAGAATAATAAATTGACAATCTTGGAAGCTGCACATAAATATTCCATAATAATGTAATATGGGTTAAGATGGATAGTATAGGAGATATATTAATTTTTATGTAGTGGGATTAATTAATATTTATGGGCTTGAATAAATATATTATTTCATTCCCAAATACAAATATTAGATATTCAAGGTCCATTTTAGAAGGTCTTCTTCCGGATATCTTAATTCTCCTAAAGGCCCCTAAGTAGGATTAATTCCATAGTAATAATTAAAGAATTAAATTTGTATTTAAATATTATTTAATTCATGCTAGAATAGATTTGTATTTAATTAACTTATTCCCCAACACTATGTCGACTTGGGCTGCTTTAGATGCTCCATTATTTTGATCGAAGCCCTGCTTCCCTTTAGAGTTATGCTGTGGTATCTTTCTTAAATTTGGATTCCTAACCTTTGGATATCTAATCAACTCGTAACAATTCTATTTAGTGTGGTAAAGACGCCCACAATGGTCGCATCTCATTGGTTCCCTTTTTGTATTTTTCTTATAGTTGTTGTCAGCATCACCACGTTGAGTTGTCATTTGGAATGCGGCTGCCTCCATTCCAGGTTTCCTTCTAGTCGTGATCTGCTTTTGTGCTTCATCCTCAGTTGCTAGATGATATACAAATCGATGTTGGGTGTGGGTCTCGTGCTCAAGATTTATGTTCTCAATACGCCAAATGATTCATTCAGTCCCATAAGGAAATCGTATAGACGTTCTTTCTCCCGCATCATCTGTAGTTGTTTCGAGATGTCACATGTACACTTCCCACATGTGCACTTATTTGTAGGAGAAATTTATTGTATCTATTCCCAAATTCCTCTCATTTTGGTGTAGTAATTCGAGAAGACATACTTTCCTGCATTGTTTGTGCGAGTGCCCTTCTCAATTCATATGCTCTTGACGTACTCTCCTTCCCAAAGTGTTCTTCAAGATCGTCCCATATCTCTTGTGCAGTGCAGTCCTAACGTGTTTTACGCTATTAAGTATTTTTTTGCTCATGGCGCTCGACAACCAACCCTTCACCATGGCGTTGCTAAGTCTCCAATAACTTATCTCGCGTGAACCTTCCTGTAGAATTGGGATGGTCCCATCCATGAAACAAATTTTGTTCTTTGCAAAAAGAATATAACTCATCTCATTCGCCCAATTTATATAATTCTCATCTTAGAGAACCTCGCTAACATAAACTTGATTGGGGTTATAAAAGCATTGATGTAGTAGGGTGACATGATGTCGATGGGTAGTAGATTAATGAGGATTTGTGTTCTTATCGTCACCGGATTTCATTTTGGTACTGAAAAAAAAACTTGCGCCTGGTAGGCTTAAGTGTTTAGGTTATGATCAATGTTTGCTCTGGTACCATGTAAATTATCAGTATACCATGAAACATATTAGTGCCGCTAAGGAATTCTGTATTCACACTACCTTAAAATATATACATATATTCTGATGGGCCTAATTTTGGAAAAAAGAATCAATATAAATTTAATCAACCAACTAATTACAAAGATATGGTCAATGAAGATACAAAGTATCCACATGTATGGAAAAAGAGAATATTCACGAGATATTCAAGATTTGATATGATCTGCCAGACACATTATCAAACACATTTTTTCAATGTGCATCACATCCACATTGTGTGGGACCATGAGAATACTCAATATTGCAAATCCCATAAAATACTTTTTTTTTCTTTCAACCTCGATAAATATCTTGTTGTGTGCCTCAACATCCTCTTATGTTATTTTTCCTACATCATTGGTGCACAATTTCTTGTAGGAAAGTCTCACTAGTTTGAATTTGGTGGTGGCTCATCTATGATTCTTATGTCATTTCTGAATGTCGTCATACTCCTCCTCCATGGATGATTGGGTAGGAACCTATGATGGTTGTCAAACCATGATTGTTTTCAATTGAGCCTCAAAGTTAAAGCATCGATGTCTTCCCCTTAATATGGACAACGATCCTTCGGCTATACTCCATCAAAAGCAACATTGAGTAGGTAGGAAAGTCAGCGATGGTCCAAAAGTAGTGCGATTCGCATTATAAAATTTACTTTCTAGCAATGTAAATGCGTTCACCCCATATTCCCACAAAAAATTTCAAAGTCGACTAAATTGGTTGTAAAAAAAATATCCGATTTATCCTTTGAACTTTTAGGCCAAGGCACCAAAAGTAAAAACATGAAATTTTGGTCCTTCATACACATCCACGAGAGGCAAATTATGCGAGTTATTGTCCTTTGGCCATATTTTTTAGTATTTTTTCAAGTGACCAAATGGCTTAAAACCATTTGTTCTCGAGTCAACCTAACGTAATTTCGGATGCAAAATTAGGACATGAATTGTGCAGGTGTTTCCACGCCTTGATAGTCTGCGAGGATGACACATAACACTAGACTTCGTCAAAAAAAGAGCAATTTGCATGCCATGTCATATCCTTTGTAGTAGCATTTGGTGATATAATCTTTGAAAGCAGGAATGATAGGAAATTAGAAAATCTCCTTAAAAGGATGGTTCTTTTTCAACCGACCATCCACACCAATACTATCGGTTTTAAATTGTGGCCGACTACAAACCTTACAAGAGTCTAATTAGATTTTATGCGCATCCCGATATAATGTACAATTTTGTGCACAACAATCAATCCTCTCCACGGAAGACCTATCCCACTCATCAATTGTTTGCTATCATAAATTTTCTTGGGAACAGTTTTTTTGGTGGACAAATTTCATGAATCAACTTAATGATTTGATTATAACCCCTTTTAAATGACTGTTTTTTGTTTTAATGTTTAGTAGTCGGGCATTGAATAGCGGTTGTGAGTGAGTTTCGCAACTAGGATCTGAGATCTGATCCCTTTGGACAAAAGCATGTCATAAAATCGTGCAACATGCTCATTAGGTGGTTCTCGTCAAGAGGCTCTCTTTCGCATTTTCAAAGTTAAAGTTTGGACCCACTAGATAAGTCTTCCATCATAGTGTGGTAGTGCGAGCTAGGTTCCGCAATGTCAACCCTTTATGAAGTCGGTATGGTGATCATAATATTGATTTGCACTACCCCGATTTTCCTCACCATGCACAACCCGATTGTAATAATCGAACTTTAAACACATATTTATACAAATGTGCTCTAGCGTAGTTGGGTTCTCTAAATGTCTTGTTTTGTTGGTCCCATTTGAAAAACCCATGATTGCGTTAAATACCAATTGTAATACATATGAAGCGGGGGTGAGGAATGGTGATTCAATTTTATTTTTAAAACTATGTGTTTTGCTTATAGTCGAATGCATATACAAGTAAGAACAAAGCGATAAAAAACACACGATTTTTATAGTGGTTAGGACAACAAATCCTACATCCACTCTTCCCTTCATGGGGCACCAACTTAACTAACAGATGTTTATCGAGTTCTCACTCAAACGGGACTTATCTCCCTCATGGGATATCCTACCCTCCCTTTCGGGATTGCTTAGATGTTTACCGAGTTCTAACTCAAACGAGACTTATCACCCTCACGGGATTGCCTACCCTCCCTTTCGGGATTGCTTAGATGTTTACCGAGTTTTCACTCAAACGGGACTTATCTCCCTCACGGGATTGCCTACCCCCCCTTGCGGGATTGCTTAGATGTTTAACAAGTTCTCACTCACCTACAAACTTAACCTATCAAACTGATTTGGGTAAGGTTTTATTTGGTTCCCAACTAGGTTGAGATTTTCCCTTACATTTGTTTAGCCTCAATGCTAAGGATGGAAAAATCTCTCTAAGCTTAGGATATTACAATTGTGCTTAGATCTAGGGTAGAACACTTTTGAATATATCGTGTATTATTTACTTAGTGTTCTATGGTGGAAATCTTTAGATGATTTGGCTTTTGGATGTTTCACGCATTTTTCACTCTTAATAATGAAGGAAGAACTTGTATTTATAGTGTGGATTTGAATGTTACCTTTGGATGGAGTCACATTCAAATCCATCTCTAGCTTTTCTTGACTTTTTCATCTTTGGTTGTCTTCCCTCTCGTTAGTCGCGTCAATTTGAATCTAGCGGCTATAATCTTGGGATCTTGAGTCTTGAGGGTTCTCTGAGTCTTGAGTTCTTGATTCAACAGACTTCTCTTGGCCGGACTGTACGTCGGGCATACTAACTTTTCGAGGCTAAGCGAGTTGACTCTTCGACTTGAACAATCGACCCTCCGTCACTTGCACTCGGGTTATCTAATCATCGGTAGTGTTACGATTCTCGGTGAACATAACTTGGATGACTTATCTCTGGGTGACATCGGTGATTTTACTGTGTTTCTTTATTGGATCTTGACTCTTGTCTTGATTTGGTACTTTGATCTGGTATCTGATTTCTTATTTTTCGATGTCGATTTCTTCTTCTACGATCGATCAGCTCATCTGATCGGTCGATACAACTATCGATTCGGATATATCGGGTTAGCTCATCGGTTTAGCATTTTAGATCGGATCATCGGGTTATCTCTCGATCTCGATCTCGATCTCGTCGATCTTATCTGCTTCTCGCCGATCATCAACTTTCTCTTCTAATCTTACAGTGGGGTTATGTTACGATCAACATGCGCTCTTCGATCACCAAATCGGCTAAATGCATCATATGGTCATCGATCCCGGTCATCTGGTCTAGTCTTTGATATGGTCACGATGATATGTTCATCGATCGGCATATACTGCTCTGGTCATTGATCGGGTAACTCTCTTCTTACGATCGGTGGCTTAGCTTTTCTTCTTACGATTTTTGCCTGACTCATCGAGTTAACTTTCGGAACTCATCCTACTCATCTGATCTCAATCGGCCTCATCGATCTCGATCATCTTTCGATTGCGATTCCATGTTCTCTCGTTCCCCTCAACTTGTTATCGTAGATTAGCTTGAATATCACAAGTTGATAATGTTTGACATAATTCATCAAAACTAAAATATCTGACAATTTCCCCCTTTTTTGATAATGGCCTTGAAAACATTAAAATATATGCATTTTAAAAAAGCGGGTTTTTCGTTTAAAAAAAAGATCGATTCGGTGATCACATTAAAAGTGATCTTTTGAACTCTTTCTGATACCAATTGTTGGTCCGTTTGAAAAACCCATGAATCGTTAAATACCAATTGTAATGCATATAAAAAAAAAGTGAGGAATGGTGATTCAATTTTTATTTTTAAAACTATGTATTTTGCTTATAGTCGAATGCATATGACAAGTAAGAACATAAGCGATAAAGAACACACGATTTTTTATATTTGTTGGACAACTAAATCCTACATCCCTCTTCCCTTCATGGGGCACCAACTTAACCAACGAGATGTTTCTGGGGTTCTCACTCAAGCGGGACTTATCTCCTCCATGGGATCGTCTACCCTCCCTTTCGGGATTGCTTAGATGTTTGAAGTTCTCACTTAAGCGGGACTTATCTTCCTCATGGGATCGCCTACCCTCCTTTCGGGATTGCTTAGATGTTTACCAAGTTCTCACTCCAAATGGGACTTATCTCCTCACGGGATTGTCTACCCTCTCTTTTGGGATTGCTTAGATGTTTAACAAGTTCTCACTCACCTACAAACTTAACTATCAAAGTGATTTGGGTAAGGTTTTGTTTGGTTTTCAACTAGGTTGAGATTTTCCCTTACATTTGTTTAGCCTCAATGCTAAGGATGGAAAAATCTCTCTAAAACTAGGATATTACATTTGTGCTTAGATCTGGGTAGAACACTTTTGAATATAAGCTTGTATTTCTTGCTCGGTGTTACATGGTGGAAATCTTTAGATGATTTGGCTTTTTTGGATGTTTCACGCATTTTTCCTCTTAATAATGAAGGAAGAATTTGTATTTATAGTGTGGATTTGAATGTTACCGTTGGATGGAGTCACATTCAAATCCATACTAATCTAATAACTTTTGCAGTTTTCAAAATTTGGTTGTCTTCCTCTCGTTGGTCCACGTCAATTTGAATCTAGCGGCAATAATCTTGAGGATCTTACGAGTCTTGAGGGTTCTCGAGTCTTGAGATTCTTACGAGTCTTCAGGATTCTTGATTCAGCAGACTTCTCTTGGCGGACTGTTTGATCGAGGGCATCTTGACACTTTCGAATAGCGGGATTGGCTCTTGACCGGACAATCGACCCTCGGTCACTTGCACTCGGGTTATCTAATCATCGGTAGTGTTACGATTCTCGATGAACATGACTTGGATGACTTATCTCTAGGTGACATCGGATCGATGCGCTTTGTGTTCGGTTGGATCTTGACTCGTCTTCTTAATTTAGTACTTTGATACGGTATGCAATTTACGGTTTTTCGATATCGATTTCTTCTACTTTGATCGATCGGCTCACTGATCGGATCGATACAACTATCGATTCGGCATATCGAGGTTAGCTCATCGGTTTAGCATTTTAGGTCGATTCGTCGGGTTATCTCATCGATCTCGATCACGTCGATCTCGTCGATCTTATCTCCTCTTACGATCATCAACCTTCTCTTACGATCTTACAGTGGGGTATGTTACGATCGAACTTATGCGCTCTTCGATCACCGTCGGCTCGTTTGTCATACGGTCATCGATCTGGTCATCTGGTCAATCAACGATATGGTCTTTGATATGTTCATTTGATCAGCATATCTGCTCTGGTCATCTGATGAGGTAACTCTCCTTCTTCTGATCAGCTGGCTTAGCTTTTCTTCTTCTGATTTTGCACAGCTCATCAGTTAACTCGGAACTCATCCTACTCATCTGATTTTGATCAGCCTAAAATCGATCTCGATCATCTTAAATGCGATTCCATGAGTTCCCCCTCAACTTGTTCTCTCGTTCCCCCTCAACTTGTTATCTGTAGATTAACTTGAATATCACAAGTTGATAATGTTTTGGCATAATTAATCAAAACTAAAATATCCCAACATGTTTCGATAGCGAACTTTCGTGTAAGGACACCTAATTTTTCCTTCATTCATCTAATTAGGGTCACTAGTGACAATTTTTATAAATGAATCGAGTCCATTACAAAATTTGGGAGATATCATGCCATTAAAGTTTCTTGGACCATACATCCAACTACGACTTGAATAATCCATATCGGTCTATTTCATATTAATAAAATTTCAAAGTTCAATTAATATAAAATTAATTAAACTGAAAATTAATTCATATCGACTTGCATCCATTTTTTACTTAAAATTAATAAAGTCGGAATGCACATTCTACGGCAAACTAACAACTCCTCAAAATAGAAAAAACAACTACTTTAATTATGTGATTTGGAATATTTCACGAGATGCGAGTTTTCTCAATAAAACTATGACAATTTCTAATATTAAACAGAAAAATTAAGAACATACAAGACAAGGAAGAGAAGAAATGGAAGAGTTGTGTTGCTTGTAACATGCAATTAAATACTTCACATAATTATTAGATTATTTATTACATCAACTACTGCTTCTACTATTGATTTGAACCTTGAAATAGATTATGTGCAAAAGTTTCAACATGTCTCTGCTCGGTAGTGTAATTGGATAATCACATACATGTAACATTTGTGACTTGATTTAATTTTTTCTTAGATATAGTACACGAATGTTTCTCATCCCAAGCTTGTTGAATATAAGGACCAACATGGGTGTTGGGAAATAGTGTGCCCGAATATATTCGAGGTGCAATTAAATACAAATTTAAATTGAACAATTATTATTAACATGAATTAATCTATTAATCCAAATAGCAAAAACCAACAACATGCATGCGTACAATAATTTCACGTAAATTCCTCTTGGAGTGACAACCTTGAGACTCTGGATCAACCTAAGTTCCTTCTCAAGTATTTCCCAAGTCCTTGTCCGTAATCCCGTGGAGGATTCGCACGAACAATTATAACAAATGAATAAAGAAAAAATATTGCACCACCTTTATGGATTTCTAATTTTTCCAAGACTGGAATTGTGTTGAGGATGAAAAATTCATCCCCTATTTATAAGCATAAGGGGGGCGAAAAATCTAGTGTAATTAGGGCTAATAGGAAATTTTATTGTATCTTCTCCAAGATAAAATCTTGAATATATCTCATATATTATATTTTTCATAAATAATCACAAAAGATATTTTCTTCCTTATCTTATGATATTTTCGAAATATAACAAGGAAAGAAACAAGATTTGGGATTTCTTGAATTTATGGGATAATCTTGTATTCCAATAATACTTATCTTTTTCCATAAAATATCTTCAAGAAAATCAAGAAAATTTTTTCCCTTCTTTACTACATATTTTTCGAAAATTTAGGAAAAAATAGGGCAATAATATTTTCTTTATTTTAATCACATTTTCATTAATTGGACTTATATTGGGCTACTTGAGGGCCTTTAGGAGAATTAAGATTGGACCTTCTAATGGACTCTGAATTCTAATATTGATCCACAATATTATTCAGCCCATTAATATTAATTTATTCCACTATAAAATTAACATTGCACTATCCATCTTAATCCATATTACGATAATATGGCTCCCGATTATTATTTCCCGTGTTTAAGATTATTTTGTTCATTAATTAATTAAGCCACTGAAAAACTTTATATTAATTAATATCTTATTCCTTGGAGTAAAGACGGCTCAACATTATTATCCATACCGAACTTAATCCACTTGCAAGATTTGTATGATAAAACTTATGAGCCCACTAAGGAGGCAAATCAAACAAGACTTTCCTTGCACACATTTCTCTATATTAAATCTTAGCAATTGTCATGTAATTAATAATATTGTCCAAAATACAAAGTGTAGAATAGCTCTCTGATTCTAAACCCAACATAGATCAAAGCAATAAATATTAATCACACACAATCCTATTTAAGTGGCAAATATTAAAAAATCAACAACCACTGAGGTCTAATTCTTCGTCCCATAAGTCAGTACGGAAGAATTTATCCTCTTTATGGAGTCCGCCAGGTAGCATCACAATCTGTAGCCTTAATCTCTTGGTCATGACAAGGTCAATCTGAGCTTTACACTTCAACTTCTACCAGCGGAGTGTTCAATTCCATCTAGGTTGTGAAGATGTACTTATTTACAAGGGCTGTTAATGTGATCTTACGTGATCGGGTATCACCACATTAACTACAATGCTGATATGTACTAATATTGAACGGTTTGCAATAAATAAATAACATTCATTTATATTTAAAGCAACAGTGATAAAATATTTTTATTTAGTAAATAAGAGTACATTAGTCTATTATACGTAAAAGCATACTTTCAGGTATATCTCTAACAATCTCCCACTTATACTTAAAGTCTGCTTTTAAGTATACTACAACACGTCTTATGTCTACATGAACTAATAACATTTCTCCCACTTATACTCAAAAGCAGATTGGAAACTCACTTGACACCCATTCCTTCCACATGTCTCTCGAATGTTTTCTGAGGTAGACCTTTTGTGAATGGATCTGCTAGGTTATCTTCCGATGCGATCTTTGCCACCTCTATATCTTCTCTCTTAACAATTTTTTGTACAAGATGGTACTTTCTTTCAATGTGTTTGCTGGCTTTGTGGGCTCTTGGTTCCCTTGAATTTGCAACTGCTCCAGCATTATCACAAAAGATAGTGATAGTGTTGGGCAAATCCAGAACTACGTCCAAGTCCACTAAGAAGTTGTTGAGACAAACAAACTTCTTCATTTGCTTCTGGCGACTACATATTAAACTTCCATGGTAGAATCTGCGATGCATTTCTGCTTAACACTTCTCAATGTCACGGCTGCACCTCCCAGACAAAACACACTATCTGAGGTAGATTTTTTAGAATCTATATCCGATTTGGAAATCCGAGTCCGTGTATCCCACAGGAATAAGACTGTCTGACTGATAAATTAACATCCTATCTTGAGTTCTTTTCAGATACTTCAGAATATTTTTAACAACAGTCCAGTGTTCTTTTCCCGGGTTACTTTGATTTCTTGCTACCATTCATACAGCAAAGCAAATATCCGGCCTCGTGCACAACATTACATACATGAGGCTTTCAACTACCGATGCATATGGAATTCCCTTCATGTCATCTATCTCGTCTGTGTCTTAGGACACATTTCTTTTGACAGATGGATTCTGTTGGGAGATGAATTTAATAAAAGATATATGATTTTGATTAAGATCCCAAAACCACGAGTATGACATGTTGAGAATAATCTTGATAGTTAGTCGGGATTGGGTTTAGAGTATTAGGATGTTATCTGCAAAATGTATAGTCGTGAGATATAGATCGGGATAGAGTCTTTGAAGACTACGAAGAACTCGATATGTTTAAGAAGTTTCTGAAGTTTTTAGTATGTGGCGAAGTTTCTTAAGACTTCGATGAAACCGAGAATCAAGACTTCGATGAGAAGCGAGAATCGAAGACTTCGGTGAAACCGAGAATCAAGACTTCGATGAGAAATCGAGAATCGAAGACTCGAAGAAACTGAGAATCTGAAGACTCGATGATGTCGAGGAATCAAGACTCAACATGAAGACTCAAGATATCGGAAGATACTTCGAAGACTACGAAGACTCGAGAAGGGCTGAAGACTCGGAAGACTCTGAAGACTCGGAAGACTCTGAAGACTCAGAAGACTCTGAAGACGCAAGACCGAGAATCGAAGATCAAGAAATCTTGAAGCCGCGATTATCGAAGACTTCATGAATGTCTTGAATGCTCAAGATATAAACTGAATGTTAGAAGGCCACTGAATATATCTATCGAAGGATGCAATCTCTTGAAGATCGCGATTCCAAAGATAATAGATATTTTCCAAGACATTCAAATGCGGAACAAAAGGAACAAAAGTCGAAGTGTTGTTAAGGTTATATCAACTCGAGTTTGTAACCAAAAGAGTTGAAGGTGTCTGCACCTTTAGCTCGGAGACAAAAAGTCAAAAAAGGAAAACTGTTTTGTATGCCATCTTGACCTTGCGATTGATGTGGTCATTTGAAAAAAGATGTCGGAAGTACAAAGTTCGGTTTGCAAAAAGTGAAGACCGACTACATGAAAAATTTATTGCCTAAAAGCGTGTTAGGGAGTTTCAAACCCTAAATATAGCCGTTCCTCACACACCATAAGAGGAAACTCACGAAGTTATCTCTCCAGCGGATAGTTTTCAAGAGTAACCTTGGTGTATGCCTATAAAATCTTGGTGACCCTCTACATTGTAAGGTTACGGAAAATTTATAAGCAACTCAAAGCTCAAACTTATTATATAAAAGTTAAAGCACTTTCGAAAAACTTAGAATTTCCCAAGTGCTTTTATATTGAAGAGAGCTCACTAAACTAAGCCTAGCTTGATAAGATATATCAAAAGCTTAGTCGAGATATCCTAACCCTTTGCATTGTGCTTCATTGTAAAGGATATCTCATCTAGTTGGAAACCAATCGAGAAACCCCAAACCCTTGAGAAGGTAGTTGGAGTGTGTTTGTTGGTGAGAAGAGTTGTAAAGAGTTAGTAAACTGGCGGAGTAGTCGAGAAAACTCTAGAGGAGAAGTTAGTAAAAGCTCTGAGGTAGTCTGAAAGCTTGTTTGTGTTTGAGTAAGTAAACTACGGAGGTAGTCAAAAAGCTCAAGGTCGGGTTGAGTAAGTAAACTCGTGGAGTAGTCGAAGAAAGCTCGGGGCGAGTTGAGTAAGTAAACTCTGTGAGGTAGTCGGAAAGCTCGAAGTGATTAGTGAATTTCTCGAGGATCGAGAGAGAGTGGGCGTAGGAGCTTGAGTCTCGAACCACTATAATTCTTTGTGTTGTTTATTGCTTTCTTTTATCGTGCTGCTTGTTGCATCCTTTGAGTTTGAAAGCATATTTTCACCGACATTTTGGTTGGAATCAATCCTTTGGAAGTTGCATGTAATTGAATCCGCAACCTAATCACTATTCCATTTAAAGGAAGGTTTTAACCAAAGCTTAAAGCAGTATAAACTAAAGCCAACCATTAAGACATCGAGTAATTTAGAGCAGATAGTTACCAAAGTGAACTTACTCTTACGAGGGTTGATAAGTTGAATTATCGATCCAAGCAACTCGGGATCTCTGAAAACTTCGAGGACTCGGTTGGGATATATCGGGGTATCCGAAGCGGCTTTCGGGATCACATCTCGATGAGACTTTGACTCGGAAGCGTCTGTGCTTCTCGGGACCTAATCTTGAGGATTATCGACCCAAAAGTGACCTCGATGAAAAAAAGTTTTAAAAACACTTAACTGCGTGTATTCCCCCATACCGTGTAAGACTCATTTTACCGGGACCAACAAGTGGTATCGGAAGCGGTGGTTCAACTTGACCACTTTTTGTTGACCAAAAGTTTTATTTGCTAAAAATATTTGTGGTCTATCTGAACTAATCTTATTCTTTGATTTTTTTTTTAAAAAAGGCTCGAGATAAAAATGTCTTCTAAAAACTTCCCATGTTCTCGGTGGAGAACTATGATTTAATGGAGACTAAGAATGCGAGACTCACTGTATTCTAAACATGGCGTATGTGGAGAGTGGTCTCTCAAGGACCATTCAATTTCTTTGTGGTGAATCCGGAGGAGCAGAAGATGGGAGAATTGATCTAAAGCGAGAATTTCCTAAGTCGATGACTAAGCTGACTCTGAGGAGAGAAAGTTAGTCAATCTAGACTACATTGCTAAAAAGACACACTATACAATACAATTGATGATGGTGTGATGGGAATGATCTCTCCTTTGTAATCTTCTGCTAAAGAGATTTGGGATACCTTTAATTTGTAATGTGCGAGGCAGATCATATCAAGGAAAACAAACTTTTCGTTGGCAATTGGAAAGTTTGATAGTTTTCAAAAATGGATGATGGTGAATCAATAGACAAATTGGAAGTCGATTCACTAGCATCATGAATGATCTAAATGCATTTGGAAAGAAATATCCACAAAGAGAAGTTGCGTTGAAAATTCTTAGAGGTCTTTCTAAGAAATGGGATATTCATGCGGTGGTGATTGAAAACACCAAGAACATTAATTCAATGCCATACCAACAAGTCTTCTCGAAATTTGAAGGCCTATGAATTTGTAATTGATAAGAAATCCAAAAAATTTGTGACAAAGATGATTCATCATCTAGTAAGAATGTGGCTTTAAAAGCGAAAGATAAAACATGTAAAACTAGAGTCGAGAACCCCATGCAAAAATCGGGATGAGCTTGAGGAAAAGCTAGCGATGGCAAGGAGGTTTGAAAGACTTAATAAAGAATTTGGAAAATACAAAAAGTTATTACGGGGAACCACGGGTGCGAGAAGAAACACGAGGACGGATCGAGAGAAGAAGAAGGACATGAAAGGCAGGGGGGATCTTCATCGAAAGAAGGACTCCAAGTCAAAGAAGAAAGTGATCGGGATGATGATACCAGCGAGATCTTTATAATTGCAAAAGAAAGGTCACTTCGGTATGATTGTCGATTTGAGTCTTAAGGAGAGAAGAGAAAGGCAAGCTAAAAGAGACAAAGTTCTCAAGCAAAAAGGCCATGGTTGCGGAAGAAGAACACTCTACGAGGAGGGATCTAGCTCTTGGATGAGATATTCTCGAGACGGTGAAAGTGATGACATTTGTCGATGGCCATTGAGGAGGTAAACTCTTCTTTCTCTGTTGTTGCTCCTACACTAGCACAAGAGTTTTCAAGTTCCACCGAAAAGCGGTCATTTTGACACGATGGATTCTTTTGAGAATCGATGAAGGACTATCTTTGTTTTTCAAGAGCGCTAAATAGAACTCAAAGCGAATAAGGAAATGAAAGTGAAAATCTAAAATGGAAAGACTCTAGCAATCTTGAAATCACTTCTCAATTAATGGGAACTCTTGATGGCTGGATGTTACGAAAGTACAACTCTCGAGAAAAAGAAGTTGATAATGACCTAGCGAAAAGCTAGAAATCCTTGAAGAGATTGACTAATCGGGACTAAGTTCAATGACCTCTACGAGAAGCATGAAACTCTCTGAAGCTGTGAGGATAGTGCTGAGAAGAAGTTAACTCTATTGAATAATGCATCTAATGTAATAGATGAAATTGAGTTACCGAGAGATCTGCCACTATAAAATGCGGATTGGGATACATTCGGGGAACCTCACAAGGTCATCGAATCTTTTGCATCAAGTAGCGAAGACAATCTTTGTTAAATCGATGCACCTACACTTCAAATTGAAGAAATGCCCAAGGTTGTAGACGAGGAAAAGGACCTATGGTACCCGATAAAAGCTGAATGATCGGTGAAAAGCCCAAACCTCGGTGAAGGCTAGAAAACTGAGCACTTTCGATTGGAAAAATTCGAGCAAGTACTTCAAAGCCTCGGCTAAGATTGCAAACTGAAAAGACTCCCTTTTGAACCATCGGAGGAATCTTCGGAAGAAAACACTCGGCGAGAGACATTCTCAACTAAAAGAGACCAAGTCCTCGATTATCTTGAAAGACCCAATTCGATCTGAGACAACTGAACCCCACTTGCCTAAGGGTAAAAGGTTATACGAACGAGTCACAAAAGATTTAGACCGGTTGCCAAAAGCCAAAGCAAATGAGCGAAGGCTGAACGAAAAAAAATTCAAAAGCCCATGTTCATGCTAAAGCTAGCACATACCAGAAAACTGCTAAGGCACCGAGTAGTAAATGTGTATGTTGATGTTTATGGAAGACAAATTAGCCACTCTAAAGTGATTAGAGTTGTCGGTGATTTGGATTCGAAAGGTACATCTAACCTTGTAGGACCCTACACAAATTGGGTACCTAAAAAATTGATACATTTTTTGGGGAGGAAAACAAGGGGCCTTGGTGATAAAAAGATCACATGTAGCGATGGCGAGAGATGAAAAAGGCCCACGATGTATGGTATCTTGACAATGGATGTTCAAGACATATGTGAGGATTCAAGAAGATACTCAATGACTATGTTGAACAAAAGGCCCTGAGATCACTTTTGGAGATAACTCGAGGGACGGTGAAGGATATGGAACTTTGGAAATCGACTCGATTCATATCCATGGTGTTTCATATGTATGTCGGATTGAAGCATAATTTGCTTTCAATAAGCCAATTCTGTGATAAGGGTTTTAATGTTGAGTTCTCTAAGAACTTATGTTATGTGAAAGATGATACAACACGAGAAAATATTCTTGTTGGTACAAGAAAAGGGAATGTGTATCTTCTTTGATTGGAGTTCAACTCCTAAAGATACATGTTTGGTTGCTAAAAGTTCCCGAGATACCCGGTTGGTTATGGCATAAAAGAATGAATCACCTAAATTTCAAAACCTGAATAAACTTGCAAGATTAGCTCTTGTGAGAGGTTTGCCTAATGAAGTGTTGATAAGAACATATTTTTGTGATGCGTGCGAAAAGGAAAACAAATTAGAGCATCATTTAAAAGCAAAGTAGATTTTTCTTCTTGAGAATACTTGATTCTGCATATGGATCTTTTGGTCCTATAACGCGATGAGCACTAATGGCGAAATACACATTGGTAGTAGTTGATGACTACTCAAGATATACTTGGGTCATATTCTTTTCGATGAAAGAGACTCGGATAAAATTGCGGAGATTCTTGAAAAGGCTCGATATTGAGAAAAAATCTGAGTGTGGTCAAAATCGGATCGACAAAGAACTGAATTTATAAATCATATCATATCGATTATTGTAAACAAATGGAATTACTCATGAAACATCATTTTGCAAGGACCCTCAACAAAATGGTGTTCTTTGAAAGAAGAGCGAGGACTACGAAAAAAAGGCTGCGAGGACAATGATATTTGGTGATATTTCTAAAAAGGTTTTGAAATTTGAAGTTATCAACCTTTGCATGCTACTCTCGAAGAAGATCCATGTTGACTAAGAGTCAAGGCAAAACACCCTATGAGCTTTGGAATGAAAGGAAGCCTCTTGTTTCTTTCTTTTCGTGTGTTTGGTTGCAAGTGTTTCATACCTGATAATGGTAAAGATCGGTTGAAAACATTTGATAGTAAAGGCGATGAAGGAATATTCTTAGGATATTACGAAGTCGATCAAAAACTTTCGAGTTTACAAGCTGTAGGACTCTTATTGTGGAGGAAACACCTCATGTTGTTTTTGATGAATCTACTTGTGTTTAGAAAAGCAGGGAACATGATTGAGATGGTGACTAAGAGGATCGCAGTTAAGCTGAAATAGAAAGATAAATCATCCATTTGAACACGAAAAAGAAGAAGTCGGTCACATCCTATGATTGGAGTGATTCGAGACTCGAGACAAAGAAGTTCGAGGATGGAACTTCGGGATGGTGAGACTCGGGAAAACCAACACTCAAAGATGACCCAATCTGAGCAGACACGATTCGGACTCGGGTATGTAATGCAATGAAGATGTAGTCTGGTGAGGCAAATTCTGAATCTATCAACCAAAGGGGGGAACAAATGTCTCGACAATGTTGCGAATGGAATTTCCACGAGGAAGATGATTCCCTTTCTCCTTTCGGTTGTTCCCTAAGTTTCTTGAATTACTTTGAACCTAACATTTCAAATGTTGAGGATACTCTTGAAGGGGAACATCAAGAAGGAAATGGTTAGATAGTCATCCTACAAGTCAGTTGTGGGTGATCTAGCGAAGGTGTTAAAACAAGAAGGTTCCATGGTGAGAGTGCACTATATTCTGCTGCTTCTGTCGAGGAAAAAGAACTCTTTGAGATTGGTGAAGCTCTACAAGATTCTCATTGGATTCTTGCTATGCAAGATGGCTGAATCAATTCTCAAGGAATGAATATGGGAGCTAGTAGATGGACTGAGAAAGGCACAATGTCATTGGAACAAGTGGGTTTTTAAGAATAAAAGAGATGAAAACAACAACATTGTAAGAAACAAGGCAAATTTAGTTGCACAAGGTTATTCCCAAGAAGAAGGCTTGGATTATGATGAAACCTTTGCTTTTGTTGCAAGACTAGAAGCCATCGATTGTTTTCTTGCATATCTGCCCCCACATGAAGTTCTCGATCTATCAAATGGATGTGAAAAGTGCATTTACGAGCGGTGTGCTTAAAGAAGAGGTTTATGTGGAACAACCTCACGGTTTCAAAGCAGAATGACCAAGTTCTGAGGCTCGAAAAAGCTTTGTATGGTCTCAAGCAAGCACCAGAGCATGGTATGATACTCTTTCTCGGTTTCTTCTTGACCATGGTTTTGTCAAAATTTATTGATAGAACTCTGTTTAGGATAGAAGATGGGGAAGATATCTTCTTGGTTCATATATATGTTGATGACATCATTTTTGGATCTCAAACCATCAATTTGTGTGAAAAGTTTTCACACGATGAAAGGCAAGTTTGAGATGTCAATGATGGGAGAGATGAATTTCTTTCTAGGTCTTCAAGTAAAACAATCAAAGGAAGGAATATTCATCAACCGAGCAAAGTACACGAGATCGATTGCCAAATATGGTGTATGCAATTGCAATCAGTTAGGATTCCTATGAATACTAACTACAAGATGGATCGATTACGAAGGCAAATCGATTGAGTCATCTTCGATTATAGAGGAATCATTGGATCATTGCTCTATCTCACACAGAAAGTAGGCGGATATAACATTTCTTTGTTGGGATATGTGCAAGATACCAAGCTAATCTAAAATTTAGTCACATGGAGGTGCGCGAAAAAAGATACTAAAAAAGTATCTTAAGGACACACGATGAATAGAGGATTATGGTATCGGTGATGATAACCTTGAATTAGCTGGTTACTCGGATCTTTGATTATGGAGGTTGCGAAATTGGTGAAGTCCCTCTGAGGAACTTGTCGATTTCTAGGAAATAGGTGATATCTTGGTTTTGAAGAAAGCAGGACCTCGATAGCAACGATCTTCTTGAAATTTGAATACATGGGCTGCGGGGAAGGCTGCGTGCTTCGAATTCTTTGGCTCGGACAACAATTAAGGGATTATAAAGTTGTAGTGATGAAGTACCGATATTTTGTGACAATAATAGTGTCATTGCTATTTCACAAAATCGATTATTGCACACACGGATGCAAGCATGTGGATATCGGACATCACTTCATCGGAGATCATGTCGAGAAGAAGGACATAAGGATGGAGAAAATTCATCTTGATAAGCGAGAAGCTGATATCTTGACTAAACCTTTGCATTTGAATCAAGATTTTAGAGGAACTTTCGGTTGAATTAGGGATGTTAGATCAGGGTGTTTAGAGTAAAATTTGAAAAAATTGAAGGTTTTCGGATGCATAAAGTTTTCTTCGAATTCTCTTGAAGCTCGGGATAAAATGGAAATCTTGAGCGAGTCTCGGGGAAACTCAAGAGTTCTTGAAGGTCGATTACTCGGTGTTATCTTGAACCCATTCGATTACTCGATATTATCTTGACATTTTATCAAGGTCGATTTTTCGATAAAAGGTGATAGAAAGAAATTAGTCACGAGGAAGTAATGACTCATGCAACTCATTTATTGCTTAAGTAAAGCTCGATAATCATTTGCAATAAATACAAAACACCTAAGGAATGTTTTGGGCGGGATCGTTTGAAATTAGAAGAAGGTCGCGATCGTTTAATGCTCTGTTACATTAATGACCAATGAGGATATTTTGGCGACTTACTTTTCGGAGATAAATGCATTCAGTATACGATTAATCGGAGGATTAATCTCAACCGTTAACTTTTCACCTAACCAACACGATTTCCCACGATCTCAAAACTATTTATACCCCAATAAGCCATTCAAGCCAAAATTTTATCAAACCGCCCGTCCCCTAAAATCCTTTGCAAATTAATCCCCTTTGCCCGGAAATTCCTAACCTAAATCTTCAATCTCTCAAAATGGCTCCTACCATTTTCGATAAATTAGCCGAAACCAACAAACCCTGGTTCGAGTTCGTTGTCTCGCTCGATAGCACAACCAATTCCAAACCAGAAGAGGAGGCTCTCCATATGATTCGATTGGCCAAACTCACTCGTCTCGTTCGTTGCAAAATGGGATCAAGAGTATCAAAAAAGGTGTCGAGTTCATCTGTAATTTGAGGATAGATGAAGAGGATGGTATGCATTCGAGATTCTTTGTATCACATTTAGAGCATTTAATCCAAATACATCGATTTTGAGAGGGAATTGTATATAATTAGAAGAATTTAAATGATGTTTTTGAGCTCTGTGATAAAGGAGAGGATCTGCCATGTATATGTTGGGTAGAAGCGAGGAGTTTTTAGATAGGATTCTTTGAGAATCTGTGAAATTTGAGGCTACTTTGCATAAGAGGCATTTGAAGCCACAATATCGAGTTTTGATGGATATTGTGAGCAAAATCATCATGAGCCTTCTTGGGGAGTTTTGAAGCGGATCGGTACCCGAAGCTTCGATTGATGGCGGCAATCAAGGCCTCACCGACCACCGACTTCAATGGCTGAAATTTTTGATTGAGATGGTGAGTGAGCAAGCCAAAGTCTTCAAGAAGGTTGTGGGGTGATCTCGATTAAAGGCAAGATCCACCATGCAACCAAAATAGCTTATATTTTGGAGATGTGCGAGAGGAGGAGGATATCTTTGCCAATTCGACCCCATTCCTAAGTCGAGGTGCTCTTCAATCCCATTTCTTTGTGAAGAAGCAGGCCATCGAGGAAGAAAAAAAAAAAAGCGGAGAATCACCAAAAGTTCTTTCTTCTTTGAAGAGACCCAACAAACCCGGGGAAGGTTTTGTTGGATGCAAAGATGGAGTAGGGTGAGAAGTTGAAAAAGCGAAAACCTTCGCCCCCCAAGCGAAAAAAAAGATTGGTGGTTCTCACCGATGAAGATGGCGATGATTACGAAGAGATTCAACACGAGGCCAAACCGCTCGAGAATTCTCCATTACAAGTTTTGGCTCGGGTTATCTCTAAGGCACAAAACGGTGAGGGCGGGTCTTCTCACGAGGTGCTTGAGACCGCTCGGTTTAGACAAAATTTCTGGGGAAAATTTTAAAGGAACTCGAGGCCTCGAGATTCCTACCAAAAGATGTGCCGACTCGAACGGAAGAGCCAACTTAGGAGACAATCTGAGATGTGCGGTTTCGGGCCCCTAACCCCGCTCGGATCTGGCCGAGGACTGTTGTGCAACATTCCGGATCTTCTTTGAGACTCGGGGAGCGACTTATTCTTGATGATCTCTGAGTGATCTACTCCTTGATCCCTCGGTGATGCTTGGTGAACGAAAGAAGAGATGGAAGAAAGGCGAATTTGAAGAAAGTGGAGGAGCAAGGGAGCGGTTCATTCTTGGCCGCTACTGTGAGCTCATTCATACGATCTGCCAGATGTCTTCTTGATTAAGGTCAACTATGTTCATTCTCAATCGGACTCTTCCGGAGATGCTTGATATTCTGCATTGGAGGAGGGAAGGCGGTGGAATGAGGACAACATTCTCCCCGACTTCTCGGGGTTCGGGAGGACAAAGCTCGGGATGAAAAACTCCGATTTTGATGAAATTTGGTTCGAGAGGAAGATAATTGAGAGGAGAGCTCTTTGAAGTTGGTGCCCCTAGCGGCAGAGACAAATTTCAAGATGGGGACCAGCAGGGAGATCTTTGAGGATCGATCTCGGATGGAGAAGAAACTTCTCGTCTTGATCAACACGAAATCGGTCAACCTCGGTGAAGCTAGCACTCTTGGTACTTTTTTGGCACTATTGACAATTATGCCAAAGTTCTTGAAAGTTCTATCTTTAATTCTGAATTATCGATGTCTGAGGCTCGAGGCTCGTTGGAGGCTCAATGGAGCTCGAGGATGATCAATCGACATCGGAGGTGCGAGAAGGTTCTGAGATTGATCTCACTCCCTTGATGGAGAAACTTGAGAAGGTTGAGCCAATGATGAACAAGATTGCTTTCGGATGGAAGAAACATTGGCAAATAAGCTCGGAAGATGGAGAATCTTAGTCACTCTTGAGCTGGTGCAAATCCAAAACACTCGACCTCGCGAGATGACCTCCATGGAAGATAAGCTAAAATGAAAAATTTGGAGGAGTCAAGGTGAAATTTGATCTTTGAAGCTGGCTCAAAAGCACCGGGAAGGCTGCATTTCTAGAGGTGAAAATTGGCGAGAGAGGAATGAAGTCTTGATCAAATATGGCATTGAGAAATGAGCTCAATGCTCATGACCAAGATGACAAAAGATGTTTAAAAAGCTCTCTCGGCGGTTGCCCATCTCTACGAAGAATTTTATGTGGCTAAGAACCATCGGGGATTTGGAGGACGAACAAGATCGGATAGCGGAGAGGTCTTTTGTGTGAGCAAAGAGCAATATCACATGGACACGACACTCTCGGACTTCTTCAAATCTGCGGTGCGAAGGGGGAAAAGGAAGGTGAAGACTTGAGGAAGTTATTAGCACGTGCTATGGAGAAAAAAGGCATAGAAAGAATCTTTGAAATGTATACCTTATCCAAAGCCTTGAATGAAGTCAAAGCTCTTGACAACAAACGGGAAGTTCGCTCGGTGGAGAAGCCTATCTACACTCGAGTTTACGAGGAAACCATGCTTGATGTTGCAAGAGAAAACCGAAGTGCTAGAACTAAGGTTGGAACAAGCCAGTCATTCTTTGAATTGCCTATGAAGAGGAAAGCCTTGGGCATTGTTCAACTCGAGAGCAAGCGTCTGAAGGCTTCTAAATCCGATCGAAAGTCGATTACGGATGATGAAACCAGAAGAATCTGAGTCTCAACGGCCAGAAGAAAGTCTTCAATCACGAAGAATGCTCGAAGACACTCTAGATAGAACAAGCTAAGCGGTACTTGGTCTCAAGCGTGCCTTTGATCGGAAGAAAGATCGAAGAAGAGAAGCGGCGAAGGAGTGGATTCAAAAGTTTGCGAGCAAAAGGAGAGAGACATCAAAAGCTTTGGAAGTGGCCACACGTTGATAAATGGATGTCTATCAAACTCAGCGATATGTGGGAAGAAGTCAAGAGAACATACGGTTCTATTATGATGTGCTTTCGAAGTGGAGAGGGAAAGCTCGGATCAGAATGAAGCATTCATTGAATATCTCTAACCTTCTATCCAAAAAAATCTCCAAAGTTGGATAAACTTAGCTGATGAAGGAAAGGTACAGATAGTAGCTTCTGGTCCATATTCCTACCCTCCTCCAAGACTTGGTAATGGCTTGGTGAATGAGAAGGCCATTACTCAAGAAATTGCTCGATTATCTTTGGTCGATTGGGTTTGACGGAAAGCTTGATCAGGATATCATTAAGGAAAGAAATGGGCGAAGAAGAGGTATTTCGGAATGTTCAACTTTGGAAGTGCCGTGATGAAGTTGAAGAAGAAGCAAAAAGAAAGAAAGCGAAAGACCCAAGATCCAAATCGAAGCGAAGACTCAAAAGATTCCTGTAATCTTTAAATTTTTGTCTTTTTGATTTTGTTGATAAGACTCATTGTAATCTGTATTGGTATGCCAATCATCAATGAAAACTTATCATTTATGCTCAAAAGATAATATCTCATTATCTTATTTACATGTCTTTTATATTTGATATCTTTGAATGAATGTCTCGAATTAATTGTTTAAGTATTTGGTGATGAACTATTTAAGAAGATTCATTCTTTGAAGAAATTATTAATGTTGGGAGACTCTTCGAAATTGTTGGGAGATTCTCTGTTTTGAGAAATTGTTGGGAGACATAATCAATCTTGTAATAGAATAAAGCTGAAACACGAGTATAGGTTATATGTTTGTAACAAGATAGGTTTGGCATCATCAAAAAGGGGAAATTGTTGGGAGATGAATTTAATAAAAGATATATGATTTTGATTAAGATCTCAAAACCCCGAGTATGACATGTTCGAGAATAATCTTGATAGTTAGTCGGGATTCGGTTTTAGAGTATTAGGGATGTTATCGCAAAATGTATAGTCGTGAGATATAGATCGGGATAGGTGTTGAAGACTACGAAGAACTCAATATGCTTCAAGAAACCGGTTTCAAGAGATGAAATCAAGTTTCAAGATTCAGCGAGAAACCGAGAATCAAGACTCAAAGGAGAAATTGAGAATCAAGACTCAAGAAGAAACCGAGGACCAAGACTCAAAGATGAAATCGAGGAATCAAGACTCAACATGAAGACTAAGATATCACCAAGATACCGAAGACTAGAAGACTCAGAAGACGCTGAAGACGCCAAGACTAAGACTAAGACTCAGAATACGCCAAGACTCTAAAGACTCAAGACGTATTAAGACTCAAGACTCGTCGCAAGATCAAGATCGAGAACTGAAGATCAAGAATAATTTGAGGCACAAAGAATTATCAAGACTCAAGAATGCATCAATGCTCAAAGATAAACTCAATGTTCCGAGGCATCAATATATCTATCCGGCTGATGCAATATCGAAGATCGCGATTCCTTAGATAATAGATATTTGCCAAGACATTCAAATGCAGACAAAAGGAACTAAGTCAGAAGTGTTGTTAAGGTTATATCAACTCAGAGTTTGTAACCAAAAGAGCCGTTGAAGGTGTCTACCTTTAGCTGGAGACAAAAAAAAAAAAAAAGGAAGACAACCTTTGTACCATCATCGACCTTTGAAAGTGATGGTCATTTGAAAAAAGATGTCGGAAGTACAAAGTTCGGATCGCAAAAAAGTGAAGACCGGCTACATGAAAGGTTATTGCCTAAAACGTGTTAGGGAGTTTCAAACCCTAAATATAGTCGATTCCTCACACACCATAAGAGGAAACTCACGGTTATCTCTCCAACGGATAGTTTTCAAGAGTAACCTTGGTGTATGCCTATAAATCTTGGTGACCCTCTACATTGTAAGGTTACGGAAATTTATAAGCAACTTCGAAGCTCAAACTTATTATTACAAAGTTAAAGCACTCGAAAAACTTAGAATTTCCCAAGTGCTTTTTATATTGAAGAGATCTCACTAAACTAAGCCTAGCTTGATAAGATATATTCGAAGCTTAGTCGAGATATCCTAGCCTTTGCATTGTGCTTCATTGTAAAGGATATCTCATCTAGTTGAAACAAACCGAGAAACCCCAAACCCTTGAGAAGGTAGTTGGAGTGTGTTTGTTGGTGAGAAGAGTTGTAAAGAGTTAGTAAACTCTGGCGGAGTAGTCGAGGAAAGCTTTAGAGGAGAAGTTAGTAAGCTCTGAGGTAGTCTGAAAGCTTGTTTGTGTTTGAGTAAGTAAACTACGGAGGTAGTCGAAAGCTCAAGGTCGGGTTGAGTAAGTAAACTCGTGGAGTAGTCATAAAGCTTCGAGGGCGAGTTGAGTAAGTAAACTATGCGAGGTACTCGTAAAGCTTCGAAGTGATTAGTGAATTTTCTCGAGGATCGAGAGAGTGGGCGTAGGAGCTTGAGTCTCTGAACCACTATAATTGTTGTGTTGTTTATTGCTTTCTCTATCTATGCTTAACTTGTTGCATCCTTTGAGTTTGAAAGCATATTTTCCTTTGACATTTCGGTTGGAATCAATCCTTTGGAAGTTGCATGTAATTGAATCACGCCTAATCATTATTCCATTTAAAGGAAGGTTTACGAAAAAAAGCTTAAAACGAGTATAAACTAAAAAAGGGCCAACCATTCACATATCGAGTAGCTAGAGCGAGATAGTTACCAAATTGAACTTACTCTTACGAGGGTTGATTAAGTTAGATTATCGATCCAAGCAACTCGGGATCTCTGAAAACTTCGGGACTCGGTTGGGATTATCGAGGTATCTGAAAGTAGCTTCGGGATCCTTTATCTCGATGAGACTTTGACTCAGAGCGATCTGTGCTTCTTAGGACCTAATCTTCAGGATTATCTGACCAAAGCTGACCTCAGTAAGAAAAAGTTTTAAAAACACTTAACACGTGTATTCCCCCCCCCATACACGTGTAAGACTCGTTTGTACCGGGACCAACAGATTCCATGTCTAAAAGGTAAGAAACCTTTCTTGGAAACCTACATGCTGAATCGCTTCAAAACAGTATCTATGTATGAAGCTTGCGACAAGCCTATCATCATTTTCTTGCGATCTCAAGTTATCTTGATCCCAAGGATGTGACCGGCTTCTCCTAAGTCCTTCATATCAAACTGATTTGACAGCCATACCCTTATGTCTGACAACACCTTTACTGTTGGGATTATACTGGAAAGTATTCTTTTACTTTGTATAATCAAAACTGAATTTTGGACTTATTTACTGAAATAAATTGTTTATCACTGATGCTTTAAATATCATCGAATGTTACATATATTTACTGCATAACTGTTAAATATATCATACATGTTACATTGTAGTTAATTTAGTGATACCAGATCACAGAAGATTAAATTAATTGGGTCCTTGTAACTAAAAAGTACACCATTCACGACCTAGATGGAAATGAACAATCCATCGTGAAAGGTTGAAGTGTAAAGGCTCGGATTGGGTTGTCTTGACCAAGAGATTACACTAGTGCATGGTGATGCCTTTGAATAGGACCCTCTGAGGAGGACAAATTCTTGAATCGAACAAGGAAGAATTAGACCCTCGTGGTTCGTTATTTCTTAATCTTCATTCCTTAAATAGGATCACGTGTGGTTGGTAACTATTGCTTTGACTTATCATGGGTAGAGAATCAACGAGATTCAATACTTTTTATCTTGGGCAATATTATTGGTCACATGTGATTGCTAAGATTTAATCACGGAGAATCGTGTGCAAAATGCTTTTGTTCGATTTGCCCCCTTGGGAGGTTCATAAGCTTTATCATACCAAATCTTGCAAGTGGAACTAGTTTTAGGTATAGATAATAATGTTGAACCGTTCCTTGACCAAGGACAAAAGATATTAATTAGCGGAAAGCTATTTGGTGGCTTGAATTAATTAATGGGCTAGATAATCTTAAACACGGAAAATAATAGCAAGGAGCCATATTGACCGTAATATGGGTTAAGATGGATAGTCTGATATTAATTATGTAGTGGGATTAATTAATATTTATGGGCTTGAATAATATTGTGGGTCAATATTGATAATTCAAGATCCATTGGAAGATCAATCTTAATTCTCCTAAAGGCCCCCTAAGTAGCCCAACATATAGTCAATAAGCTGAAAAAGATGTTTAAAATAAAATAAATATTGTTGCCTTATTTTTCCATGAAATTCGAAATTTATGGATAAAAATGGGAGAAAGATTTTCTTTGAATTTTGTTATGGAATGAAGATATGTATTCTTGGAATACAAGATTATCTCATTAAATTCAAAAAAATCTCCCACTTGGTTATCCATAGGAAATTTTGAAAATTTTGATAATTAAGGAAAGAAAGATTTTTCTTGATTTTCTTGAAAAGATATTATGGAAGATATGTATTTCTTGAAATACAAGAATATCTCATAAATTCAAGAAGATCCAAATCTTGGATTCTTGCCTATAATTTTCGAAATTAATCCATAACAAAAGAGTAGGTGGGATTTTGTGGAATATTATAATTATGGGAAAAAAAGAATATAGGAGATATATTCAAGATTTCTTGGAGATCAAGAAAAGATTTTCCCACATTGTTTTTTTGCCCTAAAAATTCGACCCACCTCCACTCTATAAATAGGGGATGATTCTTTTCATTCCCAAGTACAATTTTATGTCTTTGGAAAAATTAGTAAATCCACAAAGGTGGTGCAACATAATTTATTTCCTTTTTTTTTAATTGTTCAAAGAGTCCTACCACTTAGGATAGTCAAGCAAGGATTAAGGGAATACTTGGGAAGTTCTTTTTTGGTGTGTCTAATAAACAAAGTCATTGTGTCCCCAAGAGAATGCGTTCAAGTAAACTCGTAGAATTTCGCATCATCGTGGGATTTACGTGAATTAATTATATCATGATTTGTTGTTGGATTATTATTTGAATTAATATAGGATTAATTCATGCTAGTAATAATTATAAAATTAAATTTGTATTTAAATATTCATCTGAATAGATTTGTGCAACTTATTCCCCAACCCTAGTATCAAAGCCCACGGTTTAAGACTCTGAATTTTTTAAATTGTAATTTAATTCGTTGTCATTAAATTTGAAATTCTATAGTAGAATTGCTAGATCTTTTTGCAGGTATCCAATTATCATGGAATTTAATTTGTTTATTTATGCATGCATATAAATTATGGTTTTTAATTGATTAGATTAGGATTCGTTTTGCCTCGTGAGAAAATCCACGAGTAGATTAGGATTTGTTTGATTTGATCAATGTAATAGACTAGTCTAGATCTAGGTTTATTTATTTTTTGTAAATAAATTAGCTTAGGATCGGAAACGGAGGAAGCGAAAGAGTTAAAGGATAAAATCGTAATCCCGGGCGTGGCGGCGGCGTCGTCTTGGCGTGCCAAGGAGGCGCACTGACCTTGGATATTGGCGCCTGGTGGCGCAGAGCAGGCGGACGGGACAGAGGCGAAGAAATGGGGACGCGGGTGCTTTGAAGTTTCGGGCGGCGAGGCAAAGGCGGTGGGCTTGGATGATCTTGTGTGGTATGTAGCGTCACGAGGTACCGTCTTCGCCGAGGCGTGCCGAGGCACTTAGCGAGCCCGGCTCGCCGAGGTAATGCCGAGGTCGCCGAGTCGACTTCGCCAGTGGGGATGGCCGGATGGACGTTCATCCTTTGCGATGAGCTCTTGGCGTGGCGTTTTGAGACGGAGTTCTTTTCGAGACAATCGAGTGGGAGAAATTCAAGACGGCGTTTCTTCAAGATCAAGCCAAGAAAAATCAAACCATGACAATTGGATAATTTGTGCCCAATATGTTTATTTTTTACGCTTTGCTTGATTTATTATTGTGTTATCTTATGCTTTATTTAATTTATTTATATGTGTTTGCATGAGAGTTGCCCAATGAAAAATCTCAAGTCAAAAATTACTAAGTATGTTTAAATAATTAATTGACAATTTTATTAGGATAATAAAATTGAATTAATTTTGACCTCCATGATTTATTTATTTGTGAATTATTTTGGAGAAATTCCCTACTGGAGCCGGTCAAAAGTTAGCTTTCACATGAATGAATTCCAAATGGATGATTGTGGATTATTACTAGTCAATGACCCCCCATGAGGCTCGATCAATTGGAAATAATAATCTCGTATTTAATCATGATTATTTTTTAGGTACAAAATTGATATGCATATACTTCCCGAAGTCCACGTCAATTTTATATTGGTCAAGTGGGGAGCCAACTATTAATCTGGTTATTAAAAGTTTTATGTTCTTGTTTGTAATTTGAATGTGTTTAAATAATAAATGGCTTATTTTTTTTTGAGATGTTGGTGATGCATGTTCATATTTTTTTGAGATTTTAATATGATGCATGTGATCAAAAAATTGATATTTTTGTATGTTTAATATTATTGACAATTTTATTTCAATTCATCATGTCGCAACCTTCTAATCCACATCCTCAATATACTTAAAAACAATTTGCTTATTGGTGAAAACTATTTTGATTGGAAATACAAACTAAAAACTGTCCTAAATCACCTTCCAAATGGGTTTGATACACCAAAACCCGAAAAACCAACTAAGGACGCGGGAATATGGGATGAGATGATTTATGGTGAATGGGAGCGGCAAATAAAATGATGAAGGAACGGCACATCGATCCGAGATCGTTGAAACACCTTCATCAAAATTATGAGTCACCGCAGACATCTTTGAGAATCTCGAGCGATGTTCGCACATTAGACCCATATAAATCCAAAGTGTGAAGCAAGAAATTCTTTGAATTAAAAATAGAAAAGGGACAACGCAGCGGTGCAAAGACATCCTTAGGGTTATGGTCTTTATTTGAGGAACTTGAGATCCTCGTGAAAAATGTGATTTCAAGACTAAGATTGATTTCATTCTCCAATCCTTACAAAAAGAGCTATAATCACCATTATCTTGAGTATCTAATGGAAGATCTAATTTTTTACAATGGATGATCTTGTAAATGCTCTCACTTTGGTTGAAAGGGAAAGGGGAGCGAGGAAAAGAACTTGGGAAAATAGAAATCTTATTTTCATCCTAGGTAAAGTGGTGATAAGGATGATGAAAAAGAAGAAAGTTGAACAAAAGCGGACTCAACATCAAATAAAAGCATGGAATCAAGCATGAGGAAAGTTTTGGAAAGCGGGGAGAGTAGGACACTCGAGGTCGACTGTTCAATCCTAAAAGGAATGGAAAGAAAGGTAATTCTCACGCACTAGTTGTTAAAACTTGCTTAGCGGCGTATGCCTCCCATTTATGGGTGGTGGATCTGGGATCCATTCGATCATATTTGTTTCACTTTCTGGGGGTTCAAGCGGACAAGCAACTTAGTGGGAGTGAGATCCTCATCAAACTTTGGGCGATCTTTACGAGAGTGGCGGTGAAGCAAATGGGAGAAGTGCACTGTCTTTTGAAGACATAGTTTTAATTTTAAGAGATGTTCTTACGTTCAAATTTTAGAAAGAATTTAATTTCAGTTTCTAAATTTTTTCTTGATGGATATTCGGTTACTTTTAATGAAGTTGTTACCATTTCTCTTTTTTAAATTTATCTGTCATGGAACATTATCGAATAATCTCTATACAATTAAGTGTGCACACCACTCTCGAAATGCATCCTATAACACATCAACTGTTTCCGAGAAAAGAAAACGTTCATCAGACGTGAACGAGACACTTCTATGGCATCTAAGATTGGGTCATATAAATCCAAAGAGGATCCAAAGGTTGGTGAAAGACGGTTTACTGGAGTTTCTCCAAGTTGAACCAATTTCAACTGCGAATCATGTTTGGAGGGTAAAAAATGACCAAGAGGGCATTTGGAGCCAGGGAATAGAGCCAAAGAAGTGTTAGAGATCATTCACACATATGTATGTGGTCCAATGTCAACCAAAGCAATAGGAGGTTATGAGTATTTTGTCACTTTTATTGATGATTACTCAAGGAATGCGGTTATATTTTTCTTATGAAGCATAAATCACGAGACTTTTGAGAAATTCAAAGAATTTAAGGCTCAAGAGAATCATAGGGAAAAACGTATCAAGTATCTACGATCCGATCGTGGAGGCGAATACCTCGATGATGAGTTTTTGAACTACTTATCGATGAAGGATTGCATCGACTAATCGCACCGGAACCCCTCAACAAAAGCGGGGTTGTAGAGTGAAGAAACATAACTCTTTTGGAAATGGTGTTGGGATATTTTAGTTTTGATAATTTATGCCAAAACATTATTAACTTGTGTTATTCAAGCTAATTTACAGATAACAAGTTAAGGGGGAACGAAAGAACAAATTGAGGGGAACTCACGAAATCGGAAGAAAGAAGATCGAGATCGAGAAGAGGTCTGCGAGCGAGAATGATCGAGATCAAATTAATCGAGATGAGTTTCGAGTCAAGATGATGAGTGTCTGTAAATCGGATATGAAGAAAAAGCCAAAACCAAAGAAATCGTAAGAGAATGTTGCAGATCAGAAGATGAGCAGATGAGACTGATCAAGATCAGGAGGTGATCGAGACCGGATATGAAGATGAGCGGATGAGACGGACGAGATCAGACGTGATCGAGATCAGATATGATAATTTGATATGCTAACTTGATGCAGATGATCTGATGCTATCCTGAGATGATCCTGATGTTGATCGGTCGACCGAAATCGGATCGAAAGAAGAAATCGATAGCTCGAAATAATGTGACTGAGGGTCGGGATGTCCGAATTCAGAGAATGAACTTCGAAGTTCGAGTGTCGATTAGACTGATCGACGACAAAGTCCATTGAAGAAGTCTCTTTGAATCAAAAACTCGAGACTCGAAGAAGTTCTTCAAGAACACAAGGCTCAAATAACGAAGGCTTTCGAGATAAAAGGCTCGGATAACCTAAACTCGGATAACCTAGGCTCGGATAAACTTGAAGACTCAAGAACAAACTCAAGACTCGGTATGATTGAATACACTAAGACTCGGATAACAATTGAAAACTCGGATGACATCAAGACTCGATGATGAACTTAGATGAACTCGAAGATGAACACGAAGACAGATAGATCCGAGACTCGGAAGAAATCAAGAATATAGCCGTTAGATTCAAATTTGGCGTGGACCAATGAGAGGAAGGCGACAAGCCCTGAAAAAAGCTGCAAAAGCTCTACAAGAGAGTAGTATGGATTTGAATGTGATTCTCTCCAACGGTAACATTCAAATCCAAACTATAAATACAAGTTCTTCCTTCATTATCAAGAAGCGGATGAATGTGGAAAAGTATGGAGAATGTAGCAAACGATGCTACTGAGCTAAGAAGATATGGGTTCAAAGTAGTTCGGCCAAGGTCGTGTGCGGATGATCGCGAGTCCTGAAATATGCTTTGATCAGTATAGATTTAAGGCATTCAAACATAAAGGCACGTTGAAAGGAATTGTGCTCCGGATCCTATATACTCAAGCATTCCACCATAGAACACGAGAGAAAGAAATACACGATATATTCAAAAGTGTTATTACCCTAGATCTAAGCACAAATGTAATATCTAAGCTTAGAGAGATTTTCCCATCCTTAGCATTGAGGCTAAACAAATGTAAGGGAAATTCTCAAACTAGTTGGAAACAAAACAAACCTTACCCAAATCAGTTTGATAGGATAAAGTTTGTAGGTGAGTGTGAACTCGGTAAACATCTAGCAATCCCGCAAGGGAGGGTAGGCAATCCCGTAAGGGTGATAAGTCTCGTTTGAGTGCGAACTCGGTAAACATCTCGGCCATCCCGTGAGGGATATAAGTCCTTCAGGTTAAGTTCGGTTAAGGTTCCCCTGTGTTAAGGGAAGAGTGGACGTAAGACGGGTTTCGTCTGAACCACTATAAAATATTGTGTGTTCTTTACTGCTTTATGTTTATACTTGTCATATGCATTCGATTATAAGCAAAACAACACACATCGTTCTTAAAAGCAAACATTAGTATTAACCATTCCCTCACCCCTATTTTTATATGCCTCACGTGACATGTTTCGCTTCCGCACACGCAAAATCGGTTTTAATCGGGACCTCACAGTGGTATCAGAGCGGGTAGTTCAACATATCACTATTTTCAAAGTGATCGCCTGAACTGATCTTTTTAAAACCAAAAAAAAAAACCCGATCTCTGTAATTGCATATTTTTTTAATGTTTTGGCGTCATTATCAAAAAGGGGAAATTGTTGGGATATTTTAGTTTTGATAATTTATGCCAAAACATTATTAACTTGTGTTATTCAAGCTAATTTACAGATAACAAGTTAAGGGGGAACGAAAGAACAAATTGAGGGGTAACTCATGAAATCAGAAGAAGAAGATCGAGAACAGACGAGGCTGCAGATGAGAATGATCGAGATCAGATAAGTCAGATGAGTTCCGGAGTCAACTGATGAGTTGTGCAAATCAGATATGAAGAAAAGCCAAAACCAGCAAATCAGAAGAGATGGCTGCAGATTAGAAGATGAGCAGATGAGACTGATCAAGATCAGACGTGATCGAGATCAGATATGAAGATGAGCAGATGAGACTGATCGAGATCAGACGTGATCGAGATCAGATATGATAATCCGATAAGCTAACTTGATGCAGATGACCGATGCTTATCCCGAGATGATCCCGAAGATATGTTGATCCGATCACCGAATTTGTCGATCGATCAAAGAAGAAAAATCGAGATATTTCGAGTCAATGCGACTGAGGGTCGATGACCTTCAGAGAACGGGAACTTCGAAGCTTTCGAGTGTCAAGATGCCCGATCGACATAAGGTCCGCCAAGAGAAGTCTGTTGAATCAAGAAACACGAGACTCAAGAAGTTCTTCAAGAACACGAAGGCTCGGAGATAACTGAAGGCTCGAGATAAACGAAGACTCAAAGAATAAACTCAAGACTCAAGATGATTTGAATACACTAAGACTCGAGATGACATCAAGACTCGAGATGACATCAAGACTCGAGATGAACTCAAGACAAATAGATCCACGAGACTCGGGAAGAAATCAAGAAGAATATAGCCGTTAGATTAATTTGGAGTGGACCAATGAGAGGAAGACGACAAGCCTAAAAAAGCTGCAAAAAGCTGCAGATATAGTATGGATTTGAATGTGATTCTCTCCAACGGTAACATTCAAATCCACACTATAAATACAAGTTCTTCCTTCATTATCAAGAGCGGATGAATGTGGAAGAGTATGGAGAATGTAGCAAACGATGCTATAGATCTAAGAAGATATGGGTTCAAAGTAGTTCCCGACCAAAGGTCGTGTGCGGATGATCGCGAGCCATGAAATATGGCCCGATCGTATGCAGCTAAGGCATTCAACACAAGGCGCGTTGAAAGGAATTGTGCTCGATCCTATATACTCAAGCATTCCCACCATAGAACCGAGCAAGAAATACACGCATATATTCAAAAGTGTTCTACCCTAGATCTAAGCACAAATGAAATATCCTAAGCTTAGAGAGATTTTCCCATCCTTAGCATTGAGGTTAAACAAATGTAAGGGAAAATCTCAAACTAGTTGAAACAAACAAACCTTACCCAAATCGGTTTGATAGGATAAAGTTTGTAGGTGAGTGTGAACTCGGTAAACATCTAGCAATCCCAAGGAAAGGGTAGGCAATCCCGTAAGGGTGATAAGTCTCATTTGAGTCGCGAACTCGGTAAACATCTCGGCCATCCCGTGAGAGAGATATAAGTCCCCTTGAGTTAAGTTCGGTTAAGGTTCCCTGTGTTAAGGAAAAAAGTGGGCGTAAAGACGAGGTTTCATCTCGAACCACTATAAAATATCGTGTGTTCTTTCTTTGCTTTATGTTTATACTTGTCATATGCATTCGATTATAAGCAAAACAACACACATCGTTCTTAAAAGCAAAAAATTAGTATTGACCATTCCTCACCTTTTTTTTTTATATGCATCACGTGACATGTTTCGCTTCAGACGCATAAAATCGGTTTTAATCGAGGACCTCACAAATTGGTGGTATCGAGGCGGGTAGTTCAACGGATCACTATTTTCAAAGTGATCTTTGAATCTGATCTTTTAAAACCAAAAAAAAACCCCGATCTCTGTAATTGCATATTTTTTTAATGTTTTGGCGTCATTATCAAAAAGGGAGAAATTGTTGGAATATTTTAGTTTTGATAATTTATGCAAAAACATTATTAACCTGCGTTATTCAAGCTAATTTACAGATAACAAGTTAAGGGGGAACGAAAGAACGAATTGAGGGGGAACTCACAAAATCAGAAGAAGAAGATCGAGAAACGGACAAAAAGGTCAGAGCGAGAATGATTGAGATCGAGATGAGTCGAGATGAGTTCGAGTCAATGATGAATTAGGCAAATCGAGATATGAAGAAAAGCCAAAACCAGCAAATCAGAAGAGAAGGTTGCAGATCAGAAGATGAGCAGATGAGACTGATCAAGATCAGACGTGATCGGGATCAGATATGAAGATGAGCAGATGAGATTGATCGAGATCAGACGTGATCGAGATCAGATATCATAATCTGATATGCTAACTTGATGGTGATGACCTGATGTTATCCTGAGATGATCCTGAAGATATGTTGATATGATCGATCGATTTGATCGGATCGAAAAGAAGAAATCGGATAGCTTTGAGTCAATGTGACCGAGGGTCGGGATGTCGAATTGAGAACCGAACTCGATAAGCCTAAGTGTCAATGCGGAGACGCAAGGTCCATTGAAAGAAGTCCATTGAATCAAGAAACCAGAGACTCGATAAGAAGTTACTAAAGAACTGGAAGGCTCGGATAACTCAAGGCTCGGATAAACTGAAAACTCAAGAATAAACTCAAGACTCAAGATGATTGAATACATTAAAACTCGAGATAGACATGAAGACTCGGATGACATCAAGACTCAGATGAACTCAAGACTCGGATGAACTCAAGACAGATAGATCCCGAGACTCGGAAGAAATCGAAGAATATAGCGAGTTAGATTCAAATTTGGCGTGGACCAATGAGAGGAAGGCGACAAGCCTGAAAAAGCTGCAAAAAGCTACAGAGTAGTATGGATTTGAATGTGATTCTCTCCAACGGTAACATTCAAATCCACACTATAAATACAAGTTCTTCCTTCATTATCAAGAGCGTATGAATGTGGAAGAGTATGGAGAATGTAGAAAACGATGCTACAGAGCTAAGAAGATATGGGTTCCAGCAGTTTCCAGCCAAGGTCGTGTGCCAGATGATGCGAGTCCTGAAATATGGCCTGATCGTAGCACGGCTAAGGCATTCAACACAAGGCACGTTGAAAGGAATTGTGCTCCCGATCCTATATACTCAAGCATTCCCACCATAGAAAACAGAGCAAGAAATACACGCATATATTCAAAAGTGTTCTACCCAAGATCTAAGCACAAATGTAATATCCTAAGCATAGAGAGATTTTCCCATCCTTAGCATTGAGGCTAAACAAATGTAATGGAAAATCTCAAACTAGTTGGAAACCAAACAAACCTTACCCAAATCAGTTTGATAGGATAAAGTTTGTAGGTGAGTGTGAACTCGGTAAACATCTAGCAATCCCGCAAGGGAGGGTAGGCAATCCCATAAGGGTGATAAGTCCCGTTTGAGTGCGAACTCGGTAAACATCTCGGCCATCCCGTGAGGGATATAAGTCCCGCAGGTTAAGTTGGGTTAAGGTTCCCCTGTGTTAAGGGAAGAGTGGACGTAAGTCGGGTTTCGTCTGAACCACTATAAAATATCGTGTGTTCTTTACTGCTTTATGTTTATACTTGTCATATGCATTCGATTATAAGCAAAACAACACACATCGTTCTTAAAAGCAAAAAATTAGTATTGACCATTCCCTCACCCCTGTTTTTATATGCATCACGTGACATGTTTCGCTTCCGCACGCGCAAAATCAGTTTTAATCGGGACCTCACAAATGGTTAGATCTATGATGAGTTATGTGGATCTTCCCAAGTCGTTCTGGGGTCATGCCTTGGAAACAGCAGCCTACATTCTGAACTTGGTGCCATCCAAATCGGTTCCCAAAACTCCCAAAGAATTGTGGACCGGGCGCAAGCCTAGTTTGAGACACATGAAGATTTGGGTGTGTCCGGCCTACGTGTTGGACAAGGAAGCCGGTAAATTGGATCCTCGATCAGAATTAAGGTTGTTTGTGGGATACCCCATGGGAACAAAAGGGTGTATGTTCTATGGTCCCGAAGAACAAAAGGTGGTAATAAGCACCCACTTTAGATTTTTGGAAGAAGATTATATGAACGAAAGAAGACCCAGAAGTGAGATTACCTTAAATGAGCTTAGGGGGCTAACCTCAATGCCAACTGTACAAGATGACATACCAAATGACACACTTACACAACCGGAACCTCGTCAGAGTGGGAGGGTTGTGAAACAGCCGAGAGATTCATAGGAATAGGAGAGTCCTCGGACTTGATTCTGGACAAAGACGAATCAGACCCATGGACATATGACGAGGCAATCCAAGACAAGGATCTGATTCTTGGCAAACAAAGAATGAAATCCGAAATGTGTTCTATGTTTCATAACAGAGTGTGGGATCTAGTCGAGCCACTTAATGGGGTCAAACTCATTGGTTGCAAGTGGGTGTATAAGAGAAAAAGAGGACCGGACGGGAAGGTGGAAACCTTCAAGGCAAGACTCGTGGCGAAAGGTTATACTTTCGTAAAAGAAGGGATCAATTATGAGGAAACTTTTTTTCCAGTAGCCATGCTCAAGTCCATCCGAATTCTCTTATCAATTCTTGCAAGATCTCGACTTTGAAATCGGCAAATGGATGTCAAGACAGCTTTCCTTAACGGAAGTCTTGATGAAGAGATCTATATGCAACAACCCCAAGGCTTCATTGAAAAAGGCCAAGAACACCTAGTTTGTAAGCTCATGAAGTCCATTTATGGACTCAAACAAGCATCCATAGCTTGGAACCAATGTTTTGATCATGTTATAAAGTCTTATGGGTTCGATCAAAACGAGTTCGAAAGTTGTGTGTACAAAAAGCTTGTTAAATGCATTGGTATTCTTAGTACTATCGAGATGACATTTCGATCATCGGGAGCGATGTGAAGGTGTTATCGAGCGTAAGGGCATGGCTTTCAAAAGCAGTTTGATATGAATGACTTAGGGGAAGCCGCACACATCCTTGGGATCAAGATCAATCGAGATCGCAAGAAAAGGATGATAGGCTTATTGAAGCTTCATACATAGACAACGTCTTGAAACGATCAAAGATGCAAGATTCCAAGAAAGGCTTCACCTTTCGGACATGGAATCCATCTATCCAAGAAAATGTGCCCTAAGACGCAAAAGGAGATAGATGACATGAGAGGCATTCCTTATGCTTCGGTTGTCGGAAGTCTTATGTATTCAATGTTGTGTACGAGACCGGATATCTACTTTGTCGTTAGCATGGTGGCAAGATATCAAAGTAACCCGGAAAAAGAACATTGAATTGCAGATTAAAAACATTCAAGTATCCGAAAAGAACTCGGGATAGAATGTTAATTTATCGGTCGGATAGTCAATCCCCATCGGAATACACGAACTCGGATTTCCAATCAGACATAGACTCCAGAAAATCTACCTCCGGTAGTGTGTTTTGCATGGGGGGAGGAGCCGTAACATGGAGAAGCGTCAAGCAGAAATGCGTCGCAGATTCTACCATGGAAGCCGAATTTGTAGCTGCTTGCGAGGCAGCGAAAGAAGCGGTTTGGCTCAAGAACTTCCTAGTGGACTTGAATGTGGTTCCGAATTTGCCCAACATAATCATTGTTTATTGTGACAATGCCGGGGCAGTTGCAAATTCAAGGTAACCAAGAGCCCACAAAGCCAGCAAACACATTGAAAGGAAATACCATCTTATACGAGATATCGTTAAGAGAGGAGATATAGATGTGGCAAAGATAGCGTCAGAAGACAACCTAGCAGATCCATTCATAAAGGTCTGCCTCTGAATACATTCGAGAGACATGTGGAAGGAATGGGTGTCAAGACCGTTGTCAATCTGCTTTGAGTATAAGTGGGAGAAATTATTAGGTTCGTGTAGGTGACATTAGATGTCACGAATTAGGAACTACACGAAACATGTTGTAGTATACTTAAAAGCAGACTTTGAGTATAAGTGGGAGATTGTTGGGATTATACTAGAAAGTATGTTTTTACTTTGTATAATCAAAACTGAATTTCGGACTTATTTACTGAAATAAATTGTTTAACACTGATGCTTTAAATATCATCGAATGTTACATATATTTACTGCATAACTGTTCAATAAATCGTACATGTTACATTGTAGTTAATTTAGTGATACCAGATCAAAGAAGATTAAATTAACAGTCCCTTGTAACTAAAAGTACACCATTCACGACCTAGATGGAAATGAACAATCCATCGTGAAAGGTTGAAGTGTAAGGCTCGGATTGGGTTGTCTTGACCAAGAGATTACACTAGTGCATGACTGATGCACTGAATAGGACCTACAGGAGGACAAATTCTTCAGAACTGAACAATGAAGAATTAGACCTCAGTGGTTCGTTATTACTTAATCTTTGTTCCTTAAATAGGATCACGTGTGGTTGGTAACTATTGCATTGACTTATCATGGGTAGAGAATCAACGAGATTCAATACTTTTTATCTTGGGCAATATTATTGGTCACATGTGATTGCTAAGATTTAATACGGAGAATCTTGTGCAAGTACACTTGTTCGATTTGCCCCCTTGGGAGGTTCATAAGCTTTATCTTACTAAATCTTGCAAGTGGAACTAGTTTCCGGTATGGATAATAATGTTGAACTGTTCCTTGACCAAGGACAAAAGATATTAATTAACGGAAAGCTATATCAGTGGCTTGAATTAATTAATGGGCTAGATAATCTTAAACACGGGAAATAATAACCGGGAGCCATATTGACTGTAATATGGGTTAAGATGGATAGTGCAATATTAATTATGTAGTTGGATTAATTAATATTTATGGGCTTGAATAATATTGTGGCTCAATATTGATAATTCAAGATCCATTGGAATGTCCAATCTTAATTCTCCTAAAGGCCCCCTAAGTAGCCCAACATATAGTCCAATAACTGAAAAAGGTGTTTAAAATAAAATAAATATTGTTGACTTATTTTTCCATGAAATTCGAAATTTATGGATAAAAAGGGGAGAAAGATTTTCTTTGAATTTTGTTATGGAATGAAGATATGTATTCTTGGAATACAAGATTATCTCATTAAATTCAAGAAATCTCCCACTTTGTTATCCATAGGAAAAATTTTCGAAAATTTTGATAATTAAGGAAAGAAAGATTTTCTTGATTTTCTTGAAAAGATATTATGGAAGATATGTATTTCTTGAAATACAAGAATATCTCATAAATTCAAGAAGATCCAAATCTTGGATTCTTGCCCTATAATTTTTCGAAATTAATCCATAACAAAAAAAGTAGGTGGGATTTTGTGGAATATTATAATTATGGGGAAAAAGAATATAGGAGATATATTCAAGATTTCTTGGAGATCAATAAAAAGATTTTCCCACATTGTTTTTTGCCTAAAAATTCGACCACCTCCACTCTATAAATAAGGGATGATTCTTTCATTCCCAAGTACAATTCCATGTGCTGGAAAAATTAGTAAATCCACAAAGGTGGTGCAACATAATTTATTTTCCTTTTGTTAATTGTTCGCAAGCGTCCTACCACCGGATAGTTGAGCAAGGATTAAGGGAATACTTGGGAAGTTATTTTGTTGTGTCTAATAAACAAAGTCATTGTCGTCCCAAGAGGTACGTTCAAGTAAACTCGTAGAATTCCGCATGCGTAGGATTTACGTGAATTAATTATATGCATGATTTGTTGTTGGATTATTATTTGAATTAATATAGGATTAATCCATGCTAGTAATAATTATAAGAATTGAATTTGTATTTAAATATTCATCCCGAATAGATCTGTGCAACTTATTCCCCAACACTTTACATCGTTTTCGATGAGTAGAATGCCGTCTACGTATAGTACTAAGAATACCAAGGCAGTTCCGACACACCTTTTGTATACACAATTCTCGAACTCATTTTGATCAAAATCGTAAGATTTTATAACCTGATCAAAACATTGATTTCAAGCTCGGGATGCTTGCTTTAGTCCGTAAATGGACTTCTTAAGCTTGCAAAAGAGATGCTCTTGGCCTTTCGTGATGAAGCCTTCGGGTTGGCGCATATAGATTTCTTCTTCAAGACTTCCGTTTAGGAAAGATGTCTTGACATCCATTTGCCAGATTTCAAAATCTAGATGTGCAGCTATCGACAAGAGAATACGGATGGACTTAAGCATCGCTACAGGCGAAAAGGTTTCCTCATAATCGATTTCTTCTTTCTGAGTATATCCTTTCCCCACAAGTCTAGCCTTGAAGGTCTCAACCTTCCCATCCGATCCTCTTTTTCTCTTGTAAACCCACTTGCATCCAATGGGTTTTACCCCATTGGGTGGTTCGATTAGCTCCCACACTTGATTGTGATCCATAGAACCCATTTTAGCTTCCATCGTTGTTTGCCAAGAATATGCAACCTTGTCTTGGATTGCCTCGTTGTATGACCATGGGTCTGATTCTTCTCCTGAGATCAAGTCTGAAGACTCTTCTATCCCTAAGAATTGCTCGCGTTGTCTAACAACCCTCCCACTACGAGGAGGTTCCGGTTGTGTAAGTGTGACGCTTGGTATATCGACTTGTACAGTTGGTGTTGGAGTTTCCCCATTTAATTCATCTAAGGTAATCTCCTGTTGAGCTTTCTATTGTTCATATAGTCATCTTCCAATAATCTAAAGTGTGTACTTATTACAACTTTTTGATCCTTGGAGCCATAGAAAATACACTCTTTCGTTCCTTCGGAGTACCCTATAAACAACTTTAATTTTGAACGTGGGTCCAACTTACCGGCTTTCTTGTCCAACACGTATGCCGGACACCCTCAAATCCTCATATGTCTTAGACAGGGCTTTAGTCCGGTCCATAATTCTTTCAGGGTTTTAGGAACCGATTTGGATGGTACTATGTTTAGAATATAAGTTGTTGTTTCCAAAGCATGACCCCAAAACGATTTGGGAAGATCCGAATAACTCATCATTGATCTGACCATTTCTAAAAGAGTTCTGTTTCTTCGTTCTGCTACCCCATTTTGTTGAGGGGTATCGGGAGCATTCAATTGGGATACAATCCCTTCATCTGATAAGTAGTTCAGAAAATCATCGCTAAGGTATTCGCCTCCACGATCAGATCATAGAAACTTGATACTCTTTTCCCTAAGTTTTACTTCTTCGGCCTTGAACGCTTTGAATTTATCAAAGGTCTCGGACTTATGCTTCATAAGGAAAATGTATCCATATCTTGAGTAATCATCGATAAAAGTAACGAAATACTCATAACCCCCTCTTGCTTTGATTGACATTGGACCACATACGTCAGTATGAATGATCTCTAACACTTCATTGGCTCTATTCCCCTTAGTTTCAAATGCCCTATTGGTCATTTTACCCTCTAAACAGGATTCGCAAGTTAGAAACGGTTCAACCCGGAGTGACTCCAATGACCCATCTTGTACTAACCTTTGGATCCTTTTTAGATTAATATGACCTAGTCTTAGATGCCAAATAAGTATTTCATTCATATCTGAAGAATGCTTTCTTTTAGTCAAAATAGTCGATGTGTTATAGAATGCATTTTGTGAGTGGTGTGAGAAATTTATAGTGTAGAGATTATTCAATAACGTTCCAGAACATATAAACATGTCATTTTGAAAAATAGTAACTTGCTTATTAAAAGAAACAGAATATCCGTTCAAAAATAATTTAGAAAGCGAAATAAGATTATTTCTAAAACTAGGAACGTAAAGAATATCTCTCAAAATTAAAACTCTATCTTCAAAAGATAGCTTCACTTCTCCCACTGCTTCAGCTGCCACTCTCGTTGCATCGCCCAGTGTGATGAGGATCTCACTCCCACTAAGTTGTCGGGTTAGCAGGAACCCAAGTGAAACAAACGTGATCAGTGGCTAATGTATCCACTACCCACGAATGGGAGGCATACGCCGCTAAACAAGTTTCCACAACTAGTTCATGAGAATTACCTTTCTTTCTGGCCTTTTTAGGCATGGAACAGGTCGTCCTCCAATTGTTGGGGTTATACGTGAAAGTATGTTTTTACTTTGTATAACCTATGTATTAAACACTTATTTACTTAAATAAATTATTTATCACTGTTGCTTTAAATATGATTGAATGTTATATATATTTATTGCAAACCGTTCATAGAATAGCACGTGTTACATTGTAGTTACCATGGTGATACCAGATCACAAAAGATCACGTTAACAGTCCCTTGTAAACAAGTGCGTGTTTCACAACTTAGATAGATCTGAACAATCTATTGGTAGAAGTTGATGTGTAAGACTCAGATTGACTTGTCTTGACCAAGAGATTACACTAGTGCATTTGATGTGCTGAAGCGAACCTACGGAGAGGATAAACTCATTCGCACTGACTTATGGGATGAAGAGTTAGACCTCAGTGGTTGTTGATTTCTTAATCTCTGTCACTTAATAAGGACTGTGTGTGATTAGTTGACCGCACTGTCGAGGTGCGACAAAAATAAATACCCTATTCTACCCTACTAACTCGTAGTAGTGGCAAGTAAGGGGTCGATCCACAGGGAACGTAGAATAATTGTTATGCTAATTGTATGAATTTATAGGGACAAACACGTAACACAAAAGGGGGGTTTGTATTGAATTTCTAAAACTACTAATAATAAATTACTAGGAAATAACAATTAATCTAATAAAGAATTATCAATAATAAAAAGGCATTCCAATTCACAGTTCATTCATCCCTCGACTTTAATGTTGTTAACTGACAGCGACGTTTACTCTATTTATCTCTAGGATTAATGTCCTCAAGAGTCAACAAATGCTAATTGCGGTTATTATCCCTTAATTATACTCAATTGAAACAAGCTCTCCAACGATTCTTGTTGGGAGAAATTCTAGCAGTCTCCTGCCTTTAAGGTCAGTTGCGGCTCAAGACCCCTCGTTCGCTCGATTAAAGGCATAGAAACGCCTGGTGGTGCCATTGCTAGGTATGGGTTAAGGGAATTAAAGTAGCACCTCACTACAATGATTCTTTTAGTTAGTAAGCGCTTGATCCTTCAATTCTTTTTAACTGAACAGTCTAGATACGATCAAAATTTAATCCAGTCAAAAACATTAAACTCTAGGATAAAGGACAAATAAATTCCCGAATACGCAAGCTCGATTAGAAAGAACTCGATTTAAATCACCCTAGCATAATTATTAGTTGCTACCAATTGCCATAAATTTACAACAATTACGGATTACAAATTATGGACTAGCAGACATGCAATAATTAAATAACCTAGGTGATCAATCTAAATTAAATAATTAAGCATGAAAGAAAATAAAATAGATGATATAAATAATCCTGAGATAAATATTGTAAACATCCCCAATCAATTAACAGACATTAAAATACGAGTTCAGAAATTCCTGGAATTGAAATAAAAATACTAATTAAACACGGTTGCAGACATCTTCCCAGTCTTCTCTTTCCCAGTTGCTGCGTGCGCCCAGAATATGGGTTGAGAAATTGTCGTGTACTCTTCTCCCTATATATAAGTGAAGCCCTTCTGATTATTATTGGGAAATCACCGTCCAAATCCAAAGAACATATATCTAACAATATTATATAAGATATGCATATAATTTCCAACAAAATATATATGGTAATCTTCTTTTCATTTCTTTAATATAAATCTTCTAGAATTGTGCAGAGATATGCTCCAAATCCCCTCCACAAACTGCACGTGGAAATCCTTCTTTTCCCAACTTCTAGAATCTAGGTGCACTGGTCACCCAGTGTGGCTTTTGCAATATAAATTTGGCTCAATAATTCTTCACTCTTGCATAAGCCTCTTACTCCAAAATAATACTCCACAAAAAGTACCTAAATATACCCAAAAACACAACAGATCAATCGTGGAATAATATTATCAAAACACACATAAGTAATTAATTATGTCATCTTAATACAAATGAGTCCAATAAATTGCACTCTTATCTATTAAAAATGTGCATAATTTACTACTTACCATTAGTAATTATTGATTTGGCTTATAAATGGGAAGAGAATCACTGTGACTTCGATACACTATATCTTGGGCAATAATATTAATTACATGACAGTTGCTAAATTAATACAGAGAATCGTGTGTTTGGAGAGTCTTGCATGATTAGTCCCCTTGGTGGGCTCAGAACCTTTATCATACCAAATCTTGCAAGTGGAATTAATTTTCCGGTATGGATAATAATGTTGAGTTGTCCTTACTCCAAGGATAAAGATATTAATTAATATAAAACTTTTCAGTAGCTTAATTAATTAATGGACAAAATAATCTTAAACACAGGAAATAATAACCGGGAGCCATATTACCGTAATATGGGTTGAAATGGATAATGCAATATTAATTATATAGTGGAATTAATTAATATTAATGGGTTGAGTTATATTGTGGCTCAATATTGGAATTCAGAAGCCCATTGGGAGGGAGGTCCATCTTAATCACTAATACACATTTGGCCTTGGATAGCTGTGAAAAATGACCTTGGAGAGCGGTTATAACCGCTCTCCAAGCATCAGCTGTCCAAGCTTGGACAGCTGATAAAAAACCGTTGTCCAAGAAAAGCACTTGGACAGCGGTTTTTAACCGCTTTTGAAGTTTAAGATTGGACAGCGGTTGATAACTGCTGTCCAAGCTGATATATTTTTTTTTTAATTCGTTTTTTATTTTACATAGACAGCGGTTGAAAACCGCTGTCCAGTATCTTTTTTTTTTAATTATTAATTTACATTTTAAAAATCCTATAGTAAAACTATAAACCAAAACTTATATATACGTCCAATACCATATAACATAAACCAAAAATCCTATAATAAAATCATAAACCACATATATATACCAAAACATCGAAATATATAAACATACAATCATAAACATACGTCCAATACACCAAAAACATGAAATATATATCATCACAAATATATAATTTAATTACATGCTACCAATATTTCAAACAACATTCTCTCAATATTGATCGTATGAATATAAGAAACGATTGTAAAGGTACCCCGTCCAATTGTTTTTCCATTTCTCCAGTATTTTCTTAGAGTAAGACTTGAGCTCACGTTCATAGACAAACTGCAAACAACGAATCAATCAATATAGTATGAATTTTTATTCAATCAATAATAATTTAAATAAATCAATAATTGACTTACATTGGGAGGAATGTTAGATTTATAGAAGCGCTTGATTATATCTTCTATAAAGCAACAAACAAAATGTTCACAATGGTCATTATCTCGTTGCCTCGGAACCTGTTGATTAACAATATAATCACGTATTACAATTATGATTTCTTTCTATTAATTAGTTTGATAATTTACTAAATTAAATTTACCTTAATGTTAATCCGATTCACTTTATTTAACCCGGATCTTGAGCCCTCGACTGACTCTACGACTCGATACATCGTCATCACATTATTATTATTATAATTAAAAAATAAAAATAGATTAAATATGCATAATTTTAAAAGTAAAAAAAATCATTGTATAGAATATTAAAAATGAACTTACGCTTCCATATATGAAACGAGATCAGGGCGATTAGAATAAACTCCATCACGAAAGCTGGGTCCATAAAATACACACTTAATGTATTCATGTGTATGGCGACCAGCACCCAATGGTTCTTATATTATATTGAGAGTATTAAAATTAACTGCAAATTTAGCATATATATGTGCAAATATTATAAACATGAATACAAATTTTAACGAAATGTTTATCACTCACCCCACATTTGTTGGCCAAAAAATGAGATGATCGCTCCCAGTTAGATTCAAAGCATGTGATTAACTAACCCATCCATGGTATGTACCCTATCACCCATTATGCAAGACACTTGGGGGGAGACGAAGGAGTACATTCCACTTGCTCGGTTATCTCTGGAGAGATATAGCTCACCCAAATATCTTTAACCAACATATATACGCCTAATTAATATTTAAAAAGAAAATTAAACTATACAGAAAGTGAATATTGAGAATTAGTAAACACATACCTGAGGTAAAGGGCTATGGTGGTTGCACTCAACCACTCGCGTCATTCAAGACTTCGCGCAAGACATGTTCCTCATCGATTTAATTATTGGAAAGTATTACGATGAAAGTGAGCAAGCATGGGAACTGTGACGATATCGAAAGCATTAGACCATACCATCCGGTGCACCCTAGACTGTAAATGATCATCGTGATCTAAGTCTCCAGTCATGGGATAACCAAGTCTTAGCGCAATTGGAGTTCCTCGATTTAGCCTCATGTGTGGGAATGGCAGATTCTACAATTAATTTACAATATTATTTAGAACCACAAATAAGATAATGAACTTTAATAACAAATATTTTACCCTCATGGTGCTAGAGACCAAGTTGTTGCTCGCCATTCGATGAAGTGCCCGACAATTTGTCCGATTGTGACGGCTTTTATCGATTGGTTTTGGCACATTTGAATCCTCCTCTCCGATTACGGGTACATCGAAAGTGTGACCTCATTTAAACTAGGAGTGATGGGATGACCATGAATCATTCCATGGGAGCTATGCAACGAGCCTGTGGCCACCAACCGATCGGGATCCTCGAGATACAGGTAGCAAAAGGTCGTTGGCTGTTTGAATAAGATATTTAGTTAGAAAATTTTAATACACTAGTCTTTAATTAAAACAAATGTGAGACATGCATATCTGATACCTGTGAGATGTTTTGAAGTGCCTCAATAAAGTCGTCCCTAGGGTTAGCTGAAAACATAGCATTAGCGACACTATGTTCACAACTTGCTCCACTCGACGACATTTCGTGGCTCGATCTTTTCTCAGACCTCAAACGTTCCACATCTTTAGCCAACTTGGCAACCTGTTCCGTTAGTATACCCACCATATTCATGGCTTGAAGACCAGGTGTCATTGCTAAAGATGTCTTCGTCACGCCATATTCGACACTCCGTAAGCGGGCGGTATGCTCCTGGTGACCCATAGCCCGTCCAAACAGATCATTAGGGCCGATCATGCGAATGTCGTCAGGCGTCATGGTCTGAGATAGACGCTCCTGAATCACAAAAACAAAAGATTATTATTTAATTATTTGTTTATAAATAATAGTTTGTAATTGAAAGATAAATTAATGGATAGATTACCACTTCTTCGATGATGCGTTGTGCATTGGGATCGTGAATATTCTCGTCTCGACCCTTTCTGGTAGTCTGAAATAAGTCGAAACGGGTAACAATAGGCTCACTCTCTCCAGTTTTTCTTCTTTCCTCTTTCTACGATAGTGATAAACGTGTCCCTTTATTAGATATATTAAAAGTGAATATATAAAAAAAAAAAAAAAAAAAAAGTTAGGATTTTGATCTCACCATATTTTCTCTTATTCGTGCATAACCTTTGTTCGATCCACGATATTGCGCCTCCATCGACTTGGCTTGATCGCGATTTTTATTGCTTCGATCCTACAGTATAATAGAAATATGATAAACACTGAAAAACTTAGGGCATTAAAAATTGAGGAAATGACATTGATCGATTTTGCGAAATCATCCTCCATAGCTCTCGCTCACAAACTCCTCCCAAAGATGGAGCCACCATAGGGCTATTTCGACACGCAGAGGCGGACTAGCCGAATAAAGACCCGGTTTAGGATCTCGTGTGTTACTTCTCAACCAAGTCAGGAAATTTTTGGCCATTACTCAAAACTGCGACAATATTTGCTTCTTCTTTGTGAGGTCATGACCTCTGAAGGTAGTCTATACGATATATAACATAACAATTTAGTAAATTTAAGGGTCATACTACAACTTTCAATAAATATATAATTAACATACCGTAAGCTCGTCCCATAATCTTTCCTTCAAAGGAGTAAGTTTGAAATTACGCCGATCCTTGTCGGCAAAAGACGACAGGATCACTCTCGATTGCAGCTCCAATGTAGAAGGACAACGACTCACTCTCTTTTCCTATTGCTGTGCCTAAACTCATTGAGCGATAAACGCAATAACATAGTATTTAATTAGGTTCAACGATCAATCAATATATTTATCGATTTCAAACTGCTCAATTGTAATAAAATTACGAAGTGTTTTTCCCTTGCTACGAGCTCTCTTAATAGATGACATTGTAACTACCCCGAAAGTGCTCTTCTCCCTGAGTCTGCTAGTGGTGGTGGGGGAGCATCGGTGTCACACTCTCTCAAGTCATCATATGCACCATGATCATATCGCCATGATCTCCATCAAAATCTCCATCATCTCCAGGGATATGGCAAACGAGACATGATCATGTAAAAGCGAAGAAACAACATTTAATAAACAAAAACAAACAATATTCAAATGGATGTTTCATACATGATAAGAACTATCTATGCAAAAGATACATGATACATCTACTTATAAGTTACATCTCAAGATCATCTACTTATAAATTAAAATTTAGGTTGATAGCATACTCTTATACTATGAACACATGTGTATTAGGCTTGAATGACATTGTCTTACAAGTAGACCAAGAATATAAACAACAAGAGCAACTAAGTGTTATGGAGCAAAATATAATATTTCAAATTTAAAAAACAAGAGCAACATATATAATATAAACAAAACTAAGTGTTATAAACAACAAGATTAGTTCGGTTCAAAAAAAACAACAAGAGCAACATATATAATATGAATAAAGCTAAAGCTTGAAAAATTCAATGGAAATACGACTTGAGTTGAGGTCTATTTCAAGATTGAGGCCTCCAATTTGCTCTTAAATAGTATTTGATTAGAAAGTGACTTGTCATTTTGAATAAAACTAAAGCTTGAAAGCTAAGGATAAAAACTTTTCGGTTCATTACTCAATGGATAATTCAATATATATTCGACCTACACATATATACCCTCCGGCTCTCCAACTGCTCTTAAATATTTTATATTGTTTTCATATAATATAAACAAATTAAACTAAGATTGAAGCAAAATATATAATTTCAGCTAAAAAAAAGCCAAATTAAAGATTCCACAATCCTTTGCACCAACTAAGTGTTATGGAGGCGACAAGGACATGGGGAGGGGGAGGATGGCGGCGGGCGGGAGGAGAGGAGGGAGGGTGACGATTTGGGGAGGAGGAGGCGGGCGATAATTTGGGGGAGAGGGAGAAGCCGATTTACGACTTAGGTGTCAACGGCGACGACGGCGATTTGTTGAAGGAAACCCAGCAACGGCGGCGATTTGGTCTTCGGTTTTTTGCGGCGATTTTGGGGGAGAAAAGAAAGAAATAAATGAAGTCGAGAGCTAGGTCTCGATTCATATATATATATATATATATATATATATAAAAAAGAGCGGTTATTAACATTTGTCAAGTGTTTACTTAGACAAATGATTTACTAACACGTTGTGCAAGTGGTATAGACAGCGGTTTGAAAGTTTGAAAAAGCGGTTTTTGTTTTTTTTTTTTTTTATAAAACCGCTCTCCAAGTCATTACTTGGAGAGTCTTTTGAAAAAAAATGGTTGTCAAGTGTTGTGCAAGCTCAAATGTGTAGTAGTGAATTCTCCTAAAGGCCCCTCAAGTAGCCCAATTAAAGTCCATTAAAATAAAGATGCATAAAATAAATTAAATATCTTGTTGCTATTTTTCCTTGCATTTTTTGAAAATAATTAAAGAAAATTGGAGAAGGATTTTCTTGAAAAGATTTTATGGAAAGGAGATAAGTATTCTTGGAATACAAGATTATCCCATAAATTCAAGAAATCTCCCACTTGGCCTCCTTAATTGGAATTTTCGAAAATTAGGGGAATAAGAAGGAAGAAAAGATTTTCTTGGAAATATTTTATGGAAAAATATATGTATTCTTTATAATACAAGAATATCCCCTACTTATTTTTTTGAAAATATGGGTAAATAAGGGTGTGAGATTTTTGTGAAAAATTACAATGGAAAGAAGAATATATGGGATATATTCAAGATTTCTTGGAGACCAAGAAAAGATTTTTCCTAACCCTAAATTAGCCCAAAATTTTCGTCCAACCCCTTGTTATAAATAGGGGATGAATTTTTCATCCCCAACACAATTCCATGAGTTGGAAAAATTGGAAATCCACAAAGGTGGTGCAACAATTTATTTATTTTTCCTTTATTTTTATAATTGTTCATTGGAGAACCTTACACCAAGGTTATTGAACGAGGACTTGGGAATACTTGAGAAGGACTTTCGGTTGGTAGCCAGATACCTGATCATGTCTATCTCAGAAGTTGTCACTCCAACGGGTAAGTTTACGTAAACTCTTAGAAATTCTGCATGCTAGGATCTTTTACGTGAATTATTGTTTGCATGTTGTTGTTGGATTGATTATTATATGAATTCATGTAGGTTAATTCATGCTAGTAATAATCGGTAATTTAAATTTGTGTTTATGAGGTCATCCCGATAGATCCTGACATAAAGTATCCCAACACCAATGTCCTTTGTCACTGCACCTCCAACATTTCCTCTTACTAAGTTTCTCGAGACCATACCCTTGGCTTATTTTATCTTTGCCCTTGGCAACACTTGAATTGACTTGGTCTTGACCTTTTGCCTTCTTCTCATTCTTACCATCCCTTGGTCTAGAAAAAATAGAAGGTTTGTTTGTCAACAAGACTTGATTTTGGTGCCCCATTATCATCTCAGCCAAATCTAGAGCTTGCATCAAATTATGTAAGGTGTACTCCTGATCGCTCGTCAGGTAGTTTAGATTAAAATTGATCAAAGCTCTTCGGTAGAGAATGGAGAATAAACTCAATTTTAGTACCGAGGTCATACTTATCACCAAGAATCTCAAATTTGTTAAAGTAAGCCAATATTCTGAGAACGTGCTCCCTTATGGGCGTTCCGTTCACCATTCTTAGCTCGACCATGTCTTGCTTGGTGTTATGCTTAGCCGTACGGTTCGGATGTGAGAACATCTCTTTAAGACTTTGTGATGGTCCCGATTTTAGAGTCGAAAAACTCATTTGCGCGTGCGAAAGCAAACATGCCATGTGATGCATATAAAAACAGGGGTGAGGGAATGGACAATACTAATTTTTTTTTGTGTTTTAAACCAATGTGTGTTGTTTTGCTTATAATCAAATGCATATGACAAGTATAAACATAAAGCAGTAAAGAACACACGATTTTATAGTGGTTAGGACGAAACCCGCCCTACATCCACTCTTCCCTTTTGGGGCACCAACTTAACCGACTTAACCGACTGGACTTAGTTTAATGTGTTAGTCCAACACCCAACAGATGTTTACCGAGTTCACACTCAACCGAGCCCAGAAATCAGAAACTAGAATCCCTAGTCTGAAATCTTGCGGTAAAACAAACTTAACCAAACTTTTGGGTTTGGGTAAAGATTTGTTTGGTTTCCAACTAGGTTTAGATTTTCCCTTACATTTGTTTAGCCTCAATGCTAAGGATGGGAAAATCTCTCTAAGCTTAGGATATGGCATTTGTGCTTAGATCTAGGGTAGAACACTCTTTTGAATATATGCGTGTATTTTTTGCTCTGTGTTCTATGGTGGGAATGCTAGATGATTTGGCTTCTTAGCTCTGTAGCATTGTTTGCCACATTCTCCACACTTCCACTCACGATAATGAAGGAAGAACTTGTATTTATAGTATGGATTTGAATGTTACCGTTGGAGAGAATCACATTCAAATCCATACTACGCTGTAGCTTTTTTGCAGCTTTTCCAGTCTTGTCGTCTTCCTCTCATTGGTCCACGTCAGCTGAATCTAACGGCTATATTCTTCGGTTTCTTCTGAGTCTCAGGATCTTCAGTTCTATCTGAGCCTTCATTTTATCTGAGCCTTCAGGTTATATGAGATATCTGAGCCTTCAGGTTATCTGAGCTATATGAGCCTTGATTTATCCGAAGCTATCCCGAACCTTGATTATCCGAGCTTCGGAGTTATCCGAGCCTTGATTATCCTCGAGCCTTCGGTTTATCCGAGTCTCGGGTTCCTTGATTAAAGCAGACTTCTCTTGGCGGACCTTATTCGATCAGTATCTTCGACACTTTCGAGCCATCGAGTTGGCTCTCCCGAAGTTGGACATTCCGACCCTCGAGTCACATCGACTCAAAGCTATCGATTTCTTCTTTGCTCGATCCGATCATTTCGACCGATCGGATCATCATATCTTCGATTCAAAGATCTCGAGGATAGCATCGGTCGAAGACATCAAAGTTAGCATATCGGGTTATCATATCGATCTCGATCACGCGTCGATCTCGTCGGTTCATCTACTCATCTTCATATCTAATCTCGATCACGCGTCGATCTTGATCGATCTCATCCTCATCTTCTAATCGCAACCTTCTCTTCGACGGTTTGGTTTTAGCTTTTCTTCACATTTGATTTGCACACTTCATAATGATTAACTCCGGAACTCATCTACTTCATCCGATCTCGATCGGTCTCATCTGACCTCGTCTGATCTCGATCATCTTCTTCTAATTTCATGAGTGTTGGGAAATAAGTTGCACAGATCTATTCGGGGTGAATATTTAAATACAAATTTAATTCTTTAATTATTACTAGCATGAAGTAATCCTATATTAATTCAAATAATAATCCAACAACATATCATGCATATAATAATTCACGTAAAACCTACGCATGCGGAATACTACGAGTTTACGTGAACGTACCTCTTGGGATGGAAACGATGAGGCTGAATAGACTAACCGTAAGGACTTCCCAAGTATTCCCTTAGCCCTCGAATTCGACTATCCAAATTGGAAGGATTCTTGTGAACGATTTAACAAAAAGGAAAATAAAATATGTTGCACCACCTTTTATGGATTTACTAATTTTTCCAGCACATGGAATTGTACACTACTCACAATTGTCGTTTTTTCAAAAAATACAATCTGTCGACGTTACAAAATATTTGATATTTTATCGAAGCTGATATTTTTCCGAAAAACCAATTTTTGTGTATTACTGGGAATGAAACATTCATCCCCTATTTATAGAGGCCAAGGTGGACGAAAATTTGTCATAGAATAATGTGGAAAAATCTTTTCTTGATCTCCAAGAAATCTTGAATATATCTCTTATATTCTTTTTTCCATAATTATAATATTCCACAAAAATCCCACCTTATCTATATTATGGAAGTTTTCGAAAATATGGGGTTTCAAGAATCCAAGATTTGGATCTTCTTGAATTTATGAGATATTCTTGTATTTCAAGAAATACATATCTTCCATAATATCTTTTCAAGAAAATCAAGAAAATCTTTCTTGCCCTCTATTTTCAAAATTTCGAAAATATCATTATAGATAATCAAGTGGGAGATTTCTTGAATTTAATGAGATAATCTTGTATTCCAAGAATACATATCTTCATTCCATAACAAAATTCAAAGAAAATCTTTCTCCCAATATATCTATAATTTTCGAAAATTTAGTTGGAAAATTAAGCAACAATATTTATTTTATTTTAATCACCTTTTCAGTTAATGGACTATATGTTGGGCTACTTAGGGGGCCTTTAGGAGAATTAAGATTGGACCTTCTAATGGACCTTGAATATCTAATATTGAGCCACAATATTATTCAAGCCCATAAATATTAATTAATCCCACTACATAATTAATATTGCACTATCCATCTTAACCCATATTACAGTCAATATGGCTCCCGGTCATTATTTCCCGTGTTTAAGATTATCTAGCCCATTAATTAATTCAAGTCACTGAAATAGCTTCCCATTAATTAATATCTTTTATCCTTGGTCAAGGAACGGTTCAACATTATTATCCATACCGAAAACTAATTCCACTTGCAAGATTTGGTATGATAAAGCTTATGAACCTCCCAAGGGGGTAAATCGAACAAGCGTACTTACACACGATTCTTCGTATTAAATCTTAGCAATCACATGTGACTAATAATATTGCCCAAGATAAAAAGTATTGAATCTCTCTGATTCGCTACCCATGATAAGTCAAAGCAATAGTTACCAATCCCACGTTATCCTATTTATGGAACGAAGATTAAGAAATAACGAACCATTGAGGTCTAGTTCTTCCTTGTTCAGTTCTGAAGAATTTATCCTCATGTAGGTCCTATTCAGTGCATCAGTCATGTACTAGTGTAATCTCTTGGTCAAGACAAGCCAATCTGAGCCTTACACTTCAACCTTTCACGATGGGTTGTTCATTTCCATCTAGGTCGTGAATGGTGTACTTTTAGTTACAAGGGACTGTTAATTTAATCTCCTTTGATCTGGTATCACTAAATTAACTACAATGTAACACGTATGACTTATTGAACAGTTATGCAGTAAATATATGTAACATTCGATAATATTTAAAGCATCAGTGATAAAAAATTTATTTCAGTAAATAAGTCCGAAAATTCAGTTTCGATTATACAAAGTAAAAAGCATACTTTCCAGTATAATCCCAACAATCTCCCACTTATACTAAAAGTCTGCTTTTAAGTATACTACAACTTGTCTCGTGTAGTCTGTGACATCTAATGTCACCTACACAAACCTAATAATTTCTCCCACTTATATTCAAAGCAGATTGGCAACGGTCTTGACACCCATTCCTTCCACATGTCTCTCGAATGTATTCAGAGGCAGACCCTTTGTGAATGAATCTGCTAGGTTGTCCTTAGACGCTATCTTTGCCACATTTATATCTCCTCTCTTAACGATTTCTCGTATAAGATGTCTTTCCTTTAGTGTGCTTGTTTGACTCGTGGACCCTTGGTTCCCTTGAATTTGCAACTGCCCCTAGCAAAAATTGCTAGACAAATTCGGAACTCCATCCAAGTCCACTAAGAAGGTCTAGAGCCAAATCGGTTCTTTCACTGCTTCACAAGCAGCTACTTACCCGACTTCCATGGTTGAGTCAGTGATGCATTTCTGCTTCACACTCATCCATTTGATGGCTACACTTCCCAAATGGAACACACTAACTGAGGCAGATAGTTTCTGGAATCTAAGTCTGATTGGAAATCCGAGTCCGTGTAGCCGATGGGGATTGGAGTATCTGACTGATAAATCAACATTCTATCCCGAGTTCTTTTCAGATACTTCAGAATGTTTTTAACTGTCGTCCAATGCTCTTTCCCTGGGTTACTTTGATATCTTACTACCATGCCTACGGCAAAGAAGATATCCGGTCTCGTACACAGCAATGCATACATAAGGTTTTCGACAGCCGAAGCACAAGGAATGTCTTTCATGTCATCTATCTCCTTTTGCATCTTAGGGGACATTTTCTAGGATAGATGGATTCCAAATCTGAAAGGTTTGAATCCTTTCTTGGAATCTTGCATGCTGAATCATTTCAAGACAGTGTCTATGTATGAAACTTGCGATAACCCGATCATCCTTTCTTGCGATCTCGAGTGATCTTGATCCCAAAGATGTATCCGGCTTTCCCTAAGTCTTTCATATCAAATTGTTTTGAAAGTCATGCCCTTACGTCTGATAACACCTTCACATCGTTCCCGATGATAAGAATGTCATCTACGTATAGTACTAAGAATACCAATGCAGTTCCGACACGCTTTTTATACACACAACTTTAAAACTCATTTTGATCAAACTCATAAGACTTTATTACATGATTAAAACATTGGTTCCAAGCTCTGGATGCCTGTTTGAGTCCGTAAATGGACCTCTTGAGCTTACAAACTAGGTGTTCTTGGCCTGTTTCAATGAAACCTTGGGGTTGTTGCATATAGATCTCTTCATCAAGACTTCTGTTAAGGAAAGCTGTCTTGACATCCATTTGCCATATTTCAAAGTCAAAATGCGCAACAATCGATAAGAGAATACGGATGGACTTAAGCATGGCTACGGGCGAAAAAGTTTCCTCATAATCGATCCCTTCTTTCTGAGTGTAACCTTTCGCCACTAGTCTTGCTTTAAAGGTTTCAACCTTCCCGTCTGGTCCTCTTTTCCTCTTATATACCCACTTGCATCCAATGGGTTTGACCCCATTAAGTGGTTCGACTAGCTCCCACACTCTTATTATGAAACATAGAACCCATTTCGGCTTTCATTGTTGTTTGCCAAGAATCTGCATCCTTATCTTGGAGTGCCTCGTCATATGTCCATGGGTCTGATTCGTCTTGTCCGGGAATCAAGTCCGAGGACTCTCCTATTCCCATGAATCTCTCGGGCTGTCTAACAACCCTCCCACTACGACGAGGCTCCGGTTGTGAAAGCGTATCGCTTGGTATATCATCTAGTACAGTTGGCACTGAGGTTTGCCCTCTAAGCTCATTTAAGGTAATCTCACTTCTGGGTTTTCTTTGGTTCATATAGTCTTCTTCCAAAAATCTAAAGTGGGTGTTGATGACCACCTTTTGATCTTCGGGACCATAGAACATACACCCTTTTGTTCCCTCGGGGTATCCTACAAACAACCTTAATTCTGATCGAGGATCCAATTTACCGGCTTCCTTGTCCAACACGTAGGCCGGACACCCCAAATTCTCATGTGTCTCATACTAGGCTTGCGCCCGGTCCACAATTCTTTGGGAGTTTTGGGGACCGATTTGGATGGCACCAAGTTCAGAATGTAAGCCGCTGTTTCCAAGGCATGACCCCATAACTACTTGGGAAGATCCGCATAACTCATCATTGATCTAACTATTTCCAAAAGAGTTATGTTTCTTCGCTCTGCAACCCCATTTTGTTGAGGGGTTCCGGGTGCAGTGAGCTGGGATACAATCCCTTCATCAGATAAGTAGTTCAAAAACTCATCACTGAGGTATTTGCCTCCACGATCAGATCGTAGAGTCTTGATACGTTTTTCCCTATGATTCTCTGTTTGAGCCTTAAATTCTTTGAATTTCTCAAAGGTCTCAGATTTATGCTTCATAAGGAAAATATAACTGTACCTTGAGTAATCATCAATAAAATTACTCATAACCTCCTCTTGCTTTGGTTGACATTGGACCACATACATCTGTGTGAACGATCTCTAACACTTCTTTGGCCCTATTCCCCTTGGCTCCAAATGCCCTCTTGGTCATATTACCCTCCAAACATGATTCGCAGGTTGGAATCGGTTCAACTTGGAGAAGCTCCTAGTGAACCGTCTCTCACCAACCTTTGGATCCCTTTTGGATTTATATGACCCAATCTTAGCTGCCAAAGAAGTGTCTCGTTCACGTCTGATGAACGTTTTCTTTTCTCGGAAACAGTTGATGTATTATAGGATGCATTTCGTGAGTGGTGTGCACAGTTAATTGTATAGAGATTTTCCATCAATGTCCCGTAACAGATACACTCATCATTTCAAGAAATGATGTCATTCTTATTAGAAGAAACTTAGTGTCCTTTAATCGAATTTTAGAAACTGAAAATGAATTCTTTCTAAAACTGGGAACATAAAGATAATCTCAAAAAACTTTATCTTCAAAAGATAGGTGCACTTCTCCCACTGCTTTAACTACTACTCATGTAGCATTGCAATGTCTGCTACTTGCGTAGTATTGCAATAGTCGTTACTATCGTAGCATTGCAATATCTGCCACTTACGTAGCATTGCAATAATTGCTACTTTCATAACGTCCCCCAGTGTGATGAGGATCTCACTCCCACTAAATTGCCGGATCAGTTTGAACCCGTGAAGCAAACATGATTAGTGGATCTCGTATCAACCACCCACGAATGAGAAGTATACACCGCTAAACAAGTTTCAACAACTAGTGCGTGAGATTTACCTTTCTTTCCGTCCCTTTTGGGGTTGGAACAGGCAAAACCTCCATTGTCCTATCTCACCGCAGCTTAAGCACTTTCTCTTTGGATTTTCCTTGACATCACAAGCATTCCTCATCTTACCATTGCCCATGGCAACAGTTGAGTTTTATTGCTTATGGCTTTTGGTCCTCTTCTTTCTCTTGCCTTCCCTTGGCCTAGAAGATGAAGACGGACCACTTGCCATCAAAGCTTGAGTTTGGTGCCTTATCAACATTTCTGCCGAGACCAAAAGCTTGCAACAAATTAGCTAGCGAGGCTAAAATGCTCAAAAACGTTTTGGGCAGAGAGTGAAGTACCAAATTCATCTGAGTCTCCAGATCATAATCTGCTTTTCGAATCTCAAGTTTGTTCGGGATGGGCCATCTATTTTGAGGACGTAATCCCTTACGGGTTTGCCCTCCACCATTTTTAGTGACGACATCTCTCGCAAGGTGATCTGACGAGTCCCGCATGTTTTGACTCGTCAGTTGGCTCATCTGATTTTGGTGTGTCAAAAATCCACTTGTGCTTTTGTGCAGTTAGGACAATTATAATTTTCCAATCAATATAGTTTCCATATTGTATTGACTTTAAGTATAATAACAGTGGATTAAAATGTAACGACATGTTGAACTGAAATAAATAACTATATGCATAAGCACAAGTATATCACAAGATTCGATCACATGCATCATATTTAAAATCTCAAAAAAAATATGAACATGCATCAGCCAACATCTCAAAACAGTTTAAATAAGCCACGTGGGGTGGGTCATTATTTAAACACATTCAAGCAGGTTACAAACAAGAACAGTTACAAACCTTTAATATCTAGATTAATAGTTGGCTCCCACTTGACCAATATAAAATTGGCAGGTACTTCGGGGAAGTATATGCATATCAATTTTATACCTAAGTAATAACCATGATTAAATACAAGATTATTATTTCGCTTTGAACGAGCCTCGTGGGGAGGGTCATCGTCGCCACTAGTAATAACCCACAATCATCCACTTTGGAATTCATTCATGTGAAAGCTATCTTTTGACCGTCCCGTGGGGGGAATTTCTCCAAAAGAATTCACAAATAAATAAATCATGGAGGTCAAAATTAATTCAATTTTATTATCCGGAATAAAATTATCAATTAATTATTTAAACATACTTAGTAATTTTTGAAGTTGAGATTTTTCATTTGGCAACTCTCATGCAAACACATTTAAACAAATTAAATAAAGCATAAGATATCTCAAAATAAATCAAGCAAAACAGAAAAATTAAACATATTGGGCACAAATTATCCAATTGTCATGGTTTAATTTTTCTTGGCTTGATCTTGAAGAAACACCGTCACGAATTTCTCCCACTCGATCGTCTCGAAACGCCACGCTAAGTAGCTCGCAATCGGGATGCACACCCACATTCGGTCGGCCACTTGGCCTAGACCAGCCTCGCAGACCTTAGCACCGCCTGTCGCGCCGCGCCGGTGCCTCGCATGTCTCGACAGCGGCAGCGATCCTTAGCGCGACAGCGTATCCGCGCATCATCCGCCTGGGCCGCCTCCGCCTCGCCCGCGACCTCGGCAGCGCCAGCGTCCCGCGTGAAGGCTTTGTCCATCCTCTCGGCTCGATCGCCCGCCCGTCTTGCAATTTTTTGTTCCTCGGCGCTCGGCGCCTCGGCCTCACCCTGCGCCCGTCGTGCCGGCCCAATGTGCGCCTCCACGCCCTTGGGATTTTGTCTTTTAATTCTTCGTCTTCTCTTCGTTTCCGATCCGGTTACAATTTATTTACAAAAAATAAATAAACCTAGATTTAGACTAGTCTATTACATTGATCAAATCAAACAAACCCTAGTCTACTCGTGGATTTTCTCACGAGGCAAAATGAATCCGAACGAATCGAATTAAAAACCACAGTTTATATGCATGCATAAACACATTAAATTCCATGACAATTGGATACCTGCAAAATAGATCTAGCAATTCTACTATCCAATTTCAAATTTAATTCCAACGAATTAAATTACAATTTAAAAAATTCAGAGCCCGAAACAGTGGCTCTGATACCAGTTGTTGGGGAATAAGTTGCACAGATCTATTCGGGGTGAATATTTAAATACATATTTAATTCTTTAATTATTACTAGCATGAATTAATCCTATATTAATTCAAATAATAATCCAACAACATATCATGCATATAATAATTCACGTAAAACCTACGCATGCGGAATTCTACGAGTTTACGTGAACGTACCTTTTAGGATGGCAACGGTGAGGCTGAATAGACTAACCGTAAGGACTTCCCAAGTATTCCCTTAGCCCTCGTTCGACTATCCGGTGGAAGGATTCTTGTGAACGATTTAACAAAAGAAAAATAAAATATGTTGCACCACCTTTGTGGATTTACTAATTTTTCCAGCACATGGAATTGTACACTACTCACAATTGTCATTTTTCGAAAAATACAATCTGTCGACGTTACAAAATATTTGATATTTTATCGACGCTGATATTTTTCCGAAAAACCAATTTTCGTGTGTTACTGGGAATGAAACATTCATCCCCTATTTATAGAGGCCAAGGTGGACGAAAATTTGTGATAGAATAATGTGGAAAAATCTTTTCTTGATCTCCAAGAAATTTTGAATATATCTCGTATATTCTTTTTCCCATAATTATAATATTCCACAAAAATCCCACCTTATCTATATTATGGAAGTTTTCGAAAATATGGGGTTTCAAGAATCTAAGATTTGGATCTTCTTGAATTTATGAGATATTCTTGTATTTCAAGAAATACATATCTTCCATAATATCTTTTCAAGAAAATCAAAAAAATCTTTTTTGCCCTCTATTTTCAAAATTTCGAAAATTTCATTATAGATAATCAAGTGGGAGACTTCTTGAATTTAATGAGATAATCTTGTATTCCAAGAATACATATCTTCATTCCATAACAAAATTCAAAGAAAATCTTTCTCCCAATATATCTATAATTTTCGAAAATTTAGTTGGAAAATTAAGCAACAATATTTATTTTATTTTAATCACCTTTTCAGTTAATGGACTATATGTTGGGCTACTCAGGGGGCCTTTAGGAGAATTAAGATTGGACCTTCTAATGGACCTTGAATATCTAATATTGAGCCACAATATTATTCAAGCTCATAAATATTAATTAATCCCACTACATAATTAATATTGCACTATCCATCTTAACCCATATTACAGTCAATATGACTCCCGGTCATTATTTCACATGTTTAAGATTATCTAGCCCATTAATTAATTCAAGCCACTGAAATAGCTTCCCATTAATTAATATCTTTTATCCTTGGTCAAGGAACGGTTCAACATTATTATTCATACCGAAAACTATTCCACTTGCAAGATTTGGTATGATAAAGCTTATGAACCTCCCAAGGGGGCAAATCGAACAAGCGTACTTGCACACGATTCTTCGTATTAAATCTTAGCAATCACATGTGACTAATAATATTGCCCAAGATAAAAAGTATTGAATCTCTCTGATTCGCTACCCATGATAAGTCAAAGCAATAGTTACTAATCCCACGTGATCCTATTTAAGGAACGAAGATTAAGAAATAACGAACCACTGAGGTCTAGTTCTTCCTTGTTCAGTTCTGAAGAATTTATCCTCCTGTAGGTCCTATTCAGTGCATCTGTCATGTACTAGTGTAATCTCTTGGTCAAGACAAGCCAATATGAGCCTTACACTTCAACCTTTCAAGATGGGTTGTTCATTTCCATCTAGGTCGTGAATGGTGTACTTTTAGTTACAAGGGACTGTTAATTTAATCTTCTGTGATCTGGTATCACTAAATTAACTACAATGTAACACGTACGACTTATTGAACAGTTACGCAGTAAATATATGTAACATTCGATAATATTTAAAGCATCAGTGATAAACAATTTATTTCAGTAAATAAGTCCAAAAATTCAGTTTCGATTATACAAAGTAAAAAGCATACTTCCCAGTATAATCCCAACAGTGAGTTCCCCCTCAATTTGTTCTCTCGTTCCCCCTTAACTTGTTATCTGTAAAATAGCTTGAATAACACAAGTTAATAATGTTTTGGCATAATTCATCAAAACTAAAATATCCCAACACTTTGCATAATTCCTGCAGCAGTTTCAACGTCTTGGTGAAGATGTCTCAACACATCTGACAGAGAAGCCAGGATGATACTCTTCACCATTTCGTTGGAATGCTCCCATTCATTATACCCCATCTTATCTGTTTAGCTGGAATTCTCAGCAGGTTTTTCGGGTTTGGTTACAGTAAGAACCTAGTTATGATGTTGTGCAGTTAGAACAATTGAAATTTTTCGATTCTAATCATCAAAATTTTTGCCAGTCAATTGATGGTCTTTAAGTATATTAAAGAGTGGATTAAAAGGTTGCGACATGCTGAACTAAAAATAAACATATTTCGTATTAACAATTTAATCACAAAATTTATCACATAATTCGATCACATGAAGCATATTAAAATCTCAAAAAAATATGAACATACATCAGTCAACATCTCAAAACAGTTTAAATAGGTCACGTGGGGTGAACTGTCTATTTAAACACATTTAAGCAAGGTTACAAACAAAGACAATTAGAAACCTTTAATTCAAAATTAATAGTTGGCTCCCACTTGACCATATAAAATTGACCGGGACTTCAGGGAAGTATATGCATATCAATTTTATACCTAAGTAATAACCATGATTATTAATGTGCTTTATTTACATGCAAATAATTTATTGGTTTTTAATTCGATTTGTTTGAATTTGTTTTGCCTCATGAGAAAATCCATGAGTAGATTAGGATTTGTTTGATTTGATAAATGTAATAGACAAGTCTAGATCTAGGTTTATTTATTTTTCATAAATAAATTGTAACCTGATCGAGAATAAAGACGGAGATGGAGAATTAAAGTGCCCAGACGCACGCATAGCGAGCCAAGACGGAGCACGCAGAAGCGAAAAGGCATAGCGACCACGCCAAGATCGCCAGAGGTCACACACACGGGCAGACGGATGTCGGCGACTGGTTCGTGTGGATGATGTTTGGCATCGGGGGTGACCCGCGACGCAGAAAGCAAGATAGGGCGCGATGCGGGCATCGTGGGCGCGGGCGCGGGACCCCGGACAAGCGCGTGTATGGGCGAGCGCGGATGCTTCCGGGTGATGCTCCTTGCATGCTTATGTCGTGGGCGAAGGGCACGGGATGGTCTGCCTCGAACGTAGGCGCACGCGAACTCGCGTTCTGGGCCATGAGCTATCCGTTGCCGGACGTCGTCCTAACCCAAAATGGAGGACATTTTTTAAAGAATTGTTGTTGTTTCAGTGGGAGCATTTCGAGACGAACGATGAGGGCCAATAAAGAGACGATTTCTCAAGATCGAGACTTGGAAATTTAAACCATGACAGTTGGATATATATGCCCAACTTGATTTATTTTGTCTTGATGATTATTTTATTTTCATGCATTATTATTTGTTAATGTGTTTGCATGAATTTTGAATTGTCAAAAGAAAATCTCACTTTTGAAAATTACTAAGTATGTTTTATTTATTGACAATTTTATGCCGGATAATAAAATTACATCAATTTTGACCTCCATGATTTATTTATTTGTGAATTCTTTTGGAGAAATTTCCCCCTCGGAACGGCCAAAAGATAGATTTCATATGAATTCCCAAAAGGATGATTGTGAATTATCATTAGTGGCGACGATGACCCTCCTCTCGAGGCTCGTTCAAAATGAAATAATAATTATGTATTTAATCATGGTTATTACTTAGGTATAAAATTGATATGCATATACTTCCCCGAAGTCCCTATCAATTTTATATTGGTCAAGTGGGAGCTGACTATTAATTGTGAATTAAAGGTTTGTAATTGTTCTTGTTTGTAACCTGCTTGAATGTGTTTAAATAGACAGTTCACCCCACGTGACCTATTTAAACTATTTTGAGATGTCGGTTGATGCATATTCATATTGATTTGAGATTTTGATATGAATAATATGATCAAAATTATGTGGTAATTTTTGTGCTTATACAATTGTTGTTTATTTTAGTTCAGCGTGTTGCAACCTTTTAATCCACTATATGCTATACTTAAAGCTCATCAACTATCTGGTGAAAACTATGTTGATTGGAAACAAAAACTTATGATTATCCTAACTGCACAACAATCCAAATTGGTACTTGACACACCAAAACCCGAAAAACTAGTTGAGGATGCTAGTATATGGGACGAGATAGAGTATAGTGAATGGGAGTTAGCCAATGAATCGATGAAGGACACAATCTTGGCACATGTGTCAGATTTGTTAAAACGCCTTCATCAAGGATTAAAATCTGCTGCAGACATTATGCAAAATCTCAAAGCGATGTTTGCATATCCGGCCCATATGGCGATCCAAAGCATAAGGCATGACATGACCAAGCTAAAAATGGAAGAAGGAACGATCGCAAGGGAGCACGTTCTTAGGGTTATGGTTCTTTTTAAGGAACTTGAGATTCTTGGTGAAAAATGTGATTTCAAAACCAAAGTTGATTTCATTCTCCATTCTCTACCAAAGAGCTATGATCACTTCTATCTAGAATACCTGATGAGCGATCTGGAATTTACTGTGGATGATCTAGTAGATGCTCTTACATTGGTTGAAGAGGAAATGGGGCGCAAGAAAACGAACTTGGTAGCAAAGGGTCTTCTTTTCTTTCTAGGCCAATTGGTGGTAAGAATGATGAGAAGACAAAGAGGTTAAACTAAGTCGGCTCAACGTCCATAAAAAAAGAACGTCTAAGTAAGAGGAAATGTTTGGAGTGCGGTGAGAAAGGACATTGGAGGTACGCCTGTTCCAAGCCCAAGCGGGCCGGAAAGAAAGGTAATTCTCACGCATTAGTTATTGAAACTTGTTTAGTGGTGTATGCTTCCCATTCGTGGGTAGTTGATACGGGATCCACTAATCATATTTGTTTCACGTTACATGGGTTCAAGTTGACCCGACAACTTAGTGGAAGTGGGAACCTCATCACACTGGGCGATGCTATGAGAGTAGCAGCTGAAGCAGTGGGAGACGTCCACCTGTCTTTTGAAGATAGAGTTTTAGTTTTGAGAGATGTTCTTTATGTTCCTATTTTTCGGAAAATTCTTATTTCAGTTTCTGAACTATTTTCTGATGGATATTATGTTCATTTTAATGAGCAAGTTACTGTTTTTCATAACGATGTGTTTATTTATCTTAGAACTTTAAGGAACAATCTCTATACTATTAACTGTTCACACCACTCACAAAATGCATCTTATAACACATCGACTGTTTCGAACAATAAGAGAAAACGTTCAGATAACGTGAACGAAACACTTCTTTGGCATCTCAGATTAGGTCAATTAATCTGAATATGATTCAAAGGTTGGTGAAAGATGGTTCGCTGGAGGACCTACAGCTAGAACCACTTCCAACTTGCGAATCATGTTTAGAGGGTAAAATGACCAAGAGGGCATTTGGAGCCAAGGGGACTAGAGCCACAAAAGTGTTGGAAATCATTCACACTGACGTGTGTGGTCCAATGTCAACCAAAGTTAGAGGTGGATACGAGTATTTCGTGACTTTCATCGATGATTACTCAAGGTTCGGGTACATTTTCCTTATAAAAAAATCGGAAACCTTTGATAAATTCAAAGAGTTCAAAGCCGAAGATGAGAAGCATAGGGAAAAGAGTATCAAGTTTCTACAATCTGATCGTGGAGGTGAATACCTCAGCGATGAGTTTTTAAACTACCTGTCAGACGAGGGTATTATTTCCCAGTTGACTGTATCCGGAACCCCTCAACAAAATTGGGTTGCAGAACGAAGAAACAAAACACTCTTAGATATGGTCAGATCCATGATGAGTTATTCAGATCTACCCAAATCGTTTTGGGGTCACGCCTTGGAAACAGTGGCTTATGTTCTGAACTTAGTGCCATCCAAAACGGTTCCCAAAACCCCAAGAGATTTGTGGACCGGACGCAAGCCCAGTCTGAGACACTTGAGAATCTGGGGGTGTCCGACATACGTGCTAGACAAGAAAGCCGGTAAGTTGGATGCACGTTCGAAGCTAAGACTGTTTATAGGGTATCCATGGGAACGAAGGGGTGAATGTTCTATGGTCCCGAAGATCAAAAGGTGGTAATCAGTACGCACTTTAGATTCTTGGAAGAAGACAATATGAACAATCGCAAGCCCAAAAGTGAGATTACCTTAGATGAATTAAGAGGGCAAACTCCAATACCAACTGTACAAGTTGATATACCAAGCGGCACACCGACATAACCGGAACCTCGTCATAGTGGGAGGGTTGTCCGACAATCTGAGAGATTCATGGCGATAGGAGAATCTTCGGATTTGATCCCCGGGGATAGTGAATCAAACCCCTGGTCCTACAAAGAGGCGGTCCAAGACAAGGATTCAGAATCCTGACAAACTGCAATGGAAGCCGAAATGGGCTCAATGGACCATAATTGAGTGTGGGAGCTAGTCGAACCACCCAGTGGGGTAAAACTCATTGGATGCAAGTGAGTCTACAAGAGGAAAAGAGGACCGGACGGGAAGGTAGAAACCTTTAAAGCTAGGCTAGTGGCAAAGGGATACACTCAGAAAGAGGGTATCGATTATGAAGAAACCTTTTCGCCCGTAGCACTACTTAAGTCCATCTGTATTCTCTTGGCAATAGCTGCACATCTAGATTTTGAGATCTGGCAAATGAATGTCAAGACAGTTTTTCTAAACGGAAGTCTTGACGAGGAAATCTATATTCAATAGCCCGAAGGTTTTATTGCGAAAGACCAACAACATCTTGTTTCCAAGCTAAAGAAGTCCATCTATAGACTGAAGCAAGCATCTCGCGCTTGGAACCAATATTTTGATCAGGTAATTAAATCTTATGGGTTTGATCAAAACGAGTTCGAGAGTTGTGTGTATAAGAAGTGTGACGAAACTGCCTTGGTATTCTTAGTACTATACGTAGACGATATTCTGCTCATCTGAAACGATGTAAAGGTTTTGTCAGACGTGAGAGTATGGCTTTCAAAACAGTTTGATATGAAGGACTTAGGGAAAACCGGGCACATCCTTGGGATCAAGATCACTCGAGATCGCAAGAAAATGATGATAGGCTTATTGCAAGCTTCATACATAGATACAGTTTTGAAGCGTTTCACACGCAGGATTCCAAGAAAAGTTTTGTACCTTTTAGACATGGAATTCATCTATCCAAAGATTTGTGCCCTAAGACACAAAAGGAGATAGATGACATGAGAGGCAGTCCTTATGCGTCGGCAGTAGGAAGCTTTACGTATGCACTGCTGTGTACGAGACCGGATATCTGCTACGCTTTAGGCATGGTAGCAAGATATCAAAGTAACCCGGGAAATCAACACTGGACTGCTGTTAAAAACATTCTGAAGTATCTGAAAAGAACTCGGGATAGAATGCTGGTTTAATCAGACAGACAGTTTATTTTTGGTGGGATACACGGACTTGGATTTCCAATCGGACCTGGATTCTAGAAAATCTACCTCAGGTAGTGTGTTTTGTCTGGGAGGAGGAGTTGTAACATGGAGAAGCGTTAAGCAGAAATGCATCGCAGATTCTACCATGGAAGCCGAATATGTAGCTGCTTGTGAAGCAACGAAAGAAGCGGTGTGGCTCAAGAACTTCTTAGTGGACTTGGACGTTGCTCCAAATTTGCCCAGCACTATCATGGTATTCTGTGATAACGTCGGAGCAGTTGTGGATTCAAGGGAACCGAGAGCCCACAAGGCCAGCAAACACATTGAAAGGAAATACCATCTTATACGAGAAATCGTTAAGAGAGGAGATATAGAGGTGGCAGAGATCGCATCGGATGACAACCTAGTCGATCCATTCACAAAGGGTCTACCTCGGTTAACATTTGAGAGACATGTGGAAGGAATGGGTGTCAAGTGCGTTGTCAATCTGCTTTGAGTATAAGTGGGAGAAATGTTATTAGGTTGGTATAGGTGACATCAGATGTCACGTGGTAATACATTAGATATGTTGTGGTATACTTAAAAATAGACTTTGAGTATAAGTGGGAGAATGTTGGGGTTATACGTGAAAGTATGCTTTTACTTTGTATAACCTATGTATTAAACACTTATTTACTGAAATAAATTATTTATCACTGTTGCTTTAAATATGATTGAATGTTATTATATATTTATTGCAAACCGTTCATAGAATAGCACGTGTTACATTTTAGTTACCGTGGTGATACCAGATCACAAAAGATCACGTTAACAGTCCCTTGTAAACAAGTGTGTGTTTCACAACTTAGATATATCTGAACAATCTATTGGTAGAAGTTGATGTGTAAGGCTCAGATTGGTTTGTCTTGACCAAGAGATTACACTAGTGCATTTGATGTGCTGAAGCGGACCTACAAAGAGGATAAACTCATTCGCACTGACTTATGGGATGAAGAGTTAGACCTCAGTGGTTGTTGATTTCTTAATCTCTGTCACTTAATAAGGACTGTGTGTGATTAGTAATTATTGTTTTGACTTATAAATGGGAAGAGAATCACTGCGACTTTGATACCCTATATCTTGGGCAATAATATTAATTACATGATAATTGCTAAATTAATAAAGAGAATCGTGTGCTTGGAGAGTCTAGCATGATTAGTCCTCTTGGTGGGCTCAAAATATTTATCATATCAAATCTTGCAAGTGGAATTAATTTTTCGGTATGGATAATAATGTTGAGTTGTCCTTACTCCAAGGATAAAGATATTAATTAATATAAAGCTTTTCAATGGCTTAATTAATTACTGGACAAAATAATCTTAAACACGAGAAATAATAACCGGGAGTCATATTACCGTAATATGGGTTGAGATGGATAGATCAATATTAATTATATAGTGCAATTAATTAATATTAATGAGCTCAATTATATTGTAGCTCAATATTGGAATTCAGAAGTTCATTGGGATGTTCATCTTAATTCTCCTAAAGGCCCCTCAAGTAACCCAATTAAAGACCATTAAATAAAATGTGCATAAAATAAATTAAATATCTTGTTTCTATTTTTCCTTGTATTTTTCAAAAATAATTAAAGAAAATGGGAGAAGGATTTTCTTGAAAAGATTTTATGAAAATGAGATAAGTATTCTTGGAATACAAGATTATCCCATTATTCTCCAAATATTAAAAAAAAAAAAAAATATATAAATGAAATCTAACAATTGCAAGTTGCATTGAGAAGAGTTAAAATAGATTAAACACTAATATTAACATTTTATGGTAAAACAATCTTATATGAGATCTATTAATTTTTATACCAGTCTTGTATGCGCTCGATGTATTGTGCATTTGATAATGTATTTTTGAAATATACCACTTATTTTATTGAAATATATAATTTATTTGCATTGATACATGTAATTTATTTTACGAATACATATTACACGTTTCAATTAAATAAATTGCACGTTTTAAAAATATATTATAAAATGCACAATGCACCTGGTATACAAACACACTCTAATTTTTATTGTCCCATTGTGTCAGTGTCACAACATATGGTTTTATGGGCAAATTTAATATTCTAAAAACGTTCATGTTTGGTTAGAACAAGTTTTGTGTGAAACTATCCTAAGTGCTATTGATATCTCAAATTTTCAATAGAAATATTATCAGTTGTTTATAAAGTGTACCAAGTTGAATGAAATGTTGTCAAAGTGGCAATTTGAAAAGGTAAAATATTAAAAAGTAGCACTCTATTTTAAAATTTGATAATTTTCCAATTGAAAAGTGATATTGATCGCATGAGACGATCTTCAAATATATGTTTTGATTTTACTTTTAAATTTTGGCAATTTACTTATTCTAGTTGGGCAGAATTCATTGATTTTACTATTAAAAAGTTCGAATTCTCGCTTGGAGGGTCCTATGGGAACATATTCTGACTTCCTCGAAACTGCAAAGGTTCAATGTTCTTCCCTCTAATTTGGCATTTTTATTTTGGATGTAATACATTATATGGTTCGGCTTGAGTAGTGTTCTTTCCTCCAATCCGGAGACAAGCCTACTCCACTTTAGTAGACTTGTCAAAGGAAAAGAGGGGAGACTACTCAGGATGAGCCTTTGGGAATGCATCTGTTGGTCGTTGTAGAAAACCCGTAATAATCTGATTTTTCGCAATATTGTTCCGGAAATAAATGTCATGGTGGATGAGCTAAAATCTCGACTATGGAGTTGGATCAACGCTAGGTGTCACTGGAGGCAAAGGATTACTTTTCAACAGTGGTGTTCAAACCCATCTTCTATTCTTTAATCTGTATCTTTCTGCTCTTGGGGACTGAATTTTCTTTGGCAACTTGGGTGTATTTATGTGTCCTGGTGTGGCTTTTCTGTTGTAAAAAAAAAAAAAAAGAAGTGGGTATGTCTTATACACCGTGTTGGTAATAAATTCCCTTTTTGCTGAGCAAAAAACAAAAGTAGGGGCAGATCTGTGTTGCACGGGTACAAAGTGCAATGATCATCGATATTTATATAAAAGGGAATTCGTAGATTTTCAAATTTTAGGATACGATACTGGTAGGGATCGTCAATTTTTTAATTTAATTATATATATCACCTGTAATAATATTAAAAAATTTACAAAAATTATATATAACACATGTAATAATATCAAGAGTATTTAAAACACATGTAATAATATCAAGGAATTCATCCCATAAGTAACAAAACAACAATTCAATCAAATATCATCAACATACACAAGTCATAAATCATAATAAAAGATTAATAAATTTTAATATTTAATAAGTTTTAGAGTGTGTCCTTCAAATTATTAGTAAGTTTTAATTTTTTACAAACAAAAAAAACCCCAAAATTTAATAAATTTTACAAAAAAACTCCGATACATATCCGATACGCGTATCCTCAGAACAGGATATACGTATCCGATACGCGTATCCGATAGTAAAAAAAATAAAAAAAATTGGGATTCGCCACGTGGCGAATCGGGTAAAAATCTCAAAGTAATTCCATCCCTGCATTTAATCCGAAATCTTGCATCTTTGTTAATTTTTTAAGAATCGTGCATTAGAGGGGCAGATTTATGTGTGGGCAAGGCATAGCAAATGTTTTGCCTCAATTTTTTTTAATATTATATATATCCTTTAATTAATATATATAACATTGTTTTTATAATCAGATCGACAACCAAATCGGACTGAGCACTAGTTGGCGGTTCAAACGGTTGGACCGGTCGGATCGACGGTCCAACCTTTAAAATAATCTCTATTAATTTTTTAAAATATTTCTTATATTACATTAAAAAATAAAATAAATATGCACTTATAAAATTTAAACTTATAACTTACAAGTTTCATATTGAAATAAACACAATAGAATAATTCACAACACAATTTAAAATACAAAAATTTAAAATAAGAATGATAAAAATAAGGATTAAGTTTTAAATTAATTAAAAATTTAAAAATAAATTAGAAAAGAACAAAAAAATTGGTTCAACCGGTTTTACCGGTTTCCCGGTTTTGACCAATTATGACCGATTTTTTTTTGGTTCAACCATAAAAATGATTTTTGGGAGTAACCTGACCTGTTCCCGGTTGAAAACATTGATATATAATTAACTAAAAAAAATATTGAACACATTGTTCACTAGTTCTCTTCATAAATTTACGGTACATATTTGTTTGTTGGGTTTTCTAAAGTTAGAATTAATTAGTGAACTTCCAAAACAATATCTAATTATGAATTACGATAGACTTTGAGGTTATATATTTGGTTCCGACGTTATTACCTATTGGTTGGAGTTTTTTATTTCAATTTGTTAGTTGATTTTTCACTTTTGGGCATAGCCGTTTTTAATTGTTTAGATGAGATGTATTTTGTTTGTTGATTTTTTTTTTTTTTTCACTCTCTTTTTGGTCTCTTTTTTTTTTTTATTTTAAAATATTGCACCAATTTAGTTGTCATATTCTTTCATTTTACTTAAAATTTCTAACCTCCCCTTTATTTTTTTGGTTGCTCCCGCTTCTCACTATGTATATCTTCTCACTTGCAATTTACAAGTCACAAACTCAATAATTTTTTTTTTTTTTTTTATATTATATTATGTGTTGATTGTTATTATAATTTGATATATTAATTTTATTAATTAATATGCATAGTCATTAACAATATTTGAGGCAATAAAATTTTTCACATGCATAAATGTTAAAATTATCTTAGCATTTATATAATATGCACATGGGCGAAAATATGGATATTCAAACGTGTGTTTTGATTGGACAAAAGTTATGCTTCCGTCCACATATTTTAGTGCTTGAATTCATGCAATGTGGTGCTTCAACATAATGTTGCAATTGTATATTTACCAAACCCCATATAAACAAATTAAGAAGTAGAAACATTAAAAACAAATTGCCCAAGATGATACACTATAATGTTACTCGACCTTCGTACCCATTTGAATGAAGTGTTGTCAAAGTATGGAAGCAACTCCCTTATGCCTTCAGGCTTCAACATGGGATCCAAAATATGTTAGAGATCCTTCTTTTTTTCGCAGTACCTAGTATGTTTTTGTGAGTCTCAACTTTAATATATTTATGTTTTCAGAAAGAAAAAAAAAAAACCTTTAATACATTTATGACGAGTGAGTTTCATGTGCATTCAGGTGCACCGTGCATTCGTAGTGCATTTTAAAACCGTGCAACTTGTTATACTGAAAGATGCAACTCGTTTACACTGAATCGTGCAACTATTAATATGAAAAAATAGTTACACATTTCAGTATAAACAATTGACATCTTTCAGTATAATAAGTTGTACGATTCTAAAATGCATTATAAGTACACAGTGCACCTGAATGCATATAAGAATTGGCTTTTATGACCCCATGACATAACAAGCTACACACACTTTCAAACTATTGCAAAAAATACTCCCTCCGACATTTTATTTATCGTTTAAAGATATCTAATACATATTAAAAAAATCATTAAATATCATAGATACATGTATAATGTGGTTACTTTACCTCTTTTATTTATTTACATGACCACTAATGCATTCTACACAAAGAACAAGTAGAAGAATATATTGAAATATGATATTTAGATCTCCTTAATTAATACAAAATGACAATTATTTTTGTTCAAAACAATTTCTCAATAAGGACAAATAGGGCTGGAGGGAGTAATTGACATTTAAATTAAAAATCCCTACATATTTGAACTATAAATAATTTACTGCCAAATGGAACTATAAGTAATAATAATTTTTGAAATGACAATGATCAAATTAATAACCCGAACCGAGTCATATCGATAAAAAAAAATTCGAACCGAATTGTGAGATTATACTTATGAAATCTCGACATTGAGTTAATGTTTGTTTTAAGTGAAAATACCGAATTTTGAAATCTAGGACTTCTTTAAATCTAGAAGATTTTAAAATTTGTGTTTGTTTTGTTTTTTTGAGTAAGATACTACATATGTCCTAATTTTGATTGATCACTTTCTGTAAATAGTCGTCCTAATTTTGCTTGGCCATTTCTTAAAAAAAAAAAAAAACAACTTTCAATACTATTTAATACTATTATTTCCCTCCATCAAACTCACTTTACACCATTTAATACTTTTATTTACCTCTACTAAACTCACTTTACACCATTTAATACTATTATCTCCCACTTTTTCTTAATCTCCGTGTCTATAGTATTTGACCAATCAAAATTAGGGACGGGGAAGTATCATTTAACTTCATGTATTACTATTATATTATGAGTATGTGAATTCGAGTTGTCGGTGAACTCTATCATTGTTATATATAAACACTATCATTATTATGTTTATTGCATCATTATTTTTTTTTAAATAATTTGTTTTTTAAACAGTGATAATGCATAACATAACGGTGTTGCATAACAGTGAGAGTTCATATACATAATAGTGATATTTGAAAAATAAAACTTACAAGTGGACTCGGTTCCACACAAATCTTTGTCTTATACTCACTCCATCTAGAGATGTTAATCCGGGCCGGGCTAAACGGGCCGGCCCGTTTAAACTTATTATATGCAGGGTTAGGAGAGGAATTTAAAATGGGAGACCTTTTTAAAACCATTCTTTTGGCCCGGACTGTTTTAGCATGAGTTAACGAACCAACCCGTTTAGCCCGTTTATATTTATATATACTCAAATTTTTTATTTTATTTTATTTTCTAATTTTTCAATTAATTTTTTTAAAAGTTTTTTCACAAATTTAAATAAGGCAAAAATCAATTATGGCCAATCAATTACAAATTAAATATTTCTATTTGATTTAGTCAATTAATAATTAATCATCTCCAATTCAATATTTTTTAACAGTTTTCAATTTCTATTGAATTGAATAAATAAGTAAAATATTAATTCAATATAAAATAATAATATAATATTTTTATAAATTCTATTATAAAATTTGTTCATAATATAAAATTGATATCATTATAGTTATAAATTAATATTATGGTATTAATTTATAAATGTGATGATACAAATTTTATATTATTAACTAATTTCATGGGAACTTTGCTCAATTATGTTATTAAAGATGATGGGAACTAATTTTATATTTTGAACATTTGTTATTAAAGATGATGGGGCAGTCTGGATCGAATTTTTGTCATTATGTAATGTTAATGTTTGAACATTTTTTGATTTTTTTTAATTTTTTTTGAGTCTGATTAGGTGGTTGGTATTTAGCCCCAGAATCCGCTAGGGTTAGGGTTAGGTCTCAACTATTAGAGGCCGTTTAAAATGAATGCTTAAGGCAGGACCGTTTGGGTTCAAGACCCTCAGAGAGGGTTTGGCCTAATGGGTTAAGTATAATTCAATTTTTAACATTTCTAACTCCATCTCATTCTTATTTGAACATTTACCAAAAAAGTCGTCCCAAACTTAAGAATATTTCTATAAATAACAAAAAAATTGTTTTTTCTCTTTTATCTACACCTCTAAAAATTATCGGTATTATACTTTAAGTTATTATTTTTCCCACACTAAAGACAACTTTATCTTATTAATTTACACAAGTATCATTACCTTACCATTTAACCCCATCAAAAAACAAATTTATTCTTTTTAATAATAATAAACAATCCCTACATTAAAACCCATGCAAATAGTAAATATTCAAATAAAAACGAGACAGAGTGAATATTATTTATTGCACAAACTCTCCTATAAAACTTGTTCATAATATGTCACCCATACTATTACACTTATAAATTGATACAACTATTCTTATAAACTAGTACCTATACCATTTAATTATGATCTCAATTTATAAGTGTAATGATATCAATTGATAAGTATAATTGGTATAAATTTAATACTATGAACAAGATTTAACAAAAGACCTGGTCTATTTATTGAGCATGATTGTAAGTATATTAATTAATATTTTTAAATTTCATAGACTGTATTTACGTTTTCGAAACCAAAATTTAAAAAAATCCAAAATGAAATAAATTTAAAACTTTAAAGTTTAAACCCTAAAACCTCGTAGTGAATTAGAACCGGAAAAAGTTCACAAAAAGGCCCTTTGCCGTGTGGGGGATAAAATACAGGAAAGGGGTCCAACTTTTGGGAAAAGCAGGGGGTGAAAAGGGCAGAATCGTAATTTGGGCCAAAAGGGAAGGGCAGAAGACGAAGAGAAGATTCTTGTGTTCAGAGCAGTAGCAAGTTGGGGGCGTTCGACGACGGTTGCCGCAATTACCCCAATGTCCCTCGGTATTGAGTTATTCCTCGTTTTCTGCCCCCATTTTTCCCGATATTTACAAATTTGTCTTTATATGTTTATTGTAATTTGCACAATTATAATTTTTCCCCTTAAAAGTTAAAACCCCCAACCCCCCCTATTCTCTCTTTCAAATACTTAAAACTTTGTTACACCAAAACACACCTGCAAGCTCCATTAATCCAAATTCATTTTCTCCCATTCACCGACCCCCGAATAAATCTCTCCCTCTCACTCTCTCTCTCTAGAAAGGGATAAGCAGGCGTAGGCGGTGGGATTATACGGGCGGGAGGAGAACGAAGCTTGCTGGTAAAAATTGTGATTTCTTTCCTATTTTGGCGGTTTTTTTGGTTTCTGCGATTGAAGTATTTGAGCTGCGGATTTTCGTTTATTTTCGCGATTTTTGTTGCTTTTCAGAGATAAATTGATGTCAATGCGGGTGAGAACGGGTCATGATCATGTGGTGGTGTTTTTATTTGCAGGGAATTTTGATGCATTGTTGTAGCTGATTGCTGCCTGTGAGTGAAGGTAATGTGGATGTGATTTTTTTTCAATCATTGATGTTCTGGTTATATGATTTAAGTGTGTGATTTGGGTTGTGCATGCAATTGAGAATCTCTTGATTTTGCAGTGTTTGTAATTTTTTTTTTAAATTTTGTTAATTGTGTGTGATCTTGAGTAGTTGGCATTTGATTGTGGTTGACCAGCAATGGCCCTCCGTTGGTTTTTTTATCAGCATTAATTGCTGCATATCTGTAGATTAATATGGACAATTTGATTACTTGTCTTTTTTTTTTTTTTTGGGACGACAATTTTAAATTTCCTAAATAACAGATAAGCATTGAAGTAACTGAGCTCTGAACTATTTAGTGTTTATGTGATGTTGCAAGTAATAAATTGTGCCAAAAATTTAGCACCCCCTTCAATTTTACTGTCTGGTTAGATAACACGACTGTAAGCTTTACTAGTTTTACTGTTAGTTTCTTTTTTTTTTTTTTTTTTTTTGTGGACAACGATTATTTTCAACTTTCCTAATAACAGATAAACGTTAAAGTAACTTAGCCATTAGTGTTTATGTGATCTTGCAAGTATTAGATCGTGCCCAAGAGTCGCATCACACCCCCCCTCCCCTCCCCCACCAGCACTCAATTTCGGACGCTCCCTGAGATGCTATAATTATTTGGCTATTGCTCGAGTATATGAGTTTCGCAAGAAGGGATTATCCTTGCTCTAGTTGTACTATAATAATGACTGGAAATATTACAAGTTCTCTCCGAAGCTATTATTAGTATTAGATAAAGCCTAAAGGGTAAAAGTAAGCATGTCCGAATTACGAATTACTATGGATTAACTTGCATGCCAATGCGTCTGCTGGACAATGTGAATAATCTGACAAAGAATCTTTGAACAATATTATTTATAACTGTAAGTGTTCCCATAAAAGGAGAAAAATAGGCAAAAGAGTGTGATTTCCATGAAGCCAACTTTAGATACTTGATAGAACAGAAAACGAAGAAGAAGAAAATAATAAGTCTTGGATTATCCTAGATTCCTTTATGTATCATTAAATGATCTGCATATGAAATACTACTAGCTGTTGAATGGTACCTGGGGCAGTGTGAGTGAACTTGTAGAATGCAATTATTCATTTTCAGCAATGAAATATTAGATGATATTTGTATGACTCAGTAGGGTCCCTACATGGTTCTATGACCTTAAACTTGAAAAGAGCTTCTGAGCGATGATTCCAAAGTAGTTTGAAGTTCCTAAACTACCTTGGATGTGATTACATTAATGAGAATCAGATATTCTAACTTAAAAAATTAATAAAGTTATTGAATTTGACACTAATTGCTGAAAGTTAACAAAATAGCTTCAAGCTCCTAAGCAAGAGGGGAAATTGATGTCAATCCAACTTTAGTTCCTTCTATTGCCTTTTGCAATTCTCAAGATTTTGCTATTTCACTACTCATAAGTGAGTTTTCTTATATCAAATGATCATTGTGGTTATTCCTTCCCAGATAGTGCTTCAATGGATAATGACTTGCATGATGTTCAAAAAGTTGCATCAGGACGCCTGCAGGGAATTCATCTCAGTATTTTATCTGAGGAAGATGCTGTAAGTTTTCTTGCATTATGAATTCTGTTTTACAAATAGTTTGACATGTATATAGAGAAGTGCTTTAAATTTATATCATCTTCATTTATAGGCAAAACTATCCGAAAAAGATGTTACAACAGTCCATGAAGTGTCAGATGCCGCAATGGGACTTCCCTCTTTAAATGAACACGAGTGTCATACATGTGGTGCCAAAAATTCAAGGGATTGTGAAGGTAACAAGGGACGTTAAAGTTGTCATGCTAGTCTATGATTTCTGTATATTCCTTGCTTGTCATCCATTTGGATTATAATATACTATCTTGTATTTTGCAGGGCATTTTGGCTTGATCAAGTTCGCATTTACAATACTAAATCCATATTACATGTCAGAAATTGCTCAAATTCTTAATAAAATCTGCCCAGAGTGTAAATCTGTCCGGCATGGTGTTAAGGTTAGGTTCTACACTATAATATTTTGAAATATAATGTTGCTGATATGAGAAAAAGGTTTTGTTTCTTTATTTATTCTGGTAGATTGGTATGCATACACACAAATTGCTACATATATTTTTAATTTTATTACCTTGCTCTTATTGCCCTCCTAGTCATAATTTCTACAACCTTCATTGTTTTGTCAACAAGCACGATCAAGTCAAGGGTGGTAGTGCTGTTACTTGAATTGTCGTAAACAATGCCAGTAATTGTAGCTTATTTTCTTATGTCTTAATGGATCAGTTGTTCTTAATCTAATTTATAAGCAACTCAGGACTCAAAAAACTATATGTAAAGATCAACAAATGGAATGCGTGAAGTGATAACACTAGGCTTGGACATTTTGGACCAACAGGCATATCACTTTGAGAAATTGCAAACTTCTAGTCCTGGAAATCTTTATCGGTCAACAAGAATTAATCTAGTGCCATTTTTAACTGCCCATGTCTTGATTCAGTTGATGATTTGCTATACTTTCTTTATCAGTGTTTCAGATCTTTTTTCTTAATGAAAAACTACAGGTTATTGAAGTTATGATATCAGTTCACTTCTTTGCAGAATGCTAATGCTTGTCCTCTTGTTGTTTTTTCATGTATCAGAAAATTGGTTCAGCATCAAGTCAAAATCAGCCTAGGAATTGCAAATATTGTACTGTGAGTTCATTTCTCTGGTACTAAGCACCTTTATACATGATCATTACTAACTTGTTTCCATCCAAATGACAGGGAAACCTCAAAAATGGTTATCCAAAAATGAAATTTAAAGTATCGACAAAAGATGTGTTTTCAAGGAGTGCAATTATTGCGGAAGTCAGTGAAGCATTGTTGAATGACAGCTCTTTTGGAGGCCTGGCTTCTGATTATTGGGATGTATTCCCTAAAGATTCACATCAAGAAAACAATGACTCGTCGAAAAATAGAATAGTTTTATCGCCATCTCAAGTAAGATTCTCCATATCCTTTCTTTTGTGTACGTATATGCTGATGTTTTTGGGTTTTGTTCTGTTTTTTTGGCCTAAAACCTTAGGTTCACAAAAGTGTATCGTAGTTTTGAGTTTATTATTGTTGTCTCACTTGTAAAACGTGCTTTCTTCTATGCTTGTTCAACCATCTCTACCCGTTTTGTATCGTAGAAACTTTGGATAATGAAAGTTGTCTGCAACACCATTGCCTGAATTATGTCCTTTATTTTCTTCAGTCTCTAAAACCCTTTATCCACGATTTGACACTCAATTCTGTTATCTTAACTCACTCGTAATTTATTCTCACTGCAAGAGATGTTTGGATTAGAATTAGACCTTAAAATTGTTCGTATATGCATGGTTTAAATACAAGGTGCTACATGCTTTTTACAGATCGATGTTCCTGCTTAGAATCTTATTACACATATGCTTTAAGATTTCTGTCCTTGTTGTACCATACCAAGTAACCCTTCAGGCAAGGTTAGGGTGATGCATGCTTATGTGGATATTCAATTTTCAGGTGTACAACATTTTAAAGGATGTAAGCCCAAGGATTTTGGAAGCACTTTTTAAAAGGAAAAACGCAATCTTTCTCAACTCATTGCTTGTGACTCCAAATAAACATCGAGTGAGAGAGATTGGGCTAAGAGAATTCGGGCCGAAAATTACTGTCGTAAGTTATTCTAACTTGTTCTTTTTTTTTTTTTTTTTTACTGCATTTTTCATGTTTGCTGATTACATCATTTCATGTACTTGACTAACAAACGTTTAGGATGAGACCACAAGGATGTACAGAAAGCTCATTGATTTTAGAGGGTCTGCGAATGAACTGAGTGCTCGTGTTCTTGACCGGTATAAACTTTCCAAGGCAAGAAAAAGAATCAAGCATTATATATATGTTCTCTCTTCATATGCATATGTACACACACATATAGTTTAATATATGGATACTTTCTGAAAGAAATTACTTGTCTTAAAACCTCGCCTGCTGCAGTTACGCTCCGAGAAACTGTCAAATATCGAAAAAGCATATGAGAAACAATCACCAAATGAAGATGCTTCCAGTTCATCAGGGCTGAAAAACATCAAAGATTTGCTACTTGGAAAGCGGACAGATAACTGTTTCCGCATGGTGGTGGTTGGCGATCCAAGAATCAAAGTTGATGAAATCGGTGTGCCTTTCCATATTGCGGCAAATGTTCTGATTGCAGACTATATCAACGTATGGAACTGGCCTAAGCTCGAACAAATCTGCGATTTCATGCTTCAGCTGAAAGGACACTTCCATGCTGTTCGGAATGGTCAAAGGATCAAAATTTGGTCAAAGGACATGCTGCATGCAGGAGATTCCATTTGCAGGCCTCTTATTGATGGAGATATCTTGTTGATCAACAGGCCTCCATCCATCCATCAGCACTCACTCATATCCTTATCTGTGAGAGTTCTCCCAATCAAGTTTGTTGTCTCAATTAACCCGCTGATCTGCTCCCCACTCCGAGGGGACTTCGATGGAGATTGCCTACACGGGTATGTTCCACAGTCCATCACTTCCACAGTCGAGCTTAATGAGCTCGTTTCTTTGCGTAAACAGATGGTCAATGGGCAGAATGGTCGGAATCTTTTGGCACTAGGTCAAGATAGTCTGATTGCTGCCCATCTTTTACTGGAAGACGATGTTGTTTTGAAGAAAACCGAGATGCAGCAGCTTCAAATGTACTGTTCATGTATGCCAGTTTTGCCAGCTGTTATCAAATCGGGCTTTGGAACTTCTAAATGGACTGGGAAACAGGTGTTCAGTCTTCTCTTGCCTAGGGATTTTGAATTCGATTATGTGTCTAATGGCATATCTATTCGGGGAGGGGAGGTTGTATCAACTTCAAGTGGATCGGCTTGGTTACAAGACAACAGCGAGAACCTCTATCAGTGTCTTGTAAGACACAGCGGAGAAAGAGCGCTCGAATTTTTCAATGGTGGGCAAGAGCTGTTTTGCGAGTGGTTATCAACGAGAGGACTTAGTGTTTCTCTGTCAGACCTGTACCTTTCGTCAGATCCGGATTCCCGGAGAAATCTTCTGGATGAAGTATCATTTGGTCTGCAGGAAGCGCAAAAGGTATCAGATATCAGTCTTTTGATGGTGGAGCGCAACCAAGATTTTCTCGTTGAAAGCTGTGAAGAGACTGCTTACATGGAAAGTTATCTGAAGGGGGAGATATCAATTTCCCAACATACTAATCCAGAGCTTGTTCAAGCTTCGATTTCTGCTTCCAAGTCAGTTTTGAGGGATTTGCAGAACCTTGTTTACAAATATGCCGGCAATAACAATTCCTTCATTACTATGCTTAAGGCTGGGAGCAAAGGAAATCTGCAAAAGCTTTTCCAGCACAGCATGTCTGTGGGCTTGCAACACTCATTGGCTCCATTATCCTTCTCGATACCAAATCAACTGTCCTGTGTTTCCTGGAACAATCAGAAAAATCTTCCCGGTGACAATTCAGACTCGTATATTCCTTCTGCTATGATAACGAGCTCTTTCTCTGCTGGTTTAAATCCTCTTGAATCTTTCGTGCTTTCCTTGACAAGCCGTGACAGTTCTTTTAGTGGCAATGCTGATGTGTCTGGCACTCTAACACGAAGACTGATGTTTTTCATGCGTGATTTAACAACTGCATATGATGGAACTGTTAGAAATTGTCTTGGAAATCAAATTGTCCAGTTTAACTACTGTACTAAGGAAATGGCTGCTAAGGATACTGAGGTTGATGTGGGTGGACTTCCTGTTGGCTCATTGGCTGCTTGTGCCATTTCAGAAACTGCATATAGTGCTCTGGATCAGCCCGTCAGTGCACTGGAACCATCACCTTTGTTAGCACTAAAGGTAACCCGTGTTTGTGTGTGGAAGGGGGGTGGTTAACGTTCATACAGGTTTTTTTTTTTTTTTTGGCTCTATATATTCATGGACTTTTATTCAAGCAAGTTCAATTTTAATTCATGGAACATAGTGTAGTCAACCTCATGTGGAACCTTGAAATTGATTGTAGTTAACTTGAGGATTAGTTAGGTGTAAGTGCAGTAACAGAAGTTCCACTCACAATTTGACAATGCAGAAAGTATTGGAATGTGGAGTGAAAAGGAATACTGGAAGCAAAAGTGCGTCACTATTTTTGTCCCGGAAACTTGGAAGATGGGCGAATGGCTTTGAATATGGAGCTTTAGAAGTCAAGGATCATTTGGAAAGACTGCGTTTCTCGGATATAGTTTCAGAAGTAAAGATCTGGTGAGCTTTTAGTCTCTTTTCACGTAATAATATTGATTTTGAAATTACTTTGATATACAACATTTAAATATACCCACTTGCAATATTAGCTTCGGAAAGAGAACAGAGAGCAGTACCAGCATTCGTCCTTGGGCTTGTCATTTTCATATAAACAAGGTAATAAATGCAATATTATGCCGCTTTTTGTGATGCCTATTTATATTAATTGTTGACTTCTTTTTACTTTCAGGAAGTTGCCAAAAAGAGACGGCTGAAATTGCGATCAGTTATTTCTAATCTTTATGATAATAGTTGTCACAATGGAGTAAAATTGAAAATCCCTCTTCCAGATCTGGATATAACAAGCAAGTAAGACACTTCTCTCGAAAGGATAAACAAACAAACAAATAAACCGAGCATTTAATCCCAAATAATTGGGGTAGGCTACATGAACCAATAAATGAATCATGCTGGGTCGCGTGCGCGAATTGATCTCCTCCACGTGCTTCTCTCTTTAAGTAGATCTTCACTAAGGCTCTTAGTCTCTAAATCTTTATGTAGGACTCCTAGTCACGTCCTCTTCGGTAGCCATTGTGCTCTCCTAAACACTCAAGTCCATCGACTCCACGCAACATACATGTTCACCTATAGGCCTGCGTCTTACATGTCCAAACCACTGTAAACAATGCTCTTGCATTTTTTTTTCAATGGGTGCAACACCTACATAGAGCGAATTTCTTCGTTCCTCACTCTATCTCTCCTAGTTTTACCACACATCCAATGAAGCATGCGCATCTCATCCACACTCATTTTGTGTATGTGAGTTCTCTTTGTTGCCCAACACTCTGGCCCATATAATAAGGCACTTCTGTCAAAAGGATAATCCATCTCGAAATAGCTGCAACTAACAAATTTGAATGTGCACATAAAATACAGATAGTGGTAGGTTTAATGACCTTAGCCCTGAAGGTTAAATTTAAGGCTAATGTTTTGGCTTCTCGGTTTCAATAGTACTTTTACCTTTGTCAACTAAAGGAATCTTGTTTCTTGGTCAGCAATGTTTGTTCTGAAGATGGATCTGAATCCACAATTTGCATAACGGCAGCTCTAACTGAAAGCCTTAGAGGATTCTCAGACCTGGATATTCTTCGAGATTTGGTGAAACCGGTCCTTCTTCAAACTGTTATAAAAGGTTTGAACTGAATAATGGCCTCATCTGACACTTCATATTTTCTTCCTGTGTGTCTGTGTATGTATATATATTTCCTGCTCCTCTGTCATTACTATTTATTATTTTCCTTAGTTTAGTGATATGCTGTTGATGTGACTGAACTGTGTGGCTGCAAGTACTTTCAACAAATGTTGAAAGAGTTTAACCTTATCTTATACCTTTACTACAGAGTTCATTTTATAATTGTCTTTTAGAACCCTCTTCTGGTTTAGTTGGAATTGGTTCATTTCAGTATCCTATGATCTCTAGCAGGTTTAATATATTCGAAAGTGTGGAAAGTGACCAAAGGGTCATAATGTTTGTGCTATAGAGAACTCAAACTGTCATAATGACTTGGGGTGCTAGTGAATATTGATACTGATTTTTTATTTTTATTTTTTTTGCGTTGTAGGAATATTTATTATCTGTAATAATTGGTGATTGGATATGGTAGTTCGTGTAACTACTTTAACATAAGCATGATATTTTCAGTTAAGCCCACAATCCGTGTGAAAACATATCAGAATGGAAGTTCTTCATCGCTTTTATTAGCTGACCTTCGAATGAAGATCTTTAGGGGACATTGGAAAAAGCTTGGTAAATAGAATATTAAACTGATTCAGCAGGACTAGTGCTTAGATGTATTGATGGTTCAACTTTGCATATGAACCTAATACTATGCTAGTAAATGCATTATGCCTTATTATTCCCATGTGCCAATTACATTAGATCATTCAACACATTCAATTCGACTTCTTTTAATGTTTATATTTGCTATGTATTATTTAGGATTCCCTGAATTCAAGAAGGTTGATATCTTGTGGAAAGGTGAACCCAATCCTAAATATTCTAGATGCCCTTCAGGCCAGCTGTTTTTACGAGTTGTCATGTCAGAGCACTGTGACAGGGCTAAATTCTGGAGCACCCTATTAGGTAAGTGCCTCAGAATAAGAAATATAATTGACTGGGAGCGAAGTCATCCAGATGAACTTCTCGACTTTAGTGAAGCATATGGAATTGGTGTTGCATGGCAGTTTTTCGTAAATGTGAGTTCGTATTATTTCTTGTAATTGCAGTCACCTTATACCAGAACAAATTTATCAAGTAATGAACAATGCCTATCAGTAGGGGTGTAAGTGAGCCGAATCTACTATACTAGTGTCAAGCTTAAACTCGACTCGATTAAAATACTCGGAAATTTGAAACTCAACTCGAACTCAATTGAGCTCAATTCTTTTGAACTTGAGCTCGACTTGATAATTTACATAATACTCCCTCCAACAAATTTTATTTGTCGTTTAAGGATAACACGAATTAAGAAAGTCATTAAATAGCAATAAGTATATGTGTAATGTGACCGATTTACCCGTTGATATATCTACAAGATCATCAATGGATACTATAAAAAAAACCAAGTAGAAGTGCAAAAGTGGAATATGATATTTAATTCTCCTAGATTAGTGCAAAATGACAATTATTTTAGGTAAAAAAATGTTCACTAGAAAGACAAACAAATGGGTCAGAGGGAGTATTAATTAGATATTTTTGTTTTTATTTATAATTAGAGTATATTTGTAAACAATTAGCATGTTATGGGTAAAGTATTAAAATTATGTGAGCTTAAATAGGCCCGCGAGCCTAGAATTCCTAAGCTCGAAATGAGCTCTACTCAATTAGATTCGATTAGATTTTGAGTTTTTTTTTCGGGTGGAGCATGAGTACCTTATGATACGCCTCGACTCACTTACACCTCTACCTACCAGCCTAAGCTTTGGTAACTGGGGCTAATATGATAAATGTTTGAGAAAAACTAATATTGCTTCTTTTGAGTGTAGAATTTGCATTCTGCTGTGAGTGACACTGGGAAGTCCATCCTTCCAGCACATTTAGCTGTCACAGCCAATTGCCTCTCAATGACAGGAGAATTTTTGCCATTAAGTGCTAGAGGACTTGCACATCAAAGAAAGGAAGCTAATGTTTATTCACCTTTCAGTCAAGCCTGCTTCTCGGTTAGTTCAAAAGTTAATTTCCTCATTTTTCTTTTTTGTCATATTTTCTCCCCTTTGAGCAAACTAATGCATTACTCACAAATATGTGAACCAAATACAGAGTCCTAGTGATAGTCTTATAAAAGCAGCCAAGATGGGACAAACAGATGCTCTTGGAGGAAGTCTGGAGGCTTTGGCATGGGGACAAACTCCCTCAATTGGAACTGGGTGTAAATTTGATATATTGTATAATGGAAAGGTAGAATACTTCGATCCTTTGAAGACATTAGATATATTTTTTAAACTATCTATTTATTGCATCTCTATTTTTGTTCCAAAAATGTGTTCCATTGAGAAACTTAATTTACTCGGAATTTAAATTTTCAATCTGGTTGTATACTTATTGATCCATTGAAGTCATCAGATATATCTATATATTGCATCTCTAATTTTGTACCAAAAATGTTTTCCTTGAGAAACTAAAGTGTCCATATAAGAATTCAAATTTTAGCCTGTTGTATCTACGAAAAATTGTTTTCCAAATGTTATAATGACAAGGTAAACTACGTCTTTTAATCCTTTGAAATCATCAGATATAAATTTCAAATCCTTCTATACGTCAAAATCCTTTTGTATGATTTAAAGTTTATGTCTGGTTCTGTATCATTGCAAAAAGTTCTATTTTGGATTCAAAGATGTTTTATGTCGAAGTCATAGATCACTTGTAATTCAGTATTTTTCAATCATATGTGAGCATATTATAGATAAGACAAACTATTTAGTTGTAGGATGTATAATTCCCTTGATATAATTGTTTCTCGATGTTATATATTAGGGACATGAACCCGCTGAGCGCGCAGATGTTTACGCTTTGTTGAACTCGCATGTTGGTCGTGCTAAACCTAATCCTGCTCAAGTTTGTGGAAAATCTATTACCTCATTTCATTCAAATACAAAGGGGGAGAAAGGTTTGCTTAGAAGAATGGTCTCCGAGCAAATATCTGAGGTTGCAATAAAGCAAATTTCTCAGAAATTAAAGCGTATCCTAAAAGAGTACGTGGAAGCCATTTAAGCCCTTTTCATTTACTCTTTATATTTTTAAAGTTGGTATATCACATATTTAGAGTTTGAAAAACAACTTTGCTTTGACATTTTTCCATGTAATTCTATTTAGTTCTGCATGCGCTCTTTGTTGAAAGTTTTAGTATTCCCTCTGTTCCCAGTTATCTATCTGATTTTATCCAAAATGGTGTTCCTAATATCTATCACTTTGCTAATATTAACAAAAAAAAACCTTTTTTCCCACCAATACCCCTAATAAATACTAACCATCTTCTTGTAACTACAAACTTTTTAATCATCAAGTAGTAATACAAAAGGGTATGATAGTCTTTCGATATCCTTATTAATGAAAAATTGGTGTGTGTGCATGGATAAAAAATCAGACAAGTAATTATGAACGGAGGGCGTATTAGGTAATTTCTTCGGACTTGAAATTTGCTTCAATTGCGTTCACTTCTTTTAATTGAAATTTTCTAGATGAACCCGCAGAAATATTACGCACCTGCATATTTAACCATCTTTCTTATCTGACAATTTTTCTGCCTATATGGACTTTTCTCAAATATGTCCTCAGTTTGGTTTTAAAAATAAGGTTCATATAACCTGCAAATGGATGCAATGTATTTTGGTATGAGAAAGCCATCCTTCTTTTCTTTTTATACGTGCGACCATGTTCTGATAATGCTTGGAGAGAATTATTTGCATCCTAGATAATGGGGCTGAAATGTGAACAGTGAAATGCAAGTGGATTTTTTTTTTCTTATATCATAATTCTTCAAGTCCAGATTTTTTATTAGCAAGTTGTGGCTGTTTTCAGCTTCTGGTGATATTTTTTAAGGAACATCACCCATAGGGAAGGGAGGTTGTGTTAATACATGATATCCGAACCTGTCAATATATTAAAAGACCAATGTCGACGTATATCAAAGTAATGAAAGGAACATAGATGAAAGTGAAAGGGAAGCTTCCGGAGCTTAATGGTGAATCATGTATCCATTTACTAGACTTTTGCTAGTTATAAGAACTCTAGATGATTATTACTGAAAACTGAAAAGTGAAATCAGAGAAAACATCTTCTATAGTAAAGCTTTACCTTCTTGAACTTGTTTTATGAATTTGATTACTTTAATTCTGACGTGATTTGTAATTATATTTATGTTACCTTTGGAGTCATTGATTTATTTGTGTCTATAATGGTGTAGGCATCCTATAAATCAAAACCTCCGTGGAGAAGATAAAATTGTCGCAGAAAAGGCCTTAAAGTTTCATCCAAGTTGGGATAAGAAGATTGGATCTGGTCTTGTTGACATAAAGGTAAGAAAGTTTATGCGTGTTGCGCTTGGAATAATATAAATATGTAGACATCACTCAAAATCTATTTGATAAAGCAAACATGTGTTTTGTATTTCATGAAATGAACATAAATGGCATATCTACAAATTTAAAGTCGTCCTCGGAACTTCATTTTGAGTAATACTTGGGTGCAGCAGTTGCACCGTGCAACTAGTGCACAACTAATATTATTCTGTGAAAATAACTAATACTGATTACCTATTGCACCATTTAAAATGCACTTGTGCACGGTGCAACTGGTCCACATAAGTATTTGCCCTCATGTTATTATTCTCATGGCTTTGTACATAGCTTGGCGTAAAAACACATTATTACTATGCTAATGTCTTCTCGTTGCATATCCTTTTGTTGCCTTTGAAACCTTGGATTTATGGCTCAAGTAGCCAAACACTGAACAAATATTACCATCATTCTGGATCAGCTCTTATATAGAACTGTCCATCTGTATAGCTCTATGCTTCTAACTTTATACGGTCATTTTTGCAATGTATTCCAGATTGGTCGCCATCCTGAGTACAATGAAAACTGCTTTTTCTTGGTAAGAAACGATGGCACAGAGGAGGACTTTTCATACCACAAGTGCATTAATCATGCTCTTGAAATAGTCGCTCCTGAGAAGGGAATAACTTACCAACGGAGATCCAAATGGAGCAACGCAGCCCAGAAGCATGTAATTAATGTGGGTTAAGTATTTACGCTGAATAAGGTTTATGCTTGAGGGAGGAAGAAAAGACCCTATTGGACTAGAGTTATTTCTTTTATTATTTTGATTTTTGTGGTGTAGAAATAATGTGGCAAGTTGGATAGCCCAAGCTTCTTTTTGGTGCTTCGACTACAGTTTCTTCGCCTAGAGTTAAGGCCAAGGAGCTCTAGTGGAAGTACCAACGGGAAAGCTTTCAAGGGCTATCCTTTTTCAAGACATTATTGTGTTTTCCTAGTAATTTGAACTTGAATCGTGTATCTTTCTATTGAGCAAACATGAAGAACTCACTGTTGTATTTGGAGGGAGGGTTTGTGATATGATGATATGTTGCATGTTAGGGATGATAAATTATTGCAGTCTGTCTATATTTCATGCTATTAGGGTGCGAGATTAACCGTAAGACTTTGTTTGGTAGGCAAGTTTGAATGTGGTGGGATTGGTTAATACTAAGGTCCTGTTTACTGGACAGGTTGGAAAGTGGTGGGGGATTGCAAGTTATGGAGTATACTATATAACTTACTTCCAGCTCTACATTTTTTCTGGTGTAATCAATCTCACCATTTTCCAAATCAACAGAATGGAGTGTAATTTGGGTGGGTGGTACCATTTTGAAAAGGGGGTGTGGTGTTGATTTGTGTTATTTTGTACTCTAATTTATGCATGAGATCGTTTCATACGAATTTTTATTAATTTAATATTATTTTTATAATATAATTTTATTTTTAACCCGCATAATTCACACGGGTATGACCGTTTCACTATTTCTTAAGTTCCTTCTAAACTAGTCAATATTTTTAAGTGAAAATGACCCAATGATATTAATTGGAGCTCATCTCACGGATTTAGATTTATGAAGACACACAAGTCATCTCATTTCTCATAGGAGGGTAATTATATGTATTTGTAGTTGTTATCTTATACAGTTATGAGTTTCATAATCTGTGATATGAAAATAATTATACTGTGTTTCTTAGAAAATTGCAAATGTGTATTGATGAAAACAATCTAAAATTTTTCTTTTTTCTTTAAAAACGCTTAAAATAAATTATTGTGTGAAATAGATGTGTCATATCTAAATCAAATGTATTTTAATACATTATCCATTTATCCCACAAATATATATATATATATATATATATATATATATATATATATATATATATTTTTCCTTTTTTCTACTTAATGAATTTTACTACCTTATATGAGACAGTCTTTCAAGAGAGTGCCTCAACACTTATATATAAAAATAGAAAATCAAATTAGTGAAGTTTCAGTGCGATTCAATGTATATATATGTTTATATATACTCTATATTTAATGAAAACTAGAAGAAAAATCTTGTGATTTAGAAATGAATCAAAAATAGATTGTTGCTTTGTAGATTGGTTCCTATACATTATTCAATGTATATATATGTTTTACTACCTTATATATGTTTTTATGTCTTACATCGGATTTGCAGACGGTTGAATTTACAGGTTTTGTCTAGGTGAACACCATTTTCAAAACCTGTGAATTCAACAGTCTGCGAATCTGGTTTAAGCAGAATTAAATGCATATTATCCAAAGCATGCAAGAGCTTGAAGATGCATCAGACATAGTCGTTTTACACCATCAACAAAGGAATTTTGAAGGAGTTATCTCTCCAACGGATAGTTCTTTTGAAATACCTATAAATACAGAAGGCCTTGGACCAAACAAGGTTACGGGAAATCAAGTAATCCACAGAGCTCAAGCTTATTCAAGTTTACTTCTGAAACACTCGAACCCACAAGATTTCCCAACTGTTTCTTCTTTGAAGAGAACTCATCTGTATTTCTCTAAGCTAGTATACTGCATACACATCTTAAGCTTAGAAAGAGATATCCTAGCCACTTTACTAATCTTATTGTAAAGAATATCTCAACCCTAGTTGGAAAGAAAACCCAAACCAAACCCTTACTTGAGAGAAGTAGTTAGAGATTGAGTTTGGGCATTTGAGGGCAAGTAAGCTAAAAAGTTGTTCAGTTTAAAAGTTGATTGTAGTAATTTTGAGTACTAGGACACAGGTTGTAGTTCCTAGGGAATAGATCACCTAAGAGATAGGTTAATTTGTAAAGTACACATTGGTACTATAAAACAAGGGATTCAAAAGGTTAAGGTATTCCCCTGTTGAAGTCAGGGAAAGTGATAAATGTTGTGTTGTTTGCTTTCTGTACTAAATTTACTTGTTATCATATTGCATTCTTTCTAGAAAAGCATTCAAAGGTTTTAAGTATGTCACGAAGGTTCAATTTCACTTAAATCTGTATTAAGTAATCATAGCCTTAACCCTATATAACTAGTATAGATAACCAAACTAAACAGCTTGCAAAAGCATTTAGTAAGGTAGTTATATGTGCAAATTCTATTCACGTCACTTGCATCTATAAAAGTTGAGTATATTTGAAGTGTTGATTACTACTCAGGGATCTTATCTCAGTAGACTTGTATTCTGGGCAATTGTTCATCAGTGTTGTTGACTAAGTAGCCTGACTCACTATTCACAGAAAAAGTTTAAAAAAGATACACACGTGTATTCCCCCTCCCATACACGTGTTAGACTCGTTACTTGGGACCAACAATATGCAATAGAAATAGACAAATGATCTTTTGAAAAATATACTTAGCAATTTAACAGTTTAATCCAGAATCTGCAATTGAGACAAATGAGCCAACAAATGGACTTATACAAAATGTTAAACAACACTTAAAGTGTATTATGAAAAATGTTTGTAGAAAATAAACAAAATTACTAATTAAAATTTTATTAAAAAAGAAAAATCTAGAGAGTTATAAGATTATATATTAGTGTAGAGGTCGAATCTCCATTAAAAACCTTGTTAAAGGAAAAATCCTCCCTAGGGGACAATCCCTTAGTCAAGGAAAATGGAGTCCGCCTTTTACAAAAGAAAACCAAGAAAATAACATGAAAATTAAGAGAAACAATAAAAAGTCTGTGTGTTAATCCCCTTGAATAAAAAAGGATCAGAAAATCTAGAGCCACACTCCACGAAGTCACCTTCTTTACACATTTCCCGAGTGAGGCAATCAAGAACATAGGGATGGCAACGAGGCGGGTCTGAGTAAGGTTCCTAGGACCCGCCCCGCCAGGTTTTTTGCGGACCCGAGACCCGCCCCGCCGAGTTTTTGGATTCGTCTCTGCACGTATTTGATCGTTATTTTTCTCTGAAATTCACATTTTCCTACATAACAAAAAAACATAACATTTCTCATTCATAAGTATAATTAGCCAATTGCTTTAAAAAATGTATAATTAGCCAATAATTGTATAATAAATACAAGTAATCAAAAAAATAAATGTCACTAACTACAAGTAGGCATTCACACAAAGGCTTATATATATATATATATATATATACTAGTGTTAGCCCCGCGAACTTCGCGGACTTAAAGAAATCTTTTATAGGGGGGGAGGGGGGAGGGTCGGAAAATTGCATGGGTAAGATGGGTACTTGTGAGTCGTAGTAAATCGAGGGGTGGGTTAGGTGTTAGGGATGTGAAGTCTTTTAATAATGCTCTTTTATGTAAGTGGTTGTGGAGGTGAATTTCCGGTGAGAAGTCTTCATGGGTCAGGGTCATTGAGTCTAGGTACGAGTTGTTTAGATGGGTGTCGGGGGAGTGGGGTGAGGAACAAGTGGTCTTTATGGTGGAAAGATTTGCATGAGCTTTGGTGGAGTAAAGTGGGATGTCTTTTTAGGAATAAGCTGGTGTTTTCTCTGAGTAGTGGTAGTAGGACTAGTTTTTGGATGGATCCTTGGGTGGAGGGGTATGGGCATTTGGCGGGTAGGTTTCCAGCATTATTTGATTTATCTCTACAAAAGGAGTCAGATGTGGGTAGTGCCTGGGATTTTGAGAAGGAGTAGTGGGTGTTAAGATGGGCTATAGAGTTTAACACTGATGAATTTCTTGAGTTTGTGGATTTGTGGCAATTGATTTACAGGTACAAAGTCAAACCCAATGTGATGGACTCCTTGGAGTGGAAGGATTCGAAGTTCGGGGCTTTTTCTACGAAGTCTATGCACGAGGCCATTGTGGAAGACTTGTTCGTCGGAGAGGAGATCCTTTTTCCGTGGCAAAGTCTGTGGTGGAAGGCAATACCGCCAAGATCTCAGCATTTGCTTGGAGGGTCATTCGCGGTCGGATTCCTACAAAGGATAACCTCCTCATGCGTGACATTGCGTTGGGTGAGGGGGGTGGAGCGTGTTCTATGTGCTTCGGACCTCTTGAGTCGTCAGACCATTTGCTTTTTTCATGTCCTATTGCGTTACTAGTTTGGCAAGCTATCTCATATTGGCTTGGTAAACCGCTGTCGTTTGCGTCTTATGCTAAGGATCACTTTGGTGAATTTGTTGGTTCCGGAAGAGGTAAGGTCAAAAGGAAAATTGTCGGGATGATTTGGCAAGCTACTTAGTGGAAAATTTGAAAGGTACGTAATTATCTTATTTTCAAGGATAGTGCGTATACTCTAGATGAGTTGATTGATGGTATTAAGTTTTGTTTTTTGGAAGTGGATTAGATCACACTATCCACTCTCTTTTGTATTTCCGTTTCAGTCATGGGATTCCCAACCTTTAGAGTGCTTACCATGTAAATTGTAATCTGTTTGGACTGAGATTTGAGTACCCCTTGTACTCATATATGAAGTTTCATCTTTATCTTTAAAAAAAAAAAATTTTTTATGTAAAATAATCATTAATATTTTAATATTTTTTATGATTAAATAGTTTGTAATTTACAAAATATTAAAAATAAAAATATAATTTTATATGTTATTATAGTTGACGACTCTATAAAAAACAAATGAGTCTATAAATTTAAATTAAAATATATATATATATACTTTATAAATTACAAATTTCGAAAAAAAATATTATAAACAACATTTGTTGTATACTTGAAGGTCTCTCATCTGAACCGAGACACACAATTTTCATACTTTTTTGTTTTTAACTCTGAGACTGCAACATATAATTGTATGTGTGAAAATCGACTTGGGAAGATACAAACCTACAGTTGAAAGAGATTTAAACAAACTTTTATTAATCATCATCGCAAAATATAATATGAATGAAAATTGCTTCATTTTAAATTTTACAGGCATTGTTTGGTTTACATTACTAATTTTTTTTTTTAATGAACACCTTATTCTCAATATTTTTTTCCTGAAATTATTTGTGCTTTAAAAATTATGATTTTCTAGTTTTGTGACAATCAACCTTGTGCTATTGCACAAATCTGACTTTACGTCAATATTCCTGATAAGCATTACATGCACTCCTGCCTTCAAAATGAAACGGTGGTTTGGTAGTTTGGAGCATTTAATAGAAAGCAACTCTCTAATAGAGAAAATTCCCGCGAACCTCGTGAGTTGAAAGAGATTTTTTTATGTAAAATAAAAAATAAAGTTTTAATATTTTTTTGATTGTTTAATATTTTAATAGTCAAAATTATTTATTAATCACAAAATATTAAAAATAAAAATGTAAATAAATATGCAAAAAGTGAAATTAAGTTTTTTATACTCAATGACTTTATAAAAAAATAAATGAATTCACAAATTTAGATTTAAAAAAAATGAAGTTACAAATTTCAAAAGCTTCTTTGTAAACAAACATTTGTATGATCTCCCATCCGAACAGAGACATGTAGAACTGTCGTTGTGAGAAAATCGATTTGAAAAGATACAAACCTACACTCGAAAGAGATTGACCCTAACTTTTATTTATCGTCATCACAAATTATAACATGATTGAAAATTGTCTCCTCTTCAAGTTTATAGACATTGTTTGGTCCCAATTACTCAATGTCATTCTTGTGATGAACATCTTATTCCCACTATTCATTCCTGAAATTATTTATGCTTCAAGAATATGACTTCAAAGTTTTGTGACAACCAACCTTGTGTCATTGCACAAACTTGAATATTGGTCAATATTTCTTAGAAGCATTATAGACATTCATTCCTTCAAAATCAAACAGTGGTTCAGTAGTTTTGAACGCTTATAGTTTAAACAATCAACAAAAAACAACTCTCCATTTGAAACTTTCATTTTATAGACACTATCACTATGCGTGTAAAGAGTAAACCCGCCTTCAAATTCGGGACGGAGGGATATTATTTTTCAAACTTATATTTGTATTTATTTCAAATATATTATTTGACTATTTGATTATTGAAATAGATTCCATATCTACATTCAAGCGATTACATCCGAGCATAATTAATGTCTTACCCTAAAAAAATATTTTATTTTGGTAAATTAGTTTAAAAAATAGTTGATTCACCTATATTGTTTTAAAATTGATAAATACAACTTTTTTGTCCAATTTTAGAATGTAGTAATTTTACTTTGTTCATCCTATTTTAATATATGTCTAAAAATAAAAATAATACCTTTAAATCATCACTTATTTACTCAAATATGTTATTCACTTTAGAGTTGATATGCTGTGAAACTTGTTCACCGTGAAACTAGTTATTTTTTTTACAGGCATACTCTTTAGTAATATAAGTCACACCCTTTAGCAATCCTTTAGCAATATAAGTCACACCCTTCAGTTATCACTACGATACTCTCTGCTATAATATAAGTCACACCCTTCACTTTTATAAGTAATACCCTTTATATTAAAAGTCATACCCTTTATAATACAAAGTCACACTCTTTAGTAATATAAGTCACACTCCTTAACCAGTTTCACCGTGAAACTTGTTCACCCTATACTTTGCCTTCACTTTATTATATACAAATACTTTAATTAAAATGCTTAATTACAAATAAAATCACTAATTTTCACTTAATTGTAATTTAATCTAAATATTTAAATAATTGTGAGTAAATTATCACTTTTAAATATTATTGCAAGTTAAACTTACAACCACTTTTTTTTTTGTCTAGATCTAACGTGGCCAATCAATATAGTCACTGCTTAATTCAAATCTCGTCATTTTGCTTAAGAAAATCCTATTGGGATTGTCACGTAAGGGAAACGGGCACAAATGAGACCGTCCATAAGCCTAATTTGCAACAATATTTAAAAGTGAAAATTTATTTACAATTACTTAAAAGTTTAAATTAGACTGCAATTGAGTGAAAGTGGTGCATTTATTTATGATTAAACCTATTTAAAAATAGAACCTAAATTACCTCATAATATTCTCTAACACATTTACTTTATACATAAACAATTAATATTCTTAAGTAGCCCATTTGTAAAATTCAAAGCCATAATACATTGAATATTTTAATTTAAAAAATCAATCGGTACCATTATTTCGCAAAACTAAAATGGGGGAAATTAATAAAGGAATGAATACCCAAATTAGTGCAAATATTTAAGTATAAATTTGGTGCCTTCATTTTCATAGTATTAATATGTGATTAGATTCATATTATAAATTTGAAGGTAAAAAAACTCTTAATTCAAGGGCATATTTCCCCAAAATTTACTCCAATTTATTAAATTTGCTAAAGTTAATGAAAATGAACAAAGCTTAAAAAAGCATGAGAGTTTAATGTGATCAGTACGTATATAAATTATATAGATTGATTAATGAATTTTTTTATCAACTTAGTTATAATTCAATTATTATATTTTTCCACAATACTTACTCTACTTCAATGAAATAAATTATATTCATTTGGAAAGGAATTAATAAAAATTACTAATTATATTCTTTCATTAACTTTTTTTCTTTTAGGAATTATATAATATTTCCTAATTATACATCAAATTCCTATCCCTCCATTTAAAAATTTAATTTGTAATGGATTATGGATACACTTCAGTTTTTACATTGAGGATCATGGTAACTCACAACATACAGTATTAGTTTATAACGTAAATAGTTTTCTCTAGTTGATTTCTCTCTATAACATATTGATTAGGTATTTACGTATAACTCTAGCCATTTATCACATTATCAATATTACTAAAATAACCTCTATTGGTTAAATTAAATTAAAATAAACACTAAAGTAAATAATACAATAAAAGAATTTATGATCGATTATTCTTTTAATGCTTTTAGTTGCCTTCTATGCCTAATTTAAGATAATCTTTTTTTGAATTGAAATTAAATACTAAATATAAATTAAATTAATTAATAATATATTTGTGATTGACAAATAATTAATCATTCGTGATTTGTTGAAAATCTAGATTATTTTCTAAAAATTTGTTAATAGATCAAATATTCAATACTCGTAGTTGACCAAATCTAGATTACTATGAAAAAAAAATATGCAACAACAAAATATGCATAAGTAAGAGTTGATATGCTGTGAAACTTGTTCATTGTGAAACTGATTTTTTTTTACAGACATACTCCTTAGTAATATAAGTCACACACTTTAGTTATCACTACGATACCCTCTGCAATAATATAAGTTACACCCTTCACTTTTATTAGTAATACTCTTTATAGTAAAAAGTCGCACTCTTTAGTAATATAAGTCACACTCCTTAACCAGTTTCCCCCGTGAAACTTGTTCACCCTATACTTTGCCCATAAATAATGCGATCATTATAAAAATATGCATAAGTAATATAAGTATCAATAATATGATTCATCTTTTCTCAATTTAAAAACACACACTCATATATATATATATATATGATAATTATAATCAAATTGATTGATTTCGTATATAGTAAATTATTTTGTACAATCATTATATATTGATTATTAAATTGAAAAATCAGTCTCATAGTAAATTAATTTATATTATAAATTATTATCAGAATTGATTTTTAAATTAAAGAATATTAATTTACATGTATATGGTAATTATAACTTTATTGATTAATTTTATATTATAATAATTAATAGATTTGGCTAATCTTAAATCTAAATATTGATTTATACGTATTTGGTAATTATAATCAATGTTTTACTATCATCACTACAAATATGGAATGAAATAAATTTAAGTCTAATTTGTCATAGTAATTGCTTACTGCATTGATATAATTTGACCTAAAATTCTGGTGATTGATATATTAAAATTTGATTATTAAGTTGATACTTTTAACTTTTAATGAGATTGATAGTTGGATGGTTTAATCGTTATGGATTGATTTTTATAAACATAATAATAATTTCCATATTTTAATGTAATCTCAAAATTAAGTCAATACAATTATGTAAACATAATAATCGCCGAAAATTCATAGATACTATTGGTATAATCACATAATTGATCTAAAATATTTTGGTAAAATGTTTATATAATATAATTGAACACGTTAGTATATTATAATTAATTGAGCAAATATATATATTCAAATTTATAAGAATTAATTCATTGTAAACTTCATAAAAATAGAAAATGTGAAATATTTAGGGTATGATTAGTAGTGATTGTCATATTAATTAGTCAATTGATTATTCAATCCCATTAATTTGATTATCCAAGATTGTCACATTAACTACTTATTTCATAAGTCAACTCAATCCCATTAATTTGAGGTCGACTTGATATTCTTTGATAAATATTGTATATAAACATGCTTTCATTAATTACACATTATATTTAGTTAATGAAAGAATATTGATATACAAAAAAGAATTATAAATACTTTATTGAATTATATTTAAAAAAAAATACAATGTTTGAAGAACCATCATCACCTACATTAGAATAATCAATAATCTAAACATTAGATGGAAATCTATAATTTTTTACGACGATCTTCGCATTTGATCAATACACATATAATTTTGTCATCGTCTTCATAATAGAAAACATATAATCTTCGTGCATTCACTTTCACGTAAAATCCTCCTTATCCAAATGCAATCTTCTCCATGATAATCTTTAAATCTGTAAATAAAAAATGATAATCAAGAAATTTGTAAATAAAAAAAATATGAAAAATAATCAAATTTAAATAAGAAATCAACAAATAGCAATGATCTCAGAAAAAAATGATGTTAATATTTGAATATCAGATTAACAATGAACATTTAAATAAGAAATCCGACGATCTCAGAAAAAAATTATGTAAATCAGAAAAGGAAAATAAGAATTGAAATAAGAATAACGATAATCTCTGGGTTACCGTCGATGAACAGGTTTTCGTGAAGAACGATGATCCCAAGATTTTTTTTATGAGAAATGGAGAAATAGAATGGAAGAAAATGAATGAGAGATGTGGTAATTTATATGAAATAGAAGATAAAATTAACGGTTGAGATCAAAACAACACTCAAAATGAATGAGTTTACAGAGATTAAAAATAGAGGCATAAGGCATAAGGTTTTGCCATATCATCTATCACATCATTTTATTACTTGACACATCATTTTAGGGAGATTTTGCATTATAGAGATTATAGATATATATATATCTTAGATCCATGCAATTTGTTCAACCCTACCTAGTTTGTTCCTTATATATATAAAAAAAAAAAAACCCTTTTTATTGAAATATCATTTTTCATATAAATTATATCTAGCTACCAAATTCATTATCAATTCATTCAGTCTCGAACAATAATCCATCACCGCCGTCGAGCACTAGTTCACTACACCACCACCGCCGAGTGGTGGTTCTAAAAAATAGGATCGAGTCATTTTTCTACAATTTTTAATATTAGATTATTCTTAATAAAGATTATTGATCTTGCTATTTGATTTTTTTTGATGTTTTTTTATTAATAGTTGTTGGGGGTTTTTATTGGCTAACACAAATTAAAGTATGTAATGAATAGATGGAGAAATAAATAATATAATCCATTAGGTATGTTAGGAATTATTGATGATATCGTAAATATGAGTGATTAAGGGGTGCACCGTGCATTTATAGTGCATTTTAGAAGTTTATAACTATACAAAATAGAAACGTGCAACTATTCCAAACAGAAGCATGCAACTATATTTCCATATTAACAGTTGCATTTTTCTGTGTAAATAAGTCGCACTTTTCAATATAACAAGTTGCACGCACTTTAAACGACTATTTATGAATCTCACATGTATTCTCACATATACAAGACCTAGCCGTGCTTAAGATGATTAATTTATGGTTTAGGTGGCGTGGCCTGAATAAGTGTGTGATGTTCTTTGTAAAATAAAAAAGTTAATTTATGATTTTACGACTTTATAAACTCAATTGACTTCGTTAGTCTTCCCAATTTTATTATGTACATTTTATAGTAAGAGTATTAATTACTATCTATACCCCAAAATTCTCTAAACGCATGTCATTTATTTTTTAGGTTTTATTTAATCTTTGTAGATTTCTTACTTTCTTGTTTAATTGATTTTCTTAATCTAATTATTTTTAAAGATTTAATTACTTTTTTAAATATTTTTTTAGGTTTTAACTAGATTTTTTTCCAGATTTTGAATTATTTTTCAATGTTTAAAATTAAAAAAATGAATTGACCCAAAATGCCACATCAAAAACTTAGAAGACTAAAATTAAAGTCAACAAAAAATAGATTACTTTACTCCATATTCTTTTACAATGATAATTTAGTCATTTTATATATATCTTTTTTTGTTTTAAAAATTATGGGTGTGTTTAGAGAATTTTGGGGTGTGAATAGTGATACTTTTATAGTAAAATATTTTTTTATAAGCATGTAGTTACATTAGATTTATTAGTATTATATATTTTTTTTCATGTAGTATCACACTTTATCTATTATATTTTTGTTAATGTAGTAACACATTATTAGGTCTTTAAAAAAAAGAAAATTAATTCATATTCAATCATACTCTCATTTTCAATCGACATATCACATTAACTATAATCATTACACATCTTTTCACATCCTATCACACCCTATGTGTCTCGATTTGTATGAGAGATCTTACAAGTAAAGAAGTTTTCGAAATTTGTTTGTTTTGAAATCTAAATTTGTGGATTCATTTATTTTTTTACGGAGTAATCAAGTAAATAACATATAAAACTATATTTTTCATATTTTATTTACAATTTTTTTTAATATTTAAGAAATTATAAATTATTTGATCATACAAATATTAAACAATAAAAAAAAATATTAAAATATTATTAATTATTTTACATAAAAAATTTATTTCAACCCGAGCAGACTAACATTAGTACTAGATAATTGTGACTTGTCTAATTAATTCATTTTTAGCCAAAGAGTAGAAACAAGAGTGATTAGGTTTGACAGTGTGGCGATGAATCCCCATTCCTGAGGATCCAAGACGATCGAGCGGGAATCATAAAAATTCCCCCCATAAAAATTTTGTCCCCGGGGGGGGGATGGGGAAAATTTTGTCCCCGACCCGATTTTATAATACCTAATATATATATAAATTAATAAATATATATAAATAACATGTGTAAAAATTCTTAAACTCTAAATTTGTTTAAAGATTTCTATTTTTATTTTTATTTGCTAAAAAATTCTCAAACCATGAATTTGCTCAAAAATTTCTATTTTTATTTTCTCAAATGAAACGAACATTGATTTTTATTTTTGTTGATGTTGTTGTATGCTTTAAATTTATTTTTGAATTTTAAATATTGTTAAATTTGTATTTCAAATTTTTTTTACTTTCATATTAATATTGTGTAAAGTAAGTTTAAATTAAAAAAAAAAGTGGTGGAACGGGAAATGGGGCCGGTTTTTGATCTAACCATGGTCGCCCATGAGACATGCATAAATACTTACCACTACAGCAACATGTGAATAGGAGAATTTTCTTGCAAAAATAAATAGAAGAATTTTGATTTAAATAATCATTTAGTGATTAATTTGGTAATTAATACTTACCAAAAAATTTAAAAAATCGCCCTTGCCGGGGATCGAACCCGGGTCACCCGCGTGACAGGCGGGAATACTTACCACTATACTACAACGACCTTATATTTTACATTCAATTATCAAAAATAAATCATTATAACACATTTTTATGGATGCTAAATTATGAAGGATTATATTTCTGCTGAATTTATGGAATTGAATTAGCTAAAGTAAAATCTTGTTTTTGTAGAAAAACGAATTGAAATGGGGAGAATACCACTTTTGAGTTTTGCCCGATACCTATCCTGCTCAATCTACGAAGGAAAGAAAAAAGTGCCCTAGTTTTGTGTGATTTTCCCTTTCTGTTGGTTTTAAAATCCGTCCGTTTTTAGTTCGAAATATAATTATGAAATTTGTGTAGCATGTTTTCAAATTCATCTCCATTCCTACTCATTTCACCTCACAATTTTATCAGAAGATTATTGTTCTGTTTTCTTATTCAAGTTTGCGTACCAACTTTATCATTTTTGGCTGCTTAAGATTGTTTTCTTATTCAAGTTTGCGTACCAACTTTATCATTTTTGGCTGCTTAAGATTGAGTTTGTACCATTTGACTTAATTAGGATTTTGTTAAGAGTTGAACTGAAACAAAATTTTCCATATGACTTAACTAGAATTCATCATGGAATGCATAAATCAATCAATTTTTTTGAGATTCTCCAATGTCTAATTCATATTATTAAACACAAGTTTGTTGAGTTGTACAAGATGCTTTATGTTGGGTTTTGCTGAAAATGCTTCCCCCAATATAATTATATATCTTTATTGATCTTGTTTAGGCATTTTCTAATCCTCCCTTGTCTTTGAAATGCAGTAGCCACTCTATCCATCTGCTAGCTTCTAGAAATCATAAGAATAAAAAGATGACTGGGGGTAGTGTATCCCCAAGAAATGAGAAAGTCTCAGTCAAACGTAAAAGCAGTCTGTTTCAGGGGGCATCATTTAAGTTTGTTGATTTAAATTATACTGATATCACCCATTCTGGAAATGACAAGTGTACCCCTAGTAAATCTGATCCCCAGTCTTCGGGGCTGTTTAGCACAACTGATTTGATATCTGCTGTAGGATATGCGTGGGGATCTGTCAGAAAGCCTCTTTCCATTCTTCTGTCTAAAACTAATTCCACATGCAAACCCAAGGTTAATTACGAAGCTGGCATACTTCACTATTCCATTTATGAAGGAACTACTTCAGCTGGTGATCCACCTTTTTCACACAACTACTCGAATAATGAAGCAAATTCTGCAAAACTTGTGGAAGAATATCGAGAGCATTCTAGACTTAATTATGAATTGTTCTGGAGCTCAGTTATTGCAAGATCTACACTGATCGAGGGGCCCACCATAGAAATTTGCCTTTCGAGTACAGTAATACCGTTGAATTTGGGAAGCATGTATGAATGGATGAATGAAAAAGCTATTGATAAGTCAAATAATCAGGTAAATTCTATCGAGACTGAGAGTAAAAGAACAACAAACCATTATACTGGTGATTGTTTGACAATCTCAGGTAGTGGTTGTGTGCCTTCAGATAAAATTAGTACATCTAATAGTTTAACTACAGGATTTTCTGCTTTGAAGCCTGAAGCTGAAGAATTATTAGATTTATCAGTAGGAAAAGGAAAAGCTGGCAATTTTGATTTGAAGCCATCCACTACAACATGCTCAGAAGACGAATTAGCATCATGTAGTTATGTTGATGAAGATTGCATAAAGGAAAGTAGTAGTGGTGTGTATGAGGACCAAGAAGATAAAGGGACAACGTTTGTTAATGCAGACTCTTCTGAGGTAGAAATTAGCCTGTCAGAAAAGAGAAAGCCTCTGTATGCAGTTGCAAAGCAAGAACATGCCTTTGCGGGAGCAATGGCTGGGATATTTGTGAGCCTTAGTCTTCATCCAGTGGACACAATTAAGACAGTTATTCAGTCATGTCATTATGATCAGAAGCCACTTCACTCTATTGGAAGATCTATAATTGCTGAGAGAGGTAGAAGTTTGAAATTGGAGTATATTAAAATTAGAGACAGTAGCGTGATTATTTTAACTTGGCAAGTTATTTGTAAAGTATCATAAACTAATTTGGAGTGGGTTCTCAGGTATATCAGGGCTTTATCGTGGCATATCCAGCAATATTGTAAGTTCAGCCCCAATATCCGCTCTCTACACATTCACATATGAATCAGTAAAGAAGAGTTTGCTTCCTCTTCTTCCCAAGGTAAAATAAACGTGACACACAAAACCACTATTATTTCTGTGTAATAAAGAGTTAAATGTGATAAGCAATATTATAATTTGATTGATAATATCCTTTTCAATTCACAGGACTATCACTCTTTGGCCCATTGCACAGCAGGGGGTTGTGCAAGTATTGCAACATCATTTATTTATACTCCAAGCGAGCGGATAAAACAGCAGATGCAAGTTGGGTCGCACTATCTAAATTGCTGGTATATCTTTAAGATGTTTGTATTTATCCGAGTCTGGTCAACATTCCTGTTATTTACTAGAATTGTTTGTAGGTTGTGTGGGAAAGACATGATAATGACCTACTAAAAAACGAGTGGCCTAGTTCGGATAGAGATAGGAGCACACATAGATAAATACTGTATGGTTTACTAAGGATGTGTTTACCTCAAATATTTAGCATGGATAAAAGGATGCATTGTCCAGCATAGTATTATGTTTACGTTGGTGATAAAAAAGGTGGCATTATCCCCAGGCCTGGGATTGGACGGAAAATCAATTGCGGGATAATATATCAGCTCTCCCCCCTTCCGCCCACCTCCAGGATAATGCAATTTGAGCCTGAGACTGTCCTTTTCCAATCTATAATCAAGAAATGTATATGTGGAACTAGTGCAACAATTTTTATACGAATGCCACATCCTAATTAACCCTAATCACCTTCACCCCCGTCCAGAGTATACACATTTTTCTCTTTAATTTGTTTCTGCATTTTTCGTTCTGAATCAAGTTATTTTCGAGTTTTACTTGGTCATATTTTTCTGCTTTTCAAATTTAAAATTTGCTTTGGAACTCTTAATCAAATGTTTGGCAGTTGTTTGGAATTTGATGTAATGCTCATTGAACTGCATACATGCAGGAATGCCTTAATACATGTTGTCCAAAAGGGTGGGTTGCCTTCATTATATGCTGGATGGGGAGCCGTACTCTGCAGAAATGTTCCACACTCCATCATCAAGGTAAGCATTGTTCTATTCTCCAGTCACTTATTATTCAGTCCAACCCCACCCCAACCCCCCCCATTTTGATGCTCGGTAATTCATTATTTTTCATTTGCAGTTTTACACTTATGAAAGCCTGAAGCAGATTATGCTGCCATCAATTCAATGGAATGCTCAAGCTAATATATTAACAACGGTTGTTCTCTAATCCATTGAATTGCTTCTGAGTATCCACTCTTCCTGCAGTTTTCTCATTTTCTGATTTCTACAGTTAGTTTGTGGAGGATTAGCTGGATCTATGGCCTCACTGTTTTCAACTCCATTTGATGTTGTCAAGACAAGATTGCAAACTCAGGTTTGTGTGTGTTACTGTATCTGTGTTTTTTTCTTTTTTGAATTTGGCCATCATATCTCTCTCACTAACTTACCCATCCAATAAAAAAATATGCTATATTTAAATATTAATAAGAGCACGTGCATTAATGAGCTGAGTTGATTAGTGTCAAGCTCGAAGACTTGATTAAACTAAGCTCGAAAGTCTAATCGAACTTGATTGAGCTCAGGGCCCGCTTGATATGATTAGGGAATTGTAATAGTAATGGGTATCAATGAGGGGTCAATCACTAAGGGTTATTGATTGCATTATTATTGCTTGGTTAGAATATGAACAATGGGTATCATGTGAGGTGGGTTGAGTGGGTGAGGGTAATCAATTGCTTACTTCTATTCCCATTACTTGTGTATCAAAACTACCAAGCAACATTAATAGAAGTCATTCCCATTACCCACTTCCATTACCCCCAACCAAACGGGCCCTCAGTTCTTTTGAATTCGAGCTTCACTCGATGGAAAACTCGAAATACTCGAACTCGGCTCGACTCGATAACTACACAACATTAACTAGAGATTTTTATTTTATTTATAATTAGAATATTAATTGTAAATAATGAGCATATTATAGTTTCAATTGTAAAATTATGTGAGCTCAATTAGGCTCGCAAACGTTACGAGCCTAGTATTTCTGAGCTCGAGAACTCGAGCTTGACTTGATAAAATTCGCTCAAGTTTCAAGTATTTTCCAAGTCGAGCAGAGTAGCTTGTGAGCCAACTCGACTCACTTACACCCCTACTATGCATCGACAAAACACAATGGTGATGTTGGAGATTAAGGCTTAGTTAGTTATTGTTTTATATCATAATTTTCCTAGTTTTAGTTTTTGTTGCTAAAGGACCGACCTTCGCTTTGTAAAAATGATTTTACTAAACAACCATTGCAGATTCCTGGAACTAGGGCTAAGCATGCTGGTGTACTCAATACCCTCACAGATATAGGGAAGCATGAAGGTCTGAACGGTCTTTACAGGTAAGCATTTCTGTAACATCTGGTGATTTTTTAGCTTAGCACCAACTTGTTTCACATTTACATGCTTATTGTACTGCTAGTTCTTTTTTTGCTTATCATTATCTGCAGAATTATCTGTTGAATTTTCCCCCCCCAATAAAAAGTGCAGGTGTTGTTTAAATTATAACTATTACAACCAACTTTCAGTTACTAAATTTAGAAATCCTCTGTTGTAAAAGCATATGTTGAGCCTTTGCTTGATCAATTCACTCCGATTGTCTAGAGAACTCATAAATGCTACTCCCTCCGTCCTGTTTTAGATTGCTCATTCACTGTTTGATTCGTGTTTTAGCGAGCGAGTTGTTTATTAGTATTTGAAATGATAAACAGATTTTTAAGGTGGGTATGATAGTCCTACCCCTCATCTATCCTACACTTCCTTAAAAGTCACTTTATCATCTATCGTACACCTCCTTAAAAGTCAATCTAAAACAGGACGGAGGGAGTATATGTATAACCATTTTACTTAAAAACCTTCAACATCTACGGAATTGTTTCCAGTTTGTTATACATGCTGGTGAACGTCTATCAAAATTATAACAAAAAGTATTTAATCTGAACTCGTGAATTATAATCCCAATTCCATTTAGCTATTATTTAATTTATTCTATAAATGAGGTTCCGCCTAGGGGTGTAAATGATCTGAGTCGAGTACTACTCGAGTAAAATCGAGTCGAGAAGCTTGTGAGCTGGCTCAACTCACATGCACCTGTAGTTTTTTTTTCCCCTCGAATACATTTGATGGTCCATATTTTTTTTCTTATTACCAGGGGTTGACTCCAAGATTAGTGATGTATATGATTCAAGGAGCACTTTTCTTTGCTTCCTATGAATCTTTCAAGAGGTTGTTCTCACTGGAGTTTCCACAACGGAGTGCTCGAACGAGCCAACATGAACAGGTGATTGAAGACGACTCCCCTGCACTAGAGTCTACCGTATCAGTGTCTGCATAATTTGTTGATTTTAGAGTTGAAAATTGATAGTATTAGTATAAAATGTGAGCAATGTGTTGTATTTTTGCGGCTGATTTAGGACACTGATCAATTTTAAGGATCACTTCCAACATAATAGCAATGGAAGATCCTTTAAATCAAATTAAACTCATAATTTTTTTCCCATGTATATCATTTTTTATTTTTTGAAGGGTAGATGTATATCATATTTAATTTTTCGTATACTTGCAATTTATATGTTATGATGCATATTGTATAAATGAAATACATAAATTGGATCGTAGATTCAAAATAGGAAATAGAAGATGCAGGTATCTAATGCACATGTATCGTTTTTCAACTAAAAAATTGCGAAAAAATTCATTTTCGGTCATACGAAAGTCTTATGCCCTTAAAGTATTATTCACGCAAAATTTGAATAATATTAGTTGTGAGTAGTTGGATGGTGCAATTAATTATTATTCATAATTAAAACAACGCATTCAATTTAGTCGGAAAAACCCCCCTCTCTCTCTCTCTATATATATATATATATATATATATATATATATATTATGAGCATATTAACATAAGGATCGTGCAAAAAATTTATATCAATAGTATCATGTGGATCTTTTACAAACACAAATAGGAAGTTATTGAGAAATTCCATAGTCCATGAGTTATCCTGAAAAAAGCTTAACCCCCACAAACGCATGCGACTATTCATCGGCATAACGGCAAAAAGGGCAAACCCACATTGTTAACTCATGAATATCACTAGAAAACTCAAACCTACCGGTTAAACCAACTCTACCTTTGATATATCAAATTACATATCAAAACAGGAATATAATTCCTATCATGCTATAATCAAAAGACATAGTGTGGGAGAATTTTCTATGTATTAAATTAGGTCAAGAGTACACATATATATATACAAGTGAATAGACTATTCTAATAAAGGCCCACCAAAGACCCATCTATACTTATTATTCTAACACTCCCCTTCAAGCTGGAGCATAGATGTTAATCATGCCTAGCTTGTTACAAAGATAGTCAACTTTAACCCCATTAAGAGCCTTAGTGAAGATATCTCCTAATTGATCTTGGTCCTCATATACTTTGTCGAAATTAGACCACGTTGAATCTTCTCACGAATAAAGTGATGACCTAATCTCAATGTGTTTGGTCCGTTCTTGGAAGACCGGATTAGAGGCAATGTGAAGCTTAACTTGATTATCACACTACGATTTTTGGTATTGAGATCTCTAAACCCACTTCATTTAGAAACTCATATACCCATACTATCTCGCGACACTGCTTTGGCCATAGCTCTATATTCGGACTCAGACTTTCGAGCATTGAGACTACTTTACTCATTTCTTACTTTGCAATTTAAATCAAATTTCCACCAAAGAAAACACAATATCCTCAAGTAGACCTTCGATCTTCCTTTTGACCACCTTAATCAAAGATCGAAAAAACATTCAACCTTTTCGTGACCATGGTCACTATACACAATTCCACGTCCAGGGGCTCCTTTCAAATAACACAAGATTTGCTCTACCGCCTTCCAGTGATCCACAGTTGGTGATGACATATATTGACTCACTACACTTACGGGGTAAGCAATATCTGGACGTGTCACCCTAAGATAATTCAACTTTCCAACCAACCTTCTGTATCTTCCGGGATCATCAAATAACACACCCTATTTTGTAAGCTGCAAATTGGGAACCATTGGAGAGCTACATGGTTTAGCTCCCAGTTTTCCTGTTTCAAAAAGCAAATCGAGCACATACTTTCTTTGAGACAGGAAACTTCCCTTCTTACTCCTACTCGCTTCAACACCAAGAAAACTTAAGTGTCCCCAAATCCTTGGTAGTAAACTGAGTATGAAGGAAAGCTTTCAAAGATGCAATTCTTTTAACATCACTCCCAGTGATCACAATATCATCCACATACACAACCATCAAGATAATACCACCCTCAGAACGCATATGAAAAACAGAATCATCAGATTTGCTTTGCTTCATGCTAAACTTCTCAACAACACGAGTAAAAGTACCAAACCATGCACGAGGACTCTGTTTCAAACCATACAAAGACTTCTGAAGATAACATACCTTATGAGTCTCCCCCTGAGCAACAAAACCAGGTAGTTGATCCATATAAATAGTATCAACGAGATCACCATGGAGAAAGGCATTCTTGATGTCCAACTGGTGTAAAGGCCAATGATGAGTAGAGGCCATCGAAATCAAGTGCCTAATCGAGGTAAGTTTGGCAACAGGAGAAAAGGTGTCAGAATAGTCAACACCATAAGTCTGAGCATAGCCTTTGACAACAAGGCGAGCTTTCAACCGAGCCACATAACCATCAGGATTAACTTTAACAGTAAACACCCATTTGCAGCCAATATGTCGTTTACCTGCAGGAAGATCCACCAAAACCCAAGTGCCAATAGTATATAACGCATTCATTTCCTCAATCATGGCATTACGCCAACCGGGATGGGCCAAAGCTTCTTGAACGGTTTTAGGAACAGTTTCGAGAGAAGAAACAAAAGCTCGAGAGGAAGGGGATAAGTGATCATATGAAACAAAAGAGGAAATGAGATAAGTGCAAGAACGTTTACCTTTTCGAAGAGCAATGGGAAGATCATCACTTGGAGGAGGATCTGTTGACGAAGATATTGACTCATCAGGACATGAAGCTGGCATATCGGGAACCAAATCAGCAGTAGCAGGAACAGGAGGTGGAGGATGACGAGAATACGTTTGTATGATAGGTGGCCGAGTGGAGTCAGATGGAGGTATCACCAGAAGAGGAACTGTATATATCAAAAAGTCTGTATCCTCCCCCTCAGTGGGAGGAGGAGTGGAATGAGAGAATGGTGTATGCTCAGAAAAGGCAACATCAGCAGATACAAGATACTTGTTGAGACTAAGACAGAAACATTGATAACCCTTTTGCACCCTAGAATAACCCAAGAAAATGCACTTCAAAGATTTTGGATCTAATTTTGTGACCTGAGGCCGAACATCCCGAACAAAACAAGTACAACCAAATATTCTAGGCTCAATAGGAAACAAGGACTTAGATGGAAATAGAACATGAAAAGGAGTTTTACCACCAAGAACCGTAGAAGGCATGCGATTTATAAGAAAACAAGCAGTAGAAACAACATCAGCCAAAAATATTTTAGGTACTTGCATGGAAAATAACAAGGCTCTAGTTGTTTCAAGAAGATGTCTATTCTTTCTCTCAGCCACACCATTTTGAGACGGTGTATTAACACACGATGTTTGGTGGAGAATGCCATTATGCAGCATATAACAATGAAATGTTTCGGAGAGATACTCCTTAGCATTATCACTTCGCAGAGTTTTCACAAACACACCAAATTGAGTATTAATCTCAGCACAAAAGGCAGAAAAATGAGTAAATAACTCGGAACGATTTTTCATCAAATATAACCATGTCATACGAGAATGATCATCAACAAAGGTGACAAAATAACGAAATCCAGGTTTTGATGTAACTGGACATGGACCCCAAATATCAGAATGGACTAACTCAAAAGGAGCACTTGCTCGGTTATTGACTCGAGGACTCAAACTAATACGATGATGCTTAGCAAAATGACAAGATTCACAATCTAGAGATGACAACCGAGAAAAATCAAGGACCACAGTTTCTTCAACAAAGGAAAGAAGGATGACCCAACCGAAGCGATGTGCATCCATGGGAGTGGCGGTTTCGCGACATGCTCTTGAATTAGTCTGATGTGTCTCAAGGATGTAGAGGTCGCCAGATTCATGTCCCTTACCAATAATCTTCTTCGTCGTAAGATCCTGAAGCAAGCAATGATGAGGATATAATGAGACACAACAATTAAGATTACAAGTAAATTTACTCACAGAAACCAAATTAAACGAAAGTTCAGGGAGACTAAGAATAAATGACAAGGATAGGGATGATGTCGGGTTGACAGTTCCCGATCTAATAATACGAGATTGTGAACCATCGGCTAAAGTAACAGGAAATGCAATTTTATGTGGGTAAAAGGTAGAGAACAAGTTTGGATTACCTGTCATATGATCTGTGGCACCAGAATCAATGACCCATTTGGATGATGAGGAACAAGACATGCATTAGAATTACGACGACGCAACAGCGGTGGTATGAGAACTTGCTTTTGGTGATTCACTTCCTAAATTGCAAAGAACCTTGCATACTCACTAGTAGAAATAGTGACAGAACCATTAAAGTGGTCAAATTTATTGCGCAATTTTGGACAATCTCCTTTGATATGTCCAATCCCATGACAATAACGACACTCCACATAAGACATTTTATCTTCAAAACTACAAACCAACCAAAAGAAACAATTCCAGAAACGCAACAAATCAAATCCAAAATTTCACAATATCTATACCCAAAAATGAAATCACACACCACTCGGATGTTGACCAAAACAGGTACACCAACAGAAAGAGCTCGACGAGGCGAGCTCAACAAAGGTCACCGGAGAAAATTCTGGCAACAGACGCGCCTCCGCGCTCCGCCGCAAGTGGCGGCAGGAAAAAAAACTCTCGCCGGTGCGTGAGTCTCACACCTGTGACCTCCGTGCAAAATTTCGGTGAAGGGTCATGGATGACGAAGGAACCTCCCGTCTTTGGCGGTGTCGACCAGAGGTGGCCGAAAAACGTGAAACCCCAAATCCTTGCACAAACCCTAGTTTTCTTCAAACCCTAATTTCAAAAATTAACTAGCCCTAATTTCAAATTCTGGAACCATGCTCTTGATACCATATCATGCTATAATCAAAAGACATAGTGTGGGAGAATTTTCTATGTATTAAATTAGGTCAAGAGTACACATATATATATACAAGTGAATAAACTATTCTAATAAAGGCCCACTAAAGGCCCATCTATACTTATTATTCTAACAATTCCAAATGCTCTGATACCACTTGTTGGTCCCGGTGCAAACGAGTCTCACACGTGTATGGGGGGGGATACACGTGTTCAGTGATTCTTTAAAACTTTTTCTTCATCGAGATCGGATGTATTGAGAATGTCCCGAGGATTTTTGCCTCGAGAAGCACAAATCATACTCGAGTCAAAGTCTCTTCGAGACGGTGATCTGGCGAGCTTTTCAAGAAATTTTCAGATTAACCCAATCGATCCCGAAGTTTTATCGAGAGATCCCGAGAAGCTTGGATCGGATAATTATCTTCTTGAATACTTTCGTAGAGTTAGTTCGATTTGGTAACTATCTGTTTCTAGCTAATCAAGAGTGCGGAATGGTTGGCCCTAAGTTTTTACTCAGTTTTTAGCTTGCTGAAAATCTCTTCCTTAGTAAAATAGTGATTAAGGTTGTGAATCAGTTAATGCACATTCAGTGGATTGATGCCAACTGAGTATCAGTAAAATATGTTTTCAGTGAAAAACATGCAACAAATATAATGCAGTATAGAAATCAAACAACACAGCAATTATAGTGGTTCAGAGACTCAAGCTCATACGTCCACTCTCTCTGATCTTCAGAGAAATTCCTTAACTCACTTCCTAAAGCTTTCAAGCTGACTCACTGTAGCTTACTCACTTTTCTACCTTGAGTTTTCTGGCTGACTCACTGCAGCTTACTAACTCAACACACACAAGTTTTCAGACTACCACAAGTAGCTTACTAACTTCTCCTCTAGAGTTTTTTGGCTGACTAACCTGCAGCTTACTCACTCTTTACAACTCTAACTCACCAACAAAACACACACACTCAAACTACCTTATCAAAGGGTTTGGGTTTGGGTTGGTTTCCAACTAGGGTGAGATATCCTTTACAATAAGAACAAATGCAAAGGCTAGGATATCTCTACTAAGCTTTGGATATTTCTATCAAATCTAGGCTTAGTGAATGAGCTCTCTCCAATGTGAAACACTTGGGAAATTCTAGGGTTTCGAGTGCTTCAATTTGCAAGAATACGAATGAGCTCTTGAGTTGCTTGAAATTTCCCGTAACCTCTCAATGGTGAAGGTCACTGGTATTTATAGGCAACTTCTTCTAGGCCACTCTTTGAAAAACTATCCGTTGGAAGAGATAGCATCAAGAGTTTCCTCTTCTGGTTATTGATGAACGACTATTTTCAGGGTTTGAACACTCCCTTGCATGTTTTAGGCAATATACAGCCATGTACCCAATCACCAATTTTTGCAGTCTGGAACATAGTACTACTGACAAAATTCAGTGTCCTGTCGCTTTCAGTGTCAGTAAAGTACAGTGTTGTCTTCCTCTGATTGGTTCTTGTCTTCAGTGAATGTAGACAAACAAAATGACTCTTTTAGGTCAATCTCTCTGAATGAGACAACCTTAAACAACACTTAGACTTAGTTCCTTTTGTCTGCACTTGAATGTTTTGGGCAATATCTATTCTTCTGAAAATGTGCGTTTTTCTCAGTTTTGTATGAATTCAGATATATATTTCTTCAGTGCCTCTGAACATTCAGGTCTTCCTGAGTCTTCAGTAACTTACTGAGTCTTCAGTAATCTTCTGAGTCTTCAGTTCTTCTGAGTCTCCAGGGTCTTCAATATCTAACCTGATTTTAATATCTGCTGACTATACATGGTGCAGATATCTTCCTGAACAATCTATACTGAAACCTGACTCAGACTATCAAGATTATCCTGAACATGTCATACTCAGGGGTTTTGGGATCTAATCAAAACTTCTTTATTAAATTCATCTCCCAACAGTAGAGTATAATTAAGTCAGGTCATGATTCAATACAAGAAATCTAGCCGACCATTGAGGCGGCGATTAACATAAAATAAAAATTATAATACAGAAATTTAAATAACAATATACCTTTAAAGAGCCACAAGCATAAACAAGTTGAAATAAAGACTCTCCACTACATATTTAGAGTGAAAAGTACTCTAAGATACAAAAGAAAAATATAGTGACACTCCACTACAAAATGTACCAATATTACCCCCAGAATCATTTCCTATTTACAATTCAGCCAATATAAGTGGACCCCACTCTAATTAATCCTAAATAACCCCAAACCCATTTCTCTCTGCACCCTCACTTTCTCACTCCAAAATTGCGAATAGGGTTTTGTGGGTGGCCAAGGCGGACGGCGGATTAGGGGGGTTTAATCGCTATGGGTGCGGCGGCGGTGGATGGTGGTTCGAAGGGGTGGAGGGGGGCTGCGGCAGCGTTTTCGCGAGGTGGGAGGGGGTGTGGTTTCGAGGGTGTGGCGGGCCGCGGCCTGTTTTCGCGAGGGGGGCCACGACCGCTGTTTTCGCGAAGGGGGGGTTCGTAGGGTTGCGGTGGTTGTGGGAGCGAGGGGTGGTTTGCAAAGGCGGGGTGGTTTGCGGAGACGGATTTGCAGCGACAAATCTGTAAATTCTGCGAGGGATGGTGAGGCGGGGGGCGGCGCGGTGCGGGGAAGACGAAGGTAAGGGTTTTTTTTTAATTATTTTTTGTATTTTTATTTTTTCTGTATTTTTTTTAGATCTGAGAATTTGAGGGGGCGACGAAGGTAATGGAGTTGAAATCGATTTACTAGTGTATTTTTGCTGGTGTTTGCTGGGAGATGGTGGTGGTTCTGGCTGCCATTTACTAGTGTATTTTTGTGTATTTTTGCTGGTGTTTGTTGGTGTATTTTTAATTTTTTTTTGTGTAATTTTGGTGGTGTTTGCAATATATAAGGTGGTGTTTGCAGTACTTTTGCAGTTTTGTAGTGGTGTTTACATATTTATGGTGGTTTTTTCTATTTTTTGTATTTTTGCTGGTGTTTGTAGATTTGGTGGTGTTTACATTATTTTTTGCAGATTTGTAGTGGTATTTGTAGATTTGTGGTGGTGTTATTTTGAGGTGGTAGTGTTGTTTGTAATCAGATTGGTGTTTGTAATTTTCTGGAGATTTGTAAGTATGAATTTGGGAATTAGTATGCAGATTTGTAAGTATGAGATGCAGATTAGGATTTTGCAGATTTATAAATTTCTGGTTTATTTTTTTTTTATTTTTGTGTATTTTTTAGTAATTTTGTTTATTTTTTGCAGATTAGTGGTTTTAATTATACTTTTTTGTTGGGAAATTTATAGTGTTGATGAAAGTTCCAAAAACACATGTAATAGGATATATTTAATCGATGTTTACATTATCGCTATAGGAGACCGGTTGATAATGATTGTATAGAAAAAACCGATGTAATAGATAGGTCACATATTGAGGGGAACTCAATATGTTTTCGAATCTGAAGAAAAAAAGTTCGATATCAAGAAAGCGTAACGCTAAAACCGTAAGCGGAAGATCGATCGAATCGATCTAGTCGGATAACTTCCGAAGTCATGAAGCTCAAACCTCTATTTAGAAGATCGATGAAAAGATAAGACCGGAAGACCTACATCATTGAAACCAAGTTGAAGCTAAGTCAACAGCGCAAGAAGACTCCATCGTGGATCGATCGATTCGGTCGATCGATCGGCTCATAAGATGAAAATCGATGTTTCATCTTATCATACGTCCGCGATCTGAACAAGATGAATACCAACCTTAGTTGGAGGAACAACACCGCAAAGCAAGGCTTCCATCCAATAAGGAAGAAAAACACGTATGAACAGGCGATACTCGCGGGATTCGATGTTGCTCTCTCAAACGGCTATAAAATACACATTCACGCTTTTTTCAAAAACGCCACATCAAACGCAACTCTACCTAAAATAACTCGAGATTCAAATTGCTCTCCAACGGCTCTTTGATCTCAAGGTCTATAAATATGGGATCACACTTCAGAGTGAAATACGGAAATTGGACAAACAACATAATCCGAAGCTCAAACTATAGTCGATTTCATGAAGAAGAACACAACAACAAGCTTATTTTTTATTGTGTTCATCCCATAAGTTCTTAGCAAGAAATCTTTTCATCTAGCTATCGTCGCTTGCATGCATAAGGAAAGATTTCATAGTTGGAACCTCAACAATCTTACCCAAACCCCAAGTTAGGATAAGTTGTTTAGCAAGATTTCGATCTAGGGTTTCTAATAATCGATTTTCGGGATGGGTTGAGTGAGAACTCTTAAAACATCTTGGTGTATTGTGTTGGACTAACACACTAAACTAAGTCCATTCGGTTAAGTCGGTTAAGTTGGTAATGAAAGGGAAGAGTGGACGTGGGGGACCGGGTTTGTCCGAACCACTATAAATCTTGTGTGCTTTTCTTGCTTTGATTAACCGCTCTCACATCGCACAATCTTAAAGCGCATACATTCTAAGTTAAGATCGGTAAAGACCAAGCTTCGTCCGACGGTTCGATATTTCATCATCCGATTAAAAAGATAAAACTTGGAATCGATTTATACAAACCGGTTTTTCACACGGGTAAAACTTAAAGCTTCGCGACACATCGATTAATCTGATAGTTTTCGATTGGCGTTCAAAGAAGTTAGTTATCGACTAAACCGATTCACTCGCGACTTTGATCGGGGCTATCCGCCGCACACCGATCCAAGACGAAAAGTTTTTTAAGTCTATTCACCCCTCCCTCTAGACTTACGCCCACATAACCCGATTCGGGACCTACAAGTGGTATCGAGCGGTTGGTTCTTCCGACCACTAACTCGTGTCATTGTGGTCAATCGAATCGATCTTAAAAAAAAACCGTTTTAAAAACTCATTCATTTTCCAAAATCACTCAAAGATGGATAAAATATATCATGATGATTGAAGTTCTCAATTGATGAGTATGCAGATTGGGCCATATATATGTCCAACCATCTAGGCTCGATCGGGGCGTAATGATGGAAGTCATCGAGAGAGGACCCATCATCATTTACTACGACAATCCTGCAATGGAGGAGATCCGGATTTTCCCCATGTGATACATTTAAAATTATCGATGGACATTTTAAGAAAGAAAACCGCAGACACTGGACACCATTGCAAGACATATCATCATGAAGACAATGGATAAGGTCACCAAAGAGAAGATTAAGTATCTCAAATCGCCAAAAGCAATGTGGGATACTCTCGCCGAGATCTGCGAGGGAAATGAAACAGATAAAAGATACCGCCTTTCTTTAACCGGTGAAATTCGAGAAATCAAGATCTCGCCAACGAAACCATCAACGAACTCGATGGAAGAATTACAATGTCTATAAACAAGCTTCGAGAACTTGGTAGAGAGATGTCCGATAAAGATATCAACTATAAGATCCTAAGGTCTCTCACCAAGAAGTGGGACATGAAGGTCACGGTAATCAAAGATTGCCGTGACATTTCAAGAATGAAACCTAGTAGCTTGTTCTTGAGTCTTAAAGCTCACGAAGTTCGACTCGATTGAAAGAGGTTTCGATGAAGACGAGGTCCCCTCCAAAACCTCGACTTCAAAATCGGTTGCTTTCAAGGCAACCGGTTAAGAACAAAGGCCAATGAACCCATTGGAAATATATTAAGTCAAGTGAAAGATCGCGTTGCTTACCGGGAAGCTTGAGAAGTCGATATACAACTTGGTAAGTATCGAAGATTTTATAAGGACTATCAACATAGCCGAGGCGAGATAGGAGATCGCACAACGGATCTCGAAAAGAACTGTGATCGATGATCGGGAGGGATCACAGAGATGAAAGGGAAAAAGATAGTCGACGGACGAAGGAAGGTAGAGATAACCAATCGGATAGAAGAAACTCGGACTACTATCGAAAGGGAAATCACCGATAGGTCATGTAAGGAGTGATTCACCGAAGGAAAATTTAGTCACTTAAAGACAGATCGCCCGGACTGACGCCAGAGAGAGGGAAGAAAAGAGGAACAAAAGAGAGCAACGGTATAGAGCAGAAGAGCCATGGTTTACGCAGAATTGACGATTCTATCGCCCTCCGAGGACTCCGGATTCTTTCAGAGAAGATACTGATCAAGAAGCGGTCAGCCGACTTCTATGAAAAAGAAGATTCGATATTCTCGTCGACGATGATGAACTCGCCGCTGATGGCGAGGAGGACCAAATCCGAGGTAACCTCCAAACCCCCTTCGTTTCGCTTCTACACCGCTATCATTAGCTTTTTTGGGGAGATTGAACCGAGCAATTGCTTGAAGATCTCTCCAATGCAAGAGAAACTTATGCTATTGTGGAATCGAGAATGATAAGTCGAGGACTAGAAATAAACTTAAAAGAAAATGATCTCAGAAAAGCCTCTCGAACTTAGATTCTTAAACCCGCTTTCGAAAATGTAACCGAGGAATTTAAAATTCTCGAAGTTAAAGCTTCGATCAAAGAAAAGCAGATCAAAAGAACAGATGGAAATTAACAGATGCAAAGAAGTCGATGACTTCAAAATCTTATTTTAAATTCGATGAGCTATTTAGAATGCATGAAAGTCCGAAATCCTCCGAGGATAATCTGCGTAAGAAAATAGATGTTTTTTCAAAATCATCTCAAATCGTTAAAGACATAAACGCCTATTTTTAAAGATTGATAAGGAGGGACTTGGTATGAGAAACCCTCCACATCCTCAAAAGCCCCGACCGATTCATCTCGTAAAGGTGTAATCATTAATTTCGAAAAAAGATACACCAAAAGCTAAACTTGTATCTAATAGGGGTAAGAGACCGTTGAGCGGGTAAAAAGTGCCTAACGAAAGGAACAAAAATGGACCCCATTTGGTAAAGCATCACCGAGAATCAACGGAAGAACCAGTTTTTTACGAAGAAACCTCAACTCCGACGATCAACAGATCGAGAATCGTAAAAGACAACCTACAAAGGGAAGTCTAATCGAGACCCAGTCCAAGGTCACCGCCTAATAAGCATGCTTCAGGTAAAGCTGCGAAAAACGAAAAGGATATGAATCTTTTGATGGTAGCGATCGTACCTACCCCTATAGTCGTAAATTTAGGCTACCGCACTGAACCACTTTGGATAAAAAGAAGACAAACCGAAAAAGGTAAATCATAAGTCTTCTAAGTCATCCAAGGTTCACACAAGTAATCATACAAATCGAAAGCATATGAGGATAAGTATGATTATGTTGACAGTATGGGGAGACAAATCAGGCCTTCGATCCGATCACCATATTCTGTTTGTATGGATCCCCAAATCAAACCTAACCCCTCGGGGACCTAATCCGAAAAGGGGTACCTAAAACCCGATCCGAAGTTCGCGTGGGTCCGCCAACAAAGGAGGTGTGCAAGCAACTATCCGGTACATCATCGATAGTGGATGCTCAAGGCACATGATCGAAGCAAACATCTCCTCGTTCCTACATAGAAAAAAGGCCCGCGTGTACTTTTCGGTGATGATAACTTTGGTTATACCAAAGGGTTCTTTAGAGAATGATGATGTACAAGTAATCGAGTCTCGTTTGTCGAAGGTCCAAGACAACCTATTATCGGTTTCACAATTCTGCGACAACGGATTCGGTGTTGAGTTCTCGATCGATCAATGCACTATCAAGAATCGAGTCACTCAGCGGATATTGCTAATCGGTTCAAGAAAAGGGACGATCTTGATTGGAGCAATTTGTCCAATAAATGCATGCTGATTGTTAAGAGTTCCAAAAGTAGCAGTTAGTTTGGCACAAAAAGACCGAGCCATCTCAACTTTAAAACTCTTAATAAGATAGCTAGGATGTCTCTAGTAGAAGGACTTCCGAATGAAGTGTTCTCAAAGGATCGACATATGTATTAAATGTTAAAAAGTCAAAGCTTCATTCAAAGGAATTTCCGGACCAAAGAATAATCTTCAAATGCTTCATATGGATCTGTTTGGACCATTACAAGTTACACCGGTAACGACGCAAATACACTCGTAATCGTGGATGACTACTCCAAGTTTACAGGTTATATTCTTACATAAGAAGAATGAGGCGACAACCAAGATACCCGAGCCGCTAAGAAGATTACAAAATGAGAAGGGTGTCGGGTAGTAAAAATCGAGATCGGATAAAGTTACGAATTTACGAACTCCTTTATTATTGATTTTTTGCTCTAAGTTTTTATCTGAGATGAAACATCAATTTGCGAGGACGCCACAACAGAATGGAGTATAATTGAACGGAGAAACAAGAACTCTCAAAGAATTCGCCGAACAATGTTAGCCGAACATGCGATACCAAACCGTTTTGGCGTATAATCAACACCGCATGCCATCGCGGATTCTCGACTAAGGCTCACTACAAAACACTTTATGAACTGTGGAAGGCGTAAAACCTCGTGTTTTTACTTCCATGTTTTTGGGGTGCAAGTGTTTATACACAACAATGGGAAAAGTCGGTTGAAGACTTTTGAGGCCAAGTCCGATGAGGGTATATTTCTAGGGTATTCCTCATCTAGCAAATGGTCTACAACAAGCGAACCCTTGTTGTGGAAGAAACACCCCATGTAACCTTTGATGAAGACGATCAAGAGAAATGCCTCGTCGATCTACCGTAAACCCGATATTCGGAAAATGGATCGCCTAACGATCAAGGAAATAGGATCAAGGTCAATTTACATTCCGGATCTAGCTGATTCACCGGATCAATCAGAACCGAACAAACGTCGATGAAAAAATGATTCACCGAGATAAGAAGAATTGAACCATCCGGTTCGTGGGGAACTTCGAAGTTCTCATTTAACAGACATCAAGACATGATGATTCCAACATCACCGAGACTTGTTCTTATCAAGTGGACCATAACCTGCACCACTCCCAATCACTAGTAATAAGATTTTATCTTAAACGGACGATGTTCTTTTTAAATCGTAATGAAGGACTGGATCATCCAACCGATCCGATAATTGGAGACCCATCGATAAAATTAAAACTAGACATCGTTGGTGAAAGTGCCATTATTCTTTGTTATCCGTCTATGAAGGAACCAACTACAATCGAGGAAGCATTACAAGATTTAAATCGGATTCTAGCCATGCGAGAGGATGGAACAGTTCGAGAGAAATGAAGTATGGGAACTAGTAGACGGACTTTGTCATCAAGACGTAATTGTACGAAATGGATCTTCAAGAACAAGAGAGATGAGAAAAAATGTTATCATAAATAAGGCAAGACTTGTTTTAAGGGGTATTCACAATCGAATGAATTGATTACGATGAGACCTTTGCACGATCGCCGCCTTTGAAGCCATTCGGTCATTTTTCGGGCTTATGCTTCCCCGAGAGGGTTCATCGGGGTATCGAGATGGACGAAAAAGTGCTTTCTTAATCGGGGTACTAAGCGGAGGAAGTTTATGTCTAACAACCTCCGAGGCTTTGAAAAAGGGCAACCAAGTGTATCGTTTAAGAAAAGCTCTTTATGGTTCAAACAGTTCATGAGCTGGTATGATACACTCTCTCAGTTCTTGATCGAAAGTGGGTTCACTAAAAGGCGAAGGGAGTAACCTTATTCAGAATAGAAGATGGAGAAGATATTCTGATGGTTCAGATTTACGTGGACGACATCATCTTCGGATCTCCTAACAAGAGCCTATGTGAAAGATTCAGCAAACTGATGCAAGGGAAATTCGAGATGTCCATGATGGGTCAGATGAATTACTTTCTAGGTCTCCAAGTTAAACAAAGTTCAGAAGGGATATTCATCTGCCAAGCAAAAGTACCTTAGAATCTTTTGGCTAAGTTTGGAATTCAAAATAGTAAGGAAGCCAAAATTCCTATGATGATTTGGATTCAAGATGGATCCAGATGAGGCCAATCGAAAACAAATCGGAAGGAATATAGGGCTCTCATTGGATCTTTATTATACCGATCGCCAAAGGGACGGATATCACTTTCGCAGTAGGTGTATGTGCGATTTGAGCAAATCCAATGAACCACCTAGAAGCGACTAAGCGGATTTTAGTATCTGAAGGAACAATAAACCTTGGTTTATTCTACCCATCAGATGATAATCTAGAGCTTAGTGGGTATTCTGATTCTGATTATGGAGGTTGCAAGATCGACAGAAAATCAACCTCAGGAACATGTCAGTTCTTAGGAAGTAAACTGATCTCGTGGTTTTCAAAGAAGCAAACATCGATAATGACATCAACAAATGAAGCGAATATATGGTCATAGAAGTTTTGTTTCGCTGCTGGCTCGGTCGGTGAGGGATTACAACATTGTAGCTAAGAACATACCTATATTACGTTAAAGAATTCTTATTGCAATCACTCGTAATCCGGTTCTACATACAAGATGCAAGCATGTGGATGTCGGACACCACTTCATAAGAGATCACGTTGAAAAGAAGAATATCGTAATGGAAAAGATTCATCTTGATATAAACGATATTCTAACCAAGCCACTAGCCGAGATCGATTCAGAGATTTATGCAATGAGCTAGACTTCTAGATCTTGGAGAAATGTCACCTAAAAATGTTTGATGGAATGCTCTCGAACTACCGGGTTAAGAGACTAACGGATCGAGAGAAATCAGTTGAGTTTGGTATCTTAACTGATCTCAAGAGACTGATAAGCAAAAATCGATCAGACTTACACGCTACCTGATCCAAAGGAACTGATCAGATTTTAGTTTATCAGATTTAAAGTCTATCAGTTTAAAGGAACTGATCAGATTCAAGGTTTATCAGATTGAAGGAAAATGCTCAGTTTAAAGGATTATCTGATTAAATCAATTTGGTTATAGTATTTCTTTGTGATTCGTTTTAGCTGATATTCAACAAGCAAGATTCAGAGTTTAAGAAGCTATCAATCGCATAAGAAAGCAGGAATTTACACAACAATGAAATAACAGAACTTTTCATTGATAAAAACCCGAAGGTGAGGTTACATTATGAGTTACAAGTACAAGAAGACCCGGAGGTCAGTACATAAATGTTAACCAAAATCCTAAACCTAGAACCCTGTTGCATCCAAACCCAAGAACTCATTAGTTAAGTGTTAATGAGGGGAAGAGAGAGAGATTTTATGAAATCTGACGCTCTCATTTTTCCCCACTTAACAGGGTGAGGGGGGAGGCTTGAAAGGTAATCCCATGCCGCAAACTGATGGACTCTCCAAGTGAAGTGAGAGCGGCATTGACAGGATTACTAAGCCAGGAGCCCTAAAAGGAGGAGTAATAGGGCTCTCCAGCTGTTGAATGGAGCACGTGTGCCAAAGAGTTGGTCATCAGATCTCATGGGCACATGTGTTGATATTTTATACCGACTAGGGTCCGATGGTTACGTTACGTCATCCGGATAGACACACAAGGTGCATACGGTTAGGAGAAGTGTCTTTCGATTTGCAACAGCCAGATCCGCCGATACGGTGGTAGAGAAGCTTTGCAAAGAATCGTATGTGAAATCGAAGATGATGAAGAAAACAGCAATAAGGGATGCAAAGGGTTGATTTGAGAAGATGAAACCATATAAAAGGGTGTAAAAGTGTTTGCCGGAAGTCTCACCGGAAACAAGGGTTCACCAAGATACATGATTCTTACAAAGAAGATAAGTATGGTGAATGGGTGATGTTGTGTAAAACATTGGTCCAATTTATAGAGGCCAAGCAAGGATGCAAATGCAATTTCCATTTCAAGAAGCCTATCCGAGAAATTTGCATCAAAAGGACAGCGTGTAGAAATCACGCGACTGATAATTGGATAAATTTACGGTTGATTGACATATCGAGAGATTCAGACGATATTTACGCATGTCAATCACGCCTACTTAGGGAATAGAAGCTACTACTCTAGACTAAGTTTCACGGTAACACTTATCCCAAGAATTGGCTTAATCAAAAAGAATCGATGAGGTCAACCAAAATCGATTACTTACGAAAGCATGATCGCGAGAGAGATTCTGGCGAGCTTGAAACTCCAATAAATCGGATATATCATCTATAAACAAAATATCGGTTGAAGGGGAACTTCAACCCATCAGGAGGATCAAAAGGAAATCGACGCATTGAGAAAGATCGGCTAAGCCCGAAGTTTCAACAAATCGATGCAATCGGAGAAGATCGGTTAAAAGGATCGGTTTGGGAAATTTCTTAAGGCTTAAAGTGTAATGATTAAGATCAACAAGTGGAATCAACATTGACAAGTAATATTGACCGATAACAACATCACCAACCGGACACGATCATCTCTCTTCTCTTTGTTCTTTACTTATTTATCGGATCAGATTCGATATTATTTGCTTCTTGTACCCACTACCCTTGTGACGTGTACTCGCAAATCATTTAATGCGGACGGGGGTACATGTATTAACCGCTACTTGATCGTGCTTTTTAAATCCAAAAGTTTTTGCAGACGCGTGCGTTTTCGACCCTACGATCAAAACCGCTTAAATCTGGAGCGCATAATCTTTTCAAAACGATTGATCTTCAAAATCTTGTCTTATTGTACCCTCCGCCTCTATATAAGATTCATCAAACCTTACCGTAGTTTTTTCGCTTCACAAACTTGCATTACTCTCATTCGAAAAACTTCAAATTTTTTCTACGCGTTTCAAAACGATTTCTTAGAGTTCAACATCTTCTCCGAAAATTTGAATCTGGTAATATTTTCTTTTTAAGCTTAATGATGAATCTTTCTTTCCGATTAAAAACATTGTTTTTCAAAAGTTGTTTTTGGAATTTATGCTTCATTGCCTTTTGTTTTTCAGCGGTATGATATTGATATTGATTATGCACAAATTTAATGAGTCTATCTCTTTGTAGATGGCCACTCATGGACTAGGAAAGATCATGTGCAACTATGCGGAATCGCAACGAAGATCTTTGAGGATAAGTTCGATTCATTTGGAACCACCGAGGATTCTCGAATCCATGGAGGTGGAACAAATTCGAAGAAGGCCGGATCGAAACATATTGCTCGCGCTCATCGCAATCGGTGATGCAAAGATATGAAGCACTTCAATTCTTGCGAGAATTTGAGTGTGGATCTGAAAAAACCGAGACGAACCGATGTCGTCGGTCAAGCGGAGAAGAAATCGACCGACAAATGCGAGACATCACTTTCGTGCTCACCTTTGCTTAAAAGGGCGAATCTCACCGCACACTTCTGAGGGGAGAATGAGGATGAAGAAATCGAGAGGAGCTCTTAAGAGAGGCGGACAAACATCGACGGCCGGATTCATCGTGCCAATGCTCAAAAGAAAGTACAGATTGTTGTTTGACATTCTATCAAGAACGATCATGGGAATCTCATTTAGCCCGGATGCTCTCACGGTCAAAATGTACAAAGACATAAAAGAATAATTGATGGGGCTCGGAACATCAATTCGCACGGCTTCGAAAAGCCATCTTGCTCCAAGAACACGAAAAATTTGGAGTCAATGAATCCAGTGTCTTTTAAAAAGAGAGTCAACCAATCTCAACAAGGTTGCAGTTATAAAGACAAAGTACCGAATGGAATTTAAATGGATCAAGTCCTACAATGCCTTCTTCATCAACTTTATTATATATGGGCCACCAGACGATGACAAGGAGCCCACTCCAACAAAATCAAGAAAGGAAAGAGCAAAGAAGCCGCCTCATCCACACCGGTTGCTCCACAGAAAAAGAAACGAAAATCGGTGAAGGCTCGTGGAGAAGAGGCCAAAGAAAGCAAAGAACCTACCCCGACTCTAGCACTAGAAGATGAGTCGGAAGAAAAAAAAGCGCCTTAATGTGCGCAACAAAGAACAGAATCGACAGCAAGCTTCTCAACCCGAGGGCTCGCCAGAACGATCTGAGGTAGAAGCACAAGTCGAATTCTCTCAACCTCAAGCCGATTCACCGCTCGGACTAAAAGGTCTGCCGAGCATGTCTCTACCGCTAGTTCACCGCTCATGAAAACCCAGACATGGTCGCCACTCTACAAAAGAACCAACGCAGTCGAACCAATCGACAACTTCGGTACCGATCAAGTGCTTCCACATCTCATCCAAAATCTGACGGATAATTCTCGTATCCAGATCAACAAAGACCATCACTGGGAAAAATGGTGGGACTAAGAATTGAACGAGAGATTGATGAGATGTATCCACAATCGGTCGCCCATCCTCGCCATCGGAGAAGAAGTCATAGAGATCCTCACCGAGAGATCTCAGTTAAAAAGCTTCTCGATCTTATCTTACTTGTTGAAGCAGATGGGTGGTGCGGATGAGTTCGCAGATTTTGACTTCGATATGAGGAAGTCCGCCAAAGTGGGATCACCAAATTGAGCTCATATTGATAAACTGTGGAAAGCTCGATCCATGGGAAGTTGGAATTGCGGGAAGAAGAGAAGTTGGAGATCGCCAAGAAGCTCCCAAACTTGAAAATGGTGAATGCCGAGCTCCCGATGAAAGTGGAACCGGTGTCATAGCTTCACTTACCAACCACCGGAGGCACAAACAATCGAACTCGATCAAGTGATGGATCCAATTCCTACATCTCAAATCACCATCGATCAACTTCGAGAGATCGATCTTGTCTCAAAGATCTCCCGCAAAAAGAAGAGATTGAGGAGTGTTAATCGATCGAGACAAATCGATCTCAAAACAAATCGAAGCAATGAGAGATCAGTTCTCCCAATCCATGACCACCATGTTCCGCCGAGCTTATAAAAATCGAGTTGATGACAAGTGAAACGGTGGATCAAAATCAATCTTCTTTTTTTTCGACGCCATCGAGAAAAGGCTCGAGTTATCGTAAGAGAAATTTGATAAAATGATTTGGACACTCTCGCTACAATGGAAACCGCCAAGAAAGAGCCGACATAACTGCTCGTAATCTTACAAACTCAAACTTCGTGTTTATCTGCTAATGATCTAAATCAGCATTATCGGTCAACTTTGGGTCTCGACTTCCCCACTCAACGCGCTTTTGATCAAACCAAAAAGGGGAAGGATCTGAGAAACCAACCGACACATCGAAGATAAGGCCCATGGACAAAGCTCAATTGCAAGAAAAATTTGCTGGTGTCTTTGGAACATCAAAATCTGGACCCGATTACTCGCACAGAAAGTCACCGAAGACAAATTAGTCGAAGCCGATAAGGAGCTTCAGAAATTGTCCAAAGAGCGGATGATGAAGAAGAAAGAAGGATGTAAAAACGGGCACAAGCGGAAGGGTTGAAACAAGTTCAAATCAAGGGCTAAGAAAGGATTGATGGAAAATCGCACTGTAACCTCGGGGCAAACAAGAGTCGGCGAGATCATACTAAAAAACCGGCCGACACGCCAAGAGGTTTGAGGAATGGAATAAGATCGAAGTGAATGGCTTCTAGATGCCTTTGTCCTTGATCTTGTTCCAAAGAAGAATCACCAGATGATGAGTTCTCAACCGGGTTACGAGAATAAATATCTGCATTTTTCAAGTATTCGGAAAATGAAGCCAAGCTTATAAATGTAAAGATATCTCGCCAAGAGTATGATCGTTAATATACTCAAAGAAGGCAGATGGCTCATTTGACAGATGGCATTTGAGAGATTCTACTTTGACATCTTGAGCAAATCATGATAATCGATCAAGTGCGCATAATCGATGTCAAATGGAAACTCTATCAGATTTTCAACGTTCCACAAGACCAAAGAGAAATGCCGAAGGATACAAGCCCAAGGAGTGAAGATTCGTAAGACGCCTAGGATCAAAGACTTTTTTAAATTCAACTTTTTTCGATGTAACATGTAATCAACTTATCTAATGAAAAGTTTATTTTTTCGATCCCAAGACAAAATCTCTTTGTCTTCGATTACTTGCTCTTTAATCGTTTCTATACTTATCAACTGTTTGGTTTCTCAAGTGTTTTGGTTTCATCAAAAGGGGAAATTGTTGGGAAATTTATAGTGTTGATGAAAGTTCCAAAAACACATGTAATAGGACCGGTCGGACTGTTAGCCGATCGATGTTTACATTCTCGCTATAGGAGACCAGGTTGATAATGATTGTATAGAAAACCGATGTAATAGATAGGTCACATATTGAGGGGGAACTCAATATGTAAAGGTCGATCTCAAGAATCGGAAGAAAGTCGATATCCAAGAGCGTAACGCTAAACCGTAGCGGAAGATCGATCGAATCGATTGGAAGTCATGAAGCTCAAACCTCTATACTAGAAGATCGATGACTTCCGAAGATAAGACCGGAAGACCTACATCACCGTGAGTCGGCCGGTTGAAGCTAAGTCAGCGCAAAGAAGACTCCATGGTGGATCGATTCGGGCCAGATCGATCGAGATCACCATAAGATGAAAAATCGATGTTTCATCTTATCATACGTCCGCGATCCGAACAAGATGAATACCAACCTTAGTTGGAGGAACAACACCGCAAAGCAAGGCTTCCATCCAATAAGGAAGAAACACGTATGAACAGAGCGATATCATGGATTCGATGTTGCTCTCTCAAACGGCTATAAAATACACATTCACGCTTTTCAGCCATGCCGTTCTCAAGCACGCGTCACATCAAGCAAGAACTCTACCTAAAATAGCCCGAGATTCAAATTGCTCTCCAACGGCTCTTTGATCTCAAGGTCTATAAATATGGGATCACACTTCGAGTGAAATACGGAAATGCTTGGACAAACAACATAATCAATTAAGCTCAAACTATAGTCGATTTCATCGAAGAACACAACAACAAGCTTATTTTTATTGTGTTCATCCCATAAGTTCTTAGCAAGAAATCTTTTCATCTAGCTATCAGTCGCTTTGTACGCAGGAAAGATTTCATAGTTGGAACCTCAACAATCTTACCCAAACCCCAAGTTAGGATAAGTTGTTTAGCAAGATTCGATCCAGGGTTTCTAAAGATTGATTTAAGGATCGGTTGAGTGAGAACTCTTAAAACATCTGTTGGTGTATTGTGTTGGACTAACACACTAAACTAAGTCCGATCGGTTAAGTCGGTTAAGTTGGTGCCCCTTGTGAAAGGGAAGAGTGGATTTGGTTTGTCCGAACCACTATAAATCTTAGGTGCCTTTATCGCTTTGATTAATCTTTGCTCTCACATCGCACAATCTTAAAGCGCATACATTCTAAGTTAAGATCGAATGACATCGATCCGATCGATTCGATATTTCGTCATCCGATTAAAAAGATAAAACTTGGAATCGATTTATACAAACCGGTTTTTCACACGGGTAAAACTTAAAGAACACATCGTTAATCTGATAGTTACCGAACCGACCGCCTTTTCGGCGTTCAATAAGTTGGTTATCGACCAAACCGATTCACACTTTTGACTTTGATCAGCTATTAAAGACACCGATCCCGATCCGAAAAAGTTTTTCGTAAGTCTATTCACCCCTCCCCTCTAGACTTCTGCCCTCACATAACCCGTTCGGGACCTACACTTTTTAATTAGTTTCTGTAATTATATATTTGTAAACAAAAAATGCACTCCAAAAATTGTCTAGAAGTACACAATTTTTTTAAAAAAAAACACTCCCAAATTGACACAGAAGTGCATAAATTTAAAAAAAATGCACTTTAAAAATCGCCTAGAAGTACACTAAATACAAAAAAATGCACTCCTAAATTGGCCCATAAGTGCATAAATGTAACGCCCCGAATTCAGAATGTCGGCTCTTGCACCTTCGACACTCTAAACTCGGGTCGCCACTTAGTGATTGTAAAATCTGAGCTTAAAAATTTCTTTTTAAAATATGACGACAAGCATAAGTATTACATTTTGGAGCGGAAAGTATTAATGATAAATATAAGTTATGACAAAGCAGTGTGGGCCCGTTTATTTTTAAACTAGATCATTGATAAGTATTAGTTAATTTTAAGAATATCTTACAAGATAAACATCTAGCAACTTTTAAGAGAAGGTTCATTACTCGGCATACAAATATATCATCAAGTGTTAAGAGTGATAACATTTATTTAAAGAGTCATATCTACATATTATTATCATTAACCAAGGGAAACTCCGTGTCAATCCCCTCTCGATTCATTTTCTTGAAAATATCAAACTGTGGGGTGAGATAAAAATCTCAGCGGGCAACTTGTACACTGTTACTCATACTGGTCACCGAAATATAATTATCTTGGTATTTTATTAAAGAGTATGATTCTTCATCAATCATCATCAGGCTTTGAGGAATTGTTCTCAATTAGCACATTTCTACTACGTTGTTTAAGGAACTCCTGGAATTCCTTTTGGACATTTTCTCCTTTTGAAGAAAAACCAATACCAGAAATGTTCTGGTTGTAAAGGGAATTCTTCCCAAGTTGTATAATAGGAGGGCATCTTCCTCATCTTCCTCTATAAGAGGAATAAGGACCTCTTCCAGAATGGCTCATAACTGTCATGAAGAAATAAATTCACGAGTTAAAAAATCTGGAAGATGATTATCTTTCCCCTGCTTATATACAATATTAAAATCAAAATAAGCAAGATGAGATTGCCATCGAGCAAACATTTGCTTAGAAACATTATGTTCAAAGTCTTTAAAAAGCATAAAAGTAGCAGCTCTACAATCATTTTTAATGGTAAATTTTTTATTGTATAAATCATCTTGAAATTTGAGTACACATTTAACAATAGCCAAAATTTCTTTAGCCGTAGTAGAATAATTCTTTTGAGTATTATTCCATTTACCAGAATAAAATAGGGATGAGTTTATAAATAGCCTAGCAAAAAAATAAAAGTTATTTTTTGTCATAAAATTTATAATCATTCTTTTTTAGCCAAGAGAATATATTTTTTTCCAACTTTACCCTTTTTTTATGTTTTCATTATTTTAGTTCGTACTACCATATATACACCACGTACCAACATTATTTCAGCCTGTACCACCCTTCAATTAACCCCGTACCACTATCACTTCAGTCTGTAAATATCGTTTAAGTCCGTACCACCATTTTATCAACCCCGTACCACTATCACTACCGTACCACACTTATTTCAACACCGTACCACCTTATTTTAACACCGTACCACCATCATTTCAGTCCGTATCATAATTTAATTCAACTTGTATCATCATTATTAAATTTGTACCACAATTTAATTAATTTCGTACTACACTATATTAATCTCGTACCACCATTTTTTTTTTTTTTTTGTTAACTTCTTTAAGGGTATAATTGCCCAAAAATTAATTATCTTGGCTAAAAAAGAATGAAATAAATAACCTTGATAAAAAAGAACTTTTTAAATGAGAAGAGACTAAAAATGAGGGTTTTCTCAATAAAATAAAATAATATATTCAATTTTATTATCAGGATTAATTTGTTTTAAAATACCACCATACCCTAATTCTGAGGCATCAGTTTCAACAGTTTTATCCCATAATGGATTAGCAAGCATAAGACAAGGAATGTTCTTAACCTTTTCTTTGATATTAATAACGGCCTTAGTATGATTATCATTCCAAGGAGAAGGATTCTTCTTAAGCCTATCATATAAAATAGCGGAATCTTCAGCAATATTTTTAATATAAGAAGACACATAATTAAGACTTCCTAAAAATCTTTGCAATTGAGTTTTATCAGTTATAATATCAGGAAATTTATTACCAAAGTCAATACTTCGTTGAATAGGAATAATATTACCTTTGTCAATTATATGACCAAGAAATTTAACTTTAGTATGGAATAAAACCATTTTAGGTTTTGAAATAACTAAACCATTTTTAATGACTAAGTTTTTGAACATATCAAGGTGTTTAAAATGTATTTCAATATCTTTAGAAAATACAAGGATGTCATCAATATAGACAATAATAAAATCACTATAGGGATTAAAAATATCATTCATAATTTGCTGAAATTCTGAAGGAGCATTCTTAAGACCAAAAGCCATAACAGTCCATTCGTAATGACCAAATGGAATATTGAAGACAGTTTTATACCTATCAGGCTGATTAATCTGAATTTGCCAAAATCCTGATTTTAAATCAAATTTAGAGAAAACAAGAGCATTGACTAATCTGTCAAGAAGATCTTTCTTATTAGGAATATGATGTCTAATCCATTTTAAAACCTTATTAAGAGGTTTATAATTAAAAACTAATCTAGGAACTCCGCGTTCCTGCTCAGAATGCTTATTAACATAGAAAGCAGTACAAGACCAAAGGGATTTAGAAGGAGTAATAAGCTTCTCCAGTAATAAGGAAGATATTTCCTTTTTGCATAACTCGAAATATTCAGAGTTCATTTGACAAGGTCTTGACTTAGTAGGTATTTTATTCTCTTTGAAATCTTCCTCATAAGGAAGAGAAACTATATGTTGGGAGATGAATTTAATAAAGATATGATTTTGATTAGATCCCAAAACCCCTGAGTATGACATGTTCAGGATAATCTTGAACGTTGAGTCAGGATTCAGTTTTAGAGTATTCAGGATGTTATCGCAAAATGTATAGTCGCCAGATATAGATCAAAGTTAGGATCAAGATCAAGAACTCAGAAGTTTTCGAAAAGAACCGGTTTCAAAGATGAAACGGGAAGTTTTCAAGACTCAAGATGAAACCGAGATATCAAGACTTCGGATGAAATCGAGATATCAAGACTCTAAAGATGAAAATGAATTTTCAAGACTGCAGAAATCGAGATATTGAAGACTCAGTATGAAACTGAAGAATTGAAGACTCAAGATATCACCAAGATATATGTGAAGACTCGGAAGACGCTGAAAACTCGTAAGACCCTCAAGACTCAAGACTCAAGACACGAAGATGTAAGATCAAGAATCAAGATCAAGTTCAAGGCTAAAAAGAATTACCGGAGACTTCAAGAATGCATTGAATGCTCATGAAAGATAAACCCGAATGTTCCGAGGTCAAACTTAAAAAATATCTATCCGAAAAGGATTCAATATCGGAGAAGATCGCGATTCCTTAGAAAAATAGATATTGCCCAAGACATTCAAATGCGCATTTAAAAGGAACTAAGACAAAGTGTTGTTAAGGTTATATCAACTCGTAAAGCTCTAGAGAAGAAGTGAGTAATCTATCTTGGATAGATTAAGTAAGTTTTGTGTGAGTTTTGAGTTAGTAAACCACAGAGGTAGTCGTAAAGCTCAAAATTAGAAAGGTTAGTAAACTACAGAGGTAGTCGTAAAGCCTTGGGAAGTGATTAGTGAATTTATCGAAAAGATCGCGAGAGTGGACGAGGGAGCTTGAGTCTCGAACCACTATAATTTGTTGTGTTCTTTGCTTTTCTGTTTTTGCTTGATTTATCTGTTGCATTACTTTGTCTTGAAAGCATATTTTTTTCACCGATATTTGGTTGGAATCAATCCACCGAAAGTTGCATATAAATTGAATCACGACCTAATCACTACTCCATTAAAGGAAGGTTTTCAAAGAAAAAAGCTTAAAAAGCGAGTATAAACTAAGGGCCAACCATTCCAAGACATCTAAGTAGCTAGAACAGATAATTTCCAAACCGAACTTACTCTTTCGAGGGTTCAATAAGTTAGTTATCCGATCCAAGCAACCCAAGATCTCTCGAAAAACTCGGGACTCGGTTGGGATTATCTCGAGGTATCCGAAAACCAGGGATTGTCTCGAGATAGACTTTGACTCAGAGCGATTTGTGCTTCTCGGGACCAAATCATCAGACAACGACGACCCAAGCTAACCTCGAAGAAGAAAAGTTTTAAAACATCGAAACACGTGTATTCCCCATACACGTAAGACTCGTTTAAGGGGACCAACAAGTGGTATCAGAGCGGTGGTTCAACTTGACCACCGCTTTGTTTACCAAAGTTTTATTTTCTAAAAATACTTGTGATCTATCCGAATCGATCATATTTGTTGAATTCTTAAAAGACTCGGATAAAATGTCTTCTAAAAACTTCCCATGTTCTCATTGGAGAACTATGATTTATGGAGATCGAGAATGCAAAGCTCATTGTATTCTAAACATGAATGTATGTGGAGAGTGGTCTCTGAAGGGCCATTCCAATTATCGTGGTGAATCCGGAGGAATGTAAAATGAGAGAAACGATCCTAGAGCAGAAATTTCCTAAGTCCGATGACCAACCGATTCTCGAGGAGAGGAAGTTAGTCAATCTAGACTATATTGCTAAAGACACACTATACAAAGACAATTGATGATGGTGTGATGGGAATGATCTCTCACCGTAATCTCAAGAAAAAGAAATTTGGGATACACTGGAAGAATGTGCCAAGGCACGAGATCATATCAAGGAAAACAAACTTTCGATTGCAATTGGAAAGTTTGATAGTTTTGAAATGGATGAAGGTGAATCTATAGACAAATTGGAAGTCGATTCACTAGCTTTATGAATGATCTAAATGCACTTGGTAAGAAATATCCACAGAGAGAAGTTGCATTGAAAATTCTTAGAGGTCTTTCTAAGAAATGGGATATACGCAAAGCAAAGGGTGATTGAAAACACCAAAAACATTAATTCAATGCCATACCAACAAGTCTTCTCTCGAGTGAAGGCCTATGGGTTCGAATTGATAAGAAATCTAAAAAGGCCGATGAGAAAGAAAGATGATTCATCACCTAGTAAGAATGTGGCTTTTAAGGCCAAGGATAAAAACCGTAGAAACTAGAGAGTTCGAGAACTCCCTTGCTAAAAAATCGGGATGAGCTTGAGGATAAGCTAAGACCGATGGCAAGGAGGTTTGAAAGACTTAATAGTCGATATGGAAAATACAAAAACTATTACAGAATCACAGTACCGTAAGGAAGAAACCCGAGGACAGATCAACCGAGAAGAAGAAGGACCGAAAAGTCGAGGGATCTTCATCCAAAAGGAAGGACTCCAAGTCCAAAGAAGAAAGTGATCGATGATGATGATGCCAACAGATGCTACAATTGCCAAAAGAAAGGTCACTTCCAAAGATGATTGTCCCGACCGAAAAGCTAAGGAGAGAAGAGAAAGACAAGCAAAAGAGACAAGAAGTTCTCCAACATAAAAGCCATGGTTGTTAAGAAGAACATTTCGAGGAGGGATCTAGCTCTTCAGATGAAATATTCTCGTGATAGTGAAAGTGATGACATCTCGTCCCGATGGCTATTGAGGAGGTAAACTCTTCTTTTCTCGTTGTTGCTCCTACACTAGCACAAGAGTTGTCAAGTTCAACAAAGAAACAATCATTTTGACCTCGATGGATTCTTTTGAGAGTCTAATGAAGGACTATCTTTGCTTTTACAAGAATCGCTAAATGAAACTCAAGAGCGCATTTAAGGAACCAAGGTGAAAAATCTTAAGTGGAAAAACTCTAGCAAAACCAAATCACTTCTCAATTAATGGGAGCTCTTGATAAATTTGGATGTTCTAAAAGTACAACTCTCGAGAGAAAGAGAAGTTGATAGTGACCCTAATCGAAAGGCTAGAGAAATCCATCAAGAGATTCAAATTGATCGTAACTAAGTTCAATGACCTCTCGAGAAGCATGCACCTCACAGAATGTGAGGATAGTGCATGAGAAGAAGGTTAACTCTATTGAATAACGCATCTAAAGTAATAGATGAAATTTGAGTTACCAGAGATCATCACTATAAAATCTAGATTGGGATACATTCCGAGGGGAACCTCACAAGGTCATCCGAATCTTTGCATCAAGTAGCAAGAAGACAATCTTTGTAAATCCAAATGGCACCCACACTTCAAAATGAAGAAATGCCCAAGGTTGTAGACAAGGAAAAGGACCCATGGTTTCAAAAAACGGAATGATCGTAGGAAAACCCAAACCTCGGTGAAGGCTAGAAAACCCGAGCACTCGGTTGGAAAATTTCAATAAGTACTTCAAAGCCTCAGCTAAGAATGCAAACCGAAAGGATCTGTCGAACCATCGAGGAATCTTCGAAGAGAAACACTCAAGCAGAGACATTCTCAATCAAGAGACCAAGTCCTCAAAAGATATCTTGAAGACCCAAATTTCAAGACAGTAACCCGAACCCCACTTGCCTAAGGGTAAAGGTTACCCAACCCGAAGTCAACAAAGAGATGCATGACAGAAGCCAAAGCAAATGAACAAAAAGGCCGAACTAAAGAAAAATTCAAAAGCCCATGTTCATGCTAAGGCTATCACTCATACACAGAAACCGCTAAGGCACCCAGAGTAGTAAATGTGTATGTAGATGTTTATGGAAGATGAGATCAACCACTCTAAAGTGATTAGAGTTGTCAAAAGATTTGGATTCGAAAAGGTACAACTAACCTTGTAGGACCCTACACAAATTGGGTACCCAAAAATTGATCCATTTTTTGGAGGAAAACAAGGGCACCGGTGATTGAAGATCACATAAGACCGATGAGTAGAGATGAAATAACCCCTGATGTATGGTATCTTGACAGTGGATGCTCAAGACATATGACAGGATTCAAGAAGATACTCAGTGACTATGTTGAACAAAGAGGGTTTTAATGTTAAGGGTTTTAATGTTGAGTTCTCTAAGAACTTATGTTATGTGAAAGATGATATCTCACAGAAAGTATTACTAACTGGTACTAGAAAAGGAAATGTGTATCTTGCTGATTGGAGTTCAACTCCTAAAGATACATGTTTGGTTGCAAAAAGTTCCACATATACCAGTTGGTTATGGCATAAAAGAATGAATCACCTGAATTTCAAAACCCTGAATAAACTTGCAAGATTATCTCTTGTGAGAGGGTTGCCTAATGAAGTGTTCAGTAAGGAACATATTTGTGATGCGTGCAAAAAAGGAAAACAAATTAGAGCATCATTTAAAAGCAAAGTAGATGTTTCTACTGAAAGAATACTTCAGTTGTTGCATATGGATCTTTTTGGTCCAATAACACCAGTGAGCACCAATGGCAGGAAATACACACTAGTAGTAGTTGATGACTACTCAAGATATACTTGGGTCATATTCTTACTCAGTAAGAAAGAGACTCAGATAAAGCTGCCTGAATTACTGAAAAGGCTCAGTATTGAGAAAAATCTGAGTGTGGTCAAAATCAGATCTGACAAAGGAACTGAATTTATAAATCATATTATATCTGATTATTGTGCAGCAAATGGAATTTCTCATGAAACATCAGCTGCAAGGACCCCTCAACAAAATGGTGTTGCTGAAAGAAGGAACAGGACTCTGAAAGAAGCTGCAAGGACAATGATAGCTGAAGCTGATATTCCTAAAAGATTTTGGGCTGAAGCTGTCAACACTGCATGCTATTCTCAGAACAGATCCATGCTGACCAAGAGTCAAGGCAAAACACCCTATGAGCTTTGGAATGAAAGGAAACCTCTTGTTTTTTTCTTTCGTGTGTTTGGTTGCAAGTGTTTCATGCACAATAATGGTAAAGATCAGTTGAAAACATTTGATAGTAAAGCTGATGAAGGAATATTCTTAGGATATTCTGAAATCAGTAAAGCTTTCAGAGTTTACAACTGTAGGACTCTTATTGTGGAGGAAACACCTCATGTTGTTTTTGATGAATCTACTTGTGTTCAGAAGAAACAGGAACATGATGTAGAAGAACTGACCAAGAGAATCACCAGATTAAGCCTGAAAAAGAATGAAAAAACATCCATCGAACTCGAAAAAGAAGAAGTCAGTCACCATCTATGATTGGAGTGACTCAGACTCAGATAAAGAAGTTCACGGTGGAACTCAGGATGGTGAGACTCAGGATGGAAAGTCTTCACTGAAGGAAAACCAACACACTAAAGCTGACCAATCTGAACAGACACCGCCTGGACTCGGTATGTGATGCCAATGAAGATGTGGTCACAACCGAGGCAAATTTCGAATCTATCAACCAAAGGGAACAAATGTCTCTCGACAATATTCTCAATGGAATTTCCCGTGAGGAAGATGATTCCCTTTCTCCTTTTCTGTTGTTCCCTGAGTTTACTGAATTAACTGAACCTAACATTTTAAATGTTGAGGATACTATTGAATGGGGAACATCTAGAAGAAGATGGTTAGATAGTCATCCTACAAGTCGATTGTGGGTGATCTAAATGAAGGTGTCAAAACAAGAAGGTTCCATGGTGAGAGTGCACTATTCTCGCCGCTTCCTATCGGAGAAAGAGCCTCATCAAATTGGTGAAGCTCTACAAGATTCTCATTGGATTCTTTGCTATGCAAGATGAAATTTGAATCAATTCTCAAGAAATGAAGTATGGGAGCTAGTGGATAGACTGAAAGGCACAATGTCATTGGAACCAAGTGGGTATTTAAGAATAAAAAGAGATGAAAACAACAACATTGTAAGAAACAAGGCAAAATTTAGTTGCACAAGGTTATTCCCAAGAAGAAGGCTTGGATTATGATGAAACCTTTGCACCGGGTTGCAAGACTAGAAGCCATCATATTGTTTCTTGCATATTTTGCCCACATGAAGTTCACGGTCTATCAAATGGATGTGAAAAGTGCATTTTAAGCGGTGTGCTTAAAGAAGAGGTTTATGTAGAACAACCTCCCGGTTTCAAATAGAATGACCAAGTTTCTGTGCTCGTAAAAGTCTTGTATGGTCTTAAGCAAGCACCCGAGCATGGTATGATACTCTTTTCTCGGTTTCTTCTCGACCATGGTTTTGTCAAAGGAACTGTTGATAGAACTCGTTCAGATAGAAGATGGGAAAATATCTTCTTGGGTTCGAGATATATGTTGATGACATCATTTTTGGATCTTCAAACCATCATTTTGTGTGAAAAGTTTTCAACACTGATGAAAGGCAAGTTTGAGATGTCAATGATGGGAGAGATGAATTTCTTTCTAGGTCTTCAAGTGAAACAATCAAAGGAAGGAATCTTCATCAACCGTGCAAAGTACACCAGGATCCGATTGCAAGTATGGTGTCTGGGATTGCAATGCGCTTAGAATTCCTATGAATACTAACTACAAGATGGATCCCGATTTCAAGGCAAATCAAGAAGTCATACCGATTATAGAGGAATCATTGGATCATTGCTCTATCTCACAAACAAGTAGGCGGATATAACATTTCTTTGTTGGGATATGTGCAAGATACCAAGCTAATCCTAAGGTTAGTCACATGGAGGCTGCCAAAAAGATACTGAAGTATCTTAAGGGCACAATGAAATGGGGGTTTTTGGTATCCAGCTGATGATAACCTTGAATTAACTGGTTACTCAGATGCTGATTATGGAGGTTGCAGGATTGACAGGAAGTCCACTACAGGAACTTGTCAATTTCTTGGAAGCAAACTGATATCTTGGTTTTCAAAGAAACAGACCTCAGTAGCAACCATCTCTATCAAATTTGAATACATGGTCAGCAGAAAGGCAGTTTTATTCTTTCGCTCGCACAACAATTAAGGGATTATAAAGTTGTAGCCAATGAAGTATCAATATTTTGTGACAATAATAGTGCCATTGCTATTCCACAAAATCCGGTATTGCACTCCAGATGCAAGCATGTGGATATCAGACATCACTTCATCAGAGATCATGTCGAGAAAAAGGACATCAGGATGGAGAAAATTCATACTAATAAGCAGAGAGCTGATATCTTGACTAAACCTTTGGCTGAATCAAGATTTCAGGAACTATCAGTTGAATTAGGGATGTTGGATCCAGGTGTATAGAGTAAAATCTAAAAAATTGAAGATTTTCAGATGCATGAAGTTTTTTCGTAATTCTCGAGAAACTTCGGGATAAAATTGAAATCTTGAATCGAAGTCTCGAAACTCAGATTCTTGAAGGTCAAGACTAAGAGCTATCTTGAACCCATTCAAGACTCAAAGATCATCTCGACATTTTTATTAAGGTCAATACTCAGTAAGACTGATAGAGGGAAATTAGTCTGAAGAAGTAATGACTCATGCGACTCATTTATTGCTTAAGTGAAACTCAGTAATCATTTGCAATAAATACAAAACACCTGAGGAATGTTTTGGGCGGGATCTTTGAAATTTCTAAAAAAGGTCAACAAATCATTAAATGCTCTGTTACATTTAATCACCAATGAAGTTAAAATGGCGGCTTACTTTTTGGGGATCGACCAAGAAGATACCGATTAATCGTGGATTAATCTTAACCGTTTTTTTTCACCAAACCGCACGACTTCCCACGATCTCGAGCTATATATTCCTTTGAAAGTCATTCAAGCTAAATTTTATTGAAACCCTTCATTCCCAAAAAAACCCTCTCGCAAATAAATCCCTTTTTACCCAAGAAAAGCTTCATCGCTCAAAACCCTAAATCTTCAAATCTCAAATGGCTCCTACCATGTTCGAAAGATTAGCCGAGACAAATAAGCCATGGTATGAGTACGTGGTTTCTTTGGAGAGTACCACCAATGCCAAGCACGAAGAAGAGGCGCTCCATTTAATCCGATTGGCGAAACTGATGAACCTCATCGCGAATCGACCGGAGGTGGAGTATACTCCCGAGGTAATAGAGTTTGTCGCTAATTTGGAATAAATGAGGATGATTGTATAGAGTCCAAGATTTCTGTTTCTCATCTTGAACAATCGATGAAGTATGTGGATTTTGTTCGAGAGCTCTATATTGTCCCTAAGAACTTAAATGATGTATTTGAGTTGTGCGATAGGGGAGATGATCCCTCATTGTATATGTTGGGACGGGAGCAAGAGTATCTTGATGGGATTACTGAGAATCCTATTAAGTTTGAGGCAACTCTGCATAAGCGGCATCTAAAGCCGAAATACAGAGTATTGATGGATATTGTTGGAAAGTGCATCATGAGTCGATCTGGAAGCTTCGAGCAGATCAGCACTCCCAAACTCCGACTTATGGCGGCGATCGAGGACTCACCCACCAAGGAGTTCAACTGGTTGAAGTATCTGATCAAGGTGGTGAGTGAGCAAACCAAGGTCATAAGAAGGGAGGATGGGGTAGTATCTATCAAAGGCAGGATCCTCCATGCCACCAAAATAGCATTTATTTTGGAGATGTGCCGAGAGGAGGAGGATATCTTTTCCAAATCTACTCCATTCCCTAAGTCCAAAGTAATGTTCAAGCCCATTGCTGCAAAGAGGACGATTAAAGGGAAGAAAGAGAAGAAAGTGGAATCACCGAATATGGATCTTTCTTTGAAGAAAGCCAACAAACCGGGGGGAAGGTTTTGTTGGATGCCAAGAAGGAGCATGGTGAGAAATTGAAGAAGCAGAAAACCCTTGCTCCAAAGCGCAAAAGAATGGTGGTTCTCACTGATGATGATGAGGAAAGTGAGACTGAGGAGATTCAGCCTGAGAGCCAAACTGCTCAGAAATCGCCTTTACTTGTATTGGCTCAGGCTATCTCAAAGGCACAGGATCAAACTGAGGAGCAAGTCTTCTCTGAGGTTCTTGAGACGTCGCTTAGTTCTGATAAGTTCTCTCAAGAAATATTCCAAGGACCTCAGACCTCAGAGAAAGTACAGATTCCTGCTGAGGAAGCACCTGCTCAGACCTCAGAAAATGTTCAGATTCCCTCTGAGGAAGTGCCCGCTCAGTTCTCAGAGCAAACTGAAATTCCCACTGAGGAGGAGCCAGCTCAGACCTCAGAACCAAGTCAGATTCAAACTGAGGAGCTGCCTGCCCAAACCTCAGAGTTTGCTGAGCCTCAGGAGCCGATGAATTTTGATGAGCTCCTGAATGAGCTGTTAGTCGATCTTTCAGCAGAGTTTCCAACTGAACCTGAGAGCCCGATGCTCAAGAAAGGTGAAGCTGAAGAGACCGAATGGCGAAGCAAGGGGGAACGGTTCATCCTTGACCGCTACCCTGAGCTTAGCTCATTCCCTGACCTCCAAGACATCTTCTTCAGATTGAGGTCAACGGTCTACATCCTCAACCAGACTCTTCCGGAGATGCTCAATATTGCTTCATTCAGAGGGGAAGACTGGTGGAACGAGGAGACAACTTTTCTCACTGAATTCTCAGGATTCAGAAAAACCAAGCTCAGGATGAAAATCTCAGACTTTGATGAGCTTGTGAAGAGGAAGGTTGCTGAGAGGATTGCTGAAGTTGGTACCCGAGCTCCAAAGACAAATCTCAGGATGGGGACCAACAAGGGAATGATGAGAGTCAATCTCAGAAGGAGAAAGACTCAACTGATGCTGATCAGGCATTGTCGAACATCCTCAGACTGAAGTTAGCCTTCAGGTAACTTTTGGCACTATTAATAATTATGTCAGGATGACTGAAGTTCCTACCTTTAAATCTGTAATGTCTGATATGCAGACTGAGGCTCAGGTGGACACCCAAGCTCAGGGAGAATCCCTGGACTCAGATCGAGTTCAAGCCCGATTCAAACCGAAGCTCGTGTTCAGACCGAGACTCAGGATGAATGTACCAACACAGAGTCACAAACCGATCGATATGCTCTCGAGATTGATCTCACCCTTACCGATGGTGAATTTGGAGAAGGTTGAGCCGATCTCGACCAAAGTTGCTCGGGATCGAGGAGGCATTGACCAACCAAGCCTGAAGATTGATAGCTTGAGTTCTTCTTAGAACCGGACTTCAGATACTCGATGCATGTCGACCTCCATGGAAGGAAAATTAGAAGAAAAGATGGGGGGTCAAGGCCGAAGCTTAATGCAGAGTCAAGCGAAGCATCAGAGCGCACTCAAATTCTAGAAGCAAAATTGCAGAGAGAAGAGTGAGATGTTTGGTGAAGCTTATTTGTTGAGGAGATGAGCTCAATGCTCATGGCCAAGATGATGAGACATGTTCAAGGAAGCTCTCTCAAGCCCATTTGCTCATCTCGTTCAAGAATTCTCTGGGCGAAGAACCACCTCAGAAGGCTCGAGGAGGAGCAAGATCGGATGGCGGGGAGGTGCGGAGTGTCATAAAAAGAACAATACCATATGGACACAACACTCTCCAAAGCTTCGCCAGAGTATGGTTCCAAGAAGGGGAAAGACCGAGCCGATCTCGGGGTTTTATTTGAACATACTCAAGGGCAAGGTTGTAAAGGATGCCGAGAAGAAGATCATTACCGGGCCATGAAGGAGATAGAAGCCACCGAGAAGCTTAAGTTCAAGAAGGTGGAGAAGCCGGTCTACACACTCGTGTTTCAGAGAAACAATGCGGGGAAGTTGTCAGAGAAAAACCGAGTGGTAGAGGAAGGATTGGTACAAGCCTAGTGGTCTTTGAAATGCCCATCAAGAGAAAGGCTATGGCGATGAAAGAGCTCGAGGGCAAAAAGAGCAAAGGCTTCTAAGCCAATTCAGAGGAAATTGATCTTTGGATATTGAAGAATCGAGGTTGAGCCTAAGAAGAAGGTCTTCAATACCGAAAGCGCTCGAAAAACACTCCAGATTGAACAAAGCGAAGAAAAACTGCCGCTTCATTTCGGTGTACCGGTGATCGGAAAAGAAGGTAGAAGAAGAGCAGAAAAGAAGGAGTGGGTTCAAAAAGTTTGCAAGCAAGGGGAGAGGGAACACTAAAGCACAGAAATAGCCACATGTTAACAAATGGATGCCAGTCCATCTCAATGATGCATGGGAAGAAATCAAGAGAACCTTACGGTTCTACTATGATGTGCTTTCGAGAGAATGGAGAGGGAGAGCTCAGATCCGAATGAGGCTTTCATCGACTATCTCCTGACCTTCTATCCTAAATATCTTCAAGGATGGATAAATCTTGCGGATGAAGGAAAGGTGCAAATAACCGCCCTTGGTCCATACGTGCACCCTCCTCCCAGGCTGGAGAATGGATGTGTAAATGAGAAAGCCATTTCTAAAAAATCACGCTCGATTAGGTTCGACAGGAACAATCGATATCATCAAAAGAGAGATCTTACCGAAAAGAAGATATTACGGAATGTTCAACCTTGAAGTCCCTGCTGATGAGGTGGAAGAGCAGAACTGAAGAGCTGAACTGAAGAGCAAATGAAGACTCAGAAGATGAAGACTCAGAAGATTCATGTAATCCTTTATCTTTTTTGTCTTTTTGATTTTGTTCAGATAAGATTCATTGTAACTTGTAACAGTCTACCTATCATCAATGAAAACTCATTATCTTATTTACATGTCTTTTAATTTTGATATGCCTGATTGATTGTCTCTGAGATTAATTGTTGAGAAATTAAGTATTTGGTGATGAATCCTTTGAGAGATTCATTACTGAAGAAATTGTTGAAGAGATTCTCTATATGAAAATTGTTGGGAGATATAACCAATCTTGTAATAGGATAAACTGAAACCTGAGTATAGGTTAATGTGTGTAACAAGATAGGTTTTGGCATCATCAAAAAGGGGGAAATTGTTGGGAGATGAATTTAATAAAGATATGATTTTGATTAGATCCCAAAACCCCTGAGTATGACATGTTCAGGATAATCTTGATAGTTGAGTCAGGATTCAGTTTTAGAGTATTCAGGATGTTATCTGCAAAATGTATAGTCAGCAGATATAGATCAGGTTAGGATATGAAGATTTCAAGAACTCAAGAAGTTTTCGAAAACCGAAGTTTCAAAGATAGTTTTCAAGACTCAAAGATGAAATCGAGATATCAAGACTTGGTATGAAACTGAGATACTGAAGACTTAGTATGAAATCGAATTTTGAAGACTATGAAGAAATCGAGATATTGAAGACTCAAGATGAAATCAAGAATCAAGACTCAAAAGATATCGGCCAAGATATCCGTGGAAGACTCGTAACACGCCAAGATCGAAGACCTCAAGACTCGTAAGACTCAAGACACGTAAGATCAAGAATCAAGATCAAGAATATCAAGGCACAAGAATTATCAAGACTCAAGAATGTCTAATGAATGCTCAAGATAAACTGAATGTTCCGAGGCACTGAAAATATCTATCTGAAGGATTCAATACTGAGAAGATCGCGATTCCTTAGAAAAATAGATATTGCCCAAGACATTCAAATGCGACCAAAAGGAACTAAGACAAAGTGTTGTTAAGGTTATATCAACTTTGATTGTAACCAAAAAGAGTTGTTGAGTTGTCTACCTTTAAACTCGAGACAAAAGTAAAAAAGAGGAAGACAACACTATACCATATCGACATCGACAAATGACTGTGTCATCGAAAAAGATGTCAAGTACTAAGTTCCGATCGCAAAAAGTGAAGACCGGCTACATGAAAGGCTATTGCCTAAAACGATTAGGGAGTGTCAAACCCTAAATATAGCCGCTTTCTCACACCATAAGAGGAAACTCACGGCTATCTCTCCAACGGATAGTTTTTCAAGAGTGACCTTGGTGTATGCCTATAAATACTTGTGACCTTCTACATTGAAAGGTTACGGGAAATTTGTAAGCAACTCAAGAGCTCAAACTTATTATTGCAAGTTGAAGCACTCGAAAAACCGAGAATTTCCCAAGTACTTTAAATCGAAGAGAGCTCATTCCACTAAGCCTAGCTTGATAAGATATATCCAAAGCTTAGTCGAGATATCCTAGCCTTTGCATTGTTCTTTATTGTAAAGGATATCTCATCCTAGTTGGAAACCAACCAAGAAACCCCAAACCCTTTGTAAGGTAGTTTGAGTGTGATTGTTGGTGAGATTGGAGTTGTAAAGAGTAAGTAAACTACATTGAGGTAGTCAGAAAGCTCTAGAGAAGAAGTGAGTAATCTATCTTGGATAGGAAAGTTTTGTGTGAGTTTTGAGTTAGTAAACATGAGGTAGTCGTAAAGCTCAAAATTAGAAAGGTTAGTAAACTACAGAGGTAGTCAGAAAGCCTTAGGAAGTGATTAGTGAATTTATCTGAAAAGATCAGGGAGAGTGGACGTAGGAGCTTGAGTCTCTGAACCACTATAATTTGCTGTGTTCTTTGCTTTCTGTTTTGCTTGATTTATCTGTTGCATTACTTTGTCTTGAAAGCATATTTTCACTGATATTTCAGTTGGAATCAATCCACTGAAAGTTGCATATAAATTGAATCACAGCCTAATCACTATTCCATTAAAGGAAGGTTTTCAGCAAAAGCTTAAAACGAGTATAAACTAAGGGCCAACCATTCCTCGCATCTAAGTAGCTAGAACAGATAATTACCAAACTGAACTTACTCTTCTGAGGGTTCAGTAAATTAGTTATCTGATCCAAGCAACTTCAGGATCTCTGAAAAACGGGACTCGGTTGGGATTATCTCGAGGTATCCGAAATTTCAGATCACTGTCTCAGATAGACTTTGACTCAGAGCGATTTGTGCTTCTCAGGACCAAATCATCAGGACAACCTGACCCAAGCTGACCTCAGTAAGAAAAGTTTTAAAAACACTGAACACGTGTATTCCCCCATACACGTGTAAGACTCGTTTGCACCGGGACCAACACTATATGTTTCTTTCTATCCCAAAAAGCATTAGGAAAATCATTGCAAATATCAATAGAAAATTTATTATACAAAAGTTTGATTTTATCCCGAAGCTTAGGATTCTTTAATCTATCATTAATAGTGATAGAATTAAGCTCATCTTTAAGAAAATTGATTTAACAATTTTTATTGTTAATTTGATTTTGAATCAAATTAAGAACCTTATGAATAGGTTTAGTAATAAACTTAAAATTAATAGGTTTACCATTATAGGTACCTGTATACCTCATTCACTGACAAAGGTAAGAGGATAAATTTTAAATAGAAAAGGAAGACCAATAATCATTTAACTAGTAATGTCTTCAGCAATAATAAAAAAGTCATTAGAAATACAACAACCATCAACACAAACATAAGCATTTTTAAGCTTATAATTAATTTTTAAAGAACCTCCACCTGCATGAGAAAGGGAGTGAGTAGTCTTTTCAAAGAACTTTGTAGGAATTATTCCTAGTTGTATGACACTTAAGTTAGCACCACTATCAATCATAGCGACAAAATCTTTCTTATAAGAATTATTTATAAGAAGAGAAATCTTAGTGCACCATTTTTGAGATATAATCATGTTAATAGTAGATAAATAATATTTATTAATATTAACATTATTACTAGTATCTAAGAACTGTGAAAGAGCATTAGAGCTAGTTTCACTATCTTCGATTTTCCCTTTTCCTTTTTCAATAAAAGAAAGACGAGTAGAAAGGTCAGAATTTTGGTTTTGAAGAATCTTGACATTAGACTTAAGATTATTAATCTCATGAACTAAATCATTAATAGTCACAGGATTATTTTTAATATTCTTAAGGCGAAGAAGTTTTTCTAATTCACCCATATTATAATAATTACTATCAATCTTATTAGAAAGATTGGTTTTATTATTATCCTCATTCTTATAAGAAGAATCATGCAATTGTTCAATGATTTTATCTCTTAAACCAGAATCTTTAATTTGTTTAAGAAATTCTAAAATGTTATTATCAATCAAGACACTAATATTCATATCTTGAAATTGACTCATAAGTTTATAATACTCATTATCAATATTATTATTAGATATCGATCTGATTAAAACAAGGCTTTCCAAGCATACAATCATTGCATTTATCCTTATCAGACTTAACAGAAACTTCATCATCAGATGTAGATTCAATAGAAGAGCAGTCATTATAAAACTTTTCTGATTCTGAATCAGTATTAGGATTCATAACGATTTTAAAAAGAGTTTCTTTGAGCTCATCATTAATATCAAGATTTTTAATCTTGTCTTTAGCATAGCACTAATTAGCATTGTTGGTCCCGGTGGAAAAACCCATTTTGCGCGTGCGGAAGCAAAACATTTCGTTGCGGTGCATATAAAACAGGGGTGAAGAAATGGTGATTCCAGATTTTTCTCTTTTTAAGCTCATGTGTTGTGTCTTGCTTATAATCGTCGTCAGACGACAAGATAAGAACGTAAAAGCAAAGAAACAACACAACAATGTATAGTGGTTGGAGACTCAAGCTCCTACATCCACTCTCCCCGCTTTTAGGAAATTCCTTCAAACACTTCTTAAGGCTTTTCGACTACCTCGTAGTTTACTAACCTTTCTACTTTGAGCTTTTCGACTACCTTCAGAGTTTACTAACTCAAAGCCTCTGGACTTATCACCCTCTCGGGCTCGCCTCTAGATGTTTAACGAGTTCACACTCCAATCGGGACTTATCACCCTCACTCGGGATTGCCTAACAACTACCACACTTTTGGTTATCTCTTTACGAGAATGGGGTTTGGGTTTGGTGTTGTCTCCAACTATGGTGAGATTTTCCCTTACATTTGTTTATCCTCAATGCTAAGGTTGGGAAAAATCTCTCTGCTTATGATACATCGTGGGTTGCTTAGGTTGGGTTCTAGAACACTCTTTGAATATATTTGTATATCTACTGGACTTGTGTTCTAGTGGTGGAAATGTTGACAATAACGCTCTTGGCTCAGAAGATCTTTTGCATAATCTCCACACTTAATTTGATGGAAGATCTTGCTTTTTTTATAGTGTGGATTTGAATGTTACCGTTGGAGAGAATCACATTCAAATCCATACTATTCTCTCAGAAGTGACGCAGCTTTTTCCATTTGGTTGTCTTCTCTCGTTGGTCCACGTCACCGGATTCCAACGGCTATAAACTTTAGTGTCTCGAAACATTAGGATATATCGAGCATTCAAAGATATTATCGAAGTCTTATCGTGCCTTCAGATTCTCTCGAGTCTCATTGTCTTCAGAGACATCTTTGAAAGTTTGTTTTTTCTCGAGCCTTGATTTATTTAACTTTGTTCTATATTGCAGACTATACACGGTGCGAGATATTATCCTAACACTTCTAAATTTCATCTATCAAGATTATCCTGAACATGTCATACTCGGGGGTTTTGGGATCTAATCAAAATTTCTTTATTAAATTCATTTCCCAACAATTTCCCCTTTTTGATGATGCCAAAACCATCTTGTTACAAACACACTTAACCTATACTCGGGTTTGAGCTTTTTTCCTATTACAAGAATGGTATATCTCTTAACAATCAATTCAGCAATGAATCACCCAATAATTTCATCACCAAACAACAATAATCAGACATATCAAATATGAAGACATGTAAAGAGATAATGAGGTATTATCTTTGAGCATAAAGATAAAGTTTCATTGATGTATGATAGACTATTACAGTTTACAATGAACATAAAAAAAATGACGACAAAAACATAAAGAAATACAAGAGTCTTCAGTCTTGGTCTTCAGTCTTCTTTGATCTTCAGTACGGCTCCTCATTCCTCTTCAACAGACCATGTCCGATCAAGCATAACCGACACTCATGCCGACCGAAGTTCATTTTTTCCGACTTCGTACATCCCGAAGTCTCTTTTACTCAAAGCTATGATTTTTCTTTCGATCCGATCAAATTTCGACTAATCAGATCAACACATCTTCAGATCAACATATCAGAATAACATCAGGTCATCATATCAGGTTAGCATATCAGGTTTATCATATCTGATCTCGATCACGTCTGATCTTGATCAGTCTCTTTTGCTCATCTTCTGATCTGCAACCTTCTCTTCTTTCGCTTTGGTCGGGTTTTAGTTTTTTCTCTTTCCGATTTCCAAAATTTCATCAGTTGACTCGAACTCATCTAACTCATCCGATCTCGATGGGTCTTGTTAGCCCGCTTCGATCTCGATCATCTACTTTTGATTCCTTGAGTTCCCCTCAATTTGTTCTTTCGTTCCCCTCAACTTGTTATCTCAGAAATTATCTTGAATAACACAAGTTGATAATGTTTTGGCATAAAACAAAAAATATCCCAACAATTTTCAATTGATAAAGATGCCAAAACATCATATATGCAATTTTTAAAAAAACAGTTTTTTTTTTAAAAGATCATTCAGTGGTCACTCGAAATTAGTGAACCTTTTTAACTCCCCGCCTCGATACCACTTGTTGGTATCGGATCAATAGATGAGTTTTAAAATAGATCGCTTTCGGCGATCACATTGAAAAAGTAATCTTTTGAGTTTCGATACCACTTGTTGGTATCGGATCGAGATGTGTTTTAAAATAGATCCTTTCAAAGCGAATCACATTGAAAAAGTAATCTTTTGAGCACCGCTCGATACCACTTGTTGGATTGGAAAAACCCATTTTATGCGCGTGCGGAAGCAAAACATTTCGTTTTTGGTGCATATAAAAGCGAGGGGTGAAGAAATGGTGATTCCAGATTTTTCTTTTTAAGCTCATGTGTTGTGTCTTGCTTATAATCGAAAATTATAACAAGATAAGAACGTAAAGCAATAAACAACACAACAATGTATAGTGGTTCGAGACTCAAGCTCCTACATCCACTCTCTAATATTTTTAGGAAATTCCTTCAAACACTTTTAAGGCTTTTCGACTACCTCTGTAGTTTACTAACCTTTCTACTTTGAGCTTTCCGACTACTACCTTTAGTTTACTAACTCAAAGCCTTGGACTTATCACCCTCTCGGGCTCGCCTCTAGATGTTTAACGAGTTCACACTCAATCGGGACTTATTATCGGGATTCTAACAACTACCTCACTCCACAATCGGGTTATCTCTTACGAGAATGGGGTTTGGGTTTGGTGTTGTATCCAACTATGGTGAGATTTCCCTTACATTTGTTTAGCCTCAATGCTAAGGTTGGAAAAATCTCTAAGCTTATGATACATCGTGGGTTGCTTAGGTTGGGTTCTAGAACACTCTTTTGAATATATTTGTATATTGACTTGTGTTCTAGTGGTGGGAATGCTTGACAATAACGCTCTTGGCTCAGAAAGCATCTTTTGCATAACCTCCACACTTAATTTGATGGAAGATCTTGCTTTTTATAGTGTGGATTTGAATGTTACCGTTGGAGAGAATCACATTCAAATCCATACTATTCTCTGTAAGTTTGCAGACTTTTCCATCTTTGGTTGTCTTCTCTCGTTGGTCCACGTCACCGGATTCCAACGGCTATATTCCTTCAAGGTGTCTCGGAACATTCAGATATATCGAGCATTCAAGATATTTCGAAGTCTTGAGAATTCTTCAGATTTCTCGAGTCTCATTGTCTTGAGAGACATTATCGAGCCTTCGTGTTTTCCCGAGCCTTAAGATTCTCGGTTTCATATCGAGTCTTGATTTTAAAAAGTTCTATAGACTATACGGTGCGAGATATTATCCTAACACTTCTAAAATTCGACTCATCTATCAAGATTATCCTGAACATGTCATACTCAGAGGTTTTGGGATCTAATTAAAATTCTTTTTATTAAATTCATTTCCCAACAAGCATAATGACTAGGTCTATTACATTTTTTACAAATGATTGTATTATATTTTTTCTTTTTAGAAATTTTCTTTTATTTTTATCATGTTCATGATCTTTTTCTTTATGCTTATTATTATAATGATGTTTTCTTTTCTTATAAGTAGATTTATGTTTAAAATCTCTTTTATTAGTTTTAGACAAACTAGAATTAGGATTATCTAATCCAAATTGGTCACAAAATTGACCTAATTGTTTTCTTTCCAAAAGATTGTCTTTTTTAATTTGATTTCTTAATTTGAGTTCATTACAAAGATTTAATCCTTCCTGAACACAAATACTAATGATTTGACCAAAAGTATAAGACTTATAATAAATAGAATTAGAGTATTTTCTAAGAATTTTCTTAACTCTTTCAGCAAATAAATGAGGAAGACCATCAACAAATTTATTCTTCCAAATATCCTGATTACATTCAGGAATCTCATAAATTCGAGACAAGAAAGTATCTTTGTACCATCTAAAATCAGTAAGAGTTTTACACTTCATGTTTAAAAGAAGAGTTCTAGTATTTTCATATTTATTGGTATACTGACCAGTAAAATGATCTAAAATAGTAAGAACCAGAGAATAAACAACATTAGTCTTAGTCTCACCATTTTCAATTTTAATAGAATTAAAAATGTCATTTCTATTATGGGGAGTTAAATAATTATCCCACCAACCTTTAAGCTGACCAGAAAAACCCACAGTAATAGCCTGTGCAGTATTAACATCATTATTACCACTAGTTCTACATGCAGAACTATACATAAGCATACGATGACATTGTGTGAAAATATGATTATCACTCCCACCATCAATATTTCATTCATAAATACATTTACCAGAATAAGAATTATTGAAAAAGTTTTTCTGTTCTTCATGAAGAAAGTCCATAGGAGTAGGTCTCTTATAATAATAATTAGACATAGTAGGTCTATCAGCCCATTTCATTTTATTAATACTATCAATATTACTCGAACAACCAATATCATGGGGTTGAGTAATGTGACTAGGGGTGAGCAGAATATGGTAAAAACCGAAAAACCGAACCGAACCGAACTGAAATATAAATTCGGTTCAGTTAAATTGGTTTTCGGTTCGGGATCGGTTTTGCATTTAAAAAAAATTGGTGTTCGGTTTCGGTTCGGTTTTTTCGGTAAATATACCGAACCGAACCGAAATATTTACTTAATATATATATATATATATATTATTTAATATATATATATATATTTATTTAATGTATATATAATATATTATATAATATTTAATATATATTATATATATATATATATCCGAATTTTTGTGTTATTAAATGACTTAATTCAATAATGTTAAAATTTCAGTTTTTTCGATTTTAAACCGAAACCGAACCGAAAAAATTCGGTTCGGTTTCAATCGGTTTTAGGCTTAAATGGTTCGGTTTCAGTGTATTATGGTGTGAAATTCGATTAATTTGGTTCGGTTCGGTTTTTACCAAATGCTCACCCCTAAATGTGACTATCATCTAAGTCATCATCTAAAGCCAAAATATTAAGGTTACCGAATTTTTCATTAATGATCTTTTCAAGATCAGACACAGAAGCCTCAGATTTGAAATCTTTTATCTCAATAGGAGACTGAATAGACGAAGCCGTTTTTATAATAACATTATCATAAATATTATTATAATTTTCAGATTTATTCTGAGAATCTATCTTAGAGATGATTTTATCAATTTTATCATGTAAAGAAATAATTTCTTCTCCAAGAATAGAAAGATAAAGATTACAAAAATTATTTTTTCAATCATTTGATTAACATGTTTAGCAGTAATTTGTAAAATATCATTTTCCATAATTCTGGAGAATGGAAGAAAATTAAATATCCTGCCATTTTTTTTCAATTTGAAAAGGAACATGATGTTGGAATTTAGAGGCACGTAAACACGTAATACATGCGTAGCAAAATTAAACATTTCACCAACAACGAACATATAATTGCATAAACGATTACAATAATCATAACAAGAAATCTTACAGTAACTCGAGAGCAGATTTCTCAACTATGGTATCCACGTAATCCCCTGTTCACGGACTTCTGCATGATTTGCAACTTTTGAATCAGAGATGAATTTGCTAGGAAAATTCTAACTCTAGATTTTATGGAGAAAATATGAACTAACGTTGTTTGTGAATTCCCAAGAGCTCATATATATAGGGAAAACCCAGCTTAAATCTTAAGCTAACCTGATTAGGAAATAAAATCCCTAATCTTATAAAATAAATCTCTTAGATTTATTTCTCATATATAAAATCTCTACGGATTTAATTCTCATGTATATCAAATCTCTACGGATTTGATTCCATATATATTAAATCCTATAATAATATCCCATATATTATTATTGGGAATCCTATTTACTTAAATCTAATTTAATTAAATATTAATAATAATTATTTCCAAATTAATCTATTATTAATTAATTCTTCATAAATTAAATATTTAATCCAATTTAACATTTAATCAACCAACTATAATCCGTAAAAGGGAACTACTTGTTGTGTGACCCATAGACCCTCATATATCGAGTGATTAGTCAAACTAACGGTCTTAATTGAACCCTAGACAATAAATCAGACATTCTCAATATATGAGGTACGTTGCGTGAAACGTGCAACTACCTGTAACTGAAACATGGGCTATTACGATTTCCTCCTTTCATTCGCGAATACTCGATTAAGTTTTGAACATGATGAAGTGTCTATTCAAATAACTTAATCATATTATCTCTAATCACTAATTGATCATGTATGTCACACTTAGCCACAAAGTCTAAGTTGACGTGCATCGGCCGATGACTTTGATTCAATTATGATGAGAAGACGAGTATTCTCTCTAAATCCACATTGAGGAATGAATCATATTCTTGGCTCAACTACCACGCACATGCACTTCGTGATGAACCCAATCCAAGCCGTATCTACCAATGGAAGGGTGCAAGTGTTGGTCATGGTCAAAGTTCATCACTCCACACATGTCGTGCGTAATGACCTCAAGTCAAAGGAGTATCGCATCGCTCCCACTAACCGAGACACCCGTAGACACATATAGTGGAAATACATCAAACAGTTTCTCGGATGGGTATACCAATACACTCTAAGGTATTTGTGCATCCATCATGAGATACCTAGTATCTCGTAGTAAGTGAGATCTTACTACACTCTCTAAGAGTATGATGCAGATCGCACACCAATCTCCATTGCATCATCAATATCCCATTCTTAATGATCCTTGATCGGGGCTATTTGAGAATCATGCTTAAGTCATCCGAGTTCTCACAACCTCAATGACAACAATGACTAATGGGAACACTTGTATGAATAAATGCAAACAATCAAACATAATATTCAAACAAGTGTATTGTCATACATTAATATTAATTGAACTATAATATTAAATCAAACTGAATATCATCGAGTATTATATCCTTACAATAGATTGTCTCTAGGACACTAACACTAACACATGAGGAGGGTAAATAAATTTTTTGTATTCCTCTAGAAATAATTTAATAATCTCTTTCAATAACCAAAATATAGTTAATATAAAAGGTTTTAATAAACCAAGGAACATAATAAGTAATTTCATTATGCTTTTCACAGAATTTATAAAAACTGTCAACAAAATATTCTAAATCATCTTTTGAAAATGATTTAAAATACCAAATTCTAAAATTATCCCATTTATGATTATTAAACTCATCATTAATATGAGCTCTTGTTGAGGAACCTTTAGAAAAATCTAAAAAGTTTGTAATATCCATAAAATTACATTTTAAAATTATAATCCGAAATTGTTTCGGGATCAATTCCATCTTTGTGGATGATATTGTTTTCATTAATAATTATTCTTTCTTTATTGTAATTATTTGCTTTACAAAAAATATCTTCTCTATAAGAAGAAGTAGAAGCCCTAGATTCAGAAGGTAATTCTACCTCATAATCTAAAGGAGAGATGAAAGAATGACTAGACATGGATCTAGAATAAGAAGTTGAATGTCTTCTTTGATTATTCTGAAAATCAATACTAATAATTCCATCATTACTTTGAGTAATGTGCCGGAAATCACTATTAATAATAGGAACTTTATGAACAAATTGTTCTATAATCCAATTTTCAGGAAAAATAATTTCTTCCCATTTAATGGATCTTCTGGTAGTAATATTTGATTTACCAAAATTAGTTTCAATAAGAATAGTCTCATTATTATCTTTTTCAATTCTTTTACACATAGGATTTAGTGTAAATAAAGGTTTATAATAAATACGATAACAGATACACATAACTTCAGTACCTGGTATGTAATTATAACCATGAGTTTTAACATTTAATGTTAAAGCTTCAAGAATATTACTATCAGATAAAAATAGAGATAAATTAGGATAAGCATCAAAATAGACAGGTCCTAAAGTTAAGCTGGACTCTATAATTTCCATCAGGGATTGTTTCCAGTTAAGGTTTCTGCCATCTCTAAGAGAAGCTAGAAAGCTTTCTGGTAAGCCATTTAGGGTAAGCGGTCTAAAAGCGACCTGAACACATCCAATATGTAAGAACTTATGAGTTCTTTTGTAAGGTAAAATATCATTTTTACTAAGTAATTTAATAACCATCTCTTCTTCATGAAGAGGTATGGAAGATTTAGTGGTTTTAACAATTTGTTTAAAACCTAGCTTTTCAAAAGCTCCTAATTTATAAACCATTTTAGGTTCAATTTTAGGAATAATCCATTTATTTAATAAACTAGGTGGCTTAGCCCACCTGGCCACTGGGCTCCTCATTTGAGTGGGAGACCCATGTTCGATTTCCTCTGGGAACGAATTGGAGTTATGGGAGTTATAAGGTGGATTGACGATTTCGTGGAGTATTTGGGTTCTTGGTGTACTAACTACTAACAACTAACATCTAACTTTGCCCGATCAAAAAAAAAAGTCCATTTATTTAATAAATCTAAATTTTCAAGAATATCATATTCCTGAATCATACTGTTTTTAACAGTATCCTTTAAAAGGAACAGATTCATAAGAATCAAATTGTATTAAATCATTAACCATATAACTTATATATACCCTACTTTTCATGGCTCTGATACCATATTAACATAAGGATCGTGCAAAAATCTATATCAATAGTATCCTGTGGATCTTTTACAAACACAGATAGGAAGTTACTGAGATTAATAATCTTAAGACTAATGTCAAGATTCTTCAAAACCAAAATTCTGACCTTTCTACTCGTCTTTCTTTTATTGAAAAAGGAAAAGGGAAAATCGAAGATAGTGAAACTAGCTCTAATGCTCTTTCACAGTTCTTAGATACTAGTAATAATGTAATTATTAATAAAAATCATTTATCTACTATTAACATGATTATATCTCAAAAATGGTATACTAAAATTTCTCTTCTTATAAATAATTCTTATAAGAAAGATTTTGTCGCTATGATTGATAGTGGTGCTGACTTAAGTGTCATACAGCTAGGAATAATTTCTACTAAGCTCTTTGAAAAGACTACTCACTCCCTTTCTCATGCAGGTGGAGGTTCTTTAAAAATTAATTATAAGCTTAAAAATGATTATGTTAGTGTTGATGGTTGTTGTATTTCTAATGACTTTCTTATTGCTGAAGACATTACTAGTCAAATGATTATAGTTCTTCCCTTTCTATTTAAAATTTATCCTCTTACCTTTGTCAAGAAGGAGGTATTACAGGTACTTATAATGGTAAACCTATTACTTTTAAGTTTATTAGTAAACATATTCATAAGGTTCTTAATTTGATTCAAAATCAAATTAACAATAAAAATTGTCAAATCAATTTTCTTAAAGATGAGCTTAATTCTATCACTATTAATGATAGATTAAAGAATCCTAAGCTTCGGGATAAAATCAAACTTTTGTATAATAAATTTTCTATTGATATTTGCAATGATTTTCATAATGCTTTTTGGGATAGAAAGAAACATATAGTTTCTCTTCCTTATGAGGAAGATTTCAAAGAGAATAAAATACCTACTAAGTCAAGACCTTGTCAAATGAACTCTGAATATTTAGAGTTATGCAAAAAGGAAATATCTTTCTTATTACAGAAGAAGCTTATTAGTCCTTCTAAATCCCCTTGGTCTTGTACTGCTTTCTATGTTAATAAGCATTCTGAGCAGGAACACAGAGTTTCTAGATTAGTTATTAATTATAAACCTCTTAATAATGTTTTAAAATGGATTAGACATCCTATTCCTAATAAGAAAGATCTTCTTGACAGATTAGTCAATGCTCTTGTTTTCTCTAAATTTGATTTAAAATTAGGATTTTGGCAAATTCAGATTAATCAACCTGATAGGTATAAAACTGCCTTCAATGTTCAATTTGGTCATTACGAATGGATTGTTATGCCTTTTGGTCTTAAGAATGCTCCTTCAGAATTTCAACAAATTATGAATGATATTTTTAATTCCTATAGTGATTTTATTATTGTCTATATTGATGACATCCTTGTATTTTCTAATGATATTGAAATACATTTTAAACACCTTGATATGTTCAAAAACTTAGTCATTAAAAATGGTTTAGTTATTTCAAAACCTAAAATGGTTTTATTCCAAACTAAAGTTAAATTGCTTGGTCATATAATTGACAAAGGTAATATTATTCCTATTCAACGAAGTATTGAATTTGGTAATAAATTTCCTGATATTATAACTGATAAAACTCAGTTGCAAAGATTTTTAGGAAGTCTTAATTATGTGTCTTCTTATATAAAAAATCTTGCTGAAGATTCCGATATTTTATATGATCCTTCTCCTTGGAATGATAATCATACTAAGGTTGTTATTAATATCAAAGAAAATGTTAAGAACATTCCTTGTCTTATGCTTGCTAATCCCTTATGGGATAAAACTGTTGAAACGGATGCCTCATAATTAGGGTATGTTGGTATTTTAAAACAAATTAACTCTGATAATAAAATCGAATATATTATTAGATTTTATTATGGTAAATGGAATAATGCACAAAATAATTATTCTACTACGGCTAAAGAAATTTTGGCAATTGTTAAATGTGTACTCAAATATCAGGATGATTTATACAATAAAAAATTTACCATTAAAATTGATTGTAGAGCTACTACTTTTATGCTCTTTAAAGACTTTGAACATAATGTTTCTAAGCAAATGTTTTCTCGATGACAATCTCATCTTGCTTATTTTGATTTTAATATTGTATATAAGCAGGGGAAAGATAATCATCTTCCAGATTTTTTAACTCGTAAATTTATTTCTTCATGACAGTTATGAGCCATTCTGGAAGAGGTCCTTATTCCTCTTATAGAGGAAGAGGAGGCAGAGGCCCTCCTATTATACAACTTGGGAAGAATTCCCTTTACAACCAGAACATTTCTGGTATTGGTTCTTCTTCAAAAGGAGAAAATGTCTAAAAGGAATTCCAGGAGTTCCTTAAACAACGAAGTAGAAATGTGCTAATTGAGAACAATTCCTCAAAGCCTGATGATGAAGAATCATACTCTTCAGTTGCTAAAAAAGAATACAAATTCTTTGATTCTACTAAGAAAGAATTAATTCTTATTATTGAAGATGACGATGACAAATTCAAAGAGTCCCCATGGATTCTTATGGAAAAGTATTTTCCAAATTCAAATTGGAATGTGGAGACTTATAAAACCAGAGGATTTTATGAGAATATTCTCATTAGCCTCGGAAGTGTTGAAATTCAACATATTCCTCCAAAGAGTAAAATTATTAATTACTCTAAATTTATTATTAAAAAGATCATCTCCATCCAAGAATGGGAAACTTCACCTTTTATAGAAAGGAGCATGATCAATGAGGTCACACACACTACTTACCAGTACAATTACTGGGATTACTTACAAAATTTTTATAAGACTTTATTGTATCAGAATGCTAAGCATTCTCATACCTGGCTAATAAAAATTTGTGAAAATATTCGCAAGAATCAAATTCCTAATTGACTTTTTACCTAGTGGGGAAATTTTGGAGCATTGACAGATATTTTGCCTGAAGAGGTTATAAATCTTTTCGAAGAATATTCTATTATTTCTTCAGACTTAAAGTCTCATAATACAAGTGGTAAAACTACTTGTATATTTTTTGTTGATTCTGGAATCCCATGGGTTTGGAAATGGAAACCAGAGTTCGGTTATACTGAATATGGTACACCTTGTTTATGGAGAATCCATACAACAAGATTTTGGAATAACTTAAATGTTATTACTCCTGGCTCCAATGAGTCACCATTACAAGAAAATATTATAAGGATTAAATCCAAAATGGAAGAATACAGAAAAAATTCTGTTGACAAAACTTCTAGTTCTCTTCCATCATTCTCTGAATACTCTAAGAAGTATTTTGGTATATTTTCAAAGGAAAAAATTATGAATCTTTATATGGACCATATTAAAAATGATTTATTCAAGGATATTGATTTTTCTGATTCAAAATCATATGCTTCTATGATTTTCGGATTTGACCTTCAAGATGCTCAGGATCCAAATGAAGATGATCAAGAATTTTCTTTTCAAGAAAGTTTTGATCTCTTGAAGAATTCTCTTAAAGGAAAAATAAAAGAAAGTAAGTATTGATGGGATCTTATCCAAATGGTTTCTTTCCATCCATTTCAACTTATGTTTTAAAAACCGGAACTGGAAGTTGAGCCGACGACCCCCAAAAAAGGTTGGACCGGGGCCGGATCGATTGGATCGGATTGAGCCGGATTAAACCGGTGTAATGTCATAATAAATATTATATATATATATATATATAATTTTTAAATCCAGCTAGCCTCCAGCTTCACTTCTAAATTAAATCCCACTAAGGGATTAAACCAAGTAAAATTCCCCCTCCCTCAAAAGTCAAAACATCATTCTCGTTTCTTCCCATTTTTCTCTAATCTTTCCCCTAAAGTCCTAAACCCATTTACATAGAGAGGGAGAGAGAAAAAAACCATTAATGCTTGCTGCTCTTATCCTCTCCCTCACCGGCCACTGCCCTCCTCTCCATCCCCACCGCCCACTCCAACCGCCGCCCCCTCCTCACCACCACCATCAAGCAGATCTCCTCCCCCACCACCGCCGTCGGCACTCTCCGCCTCTTCTTCCACGCCGCCGACACTCTCCGCCTCTTCTTACACCACCATCCTCGTCTCCTCCACGCGTTTCGCCAAACTCAGAGTTGTACGCCAACATTATTGACCTTTTCCTGGAAAACGAAGTTGTATGTTTGAGTTGCAAGTTTGTGCATAGGCATACAAAGGCTAGAAAACCGGTGAAAAGTGAAACCTTTTTTTTTTAATTTTTTTGGTGAAAACCGGTGAAAACTGCCGGTTCATCGGTTCTCGATTTTCACCCGGTTTTTGGGGGGCGGCTCAATAGCGGTTCTAGGCACCACTATTGAGCCGTCTAACACCGATCGACGGCCGGTCGGACCCGAATTTTAAAACAGAGATTTCAACGGAAGGATGAGACATTCAACATGGAATAATCCGTTCTAGGTTATTCTACCTCTTGAGTGATACAGGAGTGCTACATTATAATATCTGGAGAACTCCTTCTGATATTTTCATTGATAATGAAAATAATGTTATTAAAAATAAGAACTATCTTAAAATTCTTAAAAAGAAGATAAGAGTTTTGGAAGAATGGATTCCATGGATTGAAGCCTCAATTAGAAGAAATGAAGGATGGTTTAATAATCGTCAACAATTGGCAGGATTTAAGGAGACTCTTATGCTCCTGAAAAAGCAAGCTTCTTTGATGGCGATTTAAATAAGATTTTGACTTAGCACATTTTTGCAAGATGTGACTACAGTACTTGACAAAATTAAATTTCGTCATTGCTTACATTAGCAGACAAAGAACTGTTCATGAATAGTAAAAAGCACTATTCACACTTTTTACTATTCACCTTTATTTTATTTTTGAGTTTGAAGTCCGGGGTTAATGTCCGGCTCTTTCTCCTCTATAAATAGTTTCGTTTTTCATTTTAGAGGCATGCTCGAGTTTAGACTCGCCCCCTCTTTCTCTCTCTAAATCCCTCTCTAGTGTGCAACCTTGTAACCTTGTAATATTATTGTTCATAAACTTGTTTATGCTTGTGGCTCTTTAAAGGTATATTGTTATTTAAATTTCTGTATTATAATTTTTATTTTATGTTAATCGCCGCCTCAATGGTCGGCTAGATTTCTTGTATTGAATCATGACCTGACTTAATTATACTCTACCATTATGTGCATTTGGAATTATATTCCTATTTTGATATGTAATTTGATATATCAAAGGTAGAGTTGGTTTAACCGGTAGATTTGAGCTTTTCAGTGATATTCATGAGTTAACCATGTGGGCTTGCCCTCTTTGCCGTTATGCCGATGAATAGGCGCAGACATTTGTGGGCGTTAAGCTTTTTCAGGATAACTCATGGACTATGGAATTTCTGAGTAACTTTCAATCTGTGTTTGTAAAAGATCCACATGATACTATTGATATAGATTTTTACACGATCCTAATGTTAATATGGTATATATATATATATTAACACAAGAAAATGTGAAAAATCAAGAAAATAAGGTGAAACGAGGAAATGATAAAAATTGCATTAATACATATTGTAACTGGAAACAACTGCTTTACAATAGAGTTATTTTACATATTGTAACTGGAAACATCTATAATTTACTAATCAACAAGAATCAAAACTACAACTAATTAATTTGTTTTCTCACTACTTTTTAAGTCTCTCGTCAAGTATTTTCACGCCCATGTACCTGTAGCACAGCCACATGAGAAGCATACAAAATTAATTACAAAAAATAAAAACAAACTTGTAATTGAATAGATCTAGATCCTAACTCCACTTTTCATGTTCATCATATATATTTATGCATACAGTTTTTATATTGAGCCGACGGTGGATTTTTAATGGAGACTAAGATTATCATAAACTATTTGTACATTATAACATAGTACAAGTAATTTATGTTTGATATTGATTTCCATAAAAAAACCACTTTCGAGTTCCACATCATTACTATACAGATATACACACATATATATGTAAATGGAACATATATAATATAGTGCCTAAATAAACAAAATTAGCTTCCCAACATCATGAGAGTAGCCTGAGGATTAGTTCTTCGACAAAAGTGGAGCCATCAACAACTCTCAAGGCATCAACACCTATAATCCGAATGTACGACCTTGCCAACGTGGCACCCCCCGTGATAATGCCATATTACAAAACTGTTCCAATGAGCGCATTAGCAGTCATGTTGAGAAGCAGTATTGTCATATCTGAAGGGAGAGAAGGACGACAGGACGAAGATTACTATATATTATCAGAATAATAAAATACATATAAAAATTTAAAAAGTTGAAAAATATATAACTTCAATTCAATTCATACAAATTTTAAGCTGGAATATTCTAATATTCACAATGCCACTCATGTGAATTATCATTTTAAACTATATATATAAAGATAAAAAAATACCTTTAATTCTGAACAAGATCTTATGAACAGAAGCATGCAGCATGACCGTAAGCCTCCTAGTATTGCCGTACTTCAAAAGATCCGCCGCCTTGTGTCGCCGCCCTTCCCCATCGAAAATGGTGCCGCCGACCTTCGTCCCGACCAAATGATCATACGTGAATCCATTGTACGGGTGCGCACCGGCCTCCAACAACCCATCCCTCACCGCCGATTGCCACTGCTTCATCGACGGCTCAAACGCCACCATTTTCTCCACCCACCTGCAACAACGGAGTTAGGATTAAAAAAATAGAACGAGCGGAAATAAATACACTAAAAAAATAAAAGGCAAAAAAAATAAAAATTCTCACAAATTGTGTCTTATGATTTTTTATCTGTTTTCATTTAGAGCCAAAATGTTAGGACTTTTAATTTCATTGAGATAAAAATTTATGTGAACCAAAATTCACGTGAATTTTTTTTAAAAAAAATATCACCATCATGCATATAAATTGTCATGATGTGCGTAGACATTACTAATCACTATTGTATATGCGAAAACAAGTATTTAATTTTAAAGGAAAAAGACATTTTTTTGTCCAATTTCAGGTGTTGGTTGTCTTTTTTGCCCTTCTAATTAGGACCTTTCTACTGTTACTCACTCATTCTCATCCCTTCCCCAAATTACCATTTTCTATCTCATTCCTTCCCATCAATCCCCTCCTCTTGATTCCCACTTGTCCCTCCCCAAATATGTCCTTGCTCTATTTTTTTCGTCTCCATTTATTGTTGCTTTGTTTTGTTTTTCGTCTTCGACGAGGTTCGAGCATAATTGAAATTTGGTCGGAATACGTTGTCCAGGGGAGTGGGGTGGTGGTTTTAGACAGAGGGGAGGATCCAATTTTTAAATCCATTTTTTTTTTCTGAAAGTATGCAAATAGAGAGTAGACATTAAGGATAGTATAGTTCACAAAGGACAAGAAAGAACATCGTTCAGAAATTCGACAAAGAAACCAATACACTTAAAATTGGAATGAGATCACCTATTCCATAATTGTTGTTTCACTTTATATTTCATAATATGGATGGATAACATGTGGAATAATAAAAAATATCTAACGAATCACCATACCCATACCGTGAATCCATGTCTTAAAGATAAAGAAGGGTGAAACACCAATGAAATACGAAAAATTGAAAAGAGGAATCGAACCGCTTGAAATTGAGCATTTTGGTATATTTTCTCATTTTTAAACCAATCACCGTCTAAACTCATTAATTGAAATTTTAATCAGTTAAAAAAAAAAGTTAAATATTTTAATTTTACAAATAAATAAGTGAAAATTTGTGTGGCTTATGATTTTATGCCAAAGAGATATATTGAGTCGTTAAAAAAAAAAAAAAAAAACCATACTCCACCCTCACCTGTATGACTCATTGACCAACGCGCCGTCCCAGCCAGCGTCGCCGACGTAGCGGGCGTCGGCGCGTGTGTAGAGTCCGGCATTGAGGCAGGTGCCGCCACCGAGCACGCGCGCGCGTGCGTTGATGACGCCCTCCTTGGAGATGAAGCGCTGAGAGGGGGACGCCGGAGTGAGGTCGGCGAGGGCCCGCCCGAAGGCGGCGAGGTCGGAGATGTTGGCGTTGCCGTACGGAGAGCCGCCGCGCTCCAGGAGGAGCACGGTAGCGTTCTGGGAGAGCGTGGCTCCCCCGATGATGACGTAATCGTAGTAGGAAATGGGGTGTGCTGACGTGGCTTCATGCATGAAAGTGTAGTTTGGTGCTGCACAAAAATTAAAAATAAATATACTACTATATAAATTCACTCTTTCTTTTATATAAAAAAAAAAGGATTGAAAATGTGTCACCTTCATCAGATGAAGAGATGCCATGAATTAAGGTCAGAATTGCAGCAAAAGAAAGACAGATTATAAACCCGGAAGCCATTATTAGAATTTGCTCAAGATTTGGTTATAAATATTAAGCTCTTGTGAGTATATATATATGTGACGTATATGTGAATTAAATGAGAAATAAATTGCATGCCAACAATTTAGAAGGCAAAAAGAGCTGAGAGTGAGAAGATTCATGAGCTACAAAGTAGTAACAGCTCAAGAAAATGCAGACCTTGTGAATTAATAATTAATATTGCTAATACTAATGCTATTATGCTAATGCTATGCTAACTAATAGGTAGCAATTATATAGTGCTTATAATTAATTATACTATAATCATATGTCACGCGCGGATTAATTAATCACATGCATGGATGCTCAAGTTATACATATATAGTTACATGAATTTGGAAACCCTTGAAAAAAATAAGTCATGTATGCATCCAAGTACAACGTGCATTCATAATGTATTTTAAAAATGTGCAACTTGTTATACCGAAAGGTGCAATTTGTCTACACTGAACTGTGCAACTATTAATATGTGAAAATAGTTGTACGGTTCAGTGTAAACAAATTGCATCTTTCAGCATAAAAAAATATTACATGGTTTTAAAATGTACTATGAATATGAAAAAATAGTTACACGTTTTAGTATAAATAAGTTGTATATTTTAGTAAAATAAGTTGTACGATTCTAAAATAAAGTATAAGTGTAAGGTGCACTGAATGCGTAAAAGATTTAGCCATCTATATTAAAAACTGCCCAAAACCGCATTGGTTGTTTTATATAAAAAATCGCGGTTTGAAATTATACAATCAACCGAACCGCATGTAACAATGCAATTTGAATTTAGCCGAAAAATCTGCAAAACCGCACCGTGGACACCCCTACTTAAAACAAACTGCTGGACGAGATTCTTTTTCTTTATTAAATTAAATATCCCTTTTTGTTTGGGCGAGTGCCAATCTCCTAAATTTTTTCAATAAGTATGCAGTCGACATTACAAAAATGTCCTTGATTTTTTAACACAACATTCATTTATATTAAAATTTTAATTACAGTTTATGATTAATCGGTGGGGATGGTTTAGTTGGGAGAGCATTAGACTGAAGATCTGAAGGTCACGTGTTCGATTCATGTTCACCGCATTATCAATTTTTTCAATTGAAAGAGAAAAAACAACCATTCATAACTTTTGGTGAACTATCAATTTTTTCAATTGAAAGAGAAAAAACAACAATTCATAACTTTCATTATTTTTTCAATTGAAAGAGAAAAAACAACAATTCATAACTTTCATTTTGGTATTCAATTTTCAATTTAGTTTAAAAGGTTCATCTTATTTATTATTTAATTTGAAAATATATAAACAACTCAAATCACAACCATTCATAACTTTTTTTTTCAATTGAAAGAGAAAAAAACAACCATTCGTAACTTTCATTTTGGTATTCAATTTAGTTTAAAAGGTTCATCTTATGTATTACTTAATTTGAAAATATATAAACAACTCAAATCACCAATTATAAATTATGTTTCATATATCATATTCAACCATTTCATTCATTTTCAACCATTATCAATACTACGTAATTCACTTCATCCAACCAAATGCAAACACACCACTTGTATATGGAACATGATATTGGAACTGGTTTTATGTTCATTGATAAGTACTTGAGCCTAATGCATAAATTACAAAATGGCAATATTGATGTGCAAATTCATTTAACTTGCAAAAGAAAAGAATCTTAGACAAAATGACATTCCATACTGGAACCAAGATTTCAAAATAAGCCAACCCATTCCCATATCAACATGTTTTATAACACTCCAAAAAAGAAAAGGAAGAAAAAAGAAACTCTCTAAAACTTGGGAAAATGAAGTGTTTTCCTTCATAATTTACAATCACTCAAAACAGTAGAAAATCCAAAATTTATGATCACAAAAAACCAATAAAGAATGAAGTAACAATTAAATTTAAGTTGAGGGGGGCCTATCTAGAATAGATAGTGAAGGAAGCTTTTAAGGGGTGTTTTGAAACACTACTTTTGCTTAAGAAGCACTTTTTTTTTTTTTTGAGCTGTGTCACACCATCTTTAAAACAAAGTGCTTCAGACGGTTTCACTATTGTTTCGAAACAGGCACTTAGTAGAGAGAATTGTAGGTAAGACAAGTGGCAATAATGGAACCTACACAAATGAATAGAGAAGGAACGAGGGTCATGTTCAACAGATGTTTTTGCCCCATTAGACCAGCTAAGGTGATCGTTGCATCCGCAAACACCCGAGCAAGTGTCCCAGCTTCCGTTGACAAAAGGCCGCCGTTGTAGGTCCCACGAGAAAGCCTGGACGACATTACTCTCGAGAGCAATGACAGGTTTACCCCTGTGATATAACCGTATTACATCATTTTTCAGTATATATAGCCAGATGGAATTGTTCTTTGGTATTTTTCCAGTTGTTGTGTATTAAAACGAAGGAATTTTGTCAATTCAGGGCCTCAAGTTAGTAAAACTATCATTTTAGGACCTGAAAGTTGGGAAACTATTAATGTGGGGCCTGAAAGATTAGTATCTATCAAATTAGGACTTAGAATTAGTTTGACATCTTATAATTTATTTTCTTATATATTAATGCACATAATTATTTATCCATTTCTGTTTTCTTTTCTTATTTTTCTCACTCACGTGAAACTAATATATCTTTTATTTTTTAGAATTGTGATTTATATAAATATTAGGGATAACTAGAAATTATAAGATGACAAACATGGCCTTAAAATGTCTAGTCTTAAGTTGATAGTTTCTATTTTTCATACGTATAATTGATAGTTTTAGTATTTTCCAGGCTCTGAATTGATAAAACTGGTAACTAATAATAGAAGAAAATAGAAATTGCACCTTCCAATACTTCGCAAGCCACAAACATGATGAGGCCAGAGCAGACATATTGCGGTATAGAGTACGGAATTATAAAACTGAAGCTGAAAAGTATACCCAGGAAGACTACAATTTCAGATACCAGTAATATTTGCCTGCAAACACATTGATGAGAAAAAGTCATTAGTAGGTGGTCATAACAACCATTTGCACTCAAAAGCACTTTCTGATACACCATGAAGTTGAGTTGCTATGATTCAGTACATATAATTCATCATTGAATCTAGGATAATAAGAGTGTGATTAAATACAAATTTTATTATTTTCTGCATTCATGGAAAATACGAATAGTAAAGACGATGATGTAAGAATGAAGCAAAGCATGCTTTCTTGAGATTTTTGTACAATAATGAAATAAAATTTCATACGATTTAGCATATAGGAAATAGTGAGGATATAGGAAAATTCTCATAAGCAAACACACAAGACTCTATTTAGCATAAAATTATAGAACTATTAGAACACATAAGTGATACATTGTGGAACAATTATGAACTATAGAGTAGCTCGAGAAGCACAAATCACGCACCAACATACATAGAACTCAAACTTACTAAAGCAAGAATTCTTTATTACCTTATGACACAGAATTAGTTTACTAGAACATCAATAGAAATAGAAATAAGACAAATAGCAATTTCAGAGATCTTGGCGTGATTTTATATATAAGAAATTACCTGTCCTCGTACATATTGCTTATGTAAGTACCAACAATAATGTTTACTGGAAGAACGGTAAGACCGAGGCAAGCAAGAAAGACTGAAACCGAGCTAGTCTTCCAACCAAAATAGTAGGATGTCACAACACTTGATTCTGAAAGTAGAATTTCCATTGCATACTTGAGCATAAAGTATATCAACAACTGAACCTGCAAAGAGAACAAATTGAACACTATATGAGATTAGGGAACATGCCTTAAGCTGTACTGTAGATAAAATAGATGTTTTGAATATAGTCAGATAGAAGAAAAGTTAGCTCTCAGGTTTAGGCATTATTATCCTTTACATGTCATAAAAAAACATAAATGGAAAAAAAAAATGATATTAAACAAAGAAAGAATTGCTATTCCCCCACTTTCAGATCATAGAACAGCGGAAACATTAGAAAGTTTCCAAGGGTTCTCACATAGATTTATAAACAAACTTATCTGTTTTTTAGCTTGCCTCAGTTCTTATTATGATGCCTATGAGATTGTTCCATATTACACTTTGTTGAATTCTAAAAGGATGTATAATATGGATTTTATAAGAATGTGGTGCAAGCGTGCAACACTTAAAATGTATTACCTTTACTGAAGGGGTGAGCAACCGATAAGCTTCTCCTAGTGAATTAGCAGTTCCCCGAGATTCCTCTGGAGCCTCTTCACTCCCATCATCATCTGGATCGTGTTCCGTCGATGCAAGTAATGGCTGTGCCAGTCCCTTCTCTAGCTTATCATTTTGGGCTGTTAAAAACCAATGGAATATCAGGTTTAGAAAATGCGGGTATGCATGGTCTGGATTTCTTACAACTTAACATGTATCCAATCCTCATATAATATGCCCCCCAGACCACCCGAGAGATAATAAAAGTTTTAACTTTACCAAGTAAATCTTATGATTTAAAGTATAACATTGTTAATAGTCCACCATGTAAAGCTGTACATTGTCTAGATAAAGAAGTGACTCCAGCATCCTCCTGCTTAATGGATATAGTCTAGATTTATGAGCCCTAGTTGAATGAAAGTTCATAACACAAAAGACGGACCTAACTAAGGATGCGACGAGTTAATTCTTCGAACCCAATATTCGCTGTACTTCCTCAAGATAAAACCTTCAAATTGTTTTTTAAATACAAATATAATACTCCCTCCGTCCCATGATTATCTTATTTGGACGCCCACCCAACAATTTGAGCACTCCAAAAATAGTAGACCCTCTACAAACTTCATCCTCACAATATCCATGATTTAACAAAAAATGCCATTGAAGTGGGCCCTCACATAAACCCAGTCAACCAATTTCTACATTAAAGGTGGACGAATTGCCCTGCATAAAGCAACCCAACAAAGCATAAAGTGCACTTCTCTTATTTTGGGTGCACAATTTAGGTTGCAAATAATAGTGGAACCGAGGGAGTAATATATTAGTTCTAGCTGAATTTTTCATTTTCTTTCACCCTCAGGAGATCGCATATTCGGTTATTACATATCAATTTTTTCTATCCAAGCAGAGAGAAAAAAAAAAAAAAGATGCACCAGAAAAAAATATCAATTAATACATACCAGTACTAGATTCCTGTGCATGTTCAACTTCGGTCTCACGAACAGGTTCTTTGAATGAGAACCACAACCATACTAAGTAAATCAACCAAGCGATTGTCATTACCCAACCCGGCAATGTGACTTGATTAAATGTGATACCGAACATCTTGAACTTAATTTGGAGTAACCCAGCAAGTGCGGGCCCACACGCCATTCCCAAAGCACTAGCACTAACAAAAGCTGCGGAAGCCTGCATCCGGGTTTTAAGTGGAACACAGTCACTAATGTAACGCCGGTTGACTGCCCTCGCAGAACCCAAACTGCAAGTACATGAGGATGCATCAAATTATCAAACAAGATAATTTTAAACAGAGGTACAGATAAACTAGTTTTGCATAAGCTATCCTTAAATTTTATTCAACTGGAAGTTATTCTTATTCATTGTAATATATTATATGTTAAGGAAACCAGTAGTTAGTTGAATCTGATAAAGTGAAGGCAGGATAACAAAAACAAAAAAAGAAGTATCAGCACGAAATGGATTTTCAGACCAGCATAGTAAAAGAATCAAAGATCTCAACACATAAGACCAGCATTAGTATGTGAATAATGTAAACATTTTGCAAATGTGCTAGTCAATTGAAAAAAAAATGAAATAAAATAAAAAAATAATGTCATATGAAACATACACATACTTAATCTAGCGGACCAAGCAGACAGATCAATCACAAGTGAAACAACAACACACCTTAGACATTGAGCAAGAGAAAGGTGCACCTACCCACAAAACACTCGGCCAAGCAAAAGTATTGATAAGGAGTTGAAGTCATAGGCCAAGGCATACATAGAGTTCCCAATTATAAGAACTATGCTGCTAAAAATCAAAGGTCTAAAGTACGACTTGTTCGACCAAGCGCTGAAATACACAGAAGAAAATACTTGTGCTACTGCCATTGCCCCAATTACAACACCGCATACCGTTGCTGCTGCACCAAGGCTCATAGAGTAGTCATCTGCTGTGGGAACAATAATATATGTGTTGACCATATAAAGAAAAGTGTTGACCAAGTTCAAAAGAAGTGACATGAAATGGTATCTCTGATCAGCATGCTCATCAGTTTGAGAAGGTAACTCTTCATGCATGATAAGTGCATGTTGGCCCAAAAAGTCGAGGAAATTTGTTGAGTGGGTTAATCTGTCCACAGCTGATGTTAGTGCGTCAACAACCGGTTCCTGAAAAACCATTTAAAAGAAATGAATGAATAATTTTAATATAGTAAGCTAGATATACTGAAAGATGCATAATATCCAAAGTTAGACGGATCTAGGACTTCAATTTAAGGGAGGCGAAACTTATTATATTATAATATCACATATAGTTTAAATTCAAAGGGGGAGAATGTCTAAATAATTATTTTTTTACATATATAGTAGAAAATTCTGAAAATCCAATGGGGGCGACTGCAACCCCCCCTCCCCCTCCTAAATACATCCCTTGAGTGATGTTTGTTTTGGGTTTTTAAAACCAGGATTTGAGTTTTAAAATTTACAATTGGTTCTAGTTCGGGATTTTAAAATCTGGTTTTAAAAGACCACCACTACAACACCTATAAAACTACTAACACATTTCCCAATACAATCATCTCCTTACACTTTAATATATACAAATCATAATTCACATCATCCAATCATTACAATCACACTCAACAATAATATAATTTTACAATTTCATTCACTCTTACACATTGATTTCACATAAAGTTAAATCCACCATACTTAAAAACCCAAAACAAAACACACCTCACTGTTTATCATGATTTCAAAATCCCTCAGATTGCAAAAAAGGTTTTTAAAAGCCAGATAAAACCCAAAACAAACATCACCTTAAGAAAGCTGCCCAGAACAACGAATATACCTGGAGAGGAAGTGCAGGTTGATCATAAATTGATAAGTAGCTTCCCTGGCGATCCTGAAGATCTGAAAGATTGCGAGATATAGCTCCAACAACAGCTCCTAAACCCTGCAGTAACCAATCAATCAATATTATTTATAGTTTTCCTTTTTTTGTTTTTTGATAAGATATTACTAGCCTCATTTTTTATGACGTTGTGGTTTTATAATGCTGGAATAAATTATTTGTAGAAACCAGAACGTCATAAAGACATCAGACAAGGACAGGAAAGTTGAAGAAGTAAAATCATTTTTCATTTAATATTACCACATGCTTGAATACTTGCTGAAGCTGGGAATAAGGATGATTAGCCCGAGTTTTCACATAGTAATCAGTGAATTTGTACCCAAACCGCTTATCAAATTTCTTAAGGATCTTCCTCAGACCAATGGCATTCATTTCCACAAAAAAGAGAAGCTTTAGGAGATCCTGCCCAACTGCCCTATAAGCTTCCCGTAGCTCAGATATTTTGGATATGTCAGGCTCTTCTTGAAGAGCTTCTTGTTGTTCATTCAACTGGGCAATCCTGCTTGAAAATAGACCTTGTTGTTCCAACATAAAGAGAACGATCTTTTCTATCTGCATTTATAGGAAGGGAATTATACAAATTTCATTACGGAAAACTTAGTGCAAACAAATCTCTTGAACTTGCTAAGATAAGCAGGAAAATAAATATTTTTCCCACTAGAAGCATAATGTAAACATAAATCACAAATGTAATGTCAGACTAGTCGCTTTCTCCAGAGTATTTGTTGGAACACTCTTGCGTTTATTTATGCAGACCTAAAATTAAATAGAGACACCATAAAAAAAAAAAAACAATAACAATTAACAAAGATCAATGCCATTTGATAGATATAGATTCATTTTTCTAGAAACATGTATACCAAGAAGAAATAGAAAACAAAAACCATAAGAACTTTTCCATAGTTATAGTTCTTCTGTTGTTCTTCATCGACATAAATTTCAACATTGCTTTTCTAAGATAACATCTTTCTATACTGGAGCATAACAGGCACCTTTTGTAACAATTCAGCACCATCCCAAAATGATAAATATAATTAAATTAAACTATACTCAAAAGAAGAAGATTGAAAGGGCAATGCTTATTTTTTGTGATATTGAAATATTGATGGTTAAGTAAGTAAAAGCATGTCAGCAGTGAACGACACAATCCATTGCATCTTAAGGAAATCAACGCATCTGTTAACAAATGTTTACTACTTTATTAAAATTCTATTTACCTGGTTATCCAGCATTCTTGAGAAATCCTTTAGAACATGTCGACGATCCAGTGCTCCAGCTTCAATTTGATTAGCATACTGCTTCACCTTTTTCTTCATTAATTTGTAATTGATGTAGTATCTGCTCGGTACAAAAGTTAAGCAATTTATGTAAACACAACTACAGGCATGATAGGCATAAATCCTTTGTTGTCAATAAACATACATAGACCCAAAAAATTTTTTGTGCTACCACCTTACTCAAGCATATTAATCACTTTGTTGCACCTATGATATACAACCTTAACAATTCAGATCCACAACTGAGATGTTCCAAATAATCCAGTAATACCAAGAGATATCAATTCTTGGAGGAAACTGAATCGAATAGAATTGAATTAAATACTCATATGGTGCATACCCTTGCCATTCTTCGATTTGTCTTTCCTTCAACTTTTTCCCAAATGCAACCATCTTGTCTGAGGTAAAAAAAAAAAAAAAAAAAAAACAGCATGCAATTACGTTAAATTACAGTTTTGATAATTCTAATAGATGCCATCATAGTTTTTTGAAATGAAAGTATCATCATTTTCAAACAATCTGATAGCTAAACAGAACTAGTCACTCCACAACCACAAATGTTAGCAAAAGCAATTCTTAAAAAAAGAAGTTCACAAATATGACAAAATATATGATCATTGTAGTCAAGCCTCATGTTACCTACTCATTCAAACTATGTATGCTCATATGCATGATCACGATTCACAACTGACAGCTGCACGAGTTCGAGATTGTAGCTTTCTGATCAGGACATGCCAAGCCAACAATACTCACCAGTGAGAACTCGGTAGATGTTTAAAATGTATCACAAAAACAACACCTAAAAGACTTCTTCCAAACTTCCTCTTAATTCCGGAAAAAAAAAATGAAAAATCAAACTAGTTGAAGAACTTGCTTCACAAAGTTGCAATGTTCAACCTCTACATATTCTCAGTTGCAGAAAGCTGACTATATATATATACAAAAACACAAATACTCACATATGACTTCTCTTTTTTGTTTTCTTTTATTGGATAAAGGCAACAATTATTGTGCAGCTACGATCTATTCTGATTCTGCCCTTCCGTGTGATGCAAGAGCTAATTTAGAAGAAATCTCAGTTTAGAATATAAAAACATTTCCCACACCTATTCTCGTTTGAATTAAAAAAGGGCACGTCCTTAGGGTATGGCTGTCAAAAGAGATCTCAGAAAATAGTTCAATCTATTATAAAAGTTTCAGCACGCCTATGTTGGACATAAAAATTAGACCATACCAGAGCAAACAAACAGATGAATCAAACAAAATAATATTCAGGCTCATGGTTACTGACTCTGTCTGTAGACTTGTCTATTACAAACATTATTGTGCATTTGAATTCCACTATGGATAATAAAAGTCGCATTCAAAAGGGTGTTATACTTTTCTTCAACATAAACCACACCAACTCAAAATTACTCCCAATCCCATCACATGCCCCACACATTCATATATTCAACAATAACATAACCTAGAATACAAAATTGAGAAAAAATCGATATCCAGAACGTTACCAAACCATTTCATGCTCCAACCTCATTAATTCTAATACACATGCATATGCGAGTCTATACCACACGAATGCAACAGAGTATTCTTCCAGCAACCAAATGAAACAGAATACATTACCGGAGTACTTCTCCGGAGGCCGGAATCGGAAGCGGCGAGATTTAGATGAGCATCAACAAACGAATATTCGGATTCGCGCAAAAAAATTAAAAAAAAACGATTTCTCTGGATTCGGATCTTTGATCGAGATTCGGAATACGTTAACCGAATTCAAGGAGCTGCGCAATATGAATAGAGGTTGAACGGAGAGCTAAAATACACACAGGGCATATATACACGGTTTTGTGCGTGTTTGTGAGTGCAAGTGGCAGGAAATATAAAGGGGTGGAAAGTAGGAACTTTGCACTTCAGAGCTCAAGTATATCTGGGGTCGAATTTGATTGACTATGCATTAATAATTACTTCATTTTTTAATGATTGGTGTGAGAATGAGAATTTCACCGTCCACTGTATGTTGATGTGTACAAATTCATATTAACATGGACCTATAGTTAATGAGGGAGGCACATTTGGGTGAGCTAATCTCACGAGATAAGACGGCATGTAATTTGGACATAACGTTTTAATATTTTAGAAGGAATGAACGTTAATTTGTGTTAATTTATATTTTGTCTTATATATAGCGTCTCATATGAATTTTTGTCATAATTAATTTAATGTCGATTAACAATATAAAATTTATTACAGTTTTAATATTAAAAAAATTATTTTATTCTTGTGAACCAAATCTAAATGTGAACTATAAAAATTATCATTGTTTTAAAAATATTTTATTTTCAATTAATGATAATTTTGGTGCATAAATGATAATTTTTGTACATAATAGTAATATTTAAAAAAAATAGAGTTGTTCACATATGTTTTTGTCTTATCTTTATGTCAACTCGTTTCCAAATAAATTATTAATACATATATAGATATTGATTTTTACTACAAGAAAATTGACTATTATAAGTGATAACAATATCTTATTAAAGTTTTTCTAGCTAAAAGTTTTTAATGACAGGAAAAGTCTTTAGTTAAAGACACTAAGGGCATGATTGATATGACTGAATGAAATTACGGCTGAATGGAATGAATTAATGAATGGAGGCATGAATGGAATGATATAGAAAATGATCATTCTTATGATTGGTATGCCCTATGAATGAAATATAAGTATTGGTGAATCTGTTTTAAAATTATTATTATTAATTATACTTTAATATTAAAATTATTATTGATTATTATATATATTTTTAATATATTATTATTTTTAGATTTTTAATATATATTTTTTAAAATAATATTTTTTATAATTACAAAAATAATATTATTATTGTGTTTATTATAATAATATATAATTTTAGTAAACACTAGCGATGTACTCCACTTATTCTTTCGTTGTGACTTCACTCGGAGTATCTGGCGGAGGACGAGTTTAGCTGGTTCAATTTTCTCTCTAATCAACCCTTGCACTCAACTGTGGTTCAAGAAATTGGTGGAGCAGAGGGATTTTGATTTGGAACTCTTCGACATGCTCGCTTATTTCCTTTGGTTTCACAGAAATAAGGTGTTATTCAAGGGAACTACGGCTGATGCTTTCTCCTTGATTGCTTTGGCCTCTCATGCTCTAAAGGATTATCGCGATGCAAATAAATGGCCGGTGAGAAAGGCTCCCTCATTGATTTCTCACTCTTGGCTCCAACCCCCGGATGATTGTTTTAAGGTCTTTTTTTACGGTTCCATTTCGGCCAGCAATTCGTGCTCAAGGAGCGGAATTTACATTGAGGACAAGAAAGGAGGTTCATCTTTGGCTCGAGCTGCAGTTTTTCGGCATTAGTGATCCACATCTTGCAGAAACTCTGGCACTCCGGGAATGTTTGATCTCTATTACTCTCCTGGGAATTGGGCATGTGGCGATTATTGACGACGCCCAGTTTGTCAGCTTGGAAGCGTTGGGAGAGTCTTATTGCCCGGCGAACTGCATCCCGATCATGGAGGAGGTTCGAGATCTCATCAAGACTACCCTGTGTCTTGGACTTTTTTGGAAGAGGTGTGCTTTTAATCTTATAGCTCATGAGTTTGCTCACTTTGCTAAGTCTCTTTCTGGTTGTAATCTGTCTTGGTCGTCCCCTCCAAACTTCCTTGTTTCTATCAGTACTGGCTGATTCTAGTGTCTTTCCGTTTCGAAAAAAAGTTATTTGAAGATAAAATAAAATTAAGGGTTTTTTTTGCAACTTTAATACTTATTGAAGGGTCCATCTTGAAGGGTCCAAACTTTAATCATGACATCATACCGATTCGTCCGTTTGAATGACGGTCATACCCGGTTGAACGCGGTAAGCTCTAAGACTTTCCGGGTCAATATCTACTTTTGCTTTTAAAAACATAGATATGAACTGGAAATTTTTTTTATATAGAGGTGAAATATTAATTAATACTATAAATGAAACAACATTTTCATGCACTCGACCGCTACGGAATATGGACAAATTCAAGATAAGCATTTAATAATATTTTATAAGTTTTAATTTCTTAATTTTTTATTCTAATATTACAATTATATATTATATTGAGTGGAGACCGGCTGTGTTTGCTGTGGACATAGCCAAAACCATGGCGATGAGGAAAGGAGTGGAGGTGGCACATAATTTTGCTGCTTTTAGTTTTCAGTACACAAAACCTTTTTTGTCTGAGGTACTACCATCTATTTTTTAGACTGATGTTGCTGCTGATTTGACTACTTAATACGTAATTTCCTTTTCCGGTAAAAAAAAATCTTTTTGTTAAGTATATTTTATTATATTGATATTTATTTTGAATTGTAATTTGTAGAAATTTATTTATATATTATGGAAAAACATATTTGGATAATGTAAATTTATTATCATTATTTGAAAAAGATTATTATATAATATGATGAATTTTAAATTAGAATCCACATAATTTTATTTCAATTAAATAAAATATTCATAACATATTTAAAGATACGACTTGTTGTTAGCTAGAATTATTTGTAAAATATTATTTGTATATACAAATGTTACAAAAGGAAGGCATTCACATCATCGATTTTTAGTTGGCATGACATTCTTCATCATCACAATTGCAATCAACGATTTTTAGTTGGCATGACATTCTTACTCGTTTCTTGTCATTGTTTTTCCCTTTGGTGTCACCTTCTCTTTACAGTATCACACCTATAGACACTGAATATTACGTTATAAGAAACACAGTATGACTTAAATTAAGTGTATGGATTACACTATCACGTGTTAATGAATTTAGTAGTACATCATAAGTCAGTATTACATCGTAATTCAAATAATATTATATCATAAGGAGAACAATTTTACATCTTCAAGCACATAGTAAGACAAACAATATTACATCTTCAAGTACATATATTTTAAGACAGGCAGATACATTCTCTGATAAGTTTGTTCCTATTTAAAATTCATAATGAACAATCATAAACGCCTTCTACTTTGGATTTCAAATAAGTAACTGGAGTAGTATTACATACAAAATACAATAGTATTACATGAAAAGTATAACAATATTGCATTCAAATTATAATAAAAAAGTAAAACTTTGAAGAATATTAAATGCAAAATTGAGACAGTATTACAAGCAAAACGTAGCAGTATTAAATGCAATAACATAAAAATATTATATTAAAAACATAAGAAAAAAGTAAACAAGAAAAGCGAGACTCTGATTATCATGTTCTGGACTAGACTTATAAGATCATCAATCAGTTGTACAAAAAAAAAAAAAATCATCAATAAATTTGGAAACAATTAATGATTCTTGAAACATTAGATATAGCAATTTCACCACAACTGAGTTGAATTCAGTATTTTTTCGAGGTTTCTTCTTCACCATTCACCAAAAAACTTGAGCAAAACTAAAATAAATGCTAAAACACTACCCAAAATTGCCATATAAAACATTTCTCATTTTTTTCTTGCATTTCAGATTCATATTTCCGTAGTAATTATCTAATATTTACATCTCACATATCAGTTTATAGAGCTCAAAACAGAGGAAAATAGCATATAATGTTCTAAATTTAGAAGAGAAATCAAATTGGGGGCTACCTAAATACATGTTGGCTGACTTAAGATATTTATGCTATTTAAACCTATGAGATTAAACCCGTAGCAAAATCATATAACACAAAACTGTTACCAAATCGGATACAACCGAAAACTCTAATACTCAAACATTAACACCATAAGCTCAAGACCATCAAATCCCAATTAGTTGTGAATCGAAAACCTAAATTATGATCACTACAAAATAACCAAACAAAAATCCAAAATATGTGGATTCACACAAAGAACTCTCACAAAGTGACGATAGAATGAATAGAGAATCAAACCCAATCATTACGAGAAAGGGGAAATGAAAGAGAGAGAGAGAAATAAATGTAGGTGAAGAAAAGCATATATCTAAAATAAATAAATTACAAACCTGTGTTAATCAAACATACGACATACGCCGACATTAGCGATCGCCATGGAAGAGGCGGCGTCGGCCATCGTCGTGGAAGAGGCGTGACGGTGGGGAGAGTTTAGGAACTGAGGATTGAGCGTGGAAACTGGAAAGAGAGGTTGAAGGTTTGGAGCGTGAATATGTGGAGAATTTAAGGAATATGGGTTTAAACATGGGACGAGTTGACCCAATAAATTAAAATGTGTATTTTTCATGTGTGAAAATTTTCACATAAGACTTTGTCTAAAACAAAATTGGACTTTGTAAAAAGCTGATGTGGTTTTGTAACATAGACTGAATAAGGTTTACCAACATATAATATTAAGATGTAGATTGATATAACTAATCAAATTCTTTTCTATGAAACTTAAATCCGAATAAAACAATTTCTTTTACCTAATTAAGCATTCTTTACGTGAAAAATCAAGATTGGCGGCCCCCACCTTCCGAGATGGTCGTTTTCAAAAGTATTTTGAGTAGCCCATGCGTGTATAATTATTTGCATAGGATTAAAATTCATGTAGATATTTTGCCGATAAAAGATTCGTGAAATATGACTTAAAATTGAAAATTTTAAAAATAAAGACAATATACTAGATAAAATAGAGATAGTATCATTTTATTCACTCAGACTAAACAATAATACACAATTTCCAATATTTTATATTTGTTATTAGAAGGACTAATATGCACTGAAAATGCAAGTATATGTGTTGCTTATAACAAATGTTTTATATTATAGTAAAATCAACTTGTGAGAGAGTTTTCCTATTTTGTCTTTGCGCGAATTTAAAAAAAATATATGTTCGACATAATTCGAGAGGATTCACAAAATTTCAACCCCTTCTCAATTTGCACTAATATTTCATGTAAGACAAAGTCTAGTATGCAAATTTGTATAGATACAAAAACTTTAATTTTCAACAAAATTCTATAATTGATGAATGTAATACAAAATTGAGTGGTTCATGGTTCACTCGGCCCGACTAGTTCATGGTTCATCCAGCTCAAATAGGTCATAATTTAAGGTTAATTATTTAGTGTTTAGGGTGTAGTTGGTTGATTTAGGGCAATTTTATAGATTTTCATCTATACAAATTTGAACACTAGACCTACTCTTCATGTAAAATAATTTACAATAGTGTCTATCTTTGCATAGCATTATATCTTTATATCAATCAACATAATATTTTGGGTGAGATGATATTATATGTGAAGTGAATTTTTATTTTAGTATATATTATATACACCTTGTGCATCATACACACCACTATTACTATTTCTTGTAAGAGCTAACAATATATTGCTTGTAAAATGTTAGTTCTTACGAGCAATAGAATAATGGTTTTGGTGCACAAAATGTATATAATACTTTGCCCTAAGCCTAAGTTATATTTATTTTTAAAATTGAATATGTTGGTCCCGGTGCAAACGAGTCTTACACGTGTATGGGGGGGGGAATACACGTGTTCAGTGTTTTTTAAAACTTTTTCTTACTGAGGTCAACTTGGGTCAGATAATCCTGAAGACTAGGTTCTGAGAAGCACAGATCTCTCTGAGTCAAAGTCTCATCGAGACAGTGATCCGAAAGTCTTTCGTAAAACCTCGAGATAATCCCAACCGAGTCACGGGTGTCGAGAGATCCGAGTTGCTTGGATCGATAACTAACTTCATGAACCCTCATAAAATACGTTCGGTTTGGTAACTATCTCGTTCTAATTACTCGATCTGTGAATGGTTGGCCCTTAGTTTATACTCGTTTTACGCTTTCTTTGAAAAAAGCTTCCCTTTATGAAATAGTGATTAGGGCGGATTCAATTATGCAACTTCAAAGTGGATTGATTCCAACCTGAATCTCGGTTGAAAAGTATGCTTTCAAAATCAAGTCAATGCAACAGATTAAGCATGAGATAAGGAAAGCAATAAACAACACAACAATTATAGTGGTTCGAGAGACTCAAGCTCCTCGTCCACTCTCTCCGATCCTCGGAGAAATTCACTAATCACTTCGAGCTTTCGACTACCTCGCGTAGTTTACTTACTCAACTTCGCCCCCGAGCTTTACGACTACTCCACGTAGTTTACTTACTCAACCCGACCTTGAGTTTTACGACTACCTCCGTAGTTTACTTACTCAAAACACAAACAAGCTTTCGGACTACCCTCAGCAGCTTACTAACTTCTCCTCTAGAGTTTTTCGACTACTCCGCGTAGTTTACTAACTCTTTACAACTCTTCTCACCAACAAACACACTCCAACTACCTTCTCAAGGGTTTGGGGTTTCTCGGTTGGTTTCCAATTAGGATGAGATATCCTTTACAATGAAGCACAATGCAAAGGGTTAGGATATCTCGACTAAGCTTCGGATAAATCTTATCAAGCTAGGATTAGTATAGTGAGCTCTCTTCAATATAGAAGCACTTGGGAAATTCTAAGTTTTTCGAGTGCTTTAACTTTTCTTGAGAATAAGTTTGAGCTCTTGAAAGGCGTATAAATTTCCGTAACCTTACAATGTAGAGGGTCACCAAGATTTATAGGCATACACCAAGGTCACTCTTGAAAACTATCCGTTGGAGATATAGGTTCGTGAGTTTCCTCTTAAGGTGTGTGAGGAACGGCTATATTTAGGGTTTGAAACTCCCTAACACGTTTTTAGGCAATAGCCTTTCATGCCTTGATCTTCACTTTTTGCGATCTGGAACTTTTTGTACATCGACATCTTTTTGTTGACACATCCTTTGTCGGTGTCGATATGAATGCGATCTTTGTCTTCTCCTTTTTGACTTTTGTCTCCATTTAAAAGGTAGACACCTTCAGCGGCTCTTTTGGTTACAAACTACGAGTTTGATATAACCTTAACAACACTTCCGACTTAGTTCCTTTTTATGCGCATTTGAATGTCTTGGGCAATATCTATTTTCTAAAGAATCGCGATCTTCTTCCGATGTTGATCCTTCCGGATAGATATATTGAGGTGCCTCGGAACATTCAGGTTTATCTCGAGCATTGATGACATTCTTGAGTCTTGATAATTCTTGTGCCCGATATTCTTGATCTTGATCTTTCGTCTTGATCTTGCGTCTTGAGTCTTACGAGTCTTGAGGTCTTCGAGTCTTGAGTCTACGAGATATCTTGACTAATACATTGAATCTTCATCTTTGAGTTTTTCGATTTACTCGGTATCCTCATCGAAGTCTTGATCAGATTTTCTTTTACAATGAGTCTTTAACCTATCTGAACTATATCTGCCGACTATACATTTTTTGAGATAACATCCACGAATATTCTAAAACCGAAATCCTGACTCAACTATCAAGATCATTCTGAACATGTCATACTTAGGAGTTTTGGGATCTAATCAAAATCATATATCTTTTATTAAATTCATCTCCCAACAATTTCCCCCTTTTTTATGATGCCAAAACCTATCTTGTTACAAACATATAACCTATACCCAGGTTTCAGTTTATCCTATTACAAGATTGGTTATGTCTCCTAACAATTTCCTAAATCAGAGAAACTCCCAACAATTTCAGAGAGTCTCCCAACAATTTAAATCATTCAACAATTTCTTCAGTAATGAATCTTTCTTAAATAGTTCATCACCAAATACTTAAACAATTTCCCCCATAACAACATACAATCAGTTCAGAGACATTCATTCAGGCATATCAAAATAAAAGACATGTAAATAAGATAATGAGATATTATCTTTTGAGCATAATGATAAATCTTCATTGATGATTGGTTTGAGTTACAGATTACAATGAGTTTATCAACAAAATAAAAAAGACACAAATTTAAAGATTAGAGAATCTTCTGAGTCTTCAGTCTTCAGTGTCTTCAGATTTTGGCTCTTCAATCTTCTTGCTCTTCAGTTTGTTATTTCTTCAACTTCATCAGCGGGCACCTCCAGGTCGAACATTCCGAAAAATCTCTTCTTGACTCATTTACATCCTTGATGATGTCCTTTGTTTCTGTTAAACCCAATGACCAAAGATCTTGAGCAATTTCTTGAGTAATGGTCTTCTCATTCACCAAGCCATTACCAAGTCTTGGAGGAGGATAGGAATATGGACCAAGGGGCTACTATCTGCACCTCTCCTTCATCCGCAAGGTTAATCCAGTTTTGGAGATATTTTGGATAGAAGGTTAGGAGATATTCAATGAATGCTTCATTCTGATCTGAGCTTTCCTCTCTCCACTCCCTGAGAACATCATAATAGAACCAGAAGGTTCTCTTGACCTCTTCCCACATATCGTTGAGTTTGATAGGCATCCATTTATCAACGTGGGGCCACTTCAGTGCTTTTGATGTCCCTTTCCTCTTGCTCGCAAACTTCTTGAATTCACTCCTTCGCTTCTGCTCTTCGTCTATCTTCTTTCTGATCACAGAAGCGCCTGAGACCGAAGCAGCAACTTTCTTAGCTTGTTCTATCTGGAGTGTCTTCAGAGCATCTCTCGTGTTGAAGACTTTCTTCTGAGGTTGAGACTCAGATTCTTCTTCATCTTCATCCAGAATCAGCTTTCTCTGGATTGGCTTAGAAGCCTTTGCACGCTTTCTTTCAGGTTGAACAATGCCCAAGGCTTTCCTATTCATAGGCAATTCAGCAGCAGCCTGGCTTGTTCCAACCTTTGCTCTAGCACTCAGTTTCTCTCTTGCAACATCAAGCATGGTTTGCTCAGAAACTCGAGTATAGATAGGCTTCTCTACCTGAGCGAACTTCAGCTTGTCAGTAGCTTCAACTTCTTTTAAGGCTTTGGATAGATTATACATTTCAGCATCTTTCCGAGCCTTCTTCTTCAAAGTACGTGCCAATAATTTCCTGAAGTCTTCACCTTCCTTTTCCCCCTTCTTGGCACCGTAATTTGGAAGAAGTCTGGAGAGTGCTGTGTCCATGTGATATTGCTCTTTGCTCACACAGCGAACCTCTCCTGCTATCTGATCTTGTTCGTCTTCCAGCCTCCTGTGATGGTTCTTGGCCACAGAAAATTCTTCAGATAAATGGGCAAACTGGCCAGAGAGTGCTTCTTTAAACATCTCTGTCATCTTGGTCATGAGCATTGAGCTCATTTCCTCAACAACAGATTTTATCATTACTTCATTCCTCTCTGCCAATTTCACCTCTAGAAATGCGAGGTTGACTCACGGTGTTTACGTTTCATTTCAAAGATCGAGCTCAGCCTTGACTCCCTCCAGCTTTTCATTCAGCTTATCTTCCATGGAGGTCATCTGTGAGGTCAGAGTGTTTTGGATTAGCACCAGCTCTGAAGAGTGACTAAGACTTTCCATCTTCTGAGCTTGGTTGGCCAATGTTTCTTCCATCTGAGCAATCTTGATCATCATTGGCTCAACCTTCTCAAGTTTTTCCATCAAGGGAGTGAGGTCGATCTCAGGAACATACGTACCTCTGTCTTGATTGATCATCACGAGCTTGACTTCATTCGAGCTCCGTCTCAAGCCGAGCCTCGGTCATTTATCGACAATTCAGAATTAAAGATAGACCTTTCAGTAACTTTGGCATAATTGTTAATAGTGCCAAAAGGTACCTGAAGAGTGCTAGCTTCAGTCTAAGGTTGACCAATTTCAGGTTGATCAGCACCAGAAGTTTCCTTCTCCATCTGAGACTGATCCTCAGCACCTCCCTGTTGGTCCCCATCTCCATCTTGAGATTTGTCTCCGCTGCTCGGGGCACCAATTTCAGTAGCTCTCCTCTCGGCTAACTTCCTCTAAACCAGCTCATCAAAATCGGAGTTTTTCATCCCGAGCTTTGTCCTCACGAACCACGAGAAGTCGGTCGGAAAAGGCTGTCTCCTCATTCCACCGATCTTCCCTCTGAAAGCAGCAATATCAAGCATCTCGAGAAGAGTCTGATTGAGGATGAACACAGTCGTCCTTAATCTGAAGAAGACATCTTGCAGATCAGGGTATGAGTTGAGCTCAGGGTAGTGGTCAAGAATGAACCGTTCCCACTTGCTCCTCCACTCGCCTTCTTCAGCCTCACCCTTCTTCCATCTCGGGCTCTCTGGTTCAGTTGAAGCATCGGCTGAGGGATCAAGTAGTAGATCACTCAGGAGCTCATCAAGAATATTACGCTCCACGAGTCTCAACGACCTCGATTGTTGAGCGATCGGGTCCTCGATTTGCATCCGAGTGGGTTACGAGGCTCGGTGGCATATCCTCGGTTTGACTCGAGTTGGCTCTTCTTTTGTATGCGAGCCGACACTTTTTCGATAGGAATCTCACGAGGGCTGAGTTCCTTTGAAAATTTCCTGAGAAATTTTATCTGAGCTTAGAGATGTCTCAAGCACCTCAGAGAAAACCTGCTCCTCAGTCTGTTCTTGTGCCTTAGAGATAACCTGAGCCAAAACTTGCAATGGTGAACTCGGCGGTTTGGCCCTCGGGTTGAATCTCCCGAGAATCTTCGCCATCTTCATCGGTGAGAACCACCAATCTTCTCGCGCTTTGGGGCAAGGTTCTTACGCTTCATCATTTTGCACCTGCTCCATCTTTGCCTCCAACAAAACCTTCCCATTTTTGGTTTGTTGAGTCTCTTCAGCGGCGAAGCAGACTTTAGGTGATTCTACTTTCTTTTCTCTCTTCCCCCTGATGGCCTGCTTCTTCACAGCAATGGGCTTGAAGAGAATTTTGGACTTAGGGAATGGGGTCGAATTGGCGAAGATATCCTCCTCCTCTCTGCACATCTCCAAAATATAAGCTATTTTGGTTGCATGGTGGATCTTGCCTTTTATTGAGATCGCCCCGTCAACCTTCTTCAAAACTTTGGTGCCTTTCACTCACCGTCTCGAATCAAAATTTCACCCGCGGTTGAAGTCGGTGGTGGGTGAGGCCTCTATCGCCGCCATCAATCTGAGCTTGAGTCGATCCTCAAAACTCCCCCATAAGACTCATGATGCTTTTGCTCACAATATCCATCAAAACTCGATATTGTGGCTTCAAGTGCCTTTTATGCAGTGTCGCCTCAAATTTCACAGGATTCTCAGCAATCCTATCTAAGTACTCCTGCTCTCTACCCGACATATACATCGCAGGATCCTCTCCTCTATCACAGAGCTCAAAAACATCATTCAAATTTTTCGGAACTATATACAAATCTCTCTCAAAATCGACGTATTTGGACGACCGCTCTAAATGTGATACAGTAATCTTATAATGTAAACCATCCTCTTCATCTATCTCCAGATTATAGATGAATTCGATTACCTCTTTTCGCAAACTCTTGATCCGGTTAAACTGCGGCGAGATGGGTGAGTTTAGCTTGATCGAATCATATGCGAGCCTCCTCTTACGGCTTTGAGTTGGTTGTCTTTGTCGAGTGAGACAACGAACTTCGTACCACGGCTTGTTGGTTTCGGCTAATCTCTCGAACAAGGTTGGGGCCATTTTAGAGATTGATTGGAGAAATGAAGATTTAGGGTTTGGGATTTTCTGGGCAAAGGGGATTTATTTGCAGAGGATTTGGGAACGAAGGGTTTGATAAAATTTTGACTTGAATGGCTTATTGGGGTATAAATAGTTTCGATATCGTGGGGAATCGCGTTGGTTAGGTGAAAAACAACGGTTGAGATTAATCTCCGATTAATTGGGTATCTGAACCAAGCGATCTCCAGAAAAGTAAGCCGCCTAAACATCCTCATTGGTCATTAATGTAACAGAGCATTAAATGACTGTTGACCTTCTTCGGAATTTAAAACGATCCCGCCCAAAAACATTCCTCAGGTGTTTTGTATTTATTGCGAATGATTACTGAGTTTCACTTAAGCAATAAATGAGTCGCATGAGTCATTACTTCTTCAGACTAATTTTCCTCTATCAGTCTTATTAGTCATCGACCTTGATAAAATATCGATTATAATCTCGAGTCTTGAATGGGTTCACAGATTCTTGAAATCTTGACCTTGAAGAATCTGAGTTTTCACGAGACTCGATTCAAGTATTTCCATTTTATCCTGAGCTTCTCAGTAAAATTCTGAGAAAACTTCATGCATCTGAAAACCTTCAATTTTTCAGATTTTACTCTATACACCTGGATCTAACATCCCTAATTCAACTGAAAGTTCCTGAAATCTTGATTCAGCCAAAGGTTTAGTCAAGGTATCAGCTCTCTGCTTATCAGTATGAATTTTCTCCATTTTGATGTCCTTTTTCAATATGATCTCTGATGAAGTTCCTTCTTCAGCTTGATTTCTCTTGAAGTTCATAAAGGAAATTCATCTTCCAACAATGACATCTCATTTCTTCTTTCAACAGGGCTATTGATATCTTCATTCAGTTCAGTGCCCTTTTCTGTTTTCCTGAAAAACAGATTAGATCTGTGGTACCCAATTGGTATAGGGTCCTATCTGGTTAGCTGTACCTTTCGAGAATCCAAATCTGCCTGACAACTCTAATCACTTTAGAGTGGCTAATTTGTCTTCCATAAACATCAACATACACATCTACTACTCTGGGTGCCTTAGCAGTTTTTTGTGTATGTGTGCTAGCCTTAGCATGAACATGGGCTTTTGAATTCTTCTTTGGTTCGGGGCCTTACATTCATTTGCTTTGGCTGTGCTTAACCGGTCTAAATCTTTGATGACTAGGGTTGGATAACCTTTACCCTTAGGCAAGTGGGGTTGGGTTGTTTGTCTTTGAAACTGGTCTTTTCGATTATCTTGAGGACTTGGTTTCTTCGATTGAGAATGTCTCTGGTTGAAGTGTTTCTCATCGAGGATTCCTCCGATGATTTAGTGTGGAGCCTTTCAGGTTTGCATTCTTAGCCTGAGGCTTTGAAGTACTTGCCTGAAACTTTCCAACTGATTGCTCAGGTTTTCTAGCCTTCACCTGAGGTTTGGGCTTTCTAACCTGATCATTCGGTTTTCTTCGAGACCATAGGTCCTTTTCCTTGTCTACAACCTTGGGCATTACTTGGTTTGAAGTGTAGGTGCCACTTTGGTTTTACAAAGATTGTCTTCTTTGCTACTTGATGCAAAGATTCGGATGACCTTGTGAGGTTCCCCTGGAATGTATCCCAATCCAGATTTTATAGTAGCGGATCTCGGTAACTCGAATTTCATCTATTACATTAGATGTATTATTCAATAGAGTTAACTTCTTACGTGCACTATCCTCACGATTCTGTAGAGTTTCATGCTTCTCGAGAGGTCATTGAACTTAGTCCCGATTATTTGAATCTCTTGGGTGGGATTTCTCTAGCTTTTTGATTAAGGTCATTATCAACTTTTCTTTCTTCGAGAGTTGTACTTTTGAACATCCGATTCATCGGTAGCTCCCATTAATTGAGAAGTGATTTCAGTATTGCTAGAGTCTTTCCATTTTAGATTTTCAGCTTTCAGTTCCTTATTCTGCTCTTGAGTTCTATTTAGCAGTCCTTGCAAAACAGCATAGTCTTTCATAAGATTCTCAAAAGAATCCATCAGGTAAAATTAGCTGTTTACAGTTGAACTTGAAAACTCTTGTGCTAGTGTAGGAGCAACAACAGAGATAGAAGAACTTACCTCTCCTACAGCCATGAGACAGATGCCATCACTGTCACTTTCTGAACACATTTCTTCTGAGGAGCTGGAACTTTCTTCAGATCCCTTTTCTTCTTGAGCAATCTCAGCAAGTGTATCCCATATTTCCTTTGAATTCTCACAATGAGAGATTTTCCTCATAACACCATCATCAATAGTGCTATAGATTGTATTTTTGGCAATATAGTCAAGATTGACTAACTTTCTCTGATCAGGAGTAAGTTGATCATCTGACTTTGGCAATTCAGTCCTGGAATCATTTCTCTCATCTTCTGTAACTCTGGGATTCACAATATTGAATTTGAATGGTCCTTCAGTAACCACTCTCCACATTCTCTCATGCTTATAATACAAATGAGCCTGCATTCTTAATTTCCACAAATCATATTTCTCAACTGAGAACATGGGAAGTTTTTTAGAAGACATTTTATCTGATCTTTTGAAAAGAAAAAAATTCAGCAAATAAGATCAGTTCAGATAGACCACAAGTAATTTTTGAAAATAAAACTTTGGTCAACAAAGCAGGTGGTCAAGTTGAACCACTGCTCTGATACCACTTGTTGGTCGGTGCAAGAACGAGTCTTACACGTGTATGGGGGAGAATACACGTGTTAGGTGTTTTTTAAAACTTTTTCTTCGAGGTCACTTGGGTCGATAATCACGAAGATTAGGTTACGAGAAGCATGAGATCGCTCCGAGTCAAAGTCTCATCGAGGCAAAGTGATCCCGAGTCGCTTTCGAAACCTCGAGATAATCCTAACCGAGTCCCGAAGTGTCGAGAGATCCCGAGTTGCTTGGATGGGATAACTAACTTCTTGAACCCTCGAAGATAACGTTAGGTTTGGTAACTATCTCGTTTCTAGCTACTCGATCGTCAGCGGAATGGTTGGCCCTTAGTTTATACTCGTTTTACGCTTTGCTGAAAAACCTTCCCTTTATGAAATAGTGATTAGGCTGTGATTCAATTATGCAACGATTGGATTGATTTCAATTTGAATATCGGTGAAAAGTATGCTTTCAAAATCAAGTCAATGCAACAGTTAAGCACAGTTAAGGAAAGCAATAAACAACACAACAATTATAGTGGTTCAGAGACTCAAGCTCCTACGGCCACTCTCTCTGATCCTCAGAGAAATTCACTAATCACTTCTGAGCTTTCTGACTACCTCGCGTAGTTTACTTACTCAACTTCGTACTGAGCTTTACGACTACTCCACGTAGTTTACTTACTCAACCCGACCTTGAGTTTTACGACTACCTCCGTAGTTTACTTACTCAAACACAAACAAGCTTTCAGACTACCCCTGTAGCTTACTAACTTCTCCTCTAGAGTTTTCTGACTACTCTGCGTAGTTTACTAACTCTTTACAACTCTTCTCACCAACAAACACACTCCAACTACCTTCTCAAGGGTTTGGGGTTTTTCGGTTGGTTTCCAACTAGGATGAGATATCCTTTACAATGAAGCACAATGCAAAAGGTTAGGATATCTCGACTAAGCTTCGGATAAATCTTATCAAGCTAGGCTTAGTATAGTGAGCTCTCTTCAATATAGAAGCACTTGGGAAATTCTAAGTTTTTCGAGTGCTTTAACTTTTTTTGAGAATAAGTTTGAGCTCTTGTTTGCGTATAAATTTCCCGTAACCTTACAATGTAGAGGGTCACCAGTATTTATAGGCATACACCAAGGTCACTCTTGAAAACTATCCGTTGGAGAGATAGCTTTGTGAGTTTCCTCTTAAGGTGTGTGAGGAACGGCTATATTTAGGGTTTGAAACTCCCTAACACGTTTTAGGCAATAGCCTTTCATGTAGCCGGTCACTTTTTGCAGTCTGGAACTTTTTGTACATCTGACATCTTTTTCAAATGACACATCCTTTGTCGATTGTCGGTATGGTATAATCTTTGTCTTCCTCTTTTTGACTTTTGTCTCCATTTAAAGGTAGACACCTTCAACGACTCTTTTGGTTACAAACTCTGAGTTTGATATAACCTTAACAACACTTCTGACTTAGTTCCTTTTGTCTGCATTTGAATGTCTTGGGCAATATCTATTTTCTAAGGAATCGCGATCTTCTCAGTATTGCATCCTTCAGATAGATATATTCAGTGCCTCGGAACATTCAGGTTTATATCGAGCATTGATTACATTCTTCGAGTCTTGATATTATTGCCTCTTCGATATTCTTGATCTCGATCTTGATCTTGATCTTGCGTCTTGAGTCTTCGAGTCTTGTGGGTCTTGAGTCTTCGAGATATCTTGGTCGATACATTTGAATCTTCATCTTTGAGTCTTGATTACTCAAGATCTCATCGAAGTCTTGATATCTCGGGTTTTACTTTGAGTCTTGTAACCTATCTGAACTATATCTGTTGACTATACATTTTGTAGATAACATCCTGAATATTCTAAAACTGAATCCTGACTCAACTATCAAGATCATTCTGAACATGTCATACTTAGGGGTTTTGGGATCTAATCAAAATCATATATCTTTTATTAAATTCATCTCCCAACAGAATAGGATAGAGCTACATAATCAGTCTAACTTGATTATCTCAATAAAAGTAATACAATATAAATTGTGGAGTAGTAATGCTTAGTCTATTTACATAATATTTCGGTAAACTAAATAATATTATCTCTTAATCCAATCCAGTTCGTGACTATTGTTGACCCGCGAATATATTTTAGGCCTGCAAAAATTAGAATGCTGCATTTATTGAGATTATCTATTCAATAAAATCATGTAAACGAATATAAAAATAGTAATTGAAAAGAGAAAAACATTAAAAACAAGGCTAAATTTTGTATGCATCATTGTGCACCGTGCACTTATAATGTATTTCAGAACTATGCAACTTGTTATACTGAAAGATGCAACTTGTTTACACTGAATCATGCAACTATTAAAATGAAAATATAGTTGGACAGTTCAGTATAAACAAATTATATCTTTCAGTATAACAAATTACATAATTCTAAAATACACTTCCTAAAAACAACAACATTCATTATGCACTTAATAATTTTAAGGATGAATAGATTATCACAAGATATATAAAAAAAAATTAAAAAGTAATGACAAAAACTTGTATAGACCTGGTTCATGCTATGAACCCGGGTCAAACTAGATCCATACACTATATATATATATATATATATATATATATATATATATATATATATTTGACCCATTCTTTCACATGGATTACCAACTTCAATTGCTTGCCAAATTTACCCACTCTGTTTCTCTCCTCAACAAATTCTACAACCAGGATCGTCCGCAACCCGCTGCCGTGTTCGATGACAACTCCGATGTGAGTTCACCGTACTGTGTCGTGTGCCTTGACGACATCGGCGGCGGTGATCGGTTCTGGAGACTACCGGAGTGCGGGTTCTGCTTCCATGTGCAATGGATTGAGTCGTGGTTGAAATCGCATTTCACTTGCCCACTCTGCAGAACTCAACTCCCCAAAAATTATCTCCTTGAATGAGAATCAATATCAGTAGGATGCTATCGTCCTAACATCATTCTATTATTTCATGATTCTGTTGATAGGATGTGTAACCCTCTTAATTATGAGCCCGCATCCATGTTCTGTGAGAATTTTATAAAATAACAGTGATAGTTTAATAATATAATACTGAAAGTTTTAACAGTGATAGTCTTATAGCATAGCAGTGAGAGTTTTACAGAATAACAGTGATAGTTTTATAGAATAACAGTGATAGTTTTATATCATAACAGTGTGAGTTTTAGTTTTATAGCATAACAGTGATAGTTTTATAGAATAACAGTGAGAGTTTTATAGAATAACAGTGATAGTTTTATATCATATCAGTGAGAGTTTTAATTTTATAGCATAACAATGAGAGTTTTAATTTTATATCATAACAGTGAGAGTTTTATAGAATAACAGTGATAGTTTTATAGCATAACAGTGAGAGTTTTATAGAATAATCACTAATACACATTTGGGCTTGGACAACTGTGAAAAATGACCTTGGAGAGAGGTTAAAACCGCTCTCCAAGTATCACCGTAATCAAGCTTGGACAATTTGGTAAAAACCGTTTGTCCAAAAACAAGATTGACAAATGGGTTTTCAAATCTTTTTAAAGAGTGTGCTTAATTTTTTTATATTTTTGTTTATTATGTTACATAGACAGCGGTTATTAACCGCTGTCCAATATCTTCTTTTTTTTTAATTATTAATTTATATTTTAAAAATCCTATAATAAAACTATAAACCAAAACTTATTTATACGTCCAATACCATAAACCATAAACCAAAAATCCTATAATAAAACCATAAACCAAAACTTATACCACATATATATATATACCAAAACATCAAATAAATTAATAAACATACACATCATGAAATAAATAAACATACAATCATAAACATACGTCCAATACACCAAAAACATGAAATATATATCATCACAAATATATAATTTAATTACATGCTACCAAAATTTCAAACAACAATCACTCAATATCGTGATGAATATAAGAATCGATTGTAAAGGTACCCCTCAATCAATCGCTTTTTCCATTTCTCCAATCTTTTCTTAGAGTAAGAATTGAGCTCACGTTCATAGACAAACTGCAAACAACGAATCAATCAATATAGTATGAATTTTTATTCAATCAATAATAATTTAAATAAATTGATAAATTGACTTACATTGAGAGGAATGTTCGTTAGAGAAGCGCGGATTATATCTTCAATAAAGCAACACACAAAATGTCCACAATGTTCATTATCTCGTTGCCTCGGAACCTGTTGATCCAGTTCACTTTATTTAATAAAGCAAAAGAAACAACATTTAATATAGCAGAAGAAACAACATTCAATAAAGTCGTACATTTCTTTTTAGCACTTGTTTTTCTTTTTCATTTTTTGGTTGACCTTTCTCGTTCATGACCATAAATGTTAACAAGATCCGGATTGCCATATTCATCCCCATCTCAAATTATTCTCTGGTATGGGCGTGGATTTGCAGGATCATCGAAAGATGGTCTGAGAATGAGTGAAGTTCGAAAAGGATCATCAATTGTGTCAACATCTTCATCGACATGGTCATTAATCGGAAACTATTGTTAAATTTGTTTGACAGAACCACAATGGACCATTTCTTATGGCGGGGGGGGGACATAGAAAATTTGTTGAGCTTGGTCGCCATTATGTAAGGGTCATCTCAGATCCCACATTCTTCAAATCAACGCGTACGAACCGAACTTTCAACTTGGACCCCGTTAGGGATCCTCACCCAACTACACTCGAAGATTGATTGACGGTGAACAATATAGTCGAGTTCCCAAATGTTGACAATCTGTCCAAAGTAAGTAGTATTTGATTGATCCACTCGTAGCGATTGCGATAATGGACACTCCACTATTCTCGCATAGTACTACGGCATCATGATCTACGGTATAAAATGTGTATCGAATTTGCTAAGATAACACTTATATGAATACACATGTCTCAGCGAGCATTCGGATAACCACTTAACTCTTTCATTCGATTCTGTTTTCCCGTGACAACATATTTGCTACATAACCATTGAACCGGTCAACAAAGCGTGCGATTGTGCTCAACTTCAATCCATGATCTATCTCGGTGGGATTTCTCTCGGCAAGTGATCGCATGTCTTGGTCAATAAAAGGAAGACGTCGACCGTGTTGTGAAATACGCACAAGTGCATCCGTGTTAGTTCCTCCATGCTAACACTTACAAAGGTTGACCACCGGTAATGCCTTCACCATCCATCCTATTGGTGTCTTAGGAACCGGAAGTCAATTGCATCGACATTCGAATAAATTCAGACCAAGATTGAACGCTTCTTCTACTAAATAGCGTTCTGCAATGCATCCCTCCGGCCTGGACTTATTCATCACATATCCTTTGAGCACTTTCATATATCTCTCTACACCATACATCCATCGTGATACTGGCGGGACCCACATCCTTGTCTCGTGTACCAAATGAACTATTAGGTGAACCATTATATCAAAAATGATGGAGGGAAATACATCTCAAGCTCACAGAGAGTCCCCAATAATCGCCTCCGAAAACCAAGTAATTTTCTAGGATCTATGACCTTGCTACTCATTGCCTTGAAGAACCAACATAACTTTGTTATGGTTATGCGCACATTTTCAGGCAAGATAGAACGTATTGCAATGGGCAAGAAAGTCTTCATGATGACATGATAGTCATGCGATTTCAGATTCATCAGTCTCACCCCATCATCTGATACAAGTCTCTGTATGTTGGAGGAATAACCCTCTGGTACTTTCACATCCTTTAGCAACTGAAGTAACTATTTTCTCTCATTCTTGGACAAGGTGTGTGCAGCTTGAGGTAAGAACGGTTGACCCCTTTCTCTAGGCACAAGTTTTAATTATACTCTTATTCCCATATCAATCATATCCATTCTTGCATTGTAACCATCCTTGGACTTCTTATCAGCTAGGAGAGTGTTGAGCAAGCTGGCACAAACGTTCTTCTCAACGTGCATTAGATCAATGAAGTGTCTAACATACAACTCTTTCCAATAGGGCAATTGAAAGAAAATTGATTCCTTCTTCCAACCGCTAGTGGGGACACTCTTTGCGAAGATCTTTCCGTACTGTGTGTCGATATTCTTCATCTCATTCAATACATCCGAACCTGACAATAAACGTGGTGCTTCACCTGTCTCAATTATGCCATCGAATGCATCGGCCATTGTTCTGTACTTACGGTCTTCCTACAATGACTCAAGCGAATGTGATGTGTCTTCTTGGTACAACAAGGACCTTTCACACTATATCCAGATAGATTCCCATAAGTGGGAAAGTCATTGATAGTTCCAAACAACATGGCCTTCAACTTGAAATTCTCCTTTCTACAAGCATCATACACATCGACACCCTCATCCCACATGAGCTTCAAGTCCTCTATCAAAGGAGCCAGATATACATCTATGTCGTTACCAGGTTGTTTGGGTCCTGATATCAACATAGACAACATCATGTAAGTGCGCTTCATGCACAACTCGGGTGAAAGGTTATAAACTATGTAATCAGCCGCCATGTACTATGGATGATACTTTGGATACCGAAAGGATTCATTCCGTTAGTTGAGAGTGCAAGAGGCAAGTGTCGTGGCTCGTTGCCAAATTCTGGATGCCTGACATCGAATGTCTTCCACTAGGGGTGTCTTAGCATTCCATCTTTGATCATATCATCATGATGTCAAGTTAAATTTCTAGCATCCACAACTCTACTATACATTCTCCTGAATCTTGGTATTATTGGAAAGTACCACAACACCTTCATGAGATTTATTTTTCTTATATCGCTTCTCCCCACACTTGGGACATTCATCGAGGTGCATACTCCTTCGAAATAAGATACAATCACCCGGGACAAGCATGAATTTTTCGATGTGTTAACCCGATGGACTTGAGCATTTGTTTAGCATCATATGCTCTCTAGGGCAAAGACATTTTCATCGGCAATATAGACCACTCTTTGTTTCAAAGATACTTGTGAAAGCACTCATCGGACAAACTGGTGAGTCGCTTTTAGGTTGAACAATATCAACACACGGAGCCGGTTTTGTTGCCTTCTTACACTGGGCCAAAGTGGTAATCCAAGCAGAATCCCTTAACTTTTCTCGACATATAAGGGTGATCTCGCAGATCATCGTCATCCCCACTCGATGTATCAACAGTCGGTACATCATCGAAAATATCCGCATCCACTGTATCTTCAAACCTAAAGTCAGTTTCTAGGTTGCTTGAGCTACATCCATCTCTTCTCTCATATGTTTTATCAATACCGTGAATCATCAAGTGGTCAAACAGACTTTCTCGACCACTAACGGTTTTTCCATTCATACATTTCCAACACGGACATGGAATGTACCGAGGGTCGGTGCAGTGTCTAATTGCATGATTACAAAATTCTTTCACCCCATTACTATACTCATCTGATAATCGATCTGCTCGAACCCACTTTCGATCCATATAAAACTAGAGATGCCTATAGAAAAGGCAATATGAAGTGTTTCTCAAGATAATGTATCCTAATGTATTAAACCTAAAAGTATTAAACTTAAAAGTATTACAATCCTAATGTATAAAACTTGCATATAGAATGTGGTAGTACCTAAGGTTTGTATATTGCATGTATCTAAGGATTTGTTACATCTCAAAACAATGTATATAACCTAATGTACCATCATTAATCATCTAAAGCAACACACTACTATCCATTCACCAAATCATCAAATTAATATAACCAAAATATATCCTAATGTATTAATCCTAATTTATGCTTAAATCCTCACACAAGCATATTATCAAACACCTTGAGTGCATCAATTGTTCATATCTAAGTTAGCATAAAAAATCAAGTCAAGCCACACAATATATATTCATCTCTATCAAGTTGTTCATCTCTAACACTAACAACATTAATCCTAATAAATTAACACTAATTTATGCTTAAATCCTCACACAAGCATACTATCAAACACCTTGAGTGCATCAAACACCAATATATATACACCAATATACATACACCAATATACATACACCAATACATACAACACGATATATATACACCAATATACATATATATACACATTAATTCAATATATATATATATATATATACACATTAATTAAATATATATATATATACACATTAATTCAACATATATATACATATACACATTAATTCAATATATATATATACACTAACATATATATATATATATAAAAGAATAATTACCTATGGAAGGAGAAAGGCGGCGATCAAGAGGCGGTAGGGGAGGAGGTTAGCAAAAAGCGACAACAAGGGAGGGAGGAGGGCGGCGGATGGTTCGATTTGGGGGAGAGGGAGGAGGAGGCTACGACTTCTGATTCGCGATTTGGGGAAATAAGAGCTAATGGGAAGATGACGGCGGCGGCAGAAGGGGAGGACGCGCAACGGAGTTCAATTTAGGGTAGAGGAAGGAGGAGGACGAATTTTGGGGAAAAATACAAGTCTGGTTCGCGATTTGGGTCGTATTTAATTATCCGAACACTTGGACAGCGGTTTGGAACCGCAGTCCAAACTTTGCCCTTGGACAGCGGTTCAAAACCGTTGTCTAAACACTTGCACAAAGGTTCTCAACCGCTTTCTAAGTGTTAAACTTGGACAGCGGTTTTGAACCGCTGTCTATTCTTTTTTTTTTTTAATTAAAACCGCTCTCCAAGCTATAGCTTGGAGAGCTGTTTGAAAAAAGGGCTGTCCAAGTGCAGCTGTGCAAGCTCAAATGTGTAGTAGTGAATAAATGACGAATAAATTGAGGCCGAAAATTATAGGCGAAAATTGGGATCAACCCACCCTTCAAAATGAGTCATATTGAACTAGAGTTCATAGTGTGAACCTGGTTCACAGGAGTATTACTCAAAAGTATTATATGCATCATCATTTTTGGACAAAACATTTTTCCTAAATATTTAGCGCATGGCACGTTGCATAAGAGAGTATTCATCTTGATTTTAAAACGTGTACGTAAATATCAATAAAGAACCATGCGTGTAAAATTTGCATAGCACTATCTATAAAAGGAGTTTAAAAAACTTGAAAGTAATATTATCATTATAGAACAATCATGTCATACCTATTTTTCAATATTAATATCAAATAAAGTTATTTTCTTTTTATGATAAATTCTCAAATCTCAAAATATAAAATTAGAGGCACACTTGCATGAGGTGGTTTCAGGGTGAGATGAGCATAATTTGGACATAGTGTTTTAACACTTTAAAAAGAGTGTGTGCTAATTTGTACTAATTTTTATCATGTCCATGTACGAGACTCATACAAGTTTTTGTCTTTTTTTTTTAGGATACATGTTTTGTCATTAAATTATACTACTAGTGATTGAAATATATATTTTTATAATATAATTTTATTTTCCAGCGTAATATGTTGTGGTTATACTTTAGTTATTACACAAATATTTTTTAATGTTTAATAACTTTCTTAACTCATACTCCCTCTATTTTTTAATAGATGTCATTCTGGAATTTTTAAGATAAATTAAGGATATATTTTTTTTCTTCAAAACTAACCTTAATTAATCACAAAAACTTGTATACAATATCGCATATAAGTGATATGTGCAAGTATAGATCAATTGGAATTTTTTTCATTTTCTCGCGGGTCAGGCTTTTCCGGGCCGGGTTAGGCAGAATGCTGACGAATTTAATGAGTTTTCTTCTTTTTTTTCACGTCGCGCGCGAGGCAGATTTCTTCCTCTTCTTCTTCTTCTTCTTCTTCTTCTTCTTCTTCTTCTTCTTCTTCTTCTTCTTCTTCCTCCTCCTCCTCCTCCTCCTTCTTCTTCTTCTTCTCTTCAGATAGATGGCGGATCTCACGGGCTTTCTTCTTCATCCTCTCTTCAGCCGCTCCATACCGCTGCCACTTTCGTCTTCATTTTTTGTAGGCAGAGAATATGTTCGTCGTTCGTGCCCTAATTTCTTGTCCAATTTAATTTTCTTCTAATCGGCCCGATCATTAGATGAAAGTGAGGATTCTGTGAGAAGAAGGGAGAATATGTGTGTGATGTTGAATTACCCCTCAACACATGTTGGGGTTATACTGAAGTATGCTTTTTACTTTGTATAACCAAACTGAATTTCTTATTTACTTACTGAAATAAATTATTAATCAATGTTGCATTAAATATGAATGAATGTTATATATATTTGTTGCAAACTTGTTCAATAAGTAAGTACGTAGTACGCTGTAGTTAATTTGGTGATACCAGATCACAGAAGATCAAGTTAACAGTTCCTCGTGACTAAGTACAAATTCACAACCCAGATGGAAATGAACAATCCATCATGAAAGGTTGAAGTGTAAGGCTCAGATTGACTTGTCTTGACCAAGAGATTACACTAGTGCATTGTGATGCGCTGAATAGGACCTACATGAGGATAAATTCTTCGGTACTGAATATACAAGAATTAGACCTCAGTGGTTCGTTATTTCTTAATCTCTGTCTCTTAAATAGGATCATGTGAAATTAATAACTATTGCTTTGACTTATGATGGGAAGAGAATCAATGCGATTCGATACCTTATATCTTGGACAATATTATTGATTACATGAGGATTGCTAAGATTTAATATGGAGAATCGTGTGCAAGTACGACTTGCTTGATTTGTCCCCTTGGTGGGCTCAGAATCTTTATCATACCAAATCTTGCAAGTGGAAATTTATTTCCGGTATGGATAATAATGTTGAGTTGTACTCTTTACTCCAATGACAAAAATATTAATTAATATAAAGCCTGTTCAGTGTCCTAATTAATTAGTGGACTAAGATAATCTTAAACACGGGAAATAATGATCGGGAGCCATATTATTGTGAAGTCGTAATATGGGTTAAGATGGATAGTTCAATATTAATTTTATAGCGGAATAAAATAATATTAATGAGCTTGAATAATATTTTGGCTAAATATTAAAGTTTCATAGCCCATTGGAGGTCCAATCTTAATTCTCCTAAAGGCCCCTCAAATAGCCCAATTAATGAAAAGGAGAAGAAAATTTTGTTGCCTTATTTTTTCAATATTTTCGAAAATATTAAGAGGAGAAAGAAAAGATTTTCTTGATTTTTTTGGAAAGATTTTATGGAATAAGTATTCTTAAGATACAAGTTTATCTCATAAATTCAAGAAAAGTCAAAGATATTTTTCCTTCCCTATTTAATTAGAATTTTCGAAAATTAGCAAGGCAAGAAGGAGGAGAAGATTTTGTTGGGAGATATTTTGGGAAATATAATATATTGGATATATTCAAGATTGTATCTTGAGGAAGAAGCAAGAAAATTTCTCAATGACCCAATTTGACCTAAATTTTCGTCCCCCCTTGCTCTATAAATAGGGGATGAATTTTTCATTCCCAATGCAATTCCATGTGTTGGAAATATTAGAAATCCACAAAGGTGGTGGCAAAATATTTTATTTTTCTCCTTTATTAAAATCGTTCGTGTGAACCCTTCCACCGGATTACATTCGTGGACTTGAGACATATTTGGGAAGACTCTTTGGGTTGATCCATCGTCTCAACGGTTGTCTCTACAAGAGGTATGTAATCTCGTAACTCCTAGATTCCGCATGCTTAGGATTTACGTGGATTACGTGTACGCATGTTGCTTATTTGCTTGTTTAATTATTATGTTGAATTGATTTAGGATTAATTCATGTTAGTAATTAATTTATTAATTTAAATATGTATTTAAATTCATCTCGAAAAGATCCGGGCACCCCTTATTTCCCAACAACACAAAGTGTGTGTTGAAATTCAGATCCTTCTACATTCTTTTCACGTTATTCTGGGTTTTTTTTTCGTGTTTGTACTGATTTTTGTTCATGTAGTAACACTCTTTTGCTCATAGGGTAACACTATTTTGTTCATGTAGTAACACATCAAGTTGTTCTTTAAATCTGTAATTTTTGACTGAGGATTTTTTTTCGCGCTTGTGCTAGTTTTTGTTCATGTAGTAACACTCTTTTGTTCATAGGTTAACAATCTTTTGTTCATGTAGTAACACATCAAGTTGTTCTTTAAATCTGTAATTTTGGACTCAGGTTTTATTTTAGCACTTGTACTGGTTTTGTTCATCTGGTAACACGTTTTTCTTCATAGGGTAACACTTTTTGTTCATGTAGTAACACATATTTTTTTAATAATATGTAATATTGTACACATGCCGTCGTGATACTAAATGAATATTCATGTGTTACCATATGAACAACAATGTGTTACCATATAATAATGTATTTTTTTAAAAAATTGATAATGTAATTTTTATTTCACGTAGTAACACATTTCGTTTTTATAAGTATCACATTTTTTTCATATAGTAACACATAAAAAAATATTTTAAAAATTATGTGCTCAATAGAAATATTCGAACCTGCGACCATATATATTAACAACAGACTTGAACCACTAAGCTACAACATATATTAGATAAAGATATCCTTCTATAAATATATATGCGTCCTCCAAAACTGAAGCCCACAACCCACAACCCATGCTACTCAAGACCGGACTCCTTCACAATGACCAGCGATTTTTATCAATCTTTTGTCGATATTTATGTTATAAGATATAACACTATTTAAGATAATATTTCACACAAGACCTTCTCTTAATTAATAATATTATTTAAATATTCTTAACAATAATTATTATTGGCTGAAAAATATACACACAACACATTTGTAGGAAATTTGAAATTTGAAATTACCATGTTAAGGGTAAATATGAGATAAAAGAGGAAAAATATCAAAACGACATTTATTATAGAAATATTTCAAAAAGTTAAAACTACATCTAAATAAAAAAAGATAAAAAAAAACACAAATTCACACTACAGTGAATCTAATAAAATAGCAGCGTCCAAATAGGAGACGGAAGGAGTAAAATGTTTGGGACCACACATTGTTATCACAACCTTACAAAAATGACCATTCTAAGTGACGAGAGAGAGGATGAGTTAGTTATTATGATTCACAGTTTCTAAAAAATTCCCAGTTACTGTACTTGTGCCAAAATCTTAGAAAGCGATCAAAGAAAGAGAAGTCAGTCGCAAGATTAATTATTTGGATGGTTTTGGTTTCTCTCTTTTAATTATTTGGTTGGTTTAAGTTGGTCTCAATTTCTTTTTCTTCCTTTTCACAAAAGGGCATCAAACAGGGATTTTTGTGCACTGTGTTTGCCATGAAACTATTACAACCGTACAATCATGGGAATTTATGATAACCGTCATTTTTTTTAAGAGTCACGTTCACAAAATGAGTGAGTGTTGATTTGAGCTAGTTTGTACACCATCTCATTTATAAAATCGTCTAATATGAGTTTTTGTCTTTTTTTAAATATTGATGTGAGAAGAAAGTGTGGGCCCGCAAAATTTAACACTTTTCGCTAAATTCTAATGGGTTAATTGCACAAAACTCCCGTGGTTTGAAAATGTTGCGTGAAATTTTCTCGTAGTTTGGAAATTGCATGAAGTCCCTATATTAAATCAAGCGAATTATTTATATTAAAAAAAATGAGTTAATGATTTTATTTATTTTTTCTATTTCTCATTATGTCCTTCATAATATAGTTTCAAAACTTCAATATTTGAAAAAAAAATGATACGAAAAATAGAGGAAATAGATAAAATTGTTAACTCAATTTTTACAAAAGGGAGGAATTCGCCTGATCTAATAAATTACAAGAAAATTCCATGCAATTTTTAAATCAAAAAAGGATTTTACGCAACACACGCAAACCATAGGGGGTTTCGTGCTATTAATCCCATTTTTAATTTCTAATAAAGGAGTTTGATGTATTTGATTAAAAGAACATGTGAGAGCTTATTTGATCTCATTGAAGAAGAAAAATAGCTTTTGAATGAAAAAATTAAAATAAAAAATAACTTATTTGATTTTGAGAGATAAGTTAAGGGTTTAAATTTAAAGTTGGTCTCCTGTGAAATTTGATTACTTGTAAAATTGAATTCATATTTATTAAATAGATCCAGATATGACTCTTTAGTTATCATGATTAATACTTTATTTTTGTAAAATAAGTCATGCCCTTAAGTTATCACGACTAATAACCTTTTGTAATATATGTCATACCATTTAGTATCAAGAGTAGTATCTTTTTTTGTAATAATAAAACATACATTTTAGTTATATGATCTAGTTTTATGAATTCCCTTGTGTGAAAGCCTTAAACTTGATTATGGTCATTACTTCCACCAGTATTGGTGTGATGGCGATTCTTCCTCTCCTAACTCTAGACTGCTCCGTCTTGTTTTCAGTCGCCTAATCGTCGTCGTCTGCCACCATGCCACTGGAACTTTCAGCGCAATCCATAGGGGACCTCCTATGTTCCCAATAAGGTTTCATATAGCGACCCGTTCATCCCTTCTAATAACATATTGACTGAGCTCACGCTGTTCGCTGACGATGTGGGTATTTCTTTGATCGCTTATCCCCCCGCTCAGGTAAATCAGATTTTGGATGATGTTGTTCTGAAAATTTCGAATGTTGACAGGGTGCAGATTACTGCGAATGAGATATCTCAGTCCTAGGTTCCTCGATTTTTGAGTTCACTAAATGTGAATCGCATGCATACGGAGGGTTCTGATTTGACTAAATAACATAACAACTTCCCTTCTGCTAGTAACGATGGAAACGCAGAATTTGTGCAGTGTGGTACTGCTGGTTTCGATTTAGGGCATAATGCAATGGTTGATAATGCTTCTTTCGTTGGTACAGGGACGCTGGATCAACATCAATCCTTGGTGGATGCTATGGCTAGTTCGAACAAAACGTTCCCCCATAATAATCTGCCTATACGCTAGGGCGGGTACTTGTTACTCAACATTGGTGATTTGGTGCAACAACAAGGGTTACGTGAATATGAACATTCTCTTATTGCAGAATTTTGTTTAAATTTGAAGTGAAACCAATGCCTTTAGAGGAATCGCGTGCTTCCATTAGCAAATCTTGGTTGGTTCCCGAACTTTGGAAATTTATACCACTTGGAAAGGTTACTATAATATTCAAATTGTCCACTATCTTGAACGGGAGAGGATCTTGCTCAAATGAAATTGGCCTTTTGAATTTGGAACCATACGCTTACAATGTTGGACACCAAAATTCAACCATTATAAGGTTAATTCCACCATCGTGCATGCTTGGATCTGGATTTTTAAGCTCCCAATTGAATGTTGGGGAAAGTTTTGTCCTAATCTATTTAGAATGAACTTTAAATACAAATTTAAATAAACAATTATTACTCGCATGAATTAATCCTATTAATTCAAATAATAATCACCAACAACATAAATGAGTACAAATAATTCACGTAAAATCCTACATATGCGGAATCTAGGAGTTTACACGAATCTTACCCTCGGAGAGACAATCGTTGAGAAGTAGGAACAAACTTTCAACAAACGAACCCAAGTGTCTTCTCAAGTATTCCCAAATCCTTGCTCGTTGATCCGGTGGGAAATCCCGATCACGAACAATTTAACAAAGGGAAAAAGAAAATATTTGTTGCACCACTTTGTGGATTTCTAATTTTTCCAAGACTAAAATTGTGTTGGAGATGAAAAATATTCATCCCCTATTTATAAGCATAAGGGATGATAATTTGAGACAATAATTTGATATGGGAAGATCTTTATTTCTTGTCCAAGAAGTAATCATGAATATATCCAATATATTTTCTTTTTCATAAATAATTATCCACAAAAATCTCCTTCCTTATTTTCTTGTAATTTTTGAAAAAATCCCATAAGAAAAGTTAAAGTCAAAGATTTTTTAATTTATGAGATAATCTTGTATTCCAAGAATACTTATCTTCCATAAAATCTTTCCAAGAAAATCTCTTTCTTTCTTTTCTTATATTTTTTGGAAAAAAAAACAATTAATTGGGCAACAATGTTTTTCTTTTATTTTAATCACCTTTTTGTTAATGGACTTATATTGGGCTACTTGAGGGGCCTTTAAGAGAATTAAGATTGAACCTCTCAATGAGCTCTGAATTACAATATTGAGCCACAATATTATTCAACCTATTAATATTAATTTATTCCACTATAACATTAATATTACACTATTCATCTTAACCTATATTACAGTAATATGACTCCCGGTTATTATTTTCCATATTTAAGATTCTTTAGTCCATTAATTAATTAAGTCACTGAAAAACTTTATATTAATTAGTATCTTTTCCTTGGAGTAAGGACAACTCAACATTATTATCCATACCGGAACTTAATCCACATGTATGATTTGGTATGATAAAACTTCTGAGCCCACCAAGGGGACAAATTAAACAAGACTCTCCTTGCACATGATTCTCTATATTAAATCTTAGCAATTGTCATGTAACTAATATTATTGCCCAAAATACAAAGTATTGAATCGCTCTCTGATTCTATACCCAACATATATCAAAGCAATAAATATTAATTACACACAATCCTATTTAAGGGACAGAGATTAAGAAATCGACAACCACTGAGGTCTAACTTTTCATCCCTTAAGTCAGTACAGAAAAGTTTATCCTCTCTATAGGTCCGCTTCAGCGCATCTAAATGCACTAGTGTAATCTCTTGGTCTAGACAAGTCAATCTGAGCCTTACACATCAACCTTTTACCAATGGATTGTTCATTTCCATCTAGGTTATGAATTTATACTTATTTATAAGGATCTGTTATTGTGATCTTTTGTGATCTGGTATCACCACATTAACTACAATGTAACTCGTACGAATATTGAAGGTTTGCAATAAATAAATAACATTCAATCATATTTAAAGCAACAGTGATAAAAGGGACTAAGAATCTTTAATAGTCGGATAAACCTCGAAGGATTTATTTTCAGTAAATAAGTGCAAAATTCAGTTTGTTATACAAAGTAAAAGCATACTTTCACGTATAACCCCAACATTGAATACTTCTATAAACCAATCATTGAATCTATAACTTCTGCAATCACACCGGTAATAATGGTGGATGAACGGACAAGAAATCACACTATGTGTCACTATGCCAGAGTCTTGTTGGAAATCGATCTCATGAAAGACAAAGATGATTTTATCATGTATGAAAGAACTTGACACTGCTCAATTGCATCAATCCGATATGAGAGGCACCCCGATATTTGTACTACAGGTGAAATACTAGGACACTCTACCAGTGGTTGTCGAAGAGCTACCCATCAACAGACAAGTATGCATGATCCTCAGGCTACGAAGACAAAACCAAAGAAGAAATAGTGGATGCAAAAGAAGCCTTCAACGAGTCAGGCCCCGATAAAAGATCCACCTTATGTGGAGAAGTCTACTGAACCAGGGGATTACACTTCGAGTGCAATGGTTGTTCTTAGGATACAAACCCCGACATTAGATCATACAACCAGAAGATGGACGGAAGTAGGACACAAAAATAGGAAAGTCCTTAAAAGATTGTCCCGTCTAAGGGACACCTATGGATTTGGAATCAATTTGATACTATTGCTCAAAGGGAAGAACATCAAGCTGACTTACAAGGAACATCGATCTCTTGTGCTATTAATGAAGCCATCACAGAAACCCCAACCAATCTCAGTCGTTCTAGATGGAGAAACATAGTTAAGAAAGACACAAAGGAAGATTTTATAAATTATCCTTTGTTGGGAAACATTTTTCCCGGATCTATTCGGGATGAACTTTAAATACAAATTTAAATCAACAATTATCACCAACAACATACATGCGTATAAACAATTAATTCATGTAAAATCCTACACATGTGAAATCTAGGAGTTTACGTGAATCTTACCCTCGAAGAGACAACCGTTGAGATGATGGAATATGCTTTCAACAAACCAACCCAAGAGCCTTCTCAAGTATTCTCAAATCCTTAATCGTTTATCCGGTGGAAGATACTCATGAACTATTTAACAAAGGGAAAATTGATTGTATTGGGGATGAAAAATTCATTCCCTACTTATAAACATATGGGGGGCGGGGGGGGGGGGCAAAAATTTGGGCCATTAAGGGTTCATGGAACATCTCCTTGCTTCTTCTCCAAGAATCAATCTTGAATATATCTCATATATTCTATTTTCCATAAATAACTCCCCACAAAATCTTCTCTTATTTTCATGCCCATATTTTCGAAAAAATCAAGAAGAAAAGTCAAAGTCAAAGATTCTTGAATTTATTAGATAATCTTGTATTCCAAGAATACTCATCTTCCATAAAATCTTTCCAAGAAAATCTCCTTCTTTCTTTTCTTGTATTTTCGAAAATTTTAAGAAAAAATTAGCAACAATATTTTCTTTTATTTTAATCACCTTTTTGTTAATGGACTTATATTGGGCTACTTGAGGGGCCTTTAGGAGAATTAAGATTGAACCTCCCAATGTGCTCTGAATTACAATATTGAGCAACAATATTATTCAATCAATTAATATTAATTTATTCCACTATAAAATTAATATTGCACTATCCATCTTAACTCATATTACAATAATATGACTCCCAGTTATTGTTGGGGTTATACTGGAAAGTATGCTTTTTACTTTGTATAACCAGACTGAATTTTTATCTTATTTGCTGAAATAAATTATTTATCATTGTTGCTTTAAATATCATTGAATGTTACATATATTTACTGCATAACTGTTCAAATAATTAGTACGTGTTACATTGTAGTGAATTTAGTGATACCAGATCACAGAAGACTAAATTAACAGTTCCTTGTAACTAAAAGTACAAAATTCACAACCTAGATGGAAATGAACAATCCATCGTGAAAGGTTGAAGTGTAAGGCTCAGATTGACTTGTCTTGAACAAGAGATTGCACTAGTGCATTATGATGCGCTGAAGAGGACCTACAGGAGGATAAATTCTTCAGCACTGAATATAGAAGAATTAGACCTCAGTGGTTAGTTATTTCTTAATCTCTGCCCTTAAATAAGATCGTGTGGAATTAATAACTATTGTTTTGACTTATGATGGGTAGAGAATCAATGTGATTCAATACCTTGTATCTTGGACAATATTATTAGTTACATGACGATTGCTAAGATTTAATACGAAGAATCGGTGTGCAAGTGCGTCTTGTTTGATTTGTCCCCTTGGGAGGCTCAGAAGTTTTATCATACTAAATCTTGCAAGTGGAATTAGTTTCCGGTATGGATAATAATGTTGAGCCGTTCCTGAACCAAGGAAAAAGATATTAATTAATGTAAAGTTATTTCAGTGGCTTAAATTAATTAATAGACTGGATAATCTTAAACACGGAAAATAATAATCGGGAGCCATATTAACTGTAATATGAGTTAAGATGGATAGTGCAATATTAATTATGTAGTGGGATTAATTAATATTTATGGGCTTGAATAATATTGTGGCTCAATATTGGAAATTCAAGGTCCATTAGAAGGTCCAATCTTAATTCTCCTAAAGGCCCCTCAAGTAGCCCATAGATAAAGTCCAATAACTGAAAAATGTGTTTAAAATAAAATAAAATATTATTGCCTATTTTTTCTATTTTTTTCGAAAATAAATAAATAAAAGAGGGAGAAAGATTTTCTTTGAATTTTGTTATGGAATGAGGATAAGTATTCTTGGAATGCAAGTTTATCTCATTAAATTCAAGAAATCTCCCCACTTGGCTATTTATTGTGCAATTTTAAAAAATAATGAAGAAAATAAGGAAGGAAAGATTTTCTTGAAAAGATATTATGGAAGATATGTATTCTTGGAATGCAAGAATATCTCATAAATTCAAGAAGATCACAATCTTGGAAATCTTGGCCCTTATTTTCGAAAATTCCATAAATTAAGGAGGAGGATTTTTGTGGAATATTTTAAATATGGAGAAAATAATATATGAGATATATTCAAGATTTATTGAAGATCAAGAAAAAGATTTTCCCATCCTTATTCCTCATAGAAAAATCGGCCACCACCCCTTAGTATAAATAGGGGATGAATTTTTCATCCCCAAGCAATTTCCATGTGTTGAAAAAATTAGAAATCCACAAAGGTAGTGCAACATAATTTTATTTTTTCTTTTGTTAATTGTTCGCGAGCGTCCTTCCACCGAATTGTTGAACAATGACGAGGGTATACTGGAGAAGGCTCTTTGGGTTTGTTCGTGTGAATGAGATATCCATCTTCTCAACGGTTGTCACTCCGAGAGGTTAGTTCCCATACACTCCTAGCAATTCCGCATGCGTAGGATTTATGTGATGAATTTGTATGCATGATTTGTTGTTGAATTATTATTTGAATTAATATAGGATTAATTCATGCTAGTAATAATTGTTAGAATTAAATTTGTATTTAAATATTCATCCCGAATAGATCCGGACAATTAATTCCCCAACAGTTATTATTTCCCGTATTTAAGATTATTTAGTCCATTAATTAATTAAGTCACTGGGAAGCTTTATATTAATTAATGTCTTATTCCTTGGAGTAAGGACAACTCAACATTATTATCCATACCGAAAATTAATCCACTTGCAAGATTTGGTATGATAAAACTTCTGAGCCCACCAAGGGGACAAATCAAACAAAACTCTCCTTGCACACGATTCTCTGTATTAAATCTTAACAATTGTCTTGTAACTAATAATATTGCCCAAAATACAAAGTATAGAATCGCTCTCTAATTCTAAACCCAACATAGATCAAATCAATAAATATTAATTACACACAATCGTATTTAAGGGACAAAGATTAAGAAATCAACAACCACTGAGGTCTAATTCTTAATCCCTTAAGTCAGTACGGAAGTATATATCCTCTCCGTAGGTCCTCTTTAGCACATCATAATGCATTAGTGTAATCTTTTGGTCAAGACAAGCCAATTTGAGTCTTACACATCAACATCTGCCAGTGGAGTGTTCAATTCCATCTAGGTTGTGAAATATTTACAAGGAACTATTAATGTGATCTTCTGTGATCGGGTATCACCACATTAACTACAATGCAATATGTACTAATATTGAACGGTTTGCAAAAACTAATTAACATTCATTCGTATTTAAAGCAAGAGTGATAAAAGATTTATTCGCAGTAAATAAGCTCAAGATTCAGTCTGTTATACAAAGTAAAATCATACTTTCACGTATAACCCCATCATCCTTTGCCTGTTGATGACAATGATTTGCAAGGATATATGGTACATTCATCAGAGAGCAAGAAGAAGTCTCCGAAGGATCCTATTAGCACAATGATAATGGTCAAGTAAAAGCAGGCTAGGAAGGAGGACTTCAAAAGAAGCGAGGCATACAACACGAGACTAAAGACAAAGAAACAAGAGGTTGTCACTACTCTAGTGCCATCAAACACTTCTCAGGTTGTGGAACACCAAAGTTTATATGCTGGTTGACTAGTTTGATAGGTCTTTATTTATTTTTGGTCACTCGGTCACTTTTGGACTAGAGACATACTTACTTGGGTCACTTTTGGACCCACCTCCCCATTTGTTTCTCTCTTTTTCATTTAATTTTTATAATTAAACAATTAGCCTTATACTTGATTATTTTCTCTTGAAAAAGAATATAATATTTTTAGAATTAATAAATAGTATACTATTTTCTTTAAAATAATTTTATATAATATCCTTTATAATATACTCCCTCCGTCACATAAAACCTTTCATAGGTTGAGCACACAATTAAGAAAATGGAGTAATGAGAAAGGTTTTAAGAGCTAATTCAGTTAACATTTATGTATAAAGTTAAAAAAAGTAGTTGGGATATGTGTATGTGTGGGCTCAAAAGTAATGACATTTTGTGTAAATTTGTGGATTGGTACGTGTGGAGTTTATGGAGGACTTTTTACTTTTATGGTGTGAAAGGTACTATGCGACAAACAAAAAAGGAAAGTTTGAAAGATATTTCAAGATTGAGGGAATATAATATTTGGTCAAAAATATTATTTTTACTTCCTCAACCACACAATATTTTTTTGGAGTTTTGAAACCCCATGTTTGGGGTTTCCATCTTTGGTGTTGGTGGGTAGAGAGAATTGAAAGAGATATTTTCAGACAACTTCAAAAAGACTTTGGCTAAAACTACGAAGGTAGAGAGAGGAAAAAATCCAAGGCGGGGAAGGAGGTTTAATCAAATCAGCTGCACATGCCAATTTAGCGTATTGCATGAAACATTTCTTATACCTACTATTCTTGCAGTCGATTTATAGTGAATGATGAATTAATTTTGTGAGAAAACAACACGAGCGCATGAAACAATGTTAAATGGTCAAAGTGAAATTTATTATGTGAGCACAATGATTCAAGAGGTTTGGGGTCTAAAACCTTCACTTATTCAACTTGACTATGTGTGGAAAGGTTGGTTGAAAGCTTTTTGCTCACCAGTTGTTTTAATATATAGAGTTTTCAAAAGTCAATCAAAGATTCACTTGGAGAGGCATTTGGTCTTCTCAAGTGCTAGTCAAACAGGAAATAAGGTGGAAGTTGGAGGAGGGAATAACATTAGTGTTTGGCAAGATTCATGATTATGTGATGATGCAAATAAATTTTTATGTCTGAACACTATGTATACTTGGTTTATGAAATTTGTGAGTCTCGGGCCTCTTTATTTAGGGAAGTCAAGAGTGGGATGTGAAGCTTGTGAAGAAGATTTTTCAGGTTGAAAATGGAAAATTAATTTGCAAATATATATGGCTCCGATGGGCCTTAGGATATGAAAATTTGTCATTTCTGATTAGTGAAGAACCCCCCCCCCCCAACCAAAGTTAAAGTGTTTGTATGGAGGCTTTACAAAGGATGGCTACTGGATATGGATATTTAGTGAGAAAGGTATAACGGTCCCACTATATGATCGACGTGCAATAACGATTGCGAAACTCTATGGCATTTGATCAATCGTTGTTCGATTAATGTTAATTGTTTGAAGGAGACGAATGTTTTTCAGCAATAACTCTAACCATTTCGAGAATATATTCACCGAATGAACTAGTCCTATAATTGATCCAACAATCGAACGCTAGAAAAGATGATATTTTAGCGACTATAGATTGGCAGATTCAGAAACAATGCAATGCTTTGGTTTGAGTGTGTACGAGGCAAAACTCAATACAAGTGGTGCATGCAGCGTAGTGCTACATCGCAAAGTGGACGCGTGATAGAAGTGTTTTCGCCAGGATCTAAAGTACAACAAACTCATGTGGCGAGTGGCACAAAATGTTGCTCCTTATATTTAAAACCAATGTATATGTCAAGTTCTTTGATGACATATGGAGAATGAGGCTCAACATGGTCATGTAAGACGACTTAGGAAGATTTGTTACCTTTAAAACTATTGTGATCTTTGCGAAGTAGTGGGGGCAAGGTGGTAAGGCCTGGGGTCTCTTGTAGCTATTGTTTGGGTCAGAGAGCTTGGTTTTGGCCATTTGGCCCAATTCATGAGGCCCTCCCATTTGAAACCCTAAGTGTGTTGGCAACTTCCATATTTAATCTTCTTCCCTTCTCTTGTAAATTTGGGATGTGCAACTGAGATTGAGAGTGTGAGAGAATATCAACTTCTTGATCGCCCGAGGCGGATCGATTCGGTGTCTATCGGTTTAAGCGATTGTCTGGAAGCTAGTTTATACCGTGTGTGAAAACCCGGTTTATAACAAATCGATTCCAAAATTTGTTTTCAATCGGATGACTATGGAGTCAATCGGTCGGATCGAACTTGGTGCTACTTTGATCCTAACTTTCGATTTAATATGTGTGTAGATTTAATCAAGTTGTGTGCAATAGTGTAAAGCGGTTAATCAATCGGTAAATGCACACAAGATTTATAGTGGTTCGGACAACCGGTCCTCGTCCACTCTTCCCTATCACAAGGGGCACCAACCACCAACTTAACCAAATTTGGACTTAGATTATTGTGTTAGTCCAACACATTACACCAATGAGATATTTATAGAGCTCTCACTCAACCGATCCGAGAAATCGGAACTAGAAACCCTGATCTAAAATCTTGCTAAACAAACTTAACCTAACTTTGGGTTTTGGGTAAGATTTGTTGTTTATTCAACTTTGAAATCTATCCTAGTATTTAAGTAGCCTAACAACTAGAGGATAAGATTTATGTGCTAAGAACTATGGGATGAACACTTTAAAAATTAATCTTCAAGGTTGTGTTCTTAGATGCGGAAATTTGGCTATAGTATGAGCTTCTTGATAATTTCCGTGTCTTCACTTTGAAGAGGAATCCCATATTTATAGACCTCGAAATCAAAGAGCCGTTGGAGAGCAATTTGAATTTTTACGGCTATATATTGGATTAGATATGTGCTTTAGGATTTGATGTGGCGTTGTATTTTTTAGAGCGGCATCCATATTTATAGAAGAAATCATGGATAGTTGAATTCTGGCTATATTTTTATAGCCATTTGACCAAAAACACCAAATCCGTATTGTCGGCTCCGTTCATACGTGTCTTGGTTTTATTGGTTAACCAAAATACTTTTTAAGTGTTTGTTCTACCAACTAAAGTTGACATTCTTCTTGTTCAGATCAACAACGTATGACTTGGTGAAACATCGATTTACCACGGTGTGGTGACTTTGATCGATTACAACTAATCGATCTACGATAAGTCTTACGGTGCCAGTTGTCTTAGCTCAACTAGCAGACTTGGCTGATGTAGGTCTTCTGGTTAGATCTTCTTGTAGTCATCTGATCTTCAGGTCTTCTGAATTTGAGCGTCATGATTTCACTCTGATCATCTGACTTTATTAGATCGTCTGATCTTTTGTCTTTCCCTTGCCTTCTGGCCTTCTGACTTCAGCTGGTCTTTTGTTCTCAGCTGGTCTTTAGATCTGACCTATACATATTGAGTTCCCCCTCAATATGTGACATATCTTATACATCAGTTGTTCTATACAATAATTATCAATTGGTCATCTTAGCTGGTATTAAAAACATCAGTCATCTAACAAGTCTGAATGGTCCTATTACATGTGTTTTGGAACTTTCATCAAAACTCTAAATTTCCCAACAATTTCCCCCTTTTTGATGAAACCAAAACACTTGAGAAACCAACACAGTTGATAAATATAAAACAGTAAAGAACACATAATCAGAAGACAATGAGATTTTGTCTTAGGATCAGAAAAAGAATAAACTTTTCATTCATCAGATTTATCGATTACAGGTTACATCAGAAAAGTTTGAGTTTAAATTCAGCTGATCCTAAACAGTCTTCTGATCTTTAAACTCTTGGCTTATATCCCTCGGCATTTCTCGTTGATCCCGAGGAACGTTGAATATCGCTATAGCTTCCATTTGACATCATTGATCTGCGTTGAGGATCAGTTATGCGAGCTTTGTTCAGGATGTCAAAATAGAACCTTTGAAATGCCAGTCTGTCAAATGAGCCATCTGCCTTCTTCGAGTAGTCCATCACGTCATACTCTTGACGATATATTCTCACATTGATTATTACGGCCTCATTTTCCGGATATTTGAGGAAAATCACGGGTGCTTGTTCTCCAACCGGTTGAGAAATTCGCATATGGTGATTCTTCTTGTGGCACTAGGTCAGAACAAATGCATCGAAGCCATTCACTTCGATCTTATTCCATTCCTCGAACATATCGGCATGAAAGCAGTTTTGAGAATGATTTCATCAACTCTTCTTTGAAAGCGAGGTTCTTGCTCCATTTTTTTCTCTTTGCCTTTCTTCGCCCTCGATCTGTATTTCTTTTTAGGTCTTACGCCCTGCGCCAATTTTTTACGCCCTTCTTTCTTCTTCACTAATTGAGCTTCTTGACAATCTGCTCCTTAGTCGGTTTCTCGGCCTAGTTCTTATCGGCTGTATATCTGCTATTTGGGTTTGTGTTTCTCGTGACTCTCTTGATGTCGAGTGCATTTGGTATGAGTTTTGATGTCCCACCCTCAACTAACTTTCTTGCCTTTGACTTTTCCATCTTCCTAGAAACTTCATTAGCAAAACAAATCTAGATGGTCTAGTCTCGGCCATAGGATTCATTTATCTGAATCGGTTCTTACATTGTTACGATGAAGTAAGTTGGTTTCTCAACCCGTCCTTCCCCTTTTTGGTTTGATCAAAAAAGAGCATTGAGTGGGAAGTCGAGGAATCCAAAAGCTAAATGATATGGCCTTGTTAAGATCTTCACCGAGATAAACCTTGAGCTTGAGTAGATAGATTTTGAATCTTTGAGATCGGCTCAATCTTGGCCAGATTCAGCGGCGGTTAGGGTAAGAATGAGTTTATCAAGTTTTTCTTCAGTCATTTCAAGCTTTCCAGTGACCATCAGAAGAGAAACTTGTTGTTGATCAACCTGGACTAGCTTGTCGTCAACTGTCTTTTTAAATTCAGCAGTTAGGTTGGTCACGGTTTGAGAGAACGATCTTTGATTGCTTCAATCGGGAAATAGCCAATTCCGTTGATCCGTTATTTCTTTGAGGCACACGCCTCGATCGCTATTGTGTTGCTAACTCCATTAGCCAACACTCCCTCAACTTCTTCTTTTAGAAGATCTTTAAAACAAGATTTGATTTCCCTAAGTTGATCAGTGGTGATGTGTGTTGCAGGAATATTTTTGTATCACGATCATTTCGATTGTTTTTGCGCCTCCGATGGTGGTGGTCATGAACTGCAACACCGGTTCCACTATCATCGGCAACTCCCAAATCCTTCATTGGATCATCTTCCTTAGGATCATCTTCCTTAGGAGTTTACGCAGCGACCTCGGTTCAACTTGTTCAATTATTTCATCTTCTTTACGTGGATCGAGCTTTGATCGCTTCGGCGATTATCGATTAATTTGGTGATCTACTACGGCCGATTTCTTCATGTCGAAATCAAAATCTGCGAACGCATCATCACCTCCCATCGTTCAATAATGATCATAAAATCGAAGTTCTTCAAAGCGAGAGATCTTTCGGTCGGGATCTCCATTACTTCTTCGAATAACGGGATGGGCTTCAACTCGGGTACAACTCATCAATTTCGCGTTCAATTCTCATTCTGACCATTTTTCCGATGATGGTCTTGGATGATCTGGACTCGGGAATCAACTGTTCAGATCGACCATGTTCATGTTGATGAGATGTAGGGGTTACGGTGGTGTGCGAGTATTTGGATGTTGGGTGATTGGTGAATCTGTAGAGGTTCTCTGATAGGGTTGGGTTACATGGCGACTCTTGCGGTCGGTTACATGTGCGGTGATCTTCTTGGTTCGTGAGCGGTGAACTTTCGGAGGTTCGCGGCGGTGAAGGAGAAGGAGATATGCTTTCGATGGCTAGAAGTCGAGTGGTGAATTAAGATTGGGGTGATTGGGGTGATGGAGATCTTTCATCCCTTGCTCCTCCCTCTGATTGCTCTGGCGAGCTCTCAACTTAGGAAACCTGCCTGTCTGATTTTTCAGCTGATCTCCGTGGCTCATCAGGCTGATCTGGAGCTTCATCTTCTTCTAACTCTTCATCCAGAAAAAGAGTCATGGAGGTCTGTTTTACTTTCTTTGGCCTCTTCTCCGAGCCTTTACGAGTTTTCTCTTCTTCTTTTGAGGAGCATCGATTCTTGGGCGTATTTTGCCTCCTTGTTCTTCCCTTTCTTAGTCTTAGGGGAGTGGGCGCATATCATCATTTGTGGGCCCATAGATGGCAGTTGTGGTTGAGAGAAAGGCCTTGTAGGACTTCAGTCCGTTCTGATCCCATTCAGCATTTGGCATCTTGTCCTTTAGAATGACTGCTACTTTGTTGAGATTGTTGATTCTCTTCTTCAGATAGACTTGTCTCTGTTCACTAACTCCAAATTTGTCATGTTCTTGGAAGCGAGAATAGCCTTGAAAACCATGCCAATTAATATTTTTGGCTCCATCGATAATACTTGACCATACTATACATTTTGTGATTTGTTAATCCATACGGGCTGAAAGATATACCCATAATTGTTTTTTGTGAGAATGTCAAACAATGACAGTATTTCCTTTTCAACATAGGCGACAAAGCCTACGATCTGGTGTTTATCGGCCTCTCGAAGAGTTCATTTTTGATCAATTCGTCTTCATTCTCCTGTAGTGGGGGGAGAGATTTTTCCTTTAGGCGGGTCGGGATAGGTTGAGCAATCGAGTTATATCAACATTTGTAAGTCGATATCCTCTCCATTTCTTGAAGAAATCGAGTTCTTCTCGGGATTCTCGATCCACCTTCAAATTCCTCAAAATTCTAGTGCCTCATCTTTGCATTCTTTGGATTGCGGTGAGCAACCTGATATTTTTCGAGATCGCACCTTCTCGAATTTGTTTCACCTCCATTGATTACGGATCGTGTAACACCAAACCTTACAAATTTGTCTTCAACAATTTTGGTTGCCAAATCCACATAGTTACACATAATTTTGCCCAATCGTGAGTAGCCATCTACAACAAGATAGACTCGATTAAAATTTGTGCATAACCATAAAGATATCACATATTGATTATCGGACCTAGATGTAGATGGATACATACAAATACCAAGAGATGATAAGGCATAACACGGGATAACATAAATAGACTTAATCTATATGATCAATGGATTTTAGGAAAGTAATTCATCAAATAACCAAAAATTACAGTTACGCTTTTCGATTTTGAAATAGGTTGAATCGCAAGAAACACTTTGAAGCTTGAAAGGTAATTGTGATTTTTGAGAGAATAAATCATAAGAATTTTGAGAAAAGTACTCTACGGTAGGGTTTTGATGAAGCTTATAAAAGGAAGGAGGAAAATCGAGACTAGAAGATCAAGCGTTTGAAAAGGATAAGCGATCCAGATTAGCGGTTTTGATCGTGTGGTCGGGGATATGCCGCATTTCGATTACCTTTTGGATTTAAAAACACATTTAGTGGCATTTAATACATATACCCTACGTCGCATTAAATACTTTTTGCGGTATCGTCAAAAAGTATGTGTCTGCAAAAAGGCAAATATTATCGATATATTTTGGATATGTAGCGATAAACAAAAGCAATCGTATCGGTTGGTGATATTATGTCGATCAATACCACTTGAAGTCTGTTTGTACCACTTGTTGATCTTAGTTTTACGCCTAATCTTATAATTTCCCAATTGTGTCGTTTAAGCGATTAGATTTCCACTTTCGTCGATATTCCTTTTACGATCCTCCTTCGATCAATTGAAGTTCCCCTTCATTTGTTATCTCGATTACTTATTGGTGATTTATCTGATTTGTTGAGGTATCATACTCAACTGATCTTCCTCATCTGATCAGTCTTTTATTTAATCAAATTTCAGTTGACCTAATCTGATTCTACTCAGACCAAGTCAATTCTTGGGATAAGTGTTACCGCCAAAACTTAGTCTTGGAAAAAATTGGAGAGTCATCTCGATTCCCTAAGTCGGCATGATTTGACATTCGTAATAATAGTCTGGATACTTTGGAATATCAATCGCCGTAAGCTTATCCAATCATCGATCGCGTGTTTTTATCGCTATTTGTCCTTATGTGCCAATTTCTCTAAAAGGCTTTGAGTAATCAAATTTGCATTAGCACCCCTGCTTGGCCTCTATAAATAGGACCAAATATTTACACAACATAACCCATTCACCATACTTATCTCCTTTAAGTTTTGTAAACCATGTATTCCGGTGAACCCTTATTTCCGGTGAAACTTCTAGCAAAAACCTTTAACCCTTTTCAAAAGATTTCAGCTTCTCAAATCAACCATGTGCGTTCCTTATTACTGCTTTCGTTGTCATCGAAGATTACACATACAATTATTGCCAAGCTTCTCTACCACCGAGGCGGTGGATCTGCTATCGCAAATGAGAAGACACTTCTCCTAACCGTATGCACCTTGTGTGCCTATCGAGATGACGAAATTAGCATCAACAGACTCAGTTTGATACAAAACATGAGTTTGGTATTCGATCTTGATCAGACAACAGTTAATCATCATATATCAAACTCAATATTTGCATGTGACACTTGTGGCCATATGGTCTTTGCACCACATCTTTGGCACTTGTGTCCGTTTTTAAATTTGGAGAGCCCATTGATTTTAGGACTAGGGGCTCTGGCTTAGAAATCCTTCAATGCCGCTCTCGCCTCCTCACTCGAAGCTCTTGAGGGTGGCTTTAGGATTATTTCAAAGCCTCTCACACCCCTTTTAGGGTTGGGGAAAATGAGAGCATCAGGCTCTAAAATCTTTAAAGCCTCTCTCCCCCTTTCTAGGGTTAGGCTTAGGGTTTATGGTTTAGGGTTTATGTACTGACCTCCGGGTCCTTTTGTACTTGTAACTTGTAATGTAAATTCGACCTCCGGGTCTTTATTAATGAAAAGTTCTATTATTTCATTGTTGTGTATTTTCTGTTTCCTTATGCGATTGAAGCTTTAATCTTATGTAACTTGCTTGTTGAACATTAGCTTAATCGACTTACAAAGTATGAAACAACCAAACTGATCAGTTCCTTTAATCGATATGCCTTATTCGATCGATTTCCTTTAATTTGATATGCCTTAATATGATCGGTTCTTATGCGACTGGCGATAAAAGCCTTCTCTTATCGGTTCTTATCGATCTTACGATCGGTTGAGATATCTAACTCAATCGATTCCTCTTAACTTTGGTTAGTCTCTTAACCTAGCCCAGTTACGGAGACTAGTCCACCAAACATTTACAGTGCACTTTCTCCGAGATCCGGAGCCCTAGCTCATTGCATAATTCTCTGAATCACGATCTCAATTTAGTGGCTTGGTTAAGATATCAGCTTTCTGTTTATCAGTATGGATCTTTTCCATTATGATATTCTTCTTTTCAACATGATCTCTTATAAAATGGTGTCTGACATCCACATGCTTGCATCTTATATGTAGAACAGGATTCTGAGTGATTGCAATAGCACTATTACTATCACGAGAATAGGAATGCGTTCTTAGATACAATGTTATAATCCTCGATTCTTGACTAAGCGAGGCGATTGGGAACAACAACTTCCTGCAGCCTATATATTACCTTGATAGTAGATATCTGATTGATGTGCGCTTCTTTGAAAACCACGAGATCGGTTTACTACCTAAAAGCCCGACATGTACACGAGGTTGACTTCTGTCGATTCTGCAACCTCCATAATCAGAATCAGAATACCCACTAAGCTCTAGATTATCATCTGATGGGTAGAATAAACCAAGGTTTAATGTCCCCTTGAGATACTTAAGAATCCGTTTATTTGCTTCCGGTGGCTTTGCATTGGATTTGCACGAAATCGCACATACACCCTCTTGCGCAAAAGTGATATTTGGTCTCCTTTGGCGATCGGTATAGTAAAGATCAATGATAGCCCTATATTCTATATTAGTTTTTCGACCATTCTCATCTGGATCCATCTTGAATCCAGTCATCATAGGAATTATGGCTTCCTTACAGTTTTGAACTCCAAACTTAGCCAACAAACTCTAGTGTACCGCTTTGGCGAGATGAATATCCCATACGTACTTTGCTTAACTTGTAAACCCAAAAAGTAATTTCGACCCATCATAGACATCTCGAACTTCCTTGGACATCTCGAATTTATCACATAAACTCTTGTTGGGAGATCAGAAGATGATGTTCCACATAAATCTGAACCATCAGAAATTCTCTCCATCTTCTATTTCGAATAAGGTTATGTCCACTATTCCTTTACTGAAAACACCTGTCTATCAAGAACTGAGAGAGTGTATCATACCAAGCTCGAGGAGCTTGTTTCAGGCCATAAAGAGCTTTTTCTTAATCGGTACACACAGTTACCTTTTTTCAAAGCACGGAGGTTGTTCAACATAAACTTCCTCAGCTAGTACCCGTTTAAGAATGCACTCTTAACATCCATCTGATACACAATAAACCCTCTGTGGGCAACATATGCCAGAAACATCCGAATGGCTTCAGACGGCGGTGGTGCAAAGGTCTCATCATAATCAATTCCTTTTGATTGTGAATACCCCTTAACAACAAGTCTTGCCTTATTTCTGGTTATTACATTATTCTCATCTATCTTGTTCTTGAATACCCCCTTTGTGTCAATCACATCTTGATGGGTTGGTGCATCACCGGTTTCAAACTGATTCCTCTCAAACTGTTCGATTCTTCTTGCATGGCTAGAATCTAGTTTGCATCTTGTAGAGCTTCTTCTACTTCAATTGGTTCCTTCAAAGACAGATAACAACAATACATGGCACTTTCACCAATCTAATGTCTAGTTTTAACTCTATCAGATGGGTCTCCGATGATCAGATTAGTTGGATGACTAGTTACCCAGGTCCTTCTTTTCTGATTTGCATCAGTTTGGAGAACATCATCCTCTTCTGATAGTAGTTCATTACTAGTGATTGGGAGTGGTGCAGAATTATGATCCACTTGGCATGGACAAGTCTCAGCTGATGTTGGACTCATCATGTGCTGATGTCTGTCCGTAGGAACTTCGGGTGTTCCCCACGAACAAATGGTTCGGTTGATCTTATCTCGGTATTACCGAACTTCTTCATTGCCGGTTATGCGTACCTTAGGGTGCGATTGACTGGTGAATCGGCAAAGATCAAGTTCTGGAATATACAGCATTACGTGTTACGATCCTTTTCCTTGATACTTAGCTGATCCATTTTACGTGCATCAGTATGCGGTTGATCGCAGTGCTTGCTTGTTACGAGGCAACTTTCTCTTGTTGAAGATGTCTCATCAAAGACCACATGAGGTGTTTCTTCCACAACTAGGGTTACTTTGTTGTAAACCCTAAAAAGCCTTCTTTGGATGAGGAATATCCTAAGAATATACCCTCATCGACTTGGCCTCAAAAGTTTTCAATGACTCTTCCCATTGTTGTGTATGAAACACTTGCACCCAAAAACATGGAAGTAAGAAACACGAGGGTTTTACGCCCTTCCCATAGTTCATAGGGTGTTTTGTAGTGAGCCTTAGTCGGAGAACATACATTCTAAGTGTGGCATGCGATATTGATGGCTTTACGCTTGAAGCGGCTTGGTGTTGCATGTTCAACTAACATAGTCTTGAGCAAGCTTCTTTGAGTGTTCTGTTTCTCCGTTACGCTACACCATTACATTTGTGGCGTTCTTGCGGTGATGTCTCATCTTCATATACCAAACTTAGTGCAAAAATCGGTAATAAAAGGATTGAAATTATGTACCTTTATCTGATCTGATTTTCACTATACCGACACCCTTCTCATTCTGTAATTTCTTGAGCAACTCGGGTATCTTTGTTGTTGTCTCATTCTTCTTATACAAGAATACAACCTAGGTAAACTTGGAATAATCATCCACTATTACCAGAGTATATTTCGTCATTGAGGCCCGACCGGTGTAAGCTTTGGTCCAAATAAGTCCATATGGAGCGATTGCAATACTCTCTTTGGATCTTTGGTCGAGGATTCCCTTGAATGAGGCTTTAACTTGTTTTCCCCCGACATTCGACACATATGCGATCCTTAGAAAGAATACCTCATTCGGAAGACCCTCAACCAAAGACATCCTTCCTATCTTGTTAAGAGTTTTAAAGTTCAGATGACTCATTCTTTTGTGCGAGCCAATTTGCTACCTTTTGAACTCTTAACAATCAAAGCATCATTTCTTGGACAACTGTTCCAATATCTTTGTATAAATCGTACCTTTTCTTGAACGATTAACAAGATCGTTGAGTAGCTCGATTCTTGATAGTACAACGATCGATTCGAGAACTCAACACTTTGAATCCGTTGTCGCGAGAATTGTGAAGCCCGATAATAGATTATGCTTTAAACCTTCGACATACGAGACTCCAAGTAACTTTATACATCATCATTCTCTAAGGTTCGAATCCTCTGGTAAAACCAAAGTTATCATCACCAAAAAGAGTACACGTGGGCCTTCTTGTTACGTGTAAGAGCTAAGGAGATGTTTGCTTCGGTCATGTGCCTTGAGCATCCACTATCGATGTACCCGGATAGTTGCTTGTACACCTCCTTTGTTGGCCATACCCATGCGAATCCGCAATCAAATCGGGCTTTAGGTACCCCTTTTGGATTGGGTCTGAGGGGTTAGAGTTGGTTTTAGGGATCCATACAAGCAGGGCACTTCTATTGTGTCGGATAGATCGAAGACTTGATTTGTCTCCCATAAACATCTACATAATCATACATTTCTTCATATGCATTACGATCGGTATGATTATTTGTGCGAGCCTTGGGTGGATCGAAGACTTGGGATTTTTTTTCCTTGTTTGTCTTCTTTTAACCGGTGGGGCTCGGTCTGGTGACCCTAGGTTTACGATTATAAGGGTAGGTACGATTACTACCATCAAAAGATTCATATCTTTTGGCATAGATGGTTTTAGCGGTTTACCTTTAGCTTGCTTGTTAGGTAGCTTGACATGATTAGGTTTTGATTAAATTTCCCTCTAGAGGTTGTCTTTTTCGATATCTGTCTATTGATCGAGTTGAGGTCTCTTCGGAAGAACCGGGTTCTTCTGTTGATTCCTCGGCTGATGCTTGTTCAGTTGGGGACCATTTCTGTTCCTTTTCTGATTAGGCACTTGCCTTACTTGTTCAGCAGATCTTTTTCCCTTATTAGATACAAATTTTGCTTTATGTGTATCTATATCAGAAACTCGTTTGATTACACTTCTTTGAAGGGAATTAGACGGGGCTTTTGAGGATGTAGAAGGGTTTTCATACCCAATTCCCTTCTTATTAGTTGTCGTTCGAAAATAGTTGTTCATATCCTGAAAGGTTTTTGAAGATTTCGTGAAAACCTGTATTTTCTTAAGTAAACTATCCTCAGTTAATTTCAGACTCTCATGTAGTCGGAAGAGTTCATCAAACTTAGCTTGTAAGATTTTAAAATCATCAGCTTGCTGTTTATTGATAGCTAGTTGTTCCTTAATCTGCTTCTCCTGATCAGAAGAATTAACTTTCCAGAACTTTTAGTTCTTGGTTATCTTCTGGCGACTTCAGTGATTTTAGTTAAATTTGCTTTCTTGTCGACATTTTCCTTAACAAAATTTGAGTATTTTTCAATCCTTAGCTTATCATTTTTCGGCTTCCACTATCTTATAAGTGTCTCTGCGTTAGAGATCTTCAAACAATTGCTCGAGAATAGATTTTGCAAGTCAATCTCTCTAGCGGTGTGCTAATCATAGCTGGTGTAGGCCCTAAAAAGCGAAAGGTTTAGAGGTTACCTCAGTTGGTCTTCCTCCTTAGCCATCGGAATGATTTCATCATCGAGAAGAATATCAGATCATCGTAGTGGTAGAAATCATCAGCGTTGCTTATCAAACAGAAATCTTCTACAGATGAGTAGCCTGAATCCTCAGAAGGCAAATAAGAATCATCAATTTCAGATGTATCAGCAACCATGGACTTTCTGTCTCTATATAGCGTTGCTCTCTTCTATTCCGCTTCTCTTCTCTTTCTTTTGGTGTCAGGTCTGGGCAATTTACGCTGTAATGACCTGGTTTCTCACAGTTGAAACACGCTCCATGATCCACGGATCTTCTTCTGCCAGGTGAGTCATTCCGTCTGTAGAATCTATCAGGTGACTTTCCTGTTTGCCTATAATCAGAATTTCTTCTCTTAGATCTGTTGTCTCTTCTTTCATCAGACCGATCATCTCTTTTCTTATCTTCTCTGCGATCCTCCCTGTGATCATCTCTTCGGTCATTTGATCTGGTCCTTTCTGGAGATCTGTCAGTTGATCTTCTATCTCTTCCTCTGTTGTTTTGATAATCCATGTAAAATCTACGATACTTACCAAGTTGAATGTTAGATGTTTCAAGTTTTCTGGTTAGCAAAGCAATCTGTTCAGTTTGTCTTATAATATTTCCAACAGGTTCAGTAGACTTTGAGTTCTTTCTTTGTTTGCTTTGAATCTGTTGATTTTGATGTGGCAGGTGTGGCTTCATCAGGCGACTCGTCTTCTTCTTCTTGCCCTCTTTCGATCAGATCGAACTCATGAGCTTTAAGACTCTGGAACAAGTTGCTTGGCTTCATCTTAGCAATATCTTGACAATCCTTTATTACAGTGACTTTCATATCCCACTTCTTAGTCAGAGATCTCAAGATCTTGTAATTGATGTCTTTATTTGACATTTCTCATCCAAGTTCCCGTAACTTGTTGACTGACATGGTGATTCTTCCATCGAGCTCATTGATGGTTTCATTAGGTAGAATCTTAAGTTTCTCAAATTTCACCAGTTCGGCTTGCAGTCTGCTATCTTTAATCATATCATTTCCTACACACATCTCAGCAAGCGTATCCCACATTTGTTTGCCCGTCTTGAGATACTTTATCTTTTCTCTGGTTACCTTGTCCATGATCTTCATGATTATGTTCCTGGCTATCGTATCCAGAGTGTACAACTTTCTCTCTTCAGCATCCATCAGGGCGGGACTCTTTCTGACAAGACTTCCAGCTGGAAAGTCTGGATCACCTCCAACAACTAGGTTGTCATGGTAGATGATGATGGGTCCTCTTTCAAGAACTTCCATCATCCTGCTGCTTATTGATCCCAAATGATTTCTCATGTATATCGTCCAGTCTGCATACTCATCAATGAAAAAATTAGGCAAATCATGATACATACCCGAAGTATTATCCATGCTGATCGTGAGTTTAAAAACAGATGAGATTTGAAAAGGTTTTTCAAGATCAGTTCAAGTGACCACAAAGGTTCCTCCTCAAGAACCGATGATATTCAAAGCCAGTGGTCCATAGAACCACTGCTCTGATACCACTTGTAGGTCGAGCGGGTTCGTGAGGGCGAAGTTTAGAGGGAGGGTGAATAGACTTTTGAAAACTTTTTCGTCTGCCGATCGGTGTGATTGCGGTTTATTGATCGAGAGAGTGCAAGTGAATCGATTTGATCGATATCAACTTCTTGATCGCTTCGAGGTAGATCGATTCGGTGTCTATCGGTTTAACTAATTGTCGCGGAAGCTATTTTATACCCGTGTGAAAAACCGGTTTATAAAAAATCGATTCAAAAGTTGTTTTCAATCGAGATGACTATGGAGTCAATCGATTAGATCGATAACTTGGTGCTAGGCTGATTCTAACTTAGAATATGTATCTGATTTAATCAAGTTGTGTGCAATAGTGTAAAGCGGTTAATCAATCGGGTAAATGCACACAAGATTTATAGTGGTTGGACAACCGATCCTACGTCCACTCTTCCCTATCACAAGGCACCACCAACAACTTAACCAAGCTGGACTTAGATTATTGTGTTAGTCAACACATTACACCAACAAATATTTATAGAGCTCTCACTCAACCGATCCCGAAATCGAACTAGAAACCCTGATGCGAAATCTTGCTAAACAAACTTAACCTAACTTTGGGTTTTGGGTAAGATTTGTTGTTTGTTCAACTTTGAAATCTATCCTAGTATTTAAGTAGCCTAACAACTAGAGGATAAGATTTCTGTGCTAGGAACTAAGGGATGAACACTTAGAAAATTAATCTTTAAGGTTGTGTTCTTCGTGCGGAAATTTGGCTATAGTATGAGCTTCTTGATAATTTCCGTGTCTTCACTCTAAAGAGGAATCCCATATTTATAGACCCAGAAATCAAAGAGCCGGTTGAGAGCAATTTGAATTTCCGGCTATATTTGGTAGATATGTAGGATTTGATGTGACGTGCTTCAGGGACGGCATGGCCGAAAGCATGGATAGTTGTCTTTTATAGCCGTTTGACCAAGCAGCACCAAATCCCGTATTGTCGGCTCCGTTCATACGTGTCTTGTTCTTATTGGTTAACAAAAACACTTTTCAGTGTTTGTTCTACCAACTAAAATTGACATTTTTCTTGTTCAGATCAACAACTTATGACTTGGTGAAACATCAGTTACCACCTGGTGTGAGCTGACCTGATCATTTACAACTGATCAGTCTACCTGATAGAGTCTTCTGGTGCCAGTTGTCTTAGCTCAACTAGCAAACTTGGCTGATGTAGGTCTTACGGTGCGATCTTACGGTAGTCATCGATCTTGAGTTTTCGAATTTGAGCTTCATGATTTCACTCTAATCATCTGACTTTATCAGATCGTCTGATCTTCTGTCTTTCCCTTCCCTTCTGACTTCAGTTGACTGGTCTTTAGATCTGACCTATACATATTGAGTTCCCCCTCAATATGTGACCTATCTTATTCATCAGTTGTTCTATACAATAAGTATCAACTGGTCATCTTATAACTGGTATTTAAAAACATCAGTCAGCTAACAGGTCTAACTGGTCCTATTACATGTATTTTGGAACTTTCATCAAAACTCTAAATTTCCCAACAGGAATGCTACCGATACTTAGACGATCTTTGTGCCTTCCCCCTTGCACCGTTCATTCCATCTCCGACAATCAGGAAACCTAAGCTCGTGTCCCTCAGTGTGCATAATAGGAGTGGGAAGAATACCCTACAGTGGTATCAGAGCCAGTTGGAGGTCCGCTCGTTGCCGCCGTTCACCGCCGCTCCGGGTTGCAGATCCGCCGTCCACGAAGCTTCGTGTCGTCGTCGTCGCACGCAAAGCTCTGCACCGACGCCGATTTCCGTTCAGGAAGCCCAGCACCGCCCTTTGCTCACGAAGCCCGTCGCCCGCTGTCGTTGCACGTGGAACCAGATCCACGCTGGCGCCATTTCGGGATTCCAGCCCCCGCCGCCGCACGACTCCAGCGCTTCTGCTGCCGCTACCGTACGGTGAGTTTGGTAAGTGAGGTAAGCGTTGTTGTACCCGGTTTATGTATCCCGACCAACAAACAATAACTAGATAGTAGGATAGCACTTTAGGAGATAAAATAGATAAAAGAGATAATATTTGATTACCCAGTTCGCCTATGAATGAGATTACGTCTAGGGGCAACCAAGCCAGGTATATTTCACTATAGTTTTTGCCTAGAATACTAAGATTTTCTCTCCTTTACAATGAATGATACATGAAATATATATAGACAAAGAACTAGGTTAAGAGTCTTCATGGGCTTCCTCCGCGGGCTTGCTAGGGTTTCGGCAGCCAAGGCTGGAGTTTTCTTCGTTAATGCGCGAATCCCGCTCCTGGATCAACCTGCCGTGCATACGCTCTGCAATATCCGCACCATTAACTACCCATATCTTTTCCATATTTATCCCTCCACCGACTTCGGGCTGAAGTCGACTCTGACCTGCATACCTTCTAAGTCGCCTTGCGACTTACGTGGCCCGGGCGAGGTCATCCCAAACGATATAGACATGATGGACAGTTGTTCACATAATCAGGTCCAGAGCCGGGTTAATCCATGTTACAACAATTGCCACCAAGAGCGGACTTCGACTTTGTTCGGATTTCGGTCTTGTTCTTTGCTTAAATAAGCCTTGACTTGACTCATTATTCTATCGATCTGTGGCAAGTCGACCTTGGGAAGTGCTCCTGCGGTGAGTCGTTGTCCTCAGGCAGGCGAATCGTCGCCCTGATCTTGTTATATGATGATGTGTCAGGCTGATGACATGATGCGCCACAAATCGACCCAACGGGAGATCGCGGTAAATGCTAAAATTACTGCTGAATATGTGGAAAATGTGCCTGAAAATGTTGATTTGATTGATTATCACCTTGCGAGGGACATACCTAGGAGAAACATTAGGCAACCTTCTAAACTTGATGATTTCCACATTGATACGCATGCTTTCAGTGCTTTTGAGTCTTGCAATAATGCGCCAAATTCGTATAATGAAGCCTTAAAGTCTAAAAATTCGGTTGAGTGGTTAAATGCTATGAAAGAAGAAATGAAATTCTTGCATGTTAACAAAACTTGGAATCTTGTCTCTAAACCTAAGCATTGCTCTGTTGTTGATTGTAAGTGGTTATTCAAGATTAAGGATGAAACTGAATGTACTAGATTTAAGGCTAGATTAGTGGCTAAGGGTTTTACTCAAAAGGAGGGGATAAATTACACTAAAATCTTTGCTCCTGTTGTGAAATTTACCACTGTGCGCATAATGCTTGCTCTTGTTTCTCATTTTGATTGGAAATTGAAATAGATGGATGTAAAAACTGCTTTCTTGCATGGTGATTTGGATGAAAAGATTTATATGAGACAACCTGATGGCGTTGATTCTAAATATTCTGAGCATGTTTGTCTTCTTAATAAGTCGTTGTATGGATTGAAACAATCACCGAGACAGTGGAATAAGAAATTTTATGAATGCATGATGTCTTTGAAACTCAAAAGAATTTCGTTTGATCATTGCCTTTACTTCAAGAAAGATGCATCTGTTCCTTTCTTCTTGCTCATATATGTGGATGACATGCTTCTTATTAGTCCTTGCATTAAAACTGTTGAGCATGTTAAAAAATGCCTTGGTGATAAATTTGACAAGAAAAATCTTGGTAATGCTAAGAAGATTTTAGGCATGAATATTGGGTAGAAAAAGTCATACTCTCCTGCTTAATCAGATTTCATATGTTGATAAGGTTTTGAGTAAGTTTTCCATGTCCTTTAAATCTGTTAATGTGCCTCTTGCTGCCCATTTTATGCTAAGTAAGACTCAGTCTGAAATTGATGAGATGAAAGATGTGCCCTACTCCAACGCAATTGGATATGTGATGTATCTCATGATAAACACTAGACCTGATATTGCTTATTTCGTTAGTTGTTTGAGTAGATATATGTCTAATCAGGGACGGATATAGGATTTAACTGTGGGGTGGGCTGAAAGTTTTCAAAGTTTCATCACATTAAAATTTTATATTTATATTTAATATTTTTTAATATATTAATTTAGGTGGTGTCATATGGGACTTCAAAACATAAAACTCATCAGTAATTAAGTTGGAAATTTTCTATACTTTTAACAAAATATATTTCAAAATATTGGTGTTTATTTATAAAATACATTACTTTTCTATTAATAAATAATATTTAGTTAAAACAAAATTATGCAACATATGCCCAATATTTTTTTAATCACTTCAAGAAACGTTTATCTAGTTTAAAAACATGTTAATACATTATTACATTTATAATTTCTCTTTTTCTAATACTAAAGTGTCCAAAAACTTATAATTATCACAACATATAACAATAAAATATAAATTATTCATACATATTCCTCAAAAGAAAAGGATAAAAATTAAGAGAACAATGTAGATATTTAATATTGAATAAATTAAATAAATAAAAATACTAAATGAAAAAAAATAGAATCATATTCAGATGACTATACTCTAAATGTTTAGGTGTGAGAGCCTCAAGAAAACACATTCAGAATTACAATAAAATAAATTTTTTGTTGTGGATAAAATTCTTGAATTTTAATATTTTAATAAAGTTTTAATAAGAAGAAAAAAGAAGGAGAGACGTGATAGATCAGGAAAACATATTTATATCAAGTTGTATCTTAATTTAATAACTGAATAGAGAGTGTGGGGATGAACTTTAATTTTACACCAAAAAATGCATATTCAATATAAAATAGAAAATAATATTAGACTGGGCTGTAATTTATGTATTGAATTTCATTCACATATTATATATAAATATATAACAGATTAGTGGGGGCTTGCACTGGGCTGGAGCCAGGTGCAACCCCCTAATAGATCCGTCCATGTGTCTAATCCAGGTATGCCTCACTGGGAGGCTATGAAGTGGCTTCTTAAGTACCTTAAGGGTATGATGGAGGTAAGTCTTAAATTTTCAAAATATTCAAATGGTGTGAGGTTAGTTGGTTATGTGGATTCTAACTATGCTAATGATAGAGAAAATCATAAATCTACCACTTCTTACGTGTTCACTTTATGCGGTGCTTGTATTAGTTGGAAATCCCAATTACAACATATTGATGCTTTGTCCACTACTGAATCTGAATATGTTGCGATTACTGAGGCTGCTAAAGAGACTATTTAGTTAAAAGGTCTTATTTCTGAAATTGGTTTCCTTGAAGGTGAAGTTGTTGTGTTTTCTGATAGTTAATCTGCTATACAATTGTGTAAGAATCCTGTATTCCATGAAATAACCAAACATATTGATGTTAGATACCATTTTGTGTGTCATATTGTTGAAAAAGGCATTATTAATCTTGAGAAAATTACTTCAGAATTTAATCCTGCTGATATGGGTACCAAATGTCTTTCGGTTGAAAAATTCAAGTCTTGCATGAGAACTTTGAATTTTGATTCTATTGATTAGGTCTGAATTTTCTGTTTTGTTTGTGACTTGCGTGTCAAAACTATTTTTTGTTTGTGACTTGTGTGTCAAAACTGTTTTTGCCTGAAAGTCATGTGTCCTGCATGTTTTTTTTAGAACTTTGTGTTGTCCATAATAGCATTCTTGAATTTGCTATTATTTCCCTCTTCTAACTTTTGTGTTTTTCTTTTGCAGATGGCTGGTGTGTGTTTGCTTTTTTTGGGCAATGATGAACTCCTGCGGATTTTCGAAATGTTTTGTGTGTATGTGGGAATGGCTAAAAAGGTGGAGAATTTGTTGGGCTTGAGCCCATTTCGGCTTTGGCCATTTGGCCCAATTCATGAGGCCCTCCCACTTGAAACCCTAAGTGTGTTGGCAGCTTCCATATTTAATCTTCTTCCATTCTCTTGTAAATCTGGGATGTGCAACTGAGATTGAGAGTGTGAGAGAAGAGTGAGGAATGCTACCGATACTTAGTGGATCTTTGTGCCTTCCCCCTTGCACCGTTCATTCCGTCTCCAACAATCAGGAAACCTGAGTTCGTGTGCCTCGGTGTGCATAACAGGAGTGGGAAGAAGACCCAACAAGAATCATGTATTTGCTTGTAGGTTTTCTTGATAGAAAAAACACTTTATTTGTTAAGATATGTAAGTCGTAACACTAGCATTGCAATGTATTAGTTAACTAGGATGTGTCGCACTTTTGAGAGTCCTCATTGTTTGGTCGAACCTCAATATTGTGTGGATGATTTTCTCAGCACTTCTCGTTCTTGCTCTTAATCTGAGTTAGTTTTTTGTTTAAAAATTTCACAAAATACATTTTTAAATGAATGCCAAACGAGACTTAACAGGAGTTAAATTTAAGGATTACAATTAACTATGGAACAAGTTAGACTAGCAAACAGAGGCATACAACACAGTCTGTTTAAGTTTGCTCGGTCTTTTTAATAAAATAAGGCCTTGGCTTTTTTAAAAGCCCATTCTGTTTTTTTTAGGGCTCAAAGTAAAAGCACTACACAGATTGATGCTCCTGAGCGAGAGACATAATATGTCGAGGGATATCATCTCCAACCCAAGCTTGAGGGAGGAGAGATTTAGTAGCGATCTTAGCAAGGTTATGAGCTTCGGTGTTGTGTTTGCGTGGGCAATATCGAATTCCCGACACTGGGGAGTTCTGAGTTAGTTTCCGGGCCGTGAGGATAAGAGTTTCTTTATATCCTTTATAGGGACTGTCAGTAGAGATGACACTTATAGCTTCTTTAGAGTCAGAAAGGATCGTGAAGTCTCCCGAGAGATAGTGTTCCAGTAAGATATTCCGTCCATGATGGCTATAATTTCAGCAGCAAGCACCGATCCGGGGGGGTTAATGTTATGACATCCGGCTGCAAGGGGTTTTCTATCTTTGTCATAAATGAAGAAGCCAACTGCAAAGTCCTTGGATGACTCTTTGTAGGCCGCATCGACCTTCATAATATAGTTATCTTGAACAAGCTCGGTGTGGTAGGACGAAGCGGAGTTGGGAAGAGTAGTGTTTCCCACAGTGAGTTTGGTCTTTTCGTAGTGGAATTGCTCTAGGAAGGCCTCGGTCCAGTTGGCTTGAATTTTCCGTCATAGGTGGGTTCCGTTTTTAGAGTGTAGGATGTCACATCTCTCTTTCCAGACTCCCCACATCTTAGTAGCAGCTTGCTCCAGTTCGGAATCCTCCATGGTAAGAATTACGTGAATGACCATACTATCATCTGAGACTCCTCTAGCTTTATTTATAAAAGGCCACCACTTTGTTTTGTTCAAGGCTTCTTTTACTCCCTGACAAAAGAAAAGGACATGATTAGTATTAGCATTAGGGTGTCCACAAATGATGCACCTGGGGTGGCACGGGACGTGATGCGCTGCGAGGTTAGCTTCTGCTGCAATTGCATTTTGGGTTGTTTTCCACAGGAAGATTCTGACTTTGGGGGGGATATTGAGATTCCAGATCCTGGACCAAAAGCTAGGAGTCACACTTGACGAAGCTGCATGTCTGTTGTCGGTAATGGAGGAAGTTGGGTGAGCGTTCCAATAAGCTGATTTAACAGTATAAAGACCCTTTTTGGAGTAGCGCCAGAACCGGGAATCGGAGAGGCCTTGGTGATCGATAGGGATTGTTTTAATAGCTTCTGCCTCGTAATTGAGGAAAAGTTTGTTGAGTTTTGACTGGTCCCACTCATGAGAGGTCTTAATGAGCTCATATACTCTGATGTTGTTGTCGTAGGTGGTGCAGGAGGTGATCTTTCCAGAAGAGAGATTTGGTATCCAACGATCTTTTCTCACGTACACCTTATTTCCATCATGGATTTTACAAAAGAGACCCTCGGAGATAATAGATTTGCTCCACATTATTGAGCGCCAAATATAGGAGGGGTTAGATCCTAAGGTGGCCTCCATAATGTCAGTGTGTTTGAAATATCTAGCTTTTAAAACTTTGGCTACCAGGGAGTCCGGGTAAAGAATGATTCTCCAGATTTGTTTAGCCTGAGCGCCTTGTTGAAGGTGACTAGGTCTCTAAAGCCCATCCCTCCCACCTTCTTTGGTTTGCTAAGTGATTTCCATTCCTTCCAATGAATTCTCTTGTCCTCCGAGTTACCCCCCCACCAAAACCTAGCACACATTGACTCGATTTCCCCACAAAGTGACGTAGGAATCCTGAAGCACGACATAACATAGGTTGGAATAGCTTGGATAACAGATTTAAGGAGAATCTCACGCCCTCCTTCTGTGAAAAAATTATTTCTCCAACAGCCCAGCTTTTTTAAAACTTTATCCCTTAAGTAGCCGAATTGCAATCTTTTGCTATGTGTTGAGAAAGTAGAAAGCCCTAGATACAGATCATGGCCCTGGCAAATCTGAATATGGAGGCTAGCTTTAACAAGATCGATATTGGCCTGAGGAGTATTCTTGCTAAAAGTAATGGCCGACTTGTCGAAGTTGATCAACTGGCCAGAGGCTCTTTCGTAATCCTTCAGACATTTCTTGACCGTCTGGACATTCTCTTTGTTGGCTTTGAAGAAAATCAGGCTATCACCGGCGAAAAAGAGGTGAGTGATAATCGGGCTATCCCTGGTGATCCGGATACCCGTGATATTTCCTTCTGCAGCCATGACATTGATAGCTGAGGAAAGTCCTTGAGCGACAACAACAAATAAGAAAGGAGATAGGGGGTCCCCTTGACGAAGCCCCCTGGACGGGGTGACTCTTCCAGAAATGTTGTTGTTGACTCAGAAAGAATAAAAGGGGGTTGTGACACATTCCATAATTAATTTAACCCATTTGGAGTCAAAGCCCATTCGAAGCATAACTTTTTCTAAGTAAGTCCATTCGACTCTATCGTAAGCCTTACTCATATCCAACTTAAGAGAAGCAAAACCTTGTTTACCCTTGTTATTTCTGAGCCAATGCATACATTCGTAGCCAAGAATAATGTTATCCGAGATCAGACGATCCGGGATGAAGGCACTTTGATTGGGGTCGACAAGCGATCCTAGGACAATTCAGAATCGATTGGTGATAGTTCTGGCCACAATTTTATAGGAGACATTGCAAAGACTAATCGGGCGATAGTCTTTCAAGGTTTTTGGATTTTTGATTTTAGGGATAAGAGTAATATTGGTAGGGTTTTGGTCTTTCAGTCCCTGTGCTCCGTTTAGAATCTGAAGACATTTCAACGTGATATCTTTCCCGATTTCACCCCAGGAATTTTGGAAAAAGAGGGCTGTAAAGACGTCCGGGCCAGGGGCTTTCGAGGGGGGATCAAAAAGAGATTTCCTAACTTCCTCTTCGGAGAAGGGTTTTGTCAGGAATCTGTTCATTTCTTCCGTAACCGCAAGATTGATACAGTTGGTGATTACCGTGATAGCCTCGTCAGAAGGATTTTGAGATTTGAATAAATTGCTATAATAGCCTTCAATAGTTTTCTCAATATTCTTCTGACCAGTTTGAGGTAAACCCTCATCGTTGAGAATTGACAAAATACAGTTTTTCTTTCTCCTCTCCAAGGACGTCTTATGGAAGAAAGAGGTATTTATGTCTCTAGAATTGAGCCGGTTAACTCTGGACCGTTGTTTCCAATGGGTTTCCTCTTGGAATAGGAGTTTCTCCAGTTTACATTCGATGGAATGAATATTTTTTCGATCAAAGTTGCGATTCTCAGAATTCAAGCTTTTACTAAGAAGGGCACGAGTTTCCTTAATTTGTCTTCCCAGATTTCCCAAAGAACTCTTCGACCACATTTTAAGGGACTCGGCCACTTCTTGTAGTCTTTTCCCCAGCATAGCCTTATTAGCCGATTTCTTCCAGCTTGTAGACACTATGTCCTTATATTCCTCTTCATAGAGCCATTTGTGCTCGAATTTAAAAGAGGAATGGGCATGACAAGGTGTTGTTTGTTGATTGCTACGTAGATTAAGAAGTATAGGTCGGTGGTCCGAACCATAGAAGTCAAGATTCACGGACAAAGCGTCCGGAAAAGTGGAAAACTACGAGCTATTTGCAGCATAACGGTCTAGACGGGCCAAAATGTTATTAACACCCGATCTCATATTATTCCAAGTGAACTTCGGGCCCTTTGCTTTTACGTCGTGCAAGTCGACTTGTTGAAGACCCATATGAAAGACATTCATATGATTAAAAGATCGAACATTGCCTTCTTGTTTTTCTTTATCTAACAAAATTTCATTGAAATCCCCTCCTACTATCCAATTTTCCGTAGAATTAGTATGTGTTCTAGAAATTTTTATAAGCAAATCCCATGAGAGATATCGAAGATTATGATTAGGGTTTCCATAGAAACCTGTAAAGTACCATCTAATGTTATAAAAAATAATCGAACAATCAATATGACCTTGCGAGTAAGACAAAATCAAAACTTCAAAATTCTCATTCCAAAATAGAGCAAGACCACCACTCTTGCCAACCGGTTCAACACAAAAACAACCATGGAACTTAAGACTAGTACGCAATTTAGAAACACCAAACTTAGACAACTTCGACTCAGAAATAAAGACCAAATAGGGGGATTGTTCGAGGATAAGCCGTTGGAAATTCTTGAATGCCCGTTGTCCCCCGAGGTCACGAGCATTCCAACATATGCAACTCATGGCTGATGGCGGGGTTGAGCCGAGTCAACCTCCGCCGAAACATCGCTGATGGGCTGTGATGGGTCATAGGTCGGGGCCTCTTCATTCTTTTGCTTCTTACTTCGGGGCTGGACGAGTTCTTGCTTGATCACCCTCTTAGCACCTATTTTAGGGTTAGAGATTAGCTTTCCGGGTTTTTCTGATTCAGTGGTGAGCTTCATCTTGCCCTTCATCTTCTTTGTCTTATCTGCAGAGTTAGTCTTAGGGGTCGGAAGGGCTCCGAAGGTAAAAGGTTCCTCGTTAAATCCTGCAAACATGGCAAGTAACTCATTAGTAGGGATAAGGTCTGCTTCCGTGGTAGAGAGGGAAAGGGCACGGTTCGGGTTCTCAGGACGGATCGATTGAGAGTTGGGTGATGTGAGCCCACACTTATTTTTTTACAAAAGCGTTTTAAATTACTTAACATGCCAACTCTTTTAAGTCTCCCTCTCACACCCTCTCTACACACACACACACACATATATATATGGCAAAAACTTGTATGCAATATTGCATACAAGTGATATGTGCAATTATAGAGTAATTGAGTTTTTTCTTATTTATTCGCGGGTCAGGCTTTGTCGGGTCGGGTTAGGGCAGATTGATGGGCTTTCTTCTTTTCGCGTTACCCCTGCCGATTAATTTGATTTCTTCTTCTTCTTCTTCCTCTTTTCTTGAGATTGCTGGTGGATCTCATGGGTTTTCTTCTTCCTCGTTCGTGCCCTAATTTCTTATTCAATTTAATTTTCTTTGATTCGCTCCGATCATTGGATGAAATCAGGTTTGTTCAATTGAGATTTTGGTGTGGATTATGAGAGAAGAAGAGAGAATATGTGTGTGGTGTTGGATTATCCCTCCACACAAAATATGTTTTGAAATTCAGATCCTTCTGTACTCTTCTCACGCTGGGGATTTTTTTCGCGCTTGTACTGGTTTTTGTTCATGTAGTAACACTATTTTGCTCATAGGGTAACACTCTTTTATTCATGTAGTAACACATCAAGTTGTTCTTTAAATCTACAATTTTGGACTGGGGATTTCTTTTTGAGCTTGTACTAATTTTGTTCACGTGGTAACACATTTTTCTTAATAGAGTAACACTTTTTGTTCATATAGTAACACACAAAAATAACTTGAAAAAACAAAATTGGACTGAGGATTTTTTTTTTCGCGCTTGTACTGGTTTTTGTTCATGTAGTAACATTCTTTTGCTCATAGGGTAACACTATTTTGTTCATGTAGTAACACATCAAGTTCTTCTTTAAATCTGCAATTTTGGACTGGAGATTTCTTTTCACGCTTGTACTGGTTTTGTTCATGTGGTAACACGTTTTTCTTCATAGCGTAACATGTTTTGTTCATGTAGTAACACACAAAAATAACTTGAAAAAAAAATTTAAAATTATGTGCTCAATAAGAATTGAACCTGCGACCAAATACACTAAAAATAAACCAAAACCATCAAGCTATAACACAATTTGATAAAAATATCCTTGCATAAAATTTAATAGGTAAATAGCCAAGTGGTCTGCCCAATCCGCTCAGCCCGCCCAACCGCCACATGACCCGCAAATTTAGCCTATTTTGCCTTAATTGTGATGTATTGCACATAACACTAGTGTGCAATATTTTACCCAAGACCTTCTCTATATATATATATATATTATCCAATATTATATTCAATAACAATTACAAATAATTTGTGTTAGTAATAATAATTGAAAAATATATACTTAAACAAAATATTCAAATAAAATAGCACAACCATCAGTAAACCCCAAATCTCTTTAAAAATAGAAAAAAAAACAAATAAATTTCAAAATCACAACATCTACATATCTGCTTTTGAATTTGATTGTAAAATGAATTGAAATAGACTCTAAATAAGCTTTTAGGTTTGATTCGTTTATTATAAAAATGCCAGATCTTAATCTGCTGTAAACTCTATTGCAGGTTTTGAAAAACCAAAAAAAAAAATTACAGGTAGGCATGCTAAATTTGAGTCTAAAAATAAGGTAATTTTCTTAACAGTTGCACTTTGTATGTATAATAATTAAACTTAAAAAAGAGAGCTCATGAGAATCTGAGTTCACTTGAAACCTACAATATATATAAACTTATATTCATATATTAATATGTATATGTTTCAGTAGATATAATATACTCCATCTATATCATATTAATTATTGCTTTTAAGATCATGTGCATAATTAATTTTGACAGATTTAGGGTGTATTTTGAAACACTTAAAACAACTTCTAGAAGTACTTATTTTCAAAACTCTCTCTCACAGTTTTTGAAAATAAATGCTTCTGAAAACTATTTTAAGTGTTTCAAAACACACACTTACCCGTCATTAGTCTTTCTCCCTCAACCTCTATATCCATCAAATAGTGAGAAAAAAAGAAGAAGATATCTTCCAATTAAAAAGTGACAATTTAGATACATATTTGTTGGGAAATTTATAGTTTTGATAAAAGTTCCAGAAACACATGTAATAGGACCAGTCAGACCTGTTAGCTGACTGATGTTTATATTACCGTTTATAGAATACCAGTTGATAATTACTGTATAGAACAACTGATGTAATAGATAGGTCACATATTGAGGGGGAACATCAATATGTATAAGTCAGATCTGAAAATCCAAAGAACAGCTGATATCCGACAGGCCAGAATGCTAGAGAAGAACAGAAGATCAGATCGATCTGATCTAGTCAGATATCTCAGCTGAAGTCATAAAGCTCAAACTCAGAATACTTGAAGATCAGATGACTTCCAGAAGACCTACATCAGCCGAGTCTGCTAGTTGAAGCTAAGTCAACCGGCACCAGAAGACTCCATCAGGTAGACTGATCAGTTCTGACTGATCAGGTCAGCTCTCCAGGTGAAAACTGATGTTTCACCTAATCATACGTCTATGATCTGAACAAGAAGAATGTCAACCTTAGTTGGAAGAACAAACACTGAAAAGTGCGTCTGTTAACCAATAAGAACAAGACACGTATGATCGGAGCCGACAATTAAGGGATTTGATGCTGCTCTCTCTAACGGCTACAAAATACAAGATCACGTTTTCGGCCATGCCGTTCCTGAAGCACGTCACATCAAGCCTGCAAGTCTACCAAATATAGCCTGAAATTCAAATTGCTCTCCAACGGCTCTTTGATTTCAAGGTCTATAAATATGGGATCACACTTCAGAGTGAAATACGGAAACACTGAACAATCAAGAAGCTCAAGAAATTATCAGATTTCCGCACGAAGAACACGATCAAGAAGATTATTTTATTAAGTGTTCATCCCATAAGTTCTTAGCATAGAAATCTTTTCATCTAGCTGATAGGCTACCTTAAACACTAGAAAAGATTTCATAGTTGGAACCAAAACAATCTTATCCAAACCCAAGTTAGGTTAAGTTGTTTAGCAAGATTTCAGACTAGGGTTTCTAGTTCTCGATTTCGGGATCGGTTGAGTGAGAACTCCTTAAAATATCTGTCGATGCAATCTTGTGTTGAACTAACACATAAAACTAAGTTCAGTTGGTTAAGTTGGTGCCCCTTGTGATAGGGAAGAGTGGACGTAGGACTGGTTTGTCCGAACCACTATAAATCTTGTGTGCCTTTACCGCTTTGATTATCTATCTACACAATTGCACACTACCTTTAAAGCGCATACATATTCTAAGTTGAGATCAGCTAGCACCAAGCTTCTGATCTGATCAAGCTTGACACTTCGGTCAACTGGTTAAAACACTAACTTTGGAATCGGGATTTATAAAAACCGGGTTTTTCATGGTAAAACTTAAGCTTCCAAGACACATCGCTTAAACCGATAGTTACCGAACTAATCGCCTTTCAAAGCGATTAGTAAGTTGGTTATCGACCCAAACCGATTCACTCAAGACTCGATCGCTAACCGCCTCACACTCGACCGCACAAAAGTTTTCAGAAGTCTATTCACCCCTCCCCTCTAGACTTCTGCCCTCACTAAACCCGTTCGGGACCTACAAGTGGTATCAGAGCAGTTGGTTCTACTGACCACTGACTTTGTGTATCATCGATTCTTGAGGAAGAATCTTTGTGGTCGACTGAACTGATCTTGAAAAACCTTCTTAAAACTCATTCATTTTCCAAAAACACTCAAAGATGGATAACACCTCAGGTATGTATCATGATCTGCCGAAGTTCTCAATCGATGAGTATGCAGATTGGGCCATATATATGTCCAACCATCTAGGCTCGATCAGTGGCAGAATGATGGAAGTCATCAAAAGAGGACCCATCATCATATATTACGACAACCCTGCAGTTGGAGGAGATCCAGACTTTGCCCCGGGAAGTCTTGTAAGTGAAAAAGCCCAGCCTTGATGGATGCAGAGGAAAGGAAACTGCATACTCTAGATACTATCGCAAGGCATATTATCATGAAAACAATGGATAAGGTCACCAAGGAAAAGATTAAGTATCTCAAATCTGCGAAAGCAATGTGGGATACTCGTGAAAATACGCGAGGAAATGACCGGATAAAAGACAAACCGTTCGCAGCCGAATCCGGTAAAGTTCGAAAAATTGAAGATGTCATTTCAACTAAAACCATCAACGAACTCGATGGAAGGATTACTATGTCAATAAACAAACTTCGAGAACTTGGTAGAGAGATGTTTGATAAAGATATCAACTACAAAATTTTAAGGTCTCTCACCAAGAAATGGGACATGAAGGTCACGGTAATCAAGGATTGCCAAGACATTTAAAAAATGAAGCCAAGTAGCTTGTTCTTGAGCCTTAAAGCTCACGAGTTCGATTTAATTGAGAGAGGACAAGCAGATGAAGATGAGGTGCCTTTGAAGCCTCCAACTTCCAAATCGATTGCTTTTTAAGGCAACCAAAGAAAGAGATTGAAGACCAATGAGCCCATTGGAAACATCATAAGTCGAAGGTAAGCAGATCGCTTCCGCTTACCAGAAACTAGAGAAATCAAATACTAACCTGGGTAAGTATCGAAGATTCTATAAAGATTATCAACATACCGAGGAAGAGATAGGAGATCGCATAAATGATCTCGAGAAAGAAACCAGATCGATGATCGGAGAGATCACAGAGATGAAAGGAAAAGAGATAATCTAAATGATGAGAGAAGAGATAACCAATCGGAAGAAGAAGCTCAGACTACTATCAGAAAGGAAAATCACCTGATAGATCATACTGACGAGTGATTCACCGAAGAAAAAAATTCCGTGGATCAAGGAGCGTGCTTCAATTGTGAGAAGCCAGTCACTACAAATACAGACGCCTGCAGACCGACGCCAAGAGAAAGGGAAGAAAAGAGGAATGTAAGAGAGAAACGGCACAGGACAAAAAGCTATGGTTCAGCGACACGTCAGAATGACGATTCAGATTCGCCCTCTCCGAGGACTCTAGATACTCCTCAGAGAAGATTTCGCCTCGATCGCTAGCATCTTTGTTGACTTCTATGGAAATGAAGATCGATATTCTCTTGGATGATGATGAGATCTGCCTCGATGGCCAAGGAGGACCAACTGAGGTAACCTCCAAACTCGCTTTGTTCGCTTTACACCGCTATCATTAGCACACCTTTGGGAGATTGACTGCAGCTCTACTCCGAGCAATTGCTTGAGGATCTCTCCAATGCAAGAGAACACTTATCTTTATAGTGGAAGTTTGAAAATGATAAGTCGAGGACCGTAAATAATCACTTGCTAAAGAGAATGATCTCGATAAAAGCCTCCGAACTTAAATCGGTGAAATCGCCGGAAGGGAACCGAGGAATTTAAAATTTCGAAAGTTAAAGCTTCGATCAGACAAGCAGATCAAAGATCACCGTAATTAATAAACAAACAAGTCGATGACTTCAAAATCTCGCAAGCAAAATTCGATGAGCCGTTCGAAAAGCATGAAAGTCTAAAATCATCGAGGATAATCTGCGTAAGAAAATAGAGTTTTTACAAAATCATCTAAAACCGTTCAAGACATGAACACCTATTTTGAACAACGATTAACAAGAAGGACTTGGGTATGAGAACCCTTCCACATCCTCAAAAGCCCCGGCTGATTCATCTCAAAAAGGTGTAATCAGACGAGTTTCTGACAAAGATACACCAAAAGCCAAACATGTATCTAATAAGGGAAAAAGACCAGTTGAGAGGTAAGGCGGGTGCCTAACCAGAAGGGGAACGAAATGGACCCCAACTGGTAAAGCATCAGTCGAGGAATCAACAGAAGAACCCAGTTCTTCGGAAGAGACCTCAACCTGATCAACAGATCAGGAATCAGGAAAGACAACTCAGAAAAGGGAAGTCCAATCCGAGACCCAATCAAGGTCAGCTGCCTAATAAGCATGCTTCAGGTAAACTGCAAAAACCACCTATGCCGAAAAGATATGAATCTTTTGATGGTAGCAGTCGTACCTACCCCTATAATCAGAAATCTAGGGCTGCTGCACCAGAACCACACTGGATGAAAAGAAGACAAACAGAAAAGATAAATCCCAAGTCTTCTAAGTCACCCAAGGTTCACACTAATAATCATACTAATCAGAAAGCATATAAAGAGACGTATGATTATGTTGATAGGTATGGGAGACAAATCAGGCCTTCTGATCTAATTGATCACAATAGAAGTGCTCTGTTTGTATGGATCCCCAAAACTAATCCTAACCCCTCGGGACCCAATCAAAAGGGGGTACCTAAAGCCCTGATTTGGCTGCAGGATCGCGTGGGTCTGGCCAACAAAGGAGGTGTGCAAGCAACTATCTGGTACATCGATAGTGGATGCTCAAGGCACATGACTGGAAGCAAACATCTCCTCAGCTCTTACATAGAACAGAAAGGCCCGCGTGTACTCTTCGGTGATGATAACTTTGGTTATACCAAAGGATTCGGAACCTTAGAGAATGATGATGTACAAGTAACTGGAGTCTCGTATGTCGAAGGTCTGAAGCACAACCTATTATCGGTTTCACAATTCTGCGACAATGGATTGGTGTTGAGTTCTCGACCCGACCAATGCACTATCAAGAATCGAGCCACTCAATGATTTTGCTAATCGGTTCAAGGAAAGGGACGATCTACACGGTGATTGGAACAGTTGCCCAAGAAAATGCATGCTCGATTGTCAAGAGTTCCAAAAGTAGCGATTGGCTCGCACAAGAGAATGAGCCATCCGAACTTTAAAACTCTTAATAAGATAGCAAGGATGTCTCTAGTGGAAGGACTCCGAATGAAGTATTCTCAAAGGATCGGACATGTATCGCATGTCGGAAGGGAAAACAGTCAAAGCTTCATTCAAGGGAATTCCGGACCGACATCCAAAGCAGATAATCGCAGAATCGCTTCATATGGATCTATTTGGACCCGATTACACGATCGGTCTCAACGGATGCAAATATACTCGGTAATCGTGGATGACTATTCCAAGTTTACGGGTTATATTCTTACATAAGAAGAATGAGACGACAATGAAGATACCCGAAGCCGCTAAAAAAGATTACAAAATGAGAAGGGTGTGGGTGTAGTAAAAAATCGATCGAGATAAAGGTACTGCAATTTTCGAACTCTTTTATTACTAATTTTTGCTCTAAGTTTGGTATACTGACATGAAACATCACCGCAAGGACGCCTACAATAAAATGGAGTAGCAGAACGGAGGAACAGAACTCTCAAAGAAGCTGCTCGCACAATGTTAGCTGAACATGCAATACCAAGCCGTTTATGGGCGAATAATCAACATTTGCATGCCATACTCGTAACAGATGTCTTTCGACTAAGGCTCACTACAAAACACCATATGAACCGTGGAAGGACGAGAAAACCTCGTGTCTCTTTACTTCCATGTTTTTGGGGTGTAAGTGTTTCATACACAACAATGGGAAGAGTCAGTTGAAGACTTTTGAGGCCAAGTCCGATGAGGGTATATTCTTAGGATATTCCTCATCTAGCAAGGCTTTCAGGGTTTACAACAGACAAACCCTACTTGTGGAAGAAACACCCCATGTAGTCTTTGATGAAGCATCTTCTGAACAAGAGAAATCTGCCTCAGAACAAGATGTACCTGATCAACAAGTACTGACGATGCTCGGAAAATGGATCGACTAATGATCAAGGAAAAAGAATCGAAACCGTAATAAAGTATACATTCCAGATCTAGCTGATTCACCAGATCATTCAGATCATAAGGTACGAAAAACTGTCGGTGAAGAAGTCGTCTGGTGAGATAAAGATCAATCGAAACCATCCGGATTGGGGAACACTGAAGTTCCTACTTAACGGACATCAAGACATGATGAGTCCAACATCACCGAGACATGTTCTTATCAAGTGGATCATAATTACGCACCACTCCCAGTCACTAGTAATGAACCTTTATCAGAAATGGATGATGTTCTCCAAACCGACGCAAATCAGAACAGAAGGACCTGGATAACCAGTCATCCAACTGATCTGATCATCGGAGACCCATCCGATAAAGTTAAAACTAGACATCGAGTTGGTGAAAGTGCCATGTATTGTTGTTATTTGTCTATGAAGGAACCAACAACAATAGAGGAAGCTTACAAAGACAAAGTCGGATTCTAGCCATGCGCAGAAGAGCTTGAAGCAGGTTCGGTAAATCAAGTTTGGGAACCGGTAGAGATGGACCAAATCATCAAGACGTAATTGGCACGAAGTGGGTTTTCAAGAACAAGAGAGATGAGAAAATGTCATCACCGAAATAAGGCAAGACTTGTTGCTAAGGGGTATTCACAATCGGGAAGGAATTGATTATGACGAGACCTTTGCACGGGCCGCCGCTTTAGAAGCCATTCGGTCAATTCGCATATGCTTCCCACGAGAGGGTTCATCGTGGTATCGGATGGACGTAAAGAGTGCATTTTTAAATGGGGTACTAGCAGAGGAAGTTTATGTCGAACAACCTCCAAAGCTTCGAAAAGAACAACCAAGTGTACCGCTTTCATTTAAAAGCTCTTTATGGTTCAAACAAGCTCCTCGAGCTTGGTATGATACACTCTCTCGGTTCTTGATCGACAGTGGGTTCACTAAAGGCGATGGGAGTAACCTTATTCGAATAGAAGATGGAGAAGATATTCGATGGTTCAGATTCACGTGGGCGACATCATCTTGGATCTCCTAACAAGAGTCCATGTGAAAAATTCAAGAAGTTGATGCAAGGGAAGTTCGAGATGTCCATGATGGGGACGGATGAATTACTTTTACGGGTCTCGGTGAAGCAAAGTGCGAATGAATATTCATCCGCTAAGCGAAGTACACTAGGAATTTATTGGCTAAGTTTGGAGTTCAAAATTGCAAGGAAGCCAAAATTCCTATGATGATTGGATTCAAGATGGATCCAGATGAGGATGGTTTAAAACAAATCGAGAAAGAATATAGGGCCCTCATTGGATCTCTCATCGCATTTGCGGCGGACCGGACACGGATATCACCTTTGCGAAGAGGTGTATGTGCCATATTTCGAGGCAAATCAATGCAAAGCCACCTAGAAGCGACTAAGTGGATTCTTAAGTATCCGAAGGGACAATAAACCTTGGTTTATTTTACCCATCGATGATAATCTAGAGCTTAATGGGTATTCTTATTCGATTATGGAGGTTGCAAGATTGATGGTGAAGTCAACCTCAGAACATGTCGCTTTTTTAGGAAGTAAACCCGATCTTGTGGTTTTCAAAAAGCGAGACATCGATTCGACATCTACTATCGAAGGAAATATATGGTCATAGAAGTCGTTGCTCCCAACCGCCCGCTTAGTCGGCGGTGAGGGATTATAACATCGTAGCTAAGAATGTACCAATATTCTGTGACAGTAATAGTGCTATTGCAATCACTCGGAATCTTGTTCTACATACAAGATGCAAGCATGTGGATGTCGACACCATTTTATAAGAGATCATGTTGAAAAGAAGAATATCAGAATGGAAAAGATTCACACTGATTTACAGAAAGCTGATATTCTAACCAAGCCACTAGCTGAGATTAGATTCAGAGAATTGTGTAATGAGCTAGGGCTTCTGGATCTTGGAGAAAAAGCACCTAAAATGATTGATGGATTGTTCTCCACAGAACCGCTGGTTAAGAGACTAACCAGGTGAAAGGAATCAGTTGAGTTTGGTATCTCAATGGATCGAAAGATCAGTCAAGGAACTGATGTGAGAAATCGATCGATTCTGAGTTATCGATTAAAGGAATCGATCGATTTAAGGTTTATCGATTAAAGGAAACGCACAATTTAAAAGGAATATCTGATTAAATCAGTTGGGTTATTTTACATCTTTGTAAGTCGATTTAGCTGATATTCAACAAGCAAGATTCACAGATTAAAGCCTACAATCGCATAAGAAAGCAGAGAATTTACACAACAATGGAATAATAGAACTTTTCATTGATAAAGACCCGAAGGTCAGATTACATTACAAGATACAAGTACAAAGGACCCGGAGGTCAGTACATAAGTCATAACCGAAAACCCTAAACCTATAACCCTAAACCCTCATCCTAACCCAAGAAGTGCGGGGAGAGAGAGAGATTTTAAATCGATGCTCTCATTTTCCCCCACTTAACAAGGGTGAGAGAGGCTTTAAAGAAATCCTAAAGCCGCTAGATGAAGCTAAAACCAGAGGAGCGAGAGCGGCGTTGATAGATTTTCTAAGCCAGAGCCCTTAGACTGAAGTCAATGGACTCTCCGGTTTGTTAAATGGAGCACATGTACAAGAAATTGGTTCAAAGACCTTATGGGCACATGTGTTACATGAAAAAATTGAGTTGATATACAAAGATCACCGTTATGTCCGATCAAGACCGTGATATCAAACTCATGTTTTATATCGAACGAAAGTCCTGTTGATCTTTGGTTACGTCATAACGATAGACACACAAGGTGCATACGGTTAGGAGAAGTGTCTTCTCGGGCCATGCGATATAAGCAGATCCACCGCCGTGGTGGTAAAGGAGCTTGGCAACAATTGTATGTGAAATCTTTGATGACGCATTTAAAAAAAAGTGATAAAGGACACACAGGTTGATTTGAGAAGTGAAATCATTGAAAAAAGGGGTAAAGGTGTTTTAGGAAGTTTCACCGGAAATAAGGGTTCACCGTAATGCATGTTTTTACAAAGAAAGATAAGTATGGTGAATGGGTTATGTTGTGTAAAAACATTGGTCCAATTTATAGAGGCAAGCAAGGGTGCAAATGCAAATTTGATTTCAAAAAGCCTTTTAGAAAAATTTGCATCACAAGGACAAATGTAGAAATCACGCCGATCGATAATTGGATAAATTTTCTGACGGATTGACATATCAAGATATCTGAGGCGATAATTACGAGATCAAATCGCCAACTTAGGGAATAGAGATTACTATTCTAGACTAAGTTTTTGGCGGTAACACTTATCCCAAGAATTGGCTTGATTCGAGAAGAATCGATTAGGTCAACCAAAAATCGATTACATACTTAAATCGACGATAAGGAAGATCAGTTGAACTTGAAACCTCAACAAATCGTAAATATCGATCTATGAGAAAATAGAAATATCGGTTGAAGGGGAACTTCAATCGATCGAGGAGGATCGAAGGAAATCGGACACAAAATGAAACAGATCGGTTGAAAAGAACGGTTGGGAAATTATAAGGTTTAGCAGTAAAACTAAGGTCAACAAGTGGAATCAACTTCAAGTGGTATCGATCGATTACTATATCACCAATCGACACGCCTTTCTTTTCCTTTGTTATTTGCTTATTCATCGGATTTTATCTGTTTTATTTACCTTATCAGACGATTACGTGTGACGATCCCCGCAAATCATTTAATGCGGACGTGGGGTACATGTATTAATTGCTACAAAAATGGGCTTTTAAATCCAAAAGGTTTTCGTGACGTGCTTTTTCCCAACCATTCGATCAAAAACCGCTTAACTGGATCGCCTAATCTTTTCAAACGGTTGATCTTCCAAATCTTGTCTTTTTCCCTCCTCATCTTTATAAGGTTCATCAAAAAACCCTACCAGAGTTTTCCAAATCACAAACTTACGTTTTATTTTCTGAAAACTCTCCAGATTACTTCTTTGCGATTCAAAGTGTTTTCTTAAGTCTCAAATCCAAAAACAAAATCTGGTAATTTCTGATAATTTGATGAATCATTCTTTTAAAACCATTGATCTTAAAGATTTTGTCAATCAACGATATCCTCAGATTGTGTTTTATTGTTTCTTGATTTCCGCTTATGTGATATTCTTAGTATTTATGCACAATTTTAACCGAATCTATCTTATCGTAGATGATCACTCACCAGTATGGGTAAAATAATGTGCAACTATACGGAACTGACATTAAGGGTTTTCGAGGACAAGTTTGTACAATTTGGGGTGACAAAGGATCCGGAATCAATGGAAGTAGAGGAAATTCTGAAGAAAGCAGGACTTGAGAAATATTTGTCTTTTCATCGCAATCCGTTGATGCAAAGATGAAGCCCTCGAATTGTAAGGAATTTAAGGGTGGATACAGATGCTCCGGAGAAGAACTACTTTCAACAATCAACGGAGAAGAGATCGATCGACGAATGAGGATATAACTCGTCTGCTCGACTACCAAAAGGGGCCGAATCTCGCTTTGCTCACTCTGAGGAGAATCAAGATGAGCTGATCGTAAACGAAGCTCATCGAGAGAGGTCGACAAACATCATACGTCGAAGCTTTGTCGGGTTAATGCTCAAGAGGAAATACCGATTGTTGTTTGATATTTTGTCAAAAACAATTATGGGTATTTCATTCAAGCCAGATGCTCTTACATCGTCAAATTCAGACAAAGATGGTCGCAATAATTGATGAAGCCAAGAACATCAATTGGCATGGGTTCCTAAAGGCCATTCTACTCCAAGAACATGATAAATTTGGAGTTGATGAGTGGAGGCGTGTCTATCTCGAAGAAGAGGATCGCAATCTCAACAAGGTTGCGCTTATCCTACAAGACAAAATGCCAAATGCCGATGGGGAACAGAATGGATTGAAGCCCTACAAGGCATTCCTCTCCACCACTTTAGCCATATTTGGGCCACCAGATGATGATATGCGCCAACTCCCCCAAAGACTAAGAAGGGAAAAACAAGGAAGCAACTTCGTCTACACCGTAAGCCCCCCAAGAAGAAAAGAAAATCGTGAAGGTCCAGAAAAGAGGCCAAGAAGGCGAAGCAAGCCTCCATGACTCTGACGCTAGAAGATGAGTCAGATGAAGAAAGAGCGCCAGATCAGTCTATTGCACCACAAAAATCATGTGAAAAATCAGACAGGCAGGCTTCTCAAGATGAGAGCTCGCTAGTGATTCATTCTCGAGGAAGAAACACGAGATTTAACGATCTCCTTCTCCTCCGAGGTGATTCACCACTCGGACTAATGGTGGCCGAAAGCATGTCTCTCCTACTCTTCCACCGCCCTTGAACTGAAACTACATCGGTCATAACTCGAACTACATCAGTCGCTAACTCGAAATCGCAATATTCATGAATCGGAAACCTTACTGTTGTGGAACCAAAGAATCGCCTCCCACAGTAACCTCTCTGCAGTCGAGCCTATCGCATAACTTCCACCTACTCAAGCACCACCGTAACCCTCCACATCTCATCAACCGAACCGATGCATAATTCTCGAAGTCTAGATCATCAAAGACCATCACAGGGAAAATAGTCGTAATGCAAATCGAACGAGAAATTGATGAGATGTATCCGTAATCTGGTCGCCCATCCCGCTATTAGAGAACAAGTTATGGAGATCCTCACCGAGAGATCTCGATTAAAAAGCTTCTCGATTTTATAATGATTATTGAGCAAATGGGAGAGGCCGATGAGTTTGCAGATTTTGATTTCGATATGAGAAAATCGCTAACGTAGGGATCACCAAACCGAAGCCGATAACTCATGAATCTATCAAAGCTCGATCCACGTGAAGCCGGGATTGATCGAACAAGGCGAACCGGAGATCGCTCAAGAAGCTCCCCAAGCAGATGCTACAATGAAGGATACAGAGTCGCTGATGATAGTGGAATCGGTGCCGCAGTTCATGACCAACCACCGGAGGCACAAACAATCGAGATCGATCAAGTGACGAAAAAACATTCCAACATCACATATAAATCACGATAAACTTCAGGAGATCGATCATGTTTCAAAGATCTCCGAAAAAAGAAGAAATTGAGGGAGTGATAGGCGATTAGGAGGCGATTGGCCTCAAAGAAATAATAGATCAAAGGGAATTGGCTATTTCCCAGATTGCAGCCGATCAAAGATCGATTCTCCCAAATCAGGACCACCGTGATTCTGCCGATCTTATAAAATCCGTGGATGACAAGTCGATTCAAGGTGGATCAACAACAATTTTTTTTTTTCGATGCTCTTTGAAAAGCTCGATTTGATGAAGACAAACTTGACAAATTGATCTTTACATTTTCTTCGCCATCGAACTGGCAAGACCGAAAGCCGATCTCGAAGGTTCAACTTCTAACTACTCCGGTTCTGTGCTTATCTCATTGCGAGATCTCAACAGGCAATATCGGTCGATTTTGGTTCCCTAACTTCCCCACCTCACAACGCTTTTTGATCAAACCAAAAGGGGGAAGGACGGATCGAGAAACCAATCGACATGATCGTAACAATGAAGATCTAATTCGCATTGTTGAAGCCTATGGACAAAGACTAGACCATCCGGATCTCTTTGCTAATGTAGTCTCTCGAAAAGATTGAAAAATCAAAGGCAAGAAAGGTAGGCTCTTTGCGGGTGTTTGGGACATTACAAAAGGTAGCTTTGCGGGTCTTTGGGACATCCCTGCATGCAATTACTCGACTAAAATAGTCACAAGAAGCACAACTAGCCAGATACATGCCGATAAAGAACTGGCCGAGAAACTCTCCAAAGAGCAGGTTGCTGAAGAGGCCCGAAAAAAGTCAAGAAGAAAGAAGGGCAGAAAAATTGACAGAGGCGTAAAATCAAGAAAAAATTCAGATCGAGAGCGAAGAAAGGAAAATTTGGAAAATCTGCATGCGTAACCTCATTTGCCAACAAGAGTTGATGAGATCATTCAAAAAACTGCTGCACATGCTAAGAGGTTTGAGGAATGGAACAAGATCAGAAGTGAATGGATTCTGGATGCTTTTGTCCTTAATCTTGTTCCACGAGAAGAATCTCCAGATGATGAATTCCTCAACTGGTTAGAAAATAAATATCCAGATTTTCTGAAGTATCTGGAAAATGAGGCCAAACTTATCAATGTAAAAATATCTCGCCAAGAGTATGATCCGTTGGATTACTCAAGAAGTCGATGGCTCATTTGACAGACCGGCATTTTAAAGATTCTACTTTGACATCCCGAGCAAAACGATATAATCGATCCTTAGCGCGGACCAATGATGTCAAATGGAAACTATATCGGATCTTCAACGCACCTCAAGATCAAAGAGAGATGCCGTAAGGATACAAGCCTAAAGAGTGAAGAATCGTAAGACTTCTCGGGATCATTTGTTTTTAAATTCAAACTTTTCCGATGTAACATGTAATCGATATATCTAATGAGAAAAGTTTATTTTTCCGATCCTAAGACAAAATCTCATTGTCTTCCGATTATGTGCTTTTTTTCTTTTTCTATATTTATCAACTGTGGTTTGGTTTCTCGGTGTTTTGGTTTTATCAAAAAGGGGAAAATGTTGGGAAATTTATAGTTTTGATAAAAGTTCTAAAAACACATCAATATGACCGGGGAGGAAATTGTTGGGATGTTTATATTTTATAGAAAAGTTGATAATTACTGTATAGAACAACTGATGTAATAGATAGGTCACATATTGAGGGGGAACCTCAATATGTATAAGTCAGATCTGAAAATCCAAAGAACAACTGATATCCGACAGGCCAGAATGCTAGAGAAGAACAGAAGATCAGATCGATCTCGATCTAGTCGATATCTCAAATTTGAAGTCATAAAGCTCAAACTCAGAATACTTAAAGATCAGATGACTTCCAGAAGATCAGACCAGAAGACCTACATCAGCCGAGTCTGCTAGTTGAAGCTAAGTCAACCGGCACCAGAAGACTCCATCGGTAGATCGATCCGCTTCCGATCGAAGTCGACTCTCCGTGAAAAATCGATGTTTCACCTAATCATACGTCTATGATCTGAACAAGAAGAATGTCAACCTTAGTTGGAAGAACAAACACCGGAAAAAGTCGTCTGTTAACCAATAAGAACAAGACACGATGATCGGAGCCGACAATTAAGGGATTTGATGTCGCTCTCTCTAACGGCTATAAAATACAAGTTCACGCTTTTTGCCATGTCGTTCTCGAAGAACGCCACATCAAATCCTCGCAAACCTATTTAATATAGCCCGAAATTCAAATTGCTCTCCAACGGCTCTTTGATTTCAAGGTCTATAAATATGGGATCACACTTCAGAGTGAAACACGGAAACACTGAACAATCAAGAAGCTCAAGCAAATATCAGATTTCCGCACGAAGAACACGATCAAGAAGATTATTTTATTAAGTGTTCATCCCATAAGTTCTTAGCATAGAAATCTTTTCATCTAGCTGATAGGCTACCTTAAACACTAGAAAAGATTTCATAGTTGGAACCAAAACAATCTTATCCAAACCCAAGTTAGGTTAAGTTGTTTAGCAAGATTCGAGACTAGGGTTTCTAGTTCGATTTTCGGGATCGGTTGAGTGAGAACTCCTTAAATATCTGTCGGTGTACTGTGTTGAACTAACACATAAAACTAAGTTCAGTTGGTTAAGTTGGTGCCCTTTGTGATAGGGAAGAGTGGACGTAGGACTGGTTTGTCCGAACCACTATAAATCTTGTGTGCCTTTACCGCTTTGATTAACTGTCTACACAATTGCACACAACCTTTAAAAGCATACATATTCTAAGTTGAGATCGCCCTAGCACCAAGCTTCGATTCGATCAAGCTTGACACTTCATCAATTGGTTAAAACACTAACTTTGGAATCGATTTATAAAAACTAGTTTTTCACGGGTAAAACTTAAGCTTCCAAGACACATCAGTTAAACCGATAGTTCTTAGAACTAATCGGCTTCAGCGATTAGTAAGTTGGTTATTAACCCAAACCGATTCACTCAAGACTCTGATCGGGCTAATCGCCTCACACTGATCAAGACAAAAAGTTTTCAGAAGTCTATTCACCCCTCCCCTCTAGACTTCTGCCCTCACTAAACCCGTTCGGGACCTACAATATTAAATGTCATTTTAAATAATTATATATTTTAGTTTGCATTATTCTCAAATTGTGAACCCCAAGAGTTGACCAAGTGATATAGGCTTGAGATTTAGGAGTATGCTCATTTCTAGAACTCATATTCGAAATTCCTTAGGTGCGATCAACTCTTGAGATGGACCTGTCCATACATAGCTTTGTTCTGACTTGAAGTGGGTCCCTGTTAGTGGATGGTGGTTGGTTCTGTTCCCCCGAATTAGTCGGTCTTTGGGCCAATGGGATGAGTCAGTGCAAGGACGGACCCAAGATTTCATCCCAAGGGGGGCGAAATTTTCCATTAGGTAAGGGTGGCAAAATTTTAGAATCCCAACGGGGCGAAATGACAAAATTTAACGTTTTTAAGACATTAATATAAAATTTTCGACATATATTGTATAAAAAATTCTAATCCCAAGGGAGGCGACCGCGCGAAATGACAAAATTTAACGTTTTTAAGACATAAATATAAAATTTTCGACATATATTGTATAAAAAATTCTAATCCCAAGGGACGGTGAGTTCTGATCCCCAAATTAGTCGATTTTTGGGCCGAATATCGAATTATCAAAAAATAAAAAATATTGTGTATATTAAAATTAATAAATAACATAATATAAAAATTGTTGGGAAATGAATTTAATAAAGAGGATTTTGATTAGATCCCAAAACCCCTGAGTATGACATGTTCAGGATAATCTTGATAGATGAGTCAGGATTCAGTTTTAGAGTGTTCAGGATGATATATGCACCGTGTATAGTCGGCAGATATAGAACAGGTTAGATTCTGAAGACTCAGTAAGTGTCTGAAGAAACTGAAGTTTCAATATGAAACTGAAGTTTCAAGACTCAAAGATGAGATCGAGAATCAAGACTCAAAGATAAGATCGAGAATCAAGGCTCAGAGAAACCTGAAGGCTCAGAGAATCCTGAAGGCACAATAATTACTGAAGATTCAGTAATGTACTGAAAGCTCAGTATATCCTGAATGTTCCGAGGCACTGAAGCTGAGGAATATAGCCGTTAGAATCCAACTGACGTGGACTAATGAGAGGAAGACAACTAGCCTGAAAAAGCTGCAGAACCTATAAAGAATAGTATGGATTTGAATGAGATTCTCTCCAACGATAACATTCAAATCCACACTATAAATACAAGATCTTCCATCAAATTAAGTGTGGAGATTATGCACAAGATGCTACAGAGCCAAGAGCGTTATAGTCAAGCATTCCCACCCTAGAACACAAGTCTGTAGATATACAAATATATTCAAAGAGTGTTCTAGAACCCAACCTAAGCAACCCAAGATGTATCATAAGCTTAGAGAGATTTTCCCAACCTTAGCATTGAGGCTAAACAACTGTAAGGGAAAATCTCACCATAGTTGGAGACAACACCAAACTCAAACCTCATTCTCGTAAGAGATAACGAGTGGTGAAGTGAGGTAGTTGTTAGGCAATCCCAAGATAGGGTGATAAGTCCCGTTGGAGTGTGAACTCATTAAACATCTAGAGGCGAGCCCGAGAGGGTGATAAGTCCAGTTTAAGTTAGTAAACTACAGAGGTAGTCAGAAAGCTCAAAGTAGAAAGGTTAGTAAACTACAGAGGTAGTCATAGAGCCTTAGGAAGTGTTTGAAGGAATTTCCCTAGGAACAGGGAGAGTGGATGTAGGAGCTTGAGTCTCCGAACCACTATACATTGTTGTGTTGTTTACTGCTTTACGTTCTTATCTTGTCATACGCATTCAATTATAAGCAAGACACAACACATGAGCTTAAAAAAAGAAAAATATGGAATCACCATTCCTTCACCCCTATTTTATATGCACCGCAACAATATGTTTTGCTTCCGCACGCACAAAATGGGTTTTCCCATCGGGACCAACAAGTGGTATCAGAGTAGGAGTTCAAAAGGTTCACTAATTTCAGAGTGACCACCTGAACTGATCTTTTTAAAGAAAAACATATATTCTGATGTTTTGGCATCTTTATCAATTGAGAAATTGTTGGGATATTTTAGTTCTATGCCAAAACATTATCAACTTGTGTTATTCAAGAAAATTTACAGATAACAAGTTGAGGGGGAACGAAAGAACAAGTTGAGGGGGAACTCACGGAATTAAAAGTAGATGATCGAGATCTGACAAGGCTGCAGACGAGACTGATCGGGATCAGATAAGTTAGATGAGTTCCGGAGTCAACTGATGAGCTGTGCAAAATCAGAAGTGAAGAAAAGCTAAAGCCAGCAAATCAGAAGAGAAGGTTGCAAATCAAAAGATGATCAGAAGAGACTGATCAAGATCAGACGTGATCGAGATCAGATATGATAACCTGATATGCTAACCTGATTTGATGTACTTACCAGATGCTATTCTGATATGATTGATCTGAAAAGTGTTGATCTCGATCACCGAAATCGATCGAAGCAAAAAAAAGAAGAAATCGATAGTGTAAAAAGTAATCGAGACTCAATAAGATCTGAGACTCAGTAAGTAAAAGAGACCTGAGGGTCAGGATGTCTGAAGTCAGAAGAAACTGAACTCAGTCAGCCTGAGTGTCAATATGCCTGATTAGACAAGGTCCGCTGAATCAAGAGACCTGAGACTCAGTATGTCACTGAAGACACTGAGAGCTTAGATAGACCTGAGGCCAGGAGCTAGAGTAGAAGACAGAAGACTGAAGACCAAGACTGAAGACCTGTAATTTCTTTATGTTCTTGTCTTTACTTTTGAAAAGTTCATTGTAATCTGTAACTGATATCATACAATCAATGAAACTTTATCTTTATGCTCAAAGATAATATCTCATTATCTTTTTAACATGTCTTTATATTTGATATGCCTGATTATTGTTGTTTGGTGATGAAATTGTTGAGAGATTCATTGCTGAATTGATTGTTAAGAGATATACCATTCTTGTAATAGAAAAAACTGAAACCTGAGTATACGTTAAGTGTGTTGTAACAAGATGGTTTTGACATCATCAAAAAGGGGCAAATTGTTGGGAAATGAATTTAATAAAGAGGATTTTGATTAGATCCCAAAACCCCTGAGTATGACATGTTCAGGATAATCTTGATAGATGAGTCAAAATTCAGTTTTAGAGTGTTCAGGATGATATCTGCACCGTGTATAGTCGGCAGATATAGAACAGGTTAGATTCTGAAGACTCAGTAAGTGTATGAAGAAACTGAAGTTTCAAAGCAGAAACCGAAGTTTCAAGACTCAAGATGGGATCGATAATCAAGACTCAAGATAAGATCGAGAATCAAGGCTCAGAGAAACCTGAAGGCTCAGAGAATCCTGAAGTCACAAAGTAATTATTGAAGACTCAAGAATGTAATCGAAAAGCTCAAGATATCCCTGAATGTTCCGAGGCAATTGAAGCTGAGGAATATAGCCGTTATAATCCAGCTGATGTGGACCAATGAGAGGAAGACAACCAGCCTGAAAAAGCTGCAGAACCTACAAAGAATAGTATGGATTTGAATGAGATTCTCTCCAACGGTAACATTCAAATCCATACTATAAATACAAGATCTTCCATCAAATTAAGTGTGGAGATTATGCACAAGATGCTACAGAGCCAAGAGCGTTATAGTCAAGCATTCCCACCCTAGAACACAAGTCTGTAGATATACAAATATATTCAAAGAGTGCTCTAGAACCCAACCTAAGCAACCCACGATGTATCATAAGCTTAAAGAGATTTTCCCAACTTAGCATTGAGGCTAAACAAATGTAAGGGAAAATCTCACCATAGTTGGAGACAACACCAAACCCAAACCCCATTCTCGTAAGAGATAATGAGTGGTGAAGTGAGGTAGTTGTTAGACAATCCCAAGAGAGGGTGATAAGTCCCGTTGGAGTGTGAACTCGTTAAACATCTAGAGGCGAGCCCGAGAGGGTGATAAGTCCAGTTTAAGTTAGTAAACTACAGAGGTAGTCAGAAAGCTCAAAGTAGAAAGGTTAGTAAACTACAGAGGTAGTCAGAAAGCCTTAGGAAGTGTTTGAAGGAATTTCCCTAGGAACAGAGAGAGTGGATGTAGGAGCTTGAGTCTCCGAACCACTATACATTGTTGTGTTGTTTACTGCTTTACGTTCTTATCTTGTCATACGCATTCAATTATAAGCAAGACACAACACATGAGCTTAAAAAAAGAAAAATCTGGAATCACCATTCCTTCACCCCTGTTTTATATGCACCGCAACGATATGTTTTGCTTCCGCACGCACAAAATGGATTTTCCCACCGGGACCAACAAAAATAAACGGTATGGGAATGGGCTGACCTGTCAGATCTTCAACCGGGGTAAAACTTAGTTGCCATATGGGTCCAGCATGACTACAATCTTAGATACCCCTACCAACATTGACTTTCAATCATAAATATATAATAGGAACATCTTTTCCTTTTATAGTTTTGGCGCCATTCGTCCATCGATCGTTGATCGTTTTTGTTTGATTAATCTTGATTGTCCAAATTTTCTATCAATTACTTAATTTGTTTTTAATCTTTATTTAATAAAATTAAATACCCTTTAATAACATGCTTAATTCAAGCCCATAAATTTATTGTCTCTCCTATTTATAGTGAAGTTCTATCATCCAAAATTTTCATTCTCAACCAACAAACAATTCTAATTTTTTGAGATTTTGTTTTCGATAGGAATTTTTGTTTCAAGTTGTATGAGAGTTATATATGTTCCACCAATATTTTATGTTGAGTCGCAATGCAGTTTTTGTACATTAATTTCTGATTCAAATTATTATGTAATGTACATTATAATTCAAGGGGTTATTGTTATATATTTTTCATTAGTTAAGATTTTGTATCATCTTGTGCTTCATCTTGGTCTCCAGTTGATTATAGTTTGCAATATCTTTGTATAGTGTTCTCATCATTTTCATGGCAACCATACCAGAAACGAAGAGGACGATCATCGAGGAGTTGATGATGGAAAACCAGTGAATTTGGAGAAATTCCATTGAGTTTAATTAGTATATTTTCATATATATCTTAACAAATAAAATATATATTGCACTTTAATGTATCTTTATTTCAGTAACAATTACATATATGAAAAATTATAATTATTTTTTATTATTATTTTAATTAATGAATAATACATATATTACGTAATATGTTTAAATTCACATTTACATGCTCTGTTATCTTTTATTCATTTTTTCTTTTAACTCCTAAATCTCCATAAATCTTTTATGGCGTCTGCAATAAATATAATCCTGTCAATTCTTCTCAATTTAAATATCTGGAAGCACTATATTTTGCATAATTGGTTTTTTACTTTTTACAAAATTGAGTAATTGGAGCAGTATTAATTGCATATTAAAACTCTATGTGATATAGTATGATTTTACATCAATTACCCAATTGACATTATTATAATTTTAATGTGCTCATTAATGTGATATATATATATATATATATATAAAATGAATTATACAATCTTATAAAATTGTGATACACATATATAGAGTTCTAATGCTTATTTATTTAATTATATTAAATATTGTATATTTCCTTATATATGTTAACAAATAAAATAGATATGTCCTGGGGCGTAGGTTAATTAACTGAATTGGTCATGCAGGAGCTATAATTAAGCAATTAAGGGTAGGTTACCACAAAATAATAAATTTGGTATGTAAAACTGTTGCAACAAGATTTACTATTTTATTCACGAATTTGGTATATTCAACAAAATAATAATTTTGGCTTGTGTTTAGGAACTCTTAAGACAATTTGTTGAGCATGATTTGACCTTTAATTTATTGTGTGATTTTTTTAAATTTTTTTTACCATTGTGTGATTATGTATTTAAAAAAAGTAAACTTACAACATTCCATAATCTACCTAATTTCACAAGAGTAGTCAGGAATAGTGTTGATATTTAATTTTTTTCCAGCAATTTATTTCCTAGCATTCTATAAATTCTTGAAAAGTAAACTTAGTGTTGATATTTAATTTTACTAATAACAAAATGCTAGGCAAATACACATGGAAAATTTGAGTTAACATTTCATAAATTCTTATTTACTCTTTCACATGGAAAATAACATACGATTAAAATTTGTCTAGCATTCCATAAATTCTTGAAAAGTAAACTTAGTGTTGATATTTAATTTTTTTGTTATTTTTTTTCACATTCTAAATTATTTAGCTAAATTTATTATCTTTCTAAATGTGGTGTAAGTCTTAGCCATCTATAAATATATGGATTGCATGTTTTTTTCACCATCCTCTTCATTTACTGGTGTTCACTTTGTGCACTATATTATTCGCAATTCACTTTATTTTCTTAAAATCTAATTCTTCAAGTTGTTTTTAGTTGCAGTTTGTTGAACTATCTTGAACATGTCGTCTGTATCATCATTGATTAAAAATGTTAATCCTTCAAAAACTATGTGGTTGTTAAAACTACGTTGTGTTCGTGTTTATCACACTCCTGCTTATGGTTCTAATAATCCTTTAAGAAATATAGAATGTGTATTCCATGATTCAGAGGTTTATTTATTTATTTATATATATATATATTTATGTATTAATTATTTTTTTATCTTTTAGTATATTTTTTTTTTTTTGAATGTTCAGGGTGATAGGATTTATGCTACCATCAAGCCATATCATTTTGATAAATACAATAATAGTATTCTGGAAGACAGATTATACACTGTTAGGAATTTCATTGTCACTGCTGACAAGTTTCCCTTTAAGACCACCATTAACAAATTTAAGATCCAGTTCATTGCCAATACCTGAATGGTTCAAGTAGCTGATGTAGATTTTCCTTACAACATGTATCTTTTTAGGGATTTCTCACAGTTAATAACGAAATTGACGAGAATCTTCTTATTGGTAACTTTATATACTAATAATATTTGTATATATGTTTATATACTGACTATTCTTTTTAAAATATATTATTACTTAATTTTTTTATATTATTTTAAATATTTAATTTGATAATTTCATTATGTAGATGTATTAGGCAGAGTCTGTTATATTGGTGATATTGTTGATAGACAAGTTGGGCCAAGAACTACAAAATTATTGGATTTGACCATAGAGAACAGTGTGTAAGTATTGATTTATGTGTATGTCTATTAATTTATGAATTATACTTTTTGTTATTTACTTTTCACTTTAATTTTTTTATATATATAATTCAAGGGGTCTGTGGTTGAAGGTTTCCCTCTAGGGTGATTTTATAGATGAATTGAGAAAAATTCACATATCCGGAGACGACACTCCACCTGTACTTATTTTCAGAATGTTTCGACCAAAAATTTTTAATCGTATGTTTATAGTATTGTAATTTTTTTCCCTTTTTAGTAATTGACGAAATTCTAATTTGTAAAAAAAAAATATATACATTAATTTTCAGGTGAAATATCAATATCAAATTCCTTCAACACCTCACAAATTATTTTTGGTGACGACATTAATGAGATTTATGATTTGAAAAGGAGGTAAACTTTTGTATATCCAAACTCTTTTTGAGTAACTTTTATATGAAACACTTATATATATATATATATATATATATATATATATATATATATTTTGTATAGTTTTATTGTTAACTTGAAGGATAAACAAATATGTGGGTCATTTTCGTGGTCTTCTCTTTATAAATCTGGTGAAAGCAATCACGTTCTTAGTCTTGATGTAAAGTCAATTCAATGGGTTCTCGAAAATAGTGCGGTTAGTGTTTATATGAAATGTAATTTTGTTTTTTCATTTTTTCATTTTTTTTTGTATTGGATTTTATAATTTTATTGTTATAATTTGCAGGTTGATATGTATAAGATATGTGCCACAATAATAGAATTGGAGTCTTATGATAATTGGTGGTATTATTTGTGTAAGAAATGTTCTAGAAAAGTATTCAAGGACAATGGAACATTTTCTTGCTTTAAATGTGGAAATGACGATGTTCCTATTGTTATAAGGTATGTATATTATCAATTATTTTTGTACACACATATTTATTTTTTACAGTTTTTGTTATTATTATTTTCACTCATTTCTATTAAAAATTGAATTACATTTTATTACGTTATTTATAATTAATAATGTTTTTAGATATGAAATAAGGGTTATTGTTGAGGATGGTACAAGCAATATTACGCTTAATCTGTGGAACAATATTTGTTGTGATCTGCTTCACAAAAGAGCTTATGAGTTGTTGGAGAATTCTAAAGATGTAAGTTGTAAAAATGTATTTTTTTTCTATGCTCAGTTGTTATGTATATTTGTATTTTAAATTATTGTAATAAATAATTTTATTATAATTCTGATACGATATTTACATTACTCGCTAAATTTCAGAAGGATGGATATAACATTCCACTTGAGATTCAGGATCTCATCAATCGGACACTTCTGTTTAGAATTCAATTAAAACCAGAAGAGATTGCATGAAAGAGCAGTGATTTAGTGTTGTCAAGGTGAATACAGATTCATCATTGATCAACAAATATTCAACTCTTACTGAATCTAATGAGGTTTGAATATAGGGACAAGAACTGATTATGGTTATGATATTATCATCCCAGATGATATTTTGTTGAAAGGTGGTGATGATCCAATTGCTTCTATTGTTGATTGCATTTATCCTGATTTTAAATCGAGGATGTACGATCACGAATTTTTACAGGACAGAGCTATCCTTACCCCGACACTTGATGTTGTTAAATCTATGAATGATTACATGGTTCGGTTAAATCAAAAGGAGTTTCGCAAGTATCTCAGTTCCGATAGTCTTTGCAGGTCTGATTCCAATTTTGATTCTCTAGATGATGTTCATATTCCCGAGTTCCTCAACACTTTAAAATTTTCCGGTGTGCCCGACCATGAACTTAATCTCAAAGTTGGAACGCATGTTATGTTGTTGAGGAATATAGATCATACAAGGGGATTATGTAACAGGACCAGGTTAGTTTTTTTTTTAATTAATTATATTATTTAGTAATAACCATTTCTTATAAGATTAATTTTATAATTTCTTATTCTATATGTGTAGGTTGGTGATCACTAGGTTGAGTGATAGAGTAATTGAAGTTAAAGTTCTTAGCGGTAGCAGCACTGGTGAACTAGCACTGATACCTAGATTGTCACTGACTCCATCTGATCCTCGGTTACCTTTCAAGTTTACCCGCAGACAATTTCCGTTGATTGTTTCGTATGTCATGTCTATAAATAAAAGTCAAGGACAATTTTTTTTCCATGTTGGAGTATTTCTTAAGAAGCCGGTGTTTAGCCATGGCTAGCTTTATGTCGCAGTTTCAAGGGTTACCAGTCGATGTGGTTTGAAGATTATGTTGTGTAATAATAATAGTTTTGAACATAATAGAACAAAAAATGTTGTATTTCAAGAAGTCTTCCGAAATGTTTAGATTTTTATAATTATACTATTACACTTTTTTGGTTTTGTTTTGTGTTATCTAAATTGTTTTTTATTAGAAATTTTGAATGTTATTTTTTTTAAATGGTTGTTTTTTTATTTTTATTTTAAAAAATATAAAATTACTGTTATATTACATACGTTTATTAAATTATCTTTGATATATTGCATCTATTTTTTTTAAGAGTTAGAGAATGAGAATCACTTATAAATAATAAATGTAGTTTTTAAAATCAAATTGTAGAGTTGTAATCTAAGGCTCTAATTTTTTTAGTCTTCTCCAATTAAATTTTGAGAATCGCAATAATTATTAAAATTTATTTTATATAATATATATTTTAGTAAAAAAAAATTATATTTAGTCATTATTAAATTGCCAATTAATATGACAATTGATATGTGAAAGACGAATTATAATATAAAACTTAAAATGATTTTAAAAATAAACAATAATAAATTAATAAAATTTAGTAATATTAATGTCTTCCGTGCAATACACGGGTTGGCAAAAAAATTAGTACTTGATAATAATAAATAATATGATTAAGTTTTCTTTAGTTCAGTAACTTTGCGTCATTTTAAAATTAATCCCGATTGTTTTGATTTTTTTTTATTTTGGTTCGATAAATTTTTAATTTTTTTAAAAATTGGTCCTTTAATTTCGAGACATGTGTAATATTTTTTTTTCTTTAATTTCGAAACGCTGCTTGAAATTTTTTTATTCTGATAATTTTGGTCGGGTTTTGAGTTGGTTCTAAAAAAAATTTATATATTAATAGACAAAACAAATCGGGTCGGCTTACTGGATCTTAACTAACTGAAAAATTAAAAAATAAACTAAAATACGCAGAAAACCACTCTTTCTCCCTAAAAGAATATCTAGAAAAAGCTCGATAAAAAATTATTAGAATTTAAAATTTTTTGGTGGTATTCCGAAGTTAAAGAAAAAATATAAAATAATTACATAGGTAACAGTTATCTGATCTGCTACAGAAGGTTAAAAGACCAATTTAAAATGTTTTGATAACTTGCAGGACCAAAATAAAAAAATCAAAACAATTGAGATCAATTCCAAAACGAAGAAAAGTACTATACTATAAAAAACTTAATCCCTAAATAATATAATAATAATAGTTTAATATCAGAACTTCTGAATTAAGTATCTAACTACAACTTTGAGTCTTTTTTACCTTTTCTTTTGTCATTAATCGAGAAAATATCACAAATGGTCATGTAACTTTGCCAAAATCCACAAATGATCCTATAAATTTTTATTTTATCAATTTTGGTCATTTTAGTTTCAATTCTAGTCCTTATCGTCGGAAAATTGAAAATTTTGGCCTGAAAATGACCGGAAATATGATGTAGCATACAAAATAATGCGAAAAATATTAAAATGACGGGTTCAGTGAAAGAAAGAGAATAATATAGGTTTTGACCCTCGCCTCAACTTAAATCACTCGAAATTAACCACAATAATAAATGAAATTCGTAATTTAGAAGTTGCGATTCACAGGGGAGGTGCAATCAAAACATGAAATTGATTGAGTTTTTATTCCTTGATTAAAGACGATTCAAATGAGAGTAGTGGCGACCGTTGACGTGACCAGAATAAAAAGTTAGGTCAATGTTCCGATCAAATTTTAAATTATCCGGCAAAAAAGACTAAAATTGAAACTAAAAGGATCAAAATTGATAAAATAAAACTTACATGACCATTTGTGGATTCGAATAAAGTTACAGGACCATTTGTGATTTTTTCTATCATTAATCATGGAAGTTGTTGTGAGTGATGGCACTTGTCAAAAAGTTGTTAAAAAATTATTTTAAGTAAAATAATAAAATAGGTGGTATATATTCCTCCAGATATAAATAGTTCCCAATGATTCGAATCATTGCACTTTCAATTTCATATCACTTTTAGAATAGTCCTAAGCATTTTAAACGTGATCAAAATCTTTTTTTTCAATCACCATACTCCCCACCATTCAAATTAAAGAGTAGACTCTTGTGAAATATTGCACTTTATTGATATATACAATACATTATAATTAAAGTAATTTACTTAAAAATTTTTGGTCGGTGGTCGAGCTGGGCCGGGTCTTGTAGGTCTTTAGGGTCGGGCGCGAGTCCATGGGCGGAGTGGGCGGTGGTTGTGGATTGGCGCGGGCGCACATATATTTGTAGAAGAATATCTTTATCAAATATGTGTTGTAGCCTAGTGGTTCAGATATGTTATTAATTTATTTTGTCGTAGGTTCAAATTCTTATTGAGCAGATAATTTTTAAAATATTTTTTTACATGAACAAAAAGTGTTACCCTATGAAGAAAAATGTGTTACCACATGAAAAAAACCAGTACAAGCGCAAAAAGAAATCTTTAGTCCAAAATTACAGATTTTTTTACATGAACAAAAAGTGTTACCCTATGAAGAGCAAAAAGAAATCCTTAGTCCAAAATTACAGATTTAAAGAACAACTTGATGTGTTACTACATGAACAAAAAACGTATTACCATATGAACAAAACAGTGTTACTACATGAACAAAAACCAGTACAAGCGCGAAAAAAAAAATTCTCAGTCCAAAGTTACAGATTTAAAGAACAACTTGAGAAGATAATGTTTATTCAATCAAATTCCATACAACAACAACAACAATAAAAACAAAAAATTAGAAGCAATGCAAAAATCTGGTAGATCGCATGTGTTACTACATTAAAAAAATGTGATACTTATAGAAACGATATGTGTTACTACGTGAAATAAAAATTACATTATTATTTAAAAAAATACATTATAATATGGTAACACATTGTTGTTCACATGGTAACACATGAGTATTCACTTAGTATCACGACGACATATGTACACTATTACATATTATTAAAAAAATATGTGTTACTACATGAACAAAAAGTGTTACGCTATGAAGAAAAATGTGTTACCACATGAAAAAAACCAGTACAAGCGCGAAAAGAAATCCTCAGTCCAAAATTACAGATTTAAAGAACAACTTGATGTGTTACTACATGAACAAAATAGTGTTACTATATGAACAAAAGAGTGCTACTACATGAACAAAAACCAGTACAAGCACGAAAATAAAATTCTCAGTCCAAAGTTACAGATTTAAAGAACAACGCGAGAAGAGAAGGTTTATTCAATCAAATTCCATACAACAACAACAACAACAACAACAACAAATCAGAAGCAATGCAAAAATCTGGTAGATCGCAAAGGAAGATATTGCGAGAAAGAAGAAACATGCGGATCCGAAACGGTTGGGCCTAACTTGCAAAAAATAAAAAAAATCATAATTTAGACTAATTGCACATATCACTTGTATGCAATATTGCATACAAATTTTTGCGCAAATTAAATGTCTTCTTAACATTTAACATTATTTACGTAATAAATATAATTTTAATATTTTCTTGGCATAATGCATCAAAAGGTCCTGAAGTGAACTATCAACTTTTATTTTGAAAGACCCTCAAATTATTTTTTATTCTAAAAAACCTTTAAATTATCAATTTTTATTTCGATAAGACCCTTTTTTTACAGTTTGTTAGAGATATTTTTGTTGTTGTTGGAATTGATCTAAATATAATAGCATTGAAATTGAGTTGATGTGTCATATTTTAAAGTATATCATTACGTTATCTTAAAAAAAATGATAATTTAGGGTCGCCTTTCGAAACAAAAAAATATAGTTTAAGAACTTTTTAAAACAAAAAATAATTTAGGGACCTTTCGAAACATAAAGTGATAGTTTAGGGGTCTTTTAATGCATTATGCCTATTTTCTTCTCCCATTATCTCATGAACCCTTACTAATTGATTTTCATGGTCATTTAATATTTAAATATTCATATAAAAGTTAATATTATTAATTAAAGTTAATTTTAATATAAAAATATATTCTTAATTTATTTGAAAATTCAAAATGACATTAAAAAAGAGCATGAGGAGTATGATTTATATAATGCTTGGGACAATATTTAAAATGTTGACAAATATTTGTGTGATCCCATAACTCTATTTCATTAATGTATCGTTATTCATAAAAAATATCACTATTTAAAAAATATTTATCGTTATTCATAAAAATTATCACTGTTTAAAAAATAAAGTATTTTTTAAACAACGATAGTTTTTTGCGGCTATGTCTTGTATGCATCCAGGTGCACCGTACACTCATAATGCATTTTAGAATAATGCAACTTGTTATATTGAAAGATGCAACTTATTTACACCGAACCGTGTAACTATTAATACGAAAAATAGTTACACGATTCAATGTAAATAAATTGTATCTTTTAGTATAATAAATAATAAATTATATGCTTTTAAAACATAATATAAATATACTATACACATATATGTATATGAAACCCACTATTTTTTCTTTGCATAATATATAAGTGGTAATTTTTATACACTTAAAGTGGATATATAAATGTAGTTGATAAACGTGTTTGTACTCTAAAATGATTGGGAGTTGGGACCATAGACCGGTAGGTAGATTAGAATGCAGTAGATATATCGGATCATAATTATCCACACCAAACTATTTCCAGCAAAATACACGTACCTTTCCAACAAACACATCCATTCGTGTTCCCATGTGCAAATCTTATCACCCATGTTCATATTTATAAAAGTCTATCATTCGCACGACGCAAACGCATGCATGCTTTGAACATGAAACGGTAATTTTATTTTTCACTTCAAAGAAATTATTATTATTATGTTGATGGGTAAATTTTAAATAAATATACGACCTGTATGTCAATTATCAATTTAATCACGATCTTAAAGATTATAGTTGAAAAGCTCAACCATTAATACTGTTGTAATTTTTCTTTTATAAAGACTGACTAATCTGGGGATCATAACTCACCGTCCACTAGCGGAGGTCCTACTTCAAGCCAAAACGAAATTCTATATAGACTGACTCATCTCAAAAATTGATCGCACTTAAAGGGTTTCGAACTTAAGACGTAAAGAGAAACATACTACTAAATTCTAAACCTACACCACTTGACATAAATGTCGTATATTTATTTAGAATTAACTCTATATTATATAATTCAGAATAATTGGCGTGTACTTGATTATGTTTTCAGGATTTACGGCAAATTTTATGTATTCAAAGAAAATACTTGACGTGAAGTGGACTTTATATATACACAAAATTTATGCATTTAAAGAAAAGTCTTGTCGTGAAGTATATACACACTTAGATATTTTTTTCGCTTATTACGTAAGATATTCGTAAATAATTCATATACAAAATGAATTAAGATTAATTTTCGATTCTGCATGTATGGATAAAACAGATTAAGATTAAGACTAGGGGCATATATAAGAATTAAACTGACGACCCACATAAAATAAAATAAAAAGAGAATTTAAATATATAAATAAATTTAAAATTAATCTTGACTCTGTCCCATTTTATTAATTTGTCTTTCTAGAGAATTTTTTTTGTCTCAAAACAATTATTATTTTACTATAATCAAGTGTTAAAAAAGTATATTTTCCCATACATTAACAAGAGAGCTTTACAAGTATATATAGATTACAATGGAAGGATCTAGACCTTTGGCTAGCTAACTAACTTGTAACAACAACTCTTAACAAGTGTAAACTCTCTATCTAACTGTGATCTAAACTAAGAAGAAGTGTATCTACATATTGCATGAAGAAGGGAACGCCATGCATGAAGATGAAACAGCCGGTTTGTGAAGTGAAACTTGAACACTGCACAACTAATACTATATAGAGAACACACTGATGCTTTTGTGTGTCTGAACCGATACTCTAACATGCTTCAGAAGAAACTGAGCTCCGGTTTTGATGGAGTGAAAGTTTATCACGAAGCAACCGAAACCGAGTGGAAGAGAGAGACTTGGTGAAGATGCCTGCAGGTTGATCTTCACTAGGAATGTATCGAACATCAAGCAACTTGTTTTGCACTTTTTCCCGGATGAAATGAACATCAACTTCAACGTGTTTGTGCGAGAGTGAAAAGATGGGTTGAAGGCAAGAGTGATAGCCCCCTGATTGTCGCACCAAAGAATTGAGGGAGTATTTGAACGAACACATAGCTCTGAAAGTAGTGACTGCAGCCATAGAATATCCGTTGTTGCAGAAGCCAGAGCTCTATATTCAGCTTCTGTGCTATTGCGGGCTACAACTGATTGCTTTCTAGAGCTCCAAGAAAGGAGATTGGAACCAAACATAACACAAAAACCAGAAGTACTACGTCGATCATCAATGGAAGAAACATAATCCGCATCAACAAAGCCTTGTAAACTGAAATCAGAAATAGGTGAAAAAGAGAGACCAAGTGAAATATTTCCCTGAATGTACCTGAGTACCCGTTTGCAGGCCCTCCAATGATTCAGTGTGGGAGCTTGAAGAAATTGAGAGAGCTTGTTCACAGAAAAGAAGAGATCAGGACGGGTGAGAGTGAGATATTGAAGAGCACCAGTGATGCTTCTATGGGGTGAGGGATGTTCAAAAGGAGGACTATATGTGGAAAAGAGCTTGTCACTTGGACAAAGAGGAGTGGAATAAGGTTTGCATGAAGTAAGATTAGCTTTGAAAAGAATTTCTTTGGTATACTTGGATTGAGTGAGTGAAATGGAGTGTGAAGAAGCAGAAATGTGTGTTGGGGAATGGGTTGTCCGGATCTATTCGGGATGAATATTTAAATACAAATTTAATTCTAACAATTATTACTAGCATGAATTAATCCTATATTAATTCAAATAATAATTCAACAACAAATCATGCATATAAATTCGTCACATAAATCCTACGCATGCGGAATTGCTAGGAGTTTACGTGAACTAACCTCTCGGAGTGACAACCGTTGAGAAGATGGATATCCCGTTCACCCGAACAAACCCAAAGAGCCTTCTCAAGTATTCCCTCGTCCTCGTTCAACAATCCGGTGGAAGGATGCTCGCGAACAATTAACAAAAGGAAAAATAAAATTATGTTGCACCACCTTTGTGGATTTCTAATTTTTCCAACACATGGAATTGTATGGGGATGAAAAATTTATCCCCTATTTATAATGAGATGGTGGACGAAAATTTTGAGAAAAAATAAGATGGGAAAATCTTTTTCTTGGTCTCCAAGAAATCTTGAATATATCCCATATATTCTTTTCTCCATATTTAAAATATTTCACAAAAAAAATCCCACATTCTCTTGTTATGGAATTTTAGAAAATAAGGCCAAGATTTCCAAGATTGAGATCTTCTTGAATTTATGAGATATTCTTGTATTCCAAGAATACATATCTTCCATAATATATTTTCAAGAAAATCAAGAAAATCTTTCCTCCCTTATTTTACTCATTATTTTCGAAAAATTCAAATAAATAGCCAAGTGGGAGTTTTCTTGAATTTAATGAGATAAACTTGTATTCCAAGAATACTTATCCTCATTCCATAACAAAATTCAAAGAAAATCTTTCTCCCTCTTTATTTATTTATTTTCAAAAATCAAGGAAAAATAGGCAACAATATTTTATTTAATTTTAAACACCTTTTTCAGTTATTGGACTTTATGTATGGGCTACTTGAGGGGCCTTTAGGAGAATTAAGATTGAACCTTCTAATGGACCTTGAATCTCCAATATTGAGCCACAATATTATTCAAGCCCATAAATATTAATTAATCCCACTACATAATTAATATTGCACTATCCATCTTAACCCATATTACAGTTAATATGGCTCCCGATTATTATTTTCCGCGTTTAAGATTATCCAGTCCATTAATTAATTTCAGCCACTGAAATAGATTCCCTTTAATTAATATCTTTTTCCTTGGTTCAGGAACGGCTCAACATTATTATCCATACCGGAAAACTAATTCCACTTGCAAGATTTGGTATGATAAAACTTATGAGCCTCCCAAGGGGACTAATCAAACAAGACGCACTTGCACACGATTCTCCATATTAAATCTTAGCAATCGTCATGTAACTAATAATATTGCCTAAGATACAAGGTATTGAATCACATTGATTCTCTACCCATCGTAAGTCAAAACAATATTTATTAATTCCAGTATAACCCCAACAATCTCCCACTTATACTCAAAGTCTGCTTTTAAGTATACTACAACACCTCTATATCTCATCTCTTAACGATTTCCGATAAGATGGTATTTCCTTTCAATGTGTTTACTGGCCTTGTGGGCTCTTGGTTCCCTTGAATTTGCAACTGCTCCAACATTATCACAATAGACCGTGATTGTGCTGGGCAAATTCGAAACTACGTCCAAGTCCACTAGGAAGTTCTTGAGCCAAATCGCTTCCTTCGTTGCTTCGTAAGCAGCTACATACTCGGCTTCCATGGTAGAATCTGTGATGCATTTCTGCTTAACGCTTCTCCATGTCATGGCTCCTCCCCCCATGCAAAACACACTACCCGAGGTAGATTTTCTGGAATCTAAGTTTGATTGGAAATCCGAGTCCGTGTAACCGATGGAAATCAGACTGTCTGACTGATAAACCAACATTCAATCGCGAGTTCTCTTCAGATACTTCAGAATATTTTTAACTGCAGTCCAATGTTCTTTCCCCGGATTACTCTGATATCTTGCTACCATTCACTAATACACATTTGGGCTTGGACAATGTTAAAAAAGCCCTTAGAGAGCGGTTATAACAGCTGTCCAAGTAACAGTTGTCCAAGCTTGGACAACTATTAAAAAACTGTTGTCCAAAAGTTGGGCTTGGACGGTTTTCAAACCGCATTACAAGAAGGGGGGCTTAGACAAATGGTTTATTAAATTTGCCTAACTTATTTTATTTTTTAATTTTCGTTTATTATGTTAGATAGGCAATTTATTATTAAATTTGTCCAATACCTTTTTTTTTTTTAATTATTAATTTATATTTTAAAAATCATATAATAAAACTATAAACCAAAACTTATATATACGTCCAATACCATAAACCATAAACCAAAAATCCTATAATAAAACCATAAACCAAAACTTATACCACATATATATATACCAAAGCATCAAATAAATAAACACACATCATGAAATAAATAAACATACATCACAAATATATAATTTAATTACATGCTACCAAAATTTCAAACAACGATCACTTAATATCGTATGAATATAAGAATCGATTGTAAAGGTACCCCGTCCAATCGTTTTTCCATTTCTCCAAACTTTTCTTAGAGTAAGACTTGAGCTCACGTTCATAGACAAACTACAAACAACGAATCAATCAATATAGTATGAATTTTTATTCAGTCAATAATAATTTAAATAAATCGATAAATTGACTTACATTGAGAGGAATGTTCGTTAGAGAAGCGCGAATTATATCTTCAATAAAGAAACACACAAAATGTCCACAATGTTCATTATCTCGTTGTCTGGGAACCTGTTGATCCAGTTCACTTTATTTAATAAAGCAAAAGAAACAACATTTAATATAGCAGAAGAAACAACATTCAATAAAGTTGTACATTTCTTTTTAGCACTTATTTTTCTTTTTCGTTTTTTGGTTGACCTTTCTCATTCATGACCATAAATGTTAACAAGATCCGGATTGCCATATTCATCATCATCTCTAATTATTCTCTGGTATGAGCGTGGATTTGCAGGTTCATCGAAAGATGGTACAGAATGAGTGAAGTTCTGAAAAAGATCATCAATTGTGTCAACATCTTCATCGACATGGTCGCTAATCTCGAAACTATTGTTAAATTTGTTTGACAGAACCACAATGGACCATTTCTTATTAACTGGGTCAGGGACATAGAAAATTTGTTGAGTTTGACTGACCATTATGTAAGGGTCATCTCTGTATCCCACATTCTTCAAATCAAAGCGTACGAACCAGAACTTTCAACTTGGACCCGTTAGGGATCCTCACCCAACTACACTCGAAGATTGGTTGACGGTGAACAATATAGTCGAGTTTCCAAATGTTGACAATTTGTCCAAAGTAAGTAGTATTTGATTGATCCACTTCGCAGATTTGCGAGAATGGACACTCCACTATTCTGCATAGTACTTGTGGCATCATGATCTCTGGTATAAAATGTGTATCCGTTGCTAAGATAGCACTTGTATGAATACACATGTCTATCAGGCATTCTGGATAACCACTTAACTCTTTCATTCACTGATTTTGTTTCCCGTGACAACATATTTGCTACATAACCATTGAACCACCAACAAACGCGTGCGATTGTGCTCAACTTCAATCCATGATCTATCTCTGGTGGGATTTCTCTCAGCAAGTGATCGCATGTGCAGGTCAATAAAAGGAAGCACGTCGACCGTGTTGTGAAGTACGCACAAATGCATCCGTGTTAGTTCCTCCATGCTAACACTTACAGGTTGACCACCGGTAATGCCTTCACCATCCATCCTATTGGTGTACCGGGTAACTGGAAGTCCAATTGCATCGACATTCGGAATAAATTCAGACCAGTAATCGACGCTTCTTCTACTAAATAACGTTCTGCAATGCATCCCTCCGGCCTGGACTTATTCATCACATATCCTTTGAGCACTTTCATATATCTCTCTACAGCATACATCCATCGTATACGAGCAGGACCACACATCCTTGTCTCATGTACTAAATGAACTGTTAGGTGAACCATTATATCAAAAAATGATGGAGGGAAATACATCTCAAGCTCACAGAGAGTCCCCACAATCTGTCTCTGAAAACCAAGCAATTTTCTAGGATTTATGACCTTGCTACTCATTGCCTTGAAGAACCAACATAAATTTGTTATGGTTATGCGCACATTTTCAGGCAAGATATAACGTATTACAATGGGCAAGAAAGTCTCCATGATGACATGATAGTCATGCGATTTCAGATTCATCAGTCTCACGCCATCATCTGATACAAGTCTCTGTATGTTGGAGGAATAACCCTCTGGTACTTTCACATCCTTTAGCAGCTGAAGTAACTATTTTCTCTCATTCTTGGACAAGGTGTGTGCAGCAGGAGGTAATAACGATTGACCCCTTTCTCTAGGCACATGTTTTAATTCTGCTCTTATTCCCATATCAATCATATCCATTCTTGCATTGTAACCATCCTTGGACTTCTTATCAGCTAGGAGAGTGTTGAGCAAGCTGGCACAAACGTTCTTCTCAACGTGCATTAGATCAATGAAGTGTCTAACATACAACTCTTTCCAATAGGGAAATTGAAAGAAAATTGATTCCTTCTTCCAACCGCTAGTGGGGACACTCTTTGCGAAGATCTTTCCGTACTGTGTGTCGATATTCTTCATCTCATTCAATACATCCGAACCTGACAATAAACGTGGTGCTTCACCTGTCTCAATTGTGCCATCGAATGCATCGGCCATTGTTCTGTACTTATGGGTTGGGTCCAACCACCTCCTATGTCCCATATAAATGGTCTTCCTACAATGAATCAAGCGAATGTGATGTGTCTTCTTGGTACAACAAGGACATGCATCGGCCCCTTTCACACTATATCCAGATAGATTCCCGTAAGCGGGAAAGTCATTGATAGTTCCAAACAACATGGCCTTCAACTTGAAATTCTCCTTTCTACAAACATCATACACATCGACTCCCTCATCTCACATGAGCTTCAAGTCCTCTATCAAAGGAGCCAGATATACATCTATGTCGTTACCAGGTTGTTTGGGTCCTGATATCAACATAGGCAACATCATGTAAGTGCGCTTCATGCACAACTCGGGTGAAAGGTTATAAACTAACAGAATCACTGGCCATGTACTATGGTTGGTACTTTGGATACCGAACGGATTCATTCCGTCAGTTGAAAGTGCAAGACGCAAGTGTCGTGGCTCGTTGCCAAATTTTGGATGCCTGACATTGAATGTCTTCCACTTGGGTGAATCAGCAGGGTGTCTTAGCATTCCATCTTTGATCCTATCATCATGATGCCAAGTTATATTTCTAGCATCCATAGCACTACTATACATTCTCCTGAATCTTGGTATTATTGGAAAGTACCACAACACCTTCGCGGGAGATTTATTTTTCTTATATCGCTTCTCCCCACACTTGGGACATTCATCGAGGTCTACATACTCCTTCCGAAATAAGATACAATCACCCGGACAAGCATGAATTTTCTGATGTGTTAATCCGATGGACTTGAGCATTTGTTTAGCATCATATGCTCTCTTAGGCAGTACATTTCCATCAGGTAATAGACCACTAACTGTTTCCAGCATACTTGTGAAGCACTCATCGGACAACTGGTGAGCTGCTTTTAGGTTGAACAATATCAACACAGCTGACAGTTTTGTTGCCTTCTTACACCCGGGCCACAGTGGTAATCTAGCAGAATCACTTAACTTCTCTGACACTCATTGACAGTTTTATATGAGGCTGACAATTACAGCACTCATCGGACAGTTTTATATGAGGCTGACAATTAAACAAAGCCACGCAATATATAAACAATTAACAATATATAAACCAAGCATCAATTGTTCATCTCTAACACTAACAACAATTAATCCTAACAAATTATATAAACAATTAATCCTAACATATATATATACTAACATATATATACATATACACATTAATTCAATATATATATATATACTAACATATATATACTACATATATATATATATATATATAAAAGAATAATTACCTATGGAAGGAGAAAGGCGGCGACGGTGGCGGCGGTAGGGGAGGTTGGCGGCAAGGCGACGGCGGCGGCGGTAGGGGAGGACGCGCGGCGGATGGTTCGATTTGGGGGAGAGGGAGGAGGAGGCTAGGGCTTCTGGTTCGCGATTTGGGGAAATAAGATCTAATGGGAAGACGACGGCGGCGGCGGAAGGGGAGGACGCGCGATGGAGTTCGATTTAGGGTAGAGGAAGGAGGAGGCCCTACTGCAGGTTCGCGATTTAATTTGGGGAAAAATATAAGTCAGCTGGTTCGCGATTTGGGTCATTATTTAATTATTCGAACACTTGGACAGCGGTTCAGAACCGCTGTCCAAACAATGCCCTTGGACAGCGGTTCAAAACCGATGTCTAAAACATTTGCACAACGGTTCTCAACCGCTTTCTAAGTGTTAAACTTGGACAGTGGTTTTGAACCGCTGTCTATTTATTTATTTTTAATTAAAACCGCTCTCCAAGCTATAGCTTGGAGAGCTATTTGAAAAAAGGGTTGTCCAAGTGCAGCTGTGCAATCTTAAATGTGTAGTAGTGATTTCAACGGCAAAGCAGATATCTGGCCTCGTGCACAACATTGCATACATGAGGCTTCCGACATCCAAAGCATAAGGAACACCCTTTATGTCAACTATCTTCTTTTGCGTCTTCGGGCACATTTCTTTAGATAGATGTATTCCATGTCTGAAAGGTACAAAACCTTTCTTGGAATCTTGCATGCTGAATCGCTTCAAGACAGTATCTATGTATGAAGCTTGTCTATCATCATTTTCTTTCGATCTCGAGTGATTTTGATCCCAAGGATGTGACCGGCTTCCCCTAAGTCCTTCATATCAAACTATTTTGTGAGGGCAGAAGTCTAGAGGGGAGGGGTGAATAGACTTCTGAAAACTTTTTGTGCAAGATCAGGTGTGAAAGCAAGTTGCCTGATCAGAGTGCGTGTGAGTCAGTTTGGACTGATATCCAACTTACTGATCGCCTGATGGCAGATCAATTCGGTGTCTATCAGTTTGACTAATGTGCGGAAGCTAAGTTTTAACCGTGTGAAAAACCAGTTTTGTAGAATCAGATTTCTGCTTATCTGTTTTCAATCAGATGACAAAGTGTCAAGCTGATCAGATCAGTTGCTTGATGAAAAACCGATCCAGACTCAAAATATATATGCAATATCAAATCAGGTAGTGTGTTATAGTGTAAAGCAAGCAAAGCAGATAAAGCACACAAGATTTTTATAGTGGTTCAGACAACCAGTCCTACGTCCACTCTTCCCTATCAGCAGGGGCACCAACTAACCAACTGGACTTAATTTAATGTGTTATTCCAACACAGTACAACCAACAGATGTTTCAAGAGTTCTCACTCAACCGATCCCAGAAATTAGAAACTAGAAACCCTAGTCTGAAATCTTGCTAAACAAACTTAACCTAACTTTGTGGGTTTGTGTATAAGATTTGTTGTGTTCCAACTGGAAATCTATCCTAGTATTTGGATAGCCTAAAGCTAAAGGATAAGATTTCTATGCTAAGAACAATGGGATGAACACTTAGAAATATTCTTCAAATTTGTGTTCTTCGTGCGGAAATTTGTTATAGCTTGAGCTTGATGATAATTTCCGTGTCTTCACTATGAAGAGTGATCCCATATTTATAGACCTCGAAATCAAATAGCCGTTGGAGAGCAATTTGAATTTCAGGCTATTTTTGGTAGATTTGCAGGCTTGATGTGACGTGCTTCAGGAACGGCATGGCCAAAAGCATGTATGTTTGTCCTTTCTAGCCATTTGATTATGCAGCGCTGAATCCCGCATTGTCAGCTCCGTACGTACGTGTCTCAATCTCATTGGTTAAAAAGTACACTTATTCAGTGTTTGTTCTACCAACTAAGGTTGACATTCTTCTTGTCTGATTGACAACATATGATCTGGTGCAACATCAGTTGACACCTGGTGTGAGCTGACCTGATCAGATAAAACTGATCAGTCTACCTGATAGAGTCTTCTGATGCAAGTTGTCTCAGCTCAACTTTGCAGACTCGACTGATGTAGGTCTTCTGGTGTTCTGGTCTTGTTCTTCTGGTAGTCATCTAATCTTCAGGTCTTCTGATTCTTCTATTTCATGTCTTCACCGTATTATCTGACTATCTAATCTTCTGACCTGACTTGTCTTCTGATTTTCTGACCTTGTCTGATTTTCTGATCTTGTCTGATCTTGTCTGATCTTCTGATCTTGTCTGACCTTGTCTGATCTACTTGACTTGTCTTCTGATCTTCTGACCTATACATATTGAGTTCCCCCTCAATATGTGACCTATCTTTTACATCAGCTGTCTATACAACTCAACTGGTCATCATATCCTGATTCTAAGTCATCAGTCAGCTAACAGGTCTGACTGGTCCTATTACAATCTGTTTTGGAACTTCCATAAAAACTAACTACAAATTTCCCAACAATTTCCCCCATTTTGATGGAACCAAAACATATAATCAGAAAAACAGATAACATGAATGAAAAACAGATAATAAAGGTAGTGCACAATTCAGAAGACAATGAGATGTTGTCATAGAATCAGAAAGATAGAATACTTCATTAATGATGATAATTTTACAAGTACAGAGATACCTATCTTTTGATCCTATCTAGTCTTCTGAAAACTGTAGCCTTATCTGAACTTCTGGAGCTCTACCGGAATAGCAAATACCTTGTACATTCTTTGCATGAGAGCAGCCAGTCGTTCCTTCTCTATGATTCCTCCCATCTTGGCAAAGTCATAGTACAACTTCTTGAAGCGAATGGGGTCTAGAGATCTATCTGGTCTTAGGGGAGGCAGGATGTTCTCCAATGGAGGTGCTTCAGGAATGAGTCCCATCTCCTCTCCTTCAAGTATAACCACATAGTAGAATTGAGGATGTTTAACTTCAAGCCAGTTCCTGAATTCGTCATTAATCTCCCCTTGATCATTAGACACTGGAACCTTCTCCAAGATGTATACATCAACAAGCCAGTCTCCTCTGATCTTATCCCATTCTGGCAACCAGTTCTTCTTCAAAACAAGAATATCTTTCACTGGAGCAGATAGGGCCTTTTCTTCCCAGGTAATATCTTTTGCTGGAGCAGCCTTCTTCCTCATTCTTCTGACATATCTGGTCGCAAGGCCTTTGCTTTCAGCCAATTTCTTCTTTTTAATGGCAGCATCAATCACTGACTGCCTGGCCTTTATTTCTTCTTGTTGTGCCGGAGTCAGCTGTGATCTGGACTGTGTCTGCATCTGAGGTTGAGAAGTAGCCATAATCTACTTTCCCTTAGCCTATTCCTTCTTTCTCGCTTCAAGTTCTGCAGATTTGTCTTCCAGGATCAACTTCTTTGCTAGCTCAAGGCTCTTGGCTTGATCTTCTGCGTCATACCTTTTCTGAACATTTGATGAGAAGTCCTAGATCTTATCCACTCTCTGAACTACCTCAGATAAGACGAACTTTTGTTCAGAAATTGCCTTTCCTTGAGCAGCAATGTCCTCTCCATGCTTTTCAACTGTTTCAACGATTTCCACCAGTTTGGTGTCAGATAAACCAACAACTGATACAACAGTTTCTGGCATGGCAGCAGATGATGCGTGAGGAGGAGTTGGTACCTATGTTCCGGTAGCTGGCACATAAGCGATTATCTGCATCTGTTTTTCCTTCTCCTGTTTTTCCTTTTCCTCTTCCCCCTTTTTGGTTTTATCAAAAAGGTTAGTGAGTATGGAATTCAGGGCATTGAATTGATGTCTCAACTCATCCTTAACCTCTTTGAATGCAAGCGGGGTTATCTTGACCGTAGAAGCAGTTGGCTCAGGGCACAGTAGTCTATTCAAACCATCTTCAATGGACTTTCCTGCCCGTTTAACTGATGCCTCAAATCGCTTCCAACCTGCGTCTAAGCATGTGTCTGTCCTTTCCAGAGAGGACCAGACACTTTCCAGTAGCTTGCCAAGATCAAATAGCATTGACTCGTGGAGACTGAGCTTCTCTGTGACCGGGTCAACACGTTTCATCACAGATTCCATGATGACGTCATGTAAATGTACCAGTCTATCCACAGTCGTTGTTCTTTTTGCTTCCACGAGAGCATGTTGTTCCTCTCTGAATTTTGCCATCAGGTCATTTGCCAGAGTGTGAAACTGAGTTTCAATTGATGACTGTACCCCATCTTGAATGGTTTTCGAAATACGATCCAGGGTAACAACATCAATGGCAACAAACCTTTCAGATGTCAATGCCTCGCCAGGTAAGGTCACATCTGCACCACCCATACCTGGTTCATGGGCAGCTCACCCAATATCTTCATCAAATTAGGGTTCATCGGTCTCTTCATCCTCACCGGTAATCCCAAACTTTTCATGAATTAACCATCTGATATCGTCATCAGAGGCCAATTCAGCTGCACTATCAATCCCAGCACTCTCCAAGCATCTCATCTCTAAATCCACGAGGTAGTCAGATTCGAGAGATTCCATAAGGATCAGAAATTTCTCGATGCTTTTCAATCGAATATCCCTCCAGAACACGATCTCTTCAAGCTTGTGCTGGATGCCAGGATGATTGATCAAGTCTGGGCACAATCCAAGTAGATACTCCTTTACCTGCTGCTTTAGGATATATAGCACGGGGCTTTCTGAATCTGGAGAGGCAAGCAGGGTTTTGGTGTTGAAGGGATTGTGAGATATGGAGACATATTTGTCATTTCCCTCTTCTGCTTCTTGCTCCTCCTGAGCAGGTTCTTGTATATGTTCTGAAGATTTGGGAGAGGATGAAGAAGGATGTGTTTCACTGGTTGTGGGTTGTGAGGGTTGTGGTTCATCGGATAGAGTGGGTTCGGATTGGGGTTCGGGGGAAGAATCAGATATGGGTGGGGAGGATGATTTGACTGGTAAGGGTGAGGGTGATTTTGAAGTTGGGGTGTGTGATCTTTCTTTCCTGAAAACTGTACTAAGGGGCACATAATCAGATGGTGACAGTTCCCCAGAAGGCTCAACTTCTGCTCCTTCAGCTTCCCTTTCTCCTTCTCCTTCCAGCATCTGCTCCTCCCTATATGCACTTGTAGTTCTCTCAGAACTGACAGCAATCTCCTCCTCTGATTCAATACGAATCAGCTCCTCCACTTTTTCCACACTCTGAATTGGTCCGGGAACCTTCTTCAGAAGAGTTGTGATCCTCTTCTGACGTTTTTCCGACACTTTTGGTTTCTTGGCCAGAACCTTTCTTTTCAGCCTTTTCTCGGGGGTGGCCTTTCCCTGCGTTTTTGACTGAATGGAAGACGCAGTTGCCTTGATTTCTCTGACCTTCCCTTCGCCTCTCTGTCTGGGCACATAGGGAGCTGGATCATCATCAGATTGACCAGGCAACCCTTCATTCTTACTCAGAATTGCCTTGAATTTGGCCAAGTCAATTTTCTTGCCATCCTTATTCCATTCAAAATTGTCTGGTAGCTTGTCTGAAAGAATAATAGAGACTTTGTGGATGAAAGAACACTTGGAGGACAGATGAACCTCATTTCGGTCATTCAGAGCAAATTTTGCTGTCTCTTTCAGCAACCTGGATTTGAACATCCCTAGCCAATCGATATCATTGGCTTTTTTGATGATAGCAGTCATGCCACCGATCTTATGAGAGGTGACGGCATCAAGACTGTATGTGAGGCATAAAATCACCTTAGAGACAATCTCGAATAGAAGGCGATATTTCCTTTTCAGGAATGGAGCATGAACATTCACTATCTGTTCTCTATTGGCTGGTCTCAGAAGCTCAGTCTGAAGAAACTCCTTCTCGTTCAAGTCAGATGTGAATGACTCAGTTAATATGCTCCCTTGACGAAGACCAAAAATCCTTCGAATATCATTATCCGTTACTATTATCTCCGTCCCTCTGACATAGGAGATGAGCTTTTCATCATCATCATCATCATCCATCCGCAAGTTGTATAGAAACTCTAGGGCCTCATAGGTGTGTACTATGTCTTGATGGTGATAGCAGTACTGAGCCAAACTACAGGCACGAAGACACTCCAGAATTTCCAAGGACTCGGGATCCGAGGTGACTGAGAACATAACAAAATTTTCATCAATGATGTCCTTTTTCATTGACGCGAAGTTGCAAATCTTTTTGCCTTGTCCTTGTCGAGCAATGAGTTGTGCCATTTCCGTGAAACAAATGCAAATTTAGGGATGAGTTTGAGTAGATTATTTCAATAACCACAGACAAACTAGCAGCCTTAATTTACAAATCGACTATATTTCGCACAGACTCATTATTAAACATGTATGCATTTAGAATAAGTCAAGAACAATACAAATATCGTAACAAGATCTATTTCCAGAAATCAGTAGTACAAATTGTAAGCGTAGATAAGCAATTTTGACAAATGGTGAAACTAATAGTATATCGCAAGAACATTTTCAGAAAATTTACCAATTAATGATTCAAAGCTTTGAAAGATTGACGAATGAATCAATTGATTGGAAGTATGAGATTGTGTTTGCAGAAGAATTTTCTCTCAAGGATTTTGTAGTTTTAGAAATGTGAAAGGTTTTCTGGAAATTTTGTTAGGGTTTTATAAAGCAAGGGAAAGCATTTTGCACCATAAATACTCAAGTATTCGAATTTTGAAATTAACGACTGAGATTAAGCGGCCGTAAAGTATTTTAATCAAGAGGCTGTGAAAGATAGTCCGCTCGTATTTTGGACGCAAAATCTCGCAATAAATGTCATTAAATACATATTCCCCACGTTCGCATTTAATGTTTGCAGTGCATACGTCATAAAGTTAAGGCAACAGTAATAAAATCATTTAATTAAATAAATCATATAGTATGAAACAGATAAAGTAAATCAGAAACGTATCTAACTGATTGATATCGTAATCAATCAGTTACCACTTTGATCTGATCTGGTTGGCCTGATTACTATTGAACTTACTGATGGCAAAAGAATATACACGATCTCCTGCACATTTCCTTCTTCGGCAAAGAGTTCTACGGTATTTCTCCTACTTAAGTTTTCTACCCTACTTTGATTGGTGTAATCAATTATATCAATCCATTGCAGATTCTTTAATTAACTATATTATATATGCTTATCTATGTACTACTTGATGTATGTGGGTGCGTGCGTGTTATATGATATGGTTGTTGTGTTTCTTTAATTGGAATTATAATATGATCTATGTGATATAAAGTTGAGAAAAGTCTTTGGAAGAAGGTAAAGGTAATTTGGTTGGTTTAATGATTGAAGGCAGATACGTGGATCCTTTTTATAACTTATTCATGAATTAAATTTATTAGATTTGTTGGGAGATGAATTTAATAAAGAAGATTTTGATTAGATCCCAAAACCCCTGAGTATGACATGTTCAGGATAATCTTGATAGATGAGTCAGGATTCAGTTTTAGAGTGTTCAGGATGTTATATGTACCATGTATAGTCAGCAGATATAGATCAGGTTAGATTCTGAAGACTCAGTAAGTTTTTAAAGAAACTGAAGTTTTAGTATGAAATCGAGAAATCAAGACTCAAAGGTGAAATCGAGAAATCAAGACTCAAGATGAGACCGAGAAATCAAGACTCAAGATGAGACCGAGAAATCAAGCCTCAAGATGAAATCGAGAAATCAAGACTCAAGATGAAACCGAGAAATCAAGACTCAAGATGAGATCGAGAAATCAAGACTCAAGATGAAACCGAGAATCAAGACTCAATCAAGATATCAATCAAGATATCTCTCAAGACTCAAGACATCAAGACTCGTAAGACTCTAAAGACTCGTAAGACATCAAGACTCAAAAAGATCAAGATCAAGATATCAAGACAAAGAAGATATCAAGACAAAGAAGATATCAAGACACAAAAGAGTTATGAAGACTCAAGAATCCATCAATGCTCAAGATAACCCTAATGTTCCGAGGCACTAAATAATATCTATTTGAAGGATACAAACCGAGAAAAAACACTTAATACTCAAAAAATAGATATTGCCCAAGACATTCATATGCGCAAAAGGAACTAAAACTAAGTGTTGTTAAGGTTATATCACTCGTAGATATTGACCAAAAAAGAGCCGTTATATTTGTCTACATTTCATCAAGACAAGAGCCAATCGAAGAAGACAAAGATTGCATTTTTATCGACATCGAAAAGCGACAGTCATCATGAAGCATGTGTCGGTAGTCTTATGTTCCATACTGCAAAAAGTGGTGACTGGCTGCATGAAAGCATATTGCCTAAAACATGCTAGGGATTATTCAAACCCTAAAAATAGTAGATTCATCACACACCATAAGAGGAAAACTCATGAAGCTATCTCTTCCAACGGATAGTTTTTTCAAGAGTGACCTTGATGTTTGCCTATAAATACTTGTTACCCTCTACATTGAAGGTTACGGGGAAATTTGTAAGCGATTTCAAGAGCTCAAACTTATTATTGGAAGTTGAAGCACTCGAAAACCCAAGAATTTCCCAAGTGCTTTACATTGAAGAGAGCTCATTCACTAAGCCTAGTTTTGATAAGATATATCCAAAGCTTAGTAGAGATATCCTAGCCTTTCCATTGTTCTTAATTGTAAAGGATATCTCATCCTAGTTGGAAACCAACCAAGAAACCCCAAACCCTTTGTAAGGTAGTTTGAGTGTGATTGTTGGTGAGTTGGAGTTGTAAAGAGTTAGTAAACTATGAGGTAGTCGAAAAAACTCTAGAGAAGAAGTGAGTAAACTATCTTGGATAGTGGAAAGCTTGTGTGTGTTTTGAGTAAGTAAACTACTGAGAGGTAGTCGAAAGCTCAAAATAGAAAGGTTAGTAAACTATGAGGTAGTCGAAAACCTTAGGAAGTGGTTAAGGAATTTCTCTGAGGGTCAGAGAGAGTGGACGTAGGAGCTTGAGTCTCTGAACCACTATAACTTGATGTGTTATTTGCTTTCTGTACTGCATTGATTATCTATTGCATATCTTTATCTGAAAGCATATTTTCACTGATATTCAGTTGGAATCAATCCACTGAAGTTGCATCTAACTGAATCACAGCCTTAATCACTGTTTCATTAAAAGGATGGTTTTCAGCAAAGCTTAAAACGAGTATAAACTTAGGGCCAACCATTCCGCACATCTGAGTAGCTATCAAAGCAGCTCAGGATCTCTGAAAACTCAGACTCAGTTGGGATTATCTCGAGGCTATCGAAAGCGACTTCGGGATCCTTTGTCTCGGGTAGACTTTGACTCGAGGCGTCCGTGCTTCTCAAGGCCAAATCATCAGGACAACCTGACCCATCAGACCTCAGTGAAGAAAAGTTTTAAAATCACTGAACACGTGTATTCCCCCCATACACGTGTAAGACTCGTTTGCACCGGGACCAACAAGTGGTATCAGAGCAGTGGTTCAACTTGACCACCTGCTTTGTTGACCATAGTCTTATTTACTAAAAGATTCTTGTGGTCTATCTGAGCAGATCTTATTTGCTGAAATCTTAAAAGGCTCAGACATAAAGCCTTCTAAGAAACTTCCAATGTTCTCAGTTGAGAGCTATGATTTGTGGAGATTAAGAATGCAGGGTCACCTGTATTCTAAGCATGAAAGAATGTGGAGAGTGGTTTCTGAAGGACCATTCAAATTCACTGTAGTGAATCCCAGAGTTACTGAAAATGAGAGAAATGATCCAGGACTGAATTTTCAAAGTCTGATGATCAACTTACTCCTGATGAGAGGAAGTTAGTCAATCTTGACTATATTGCCAAAGATACATTATATAGCACTATTGATGATGATGTTATGGGGATGATTTCTCATTGTAATACTACCAAAGAAATATGGGATACACTAGATGTGATGTGTCAAGGCACAGATCATATCAAAGAGAACAAACTTTCTGTTGCTATTGGAAAGTTTGATAGTTTTGAAATGGAAGATGGTGAATCTATTGACAAACTGAAAGTCAGATTCACTAGTATAATGAATGATCTGAATGCTCTTGGAAAGAGATATCCACAAAGAGAAATAACATTGAAAATTCTTAGAGGTTTATCTAAGAAATGGGATATGCATGCAGTGGTGATTAAAAACACCAAGAACATTGATTCAATGCCGTACCAACAAGTCTTCTCTGAGCTGAAAGCTTATGAGTTTGTTATTGATAAGAAATCAAAGAAAGCTGACAACAAAGATGATTCTTCATCTAGAAAAAATGTGGCTTTCAAAGCCAAGGAAAAATCCTGTAAAACTAGAGAGTTTGAGAACTCCCTTGCTAAAAATCAGGATGAGCTAGAGGATAAGCTAGCACTGATGGCAAGAAGGTTTGAAAGGCTTAATAGTAGATATGGAAAATATAAAAACTATTACAGGAATCACAGGTACCAGAGAGACTCTAAAGCTGAGGACAGATCCACTGAGAAGAGAAAAAACCTGAAAGCTGAAGGATCTTCATCCAAAAAGAAGGACTCCAAGACAAAGGAGGAAAGTGATCAGGATGATGATGCCAACAGATGCTATAACTGACAAAAGAAAGGTCATTTTCAGTATGACTGTCCAGACCTAAGTGCTAAGGAGAGAAAAGAAAGGCAAGCAAAGAGAGACAAGAAGTTCTCCAGCAAGAAAGCCATGGTTGCAGAAGAAGAACACTCTGAAGAAGGATCCAACTCTTCAGATGAAATGTTCTCAGATAGTGACAGTGATGACATCTGTCTAATGGCTGTGGAGGAGGTAAATTATTCTATCTCTGTTGTTGCTCCTACACAAGCACATGAGTTGTCAAGTTCTACTGTAAACAGTCAATTTGACCTGATGGATTCTTTTGAGAGTCTTATGAAGGACTATGCTGTGTTACAAGAACTGCTGAATGAAACTCAAGAGCAGAACAAAGAACTGACTGCTGAAAATCTAAAGTGGAAAGACTCTAGTAATGATGAGATCACTTCTCAATTAATGGAAAATACTGATGAACTGGATGTTCTGAAAGTACAACTCTCAGAGAAAGAGAAGTTGATAGAGACCCTAAATGGAAAACTAGAGAAATCCACTGAAGAGATTCAGCTGATCAGAACTAAGTTCAATGACCTCTCTGAGAAGCATGAAACTCTACAAAAGTGTGAGGATAGTGCGCAGAGAAAGCTAGCTCTATTGAATTCTGCATCTAAAGTAATAGATGAAATTCAGAGTTATCAGAGACCTGCCACTATAAAAACTTGATTGGGATACATTCCAGGGGGAACCTCACAAGGTCATCTGAATGCTGCTTCTAGTAGCACTAAGTCTGTCTTTGTTTAACAAGTGGCACCCAATCTTCGGACTAAAGAATTGCCCAAAGTTTTAGACAAGGGTAAAGGACCTATGGTTCCAGAAAAACTGAATGTCCAGGGAAGAAAGCCCAGACCTCAGGAAAAGGCTAGAAAACCTGACCACTCAGTAGGAAATTTTCAGGCCAGTACTTCAAAGCCTCAGGGTAAGAATACAAACCTGAAGAGATCTGCACTGAACCAGCAGAGGAATTTTCAGAAGAGAAACACTCAGCAGAGACATTCTCAACTGAAAATACCAAGTCCTCAGATTACTGAAAGACCCCAATTTCAGTACAGGCAACCCAAACCCCACTTGCCTAAGGTAAAGGGTTCCTGAACCCAAGTCAACATAGACACAGACCAGCTGCACAAAAGCCAAAGCAATGGAACAAAAGGCCTACACCAAAGAAAAATTATAAGGCTCATGTTCATGCCAAGGCTAGCACTCATACACAGGATACTGCTAAGGCACCTAGAGTGGTAAATGTGTATGTAGATATTTATGGAAGACAGATCAGCCACTCTAAAGTAATTAGAGTTGTCAGGCAGATTTGGATTCCAAAAGGTACAGCTAACCTGATAGGACCCTACACCAAATGGGTACCTAAGAATTGATCTGTTTTTCAGGTGAAAAACAAGGGCACTGAGCTGAATGAAGATCACATAGAACTGATGAGTGGAGATGAACTGGCTCCTGCTGTATGGTATCTTGACAGTGGATGTTCAAGACATATGACAGGATACAAGCAAATACTCAGTGACTATGTAGAGCAAAGAGGCACTCAGATCACATTTGGAGACAACTCCAAAGGACAGACTGAAGGATATGGAACTCTTGAAATTGATTCTGTTCATATCCATGGTGTTTCATATGTATCTGGTTTGAAGCATAACTTGCTTTCAATAAGCCAATTCTGTGACAAGGGATTTAATGTTGAGTTCCCAAAGAACTTATGTTATGTGAAAGATGATACCTCACAGAAAATTCTGCTAACTGGTACTAGAAAAGGAAATGTGTATCTTGCTGATTGGAGTTCAACTCCTAAAGATACATGTTTGGTTGCAAAAAGTTCCACAGATACCAGTTGGTTGTGGCACAAAAGGATGAATCACCTGAATTTCAAAACCCTGAACAAACTTGCAAGATTAGCACTTGCGAGGGGGTTACCAAATGAAGTGTTCAGTAAAGAACATGTTTGTGATGCTTGTCAAAAAGGAAAACAAGTTAAAGCATCATTTAAAAGCAAAGTAGATGTTTCTACTGAAAGAATACTTCAATTGTTGCATATGTATCTTTTTGGTCCAGTAACACCAGTGAGCACAAATGGCAGGAAATATACACTCGTAGTAGTTGATGACTACTCAAGATATACATGGGTCATATTCTTACTCAGTAAGAAAGAGACTCAGATAAAACTGTCTGAACTACTGAAAAGGCTCAGTATTGAAAAGAATCTGAGTGTGGTCAAAATCAGATCAGATTAAGGAACTGAGTTTATAAACCATATTATATCTGATTATTATGCAGCAAATGGAATAACTCATGAAACATCAGCTGCAAGGACCCCACAACAAAATGGTGTTGCTGATAGAAGAAACAGGACTCTGAAAGAAGCTGCAAGGACAATGATAGTTGAAGCTGATATTCCTAAAAGATTTTGGGCTGAAGCTGTCAACACTGCATGCTATTCTCATAACAGATCCATGCTAACCAAGAGTCAAGGCAAAACTCCATATGAGCTTTGGAATGAAAGGAAGCCTCTTGTTTCTTTCTTTCGTGTGTTTGGTTGCAAGTGTTTCATACACAATAATGGTAAAGATCAGTTGAAAACTTTTGATACCAAAGCTGATGAAGGGATATTCTTAGGATATTCTGAAGTCAGTAAAGCCTTCAGAATTTACAACTGTAGGACTCTTATTGTGGAAGAAACACCTCATGTTGTTTTTGATGAATCTATTTGTGTTCAGAAGAAACAGGAACATGATTCAGGAGAACTGACCAAGAGAATCACCAGACTAAGCCTGAAAAAGAATAACAAAACATCCTCTGAACCTGAAAAGAAGAAGTCAGTCACTTTCTATGAATGGAGTGATTAAGACTCAGACAAAGAAGTTCAGGATGGAACTCAGGATGGTGAGACTCAGGATGGAAATTCTCCACTGAAGGAAAGCCAAGACACAAAAGCTGACCAATCTAAACAGACACCAGTTCAGACTCAGGTATGTGATGCCAATGAAGATGTGGTCACAACTGAGACAATTTCTAAATCTATCAACCAAAGGGGAACAAATGTCTCTGACAATGTTCTGAATGGAATTTCCCCTGAGGAAGATGATTCTCTTTCTCCTTTTCTGTTGTTCCCTGAATTTAATGAACTGCCTGAACCTAACATTTCTAATGTTGAGGATACTATTGAAGGGGGAACATCTAGAAGAAGATGGTTAGATAGTCATCCTACAAGTCAGATTATGGGTGATCTAACTGATGGTGTCAAAACAAGAAAGTTTCATGGTGAAAGTGAACTATTCTGCTGCTTCCTATCAGAGAAAGAGCCTACTGAGATTGAAGAAGCTCTACAAGATTCTTTTTTGGATTACTGCTATGCAAGAAGAGCTGAATCAATTCTCAAGGAATGAAGTTTGGGAGTCAGTGGATAGGCCTAAGAAGCACAATGTGATTGGAACCAAGTGGGTGTTCAAGAATAAAAGAGATGAGAACAACAACTTTGTAAGAAACAAGACAAGGCTAGTTGCACAAGTTTATTCCCAAGAAGAAGATTTGGATTATGATGAAACCTTTGCACCTGTTGCAAGACTACAAGCCATCAGATTGTTTCTTGCATATGCTGCCAACATGAGATTCACAGTCTATCAGATGGATGTGAAAAGTGCATTTCTGAACGGTGTGCTTACGGAAGAGGTTTATGTGGAACAACCTCCTGGTTTCAGACAGAATGACCAAGTTTACAGGCTCAGAAAAGCCTTGTATGGTCTTAAGCAAGCACCCAGAGCATGGTATGATACCCTTTCTCAGTTTCTTACTGACCATGGTTTTATCAAATGAACTGTTGATAGGACCTTGTTCAGGATAGAAGATGGGGAATATATCTTACTTGTTCAGATTTATGTAGATGACATCATATTTGGATCTCCAAATCATCAGTTGTGTGAAAAGTTTTCTACACTGATGAAAGGAAAGTTTGAGATTTCTATGATGGGGGAGATGAATTTCTTTCTTGGACTTCAAGTGAAACAATCAAAGGAATGAATTTTCATCAACCAAGCAAAGTACACCAGAGATCTGATTGCCAAGTATGATGTACAGAATTGCAATGCAGTTAGAATTCCCATGAATGCTAACTACAAGATGGATCCTGATCTTGAAGGCAAATCAGTAAGTCACACTGATTATAGAGGGATCATTGGATCATTGCTCTATCTCTTAGCAAGTAGGCCTGATATAACATTTGCTGTTGGGATATGTGCAAGATACCAAGCTAATCTTAAGGCTAGTCACATGGAGGTTGCCAAAAAGATACTGAAATATCTTAAGGGCACAGTGAATAGAGGATTGTGGTATCCAGCTGATGATAACCTTGAATTAACTGGTTATTCATATGCTGATTATGGAGGGTGTAGAATTGACAGGAAGTCCACCACAGGAACTTGTCAATTTCTTGGAAAGGTCGATATCCGGTTTTCAAAAAGAAACAAACCTCAAGAGCAACCAAGATTACTAAAAATTTGAATACATGGTGGTTGCGAGGAAGTCAAGCAGCCTGATTCTTTGGCTAAGACAACAATTAAGGGATTATAAGATTGTAGCCAATGAAGTACCAATATTTTGTGATAATAATAGTGCTATTGCTATTTCACAAAATCCGGTATTGCACACCAGATGTAAGCATGTGGATATCAGACATCACTTCATCAGAGATCATGTAGAGAAGAAAGACATCAGGATGGAGAAAATTCATACTGATAAACAGAGAACTGATATCTTGACTAAACCTTTGGCTGAATCAAGATTTCAGGAACTATCAGTTGAATTAGGGATGTTGGATCTAGGTGTATAGAGCAAATCTGAAAAATTGAAGGTTTTCAGATGCACGAAGTTTTGTCAGGATTTTAGTGAGAAACTCAGGATAAAATTGGAAGTACTGAAATCTGTGTCTTGGGAAACTCAGATATACTGAAGATGAGTGCTCGATATTATCTTGATCCGCTCGATCTTCGAGTATCACCTTTATGCGAGAGATGTATTCTCCAACGGTTTGCACCTTTTGTTCGAAGAGTTCTTCGTGGCTAAGAACCACTTGATCTTGGAGTGGCTAAGAACCACTTGATGAAATTTGGAGGAAGAGCAAGACCCGGTTGGTTTGGAGAAGTGCGAAGTGTCAGCAAAGAGCAATATCACATGGACACCGCACTGTCCCAACTTCTTCCAAGGTATGGTTCCAAGAAAGGGGAAAGGCCAGGAGCCGAGCTGAAGATATTATTGGCACACACCTTGGAGAGAAAGGCAAACAAGGAGGACTGAAGAGCTGAAGCTGAAGATCGAAAAAGACTGAAGACCAAGACTGAAGACTCTTGTAATTCTTTATGTTTTTGTCTTTACTTTTGATAAGTTCATTGTAATCTGTAACTTCTATCATACATCAATGAAAATTTATCTTTTATGCTCAAAGATAATATCTCATTACCTTTTTACATGTATTTATATTTGATATGCCTTATGTTTTTGTGAGAAATTGTTGGGAGAATTATTGTGAATTGTTGGAAGATTTACCATTCTTGGATTGTAATAGGAAAAACTGAAACCTGAGTATAGGTTAAGTGTTTTTGTAGAAAGATGGTTTTGACATCATCAAAAAGGGGGAAATTGTTGGGAGATGAATTTAATAAAGAAGATTTTGATTAGATCCCAAACCCCTGAGTATGACATGTTCAGGATAATCTTGATAGATGAGTCAGGATTCAGTTTTAGAGTGTTCAGGATGTTATCTGTACCATGTATAGTCAGCAGATATAGATCAGGTTAGATTCTGAAGATTCTGGAGACTCAGTAAGTTTCTGAAGAAACTGAAGTTTTAGTATGAAACTGAGAAATCAAGACTTCGGTGTGAAATCGAGAAATCAAGACTTCAAGATGAGATCGAGAAATCAAGACTCGATGAGAGGAGAAATCAAGACTCAAGATGAAATCGAGAAATCAAGACTCAAGATGAGATCGAGAAATCAAGACTCAAGATGAAATCGAGAAATCAAGACTCAAGATGAAGACCCAAAGATATCAATCAAGATATCTCTCAAGACTCGTAAGACATCAAGACTCGTAAGACATCAAGACTCGTAAGACTCTAAAGACTCGAGAAGACATCAAGACTCGTAAGATCAAGAAGATCAAGATCAAGATCAAGATATCAAGACAAAGAAGATATCAAGACACAAGAGTTATCAAGACTCAAGAATCTCATGAATGCTCAAGATAACCCAATGTTCCGAGGCACTAAATAATATCTATCTGAAGGATACAAAACTGAGAAAAACGCGAATACTCAGAAAAATAGATATTACCCAAGACATTCATATGCAGACAAAAGGAACTAAAACTAAGTGTTGTTAAGGTTATATCACTCAGAGATATTGACCAAAAAGAGCCGTTATGTTTGTCTACATTTACTGAAGACAAGAGCCAATCAGAAGAAGACAAAGATCAGCACTTTTTATCGACATCGAAAGTTTATGACAGTCATGAAGCATGTCAGTAGTACTATGTTCCATACTGCAAAAAGTGGTGACTGGCTGCATGAAAGCATATTGCCTAAAACATGCTAGGGAGTATTCAAACCCTAAAAATAGTCGTTCATCACACACCACAAGAGGAAACTCATGAAGTTATCTCTTCCAACAGATAGTTTTTCAAGAGTGACCTTGGTGTTTGCCTATAAATACTTGTGACCCTCTAATTGAAGGTTACGGGAAATTTGTAAGCAACTCAAGAGCTCAAACTTATTATTGGAAGTTGAAGCACTCGAAAACCCAAGAATTTCCCAAGTGCTTTACATTGAAGAGAGCTCATTCACTAAGCCTAGTTTTGATAAGATATATCCAAAGCTTAGTAGAGATATCCTAGCCTTTGCATTGTTCTTAATTGTAAAGGATATCTCATCCTAGTTGGAAACCAACCAAGAAACCCCAAACCCTTTGTAAGGTAGTTTGAGTGTGATTGTTGGTGAGTTGGAGTTGTAAAGAGTTAGTAAACTACAGAGGTAGTCAGAAAACTCTAGAGAAGAAGTGAGTAAACTATCTTGGATAGTCAGAAAGCTTGTGTGTGTTTTGAGTAAGTAAACTACAGAGGTAGTCAGAAAGCTCAAAATAGAAAGGTTAGTAAACTACAGAGGTAGTCAGAAAACCTTAGGAAGTGGTTAAGGAATTTCTCTGAGGGTCAGAGAGAGTGGACGTAGGAGCTTGAGTCTCTGAACCACTATAACTTGCTGTGTTATTTGCTTTCTGTACTGCATTGATTATCTGTTGCATATCTTTAACTAAAAGCATATTTTCACTGATATTCAGTTGGAATCAATCCACTGAAGTTGCATCTAACTGAATCACAGCCTTAATCACTGTTTCATTAAAAGGAAGGTTTTCAGCAAAGCTTAAAACGACTATAAACTTAGGGCCAACCATTCCGCACATCTGAGTAGCTATCAAAGCAGCTCAGGATCTCTGAAAACTCAGGCTCAGTTGGGATTATCTGAGGCTACTGAAAGTAGCTCAGGATCACTGTCTCAGGTAGACTTTGACTCAGAGCGATCTGTGCTTCTCAGGGCCAAATCATCAGGACAACCTGACCCATCTGACCTCAGTGAAGAAAAGTTTTAAAATCACTGAACACGTGTATTCCCCCCCATACACGTGTAAGACTCATTTGCACCGTGACCAACAAGATTAATAGGTTAATGATTTTCGTTGGATATGTGAAATAAGAAGTTTGATAACAAATAGTATAATAAATGCTTTAATTCTGATGTGGAATTGCAAGTACGTGAGCTTAATTAGATTAGAAATTCTTTTCACATATTTTGGTATTTATTAAATTAATGCTAATGGGAATTTAATTGGTACCTTGAAATTGAAAATTTAATATCTAAGTACAGTAAATTTTATTACTTGTCATAGGTGGCGATAATCACAGAGAGGATTAAGGCTGCAATTCCTTCGTCATATCTTTTCTCTCGGCTTTGAGGTGGGGATTTCTATCTATTATGTCTGTCTTTATTAAATATGATTTGTGATCTCATTGACATTCATGTGAAATATGTTTGAGAATATAGGTCTTTCCGACCCTTATAAAAGAGAAGTTGAGAAGTTAATAGGTCTTCTGACCTTTATAAACGAGGAATAGGTCACCTGACCTTTATAAACGAGGAATAGGTCATCTTACCTTTATAAACGAGGAATAGGTCATCTGACCTTTATAAACGAGGAGTAGGTCTTCTGACCTTAATAAACGAGGAATAGGTCTTCTGACCTTTATAAACGAGGAATATGTCATCTGCCCTTTATAAAAGAGGAGTTGGTCTTTTGACCTTTATAAACGAGAAGAGAAGAAGTGATATTACAGAATTTACATGTTAACGTGTTTTATGATTTAATTGCTTATCATATTTGATTTTGACAAATATGTCCCCACTGAGTTGTGGTTTGCTCACCCCTTCTTATTTCCCTTTTTCAGATTAAGAGCCGACGTGGTACGACGGAGGATGCATAGCTTGGAGATTTAATGAACTCCAATTTAACTTTATCTATTTAAAGATTAAGTGCATATTTTCAATTGTTGTTTAAATTCTTAATGATGGATAATTTATTGTGGTTTTGTTCGAATTTTTGTCGAGACTAATCATAATTTATTTATTTTAAAAGTTTTGCAAAATTTGATAGCTAAAGTTAAATATTTCCTTATGGATGTGCCCTTGAACTTATTTCTGCACATAAAGATTCATGTTGTTTGTCCCGATGAAAAACCCATGAAATGCGGAAAAATCATGAAATGCATATAAAAACAGGGGTGAAGGAATGGTGATTCCAGATTTTTGCGTTTTAAGTCCATGTGTTGTGTTTTGCTTATAAACGAATGCATATGACAAGATAAGAACGTAAAAAAATAAAGAACATAACAAAGTATAGTGGTTCGGAGACTCAAGCTCCTACATCCACTCTCCATGTTCCTAGGGAAATTCCTTCAAACTGGACTTATCACCCTCTCGGGCTCGCCTCCAGATATTTAACGAGCTCTCACTCAAACGGGACTTATCATCCTTCACGGGATCGCCTACAAGCTTTCAGGCTAACTCACTGTAGGTTACTCACTTTTCTACCTTGAGTTTTCTGGCTGACTCACTGCAGCTTACTAACTCTTTACAACTTCACAAAAATTACCTAACAATAGGGTTTGGGTTTGGTTGATGTCTCCAACTAGGTTGAGATTTTCCCTTACATTTGGTTTAGCCTCAATGCTAAGGTTGGGAAAATCTCTCTAAGCTTAGGATATATCGTGGGTTGCTTAGATTGGGTTTTAGAACACTCTTGAACATATTTGTATATCTACAGACTTGTGTTCTATGGTGGGAATGCTTGAATATAAGGCTCTTAGCTCTGTAACATCTTTTGCATATTCTCCACACTTAATTTGATGGAAGATCTTGTATTTATAGTGTGGATTTGAATGTTACCGTTGGAGAGAATCACATTTAAATCCATACTATTCTTGTAAGTTCTACAACTTCTTCAGGCTGGTTGTCTTCCTCTCATTGGCCCACGTCAGCTGAATTCTAACGGCTATATTCTTCAATTTTTTCGCCTCGGAACATTCAAGTTATACTGAGTATTCAGTATCTTACCGAGTCTTTAGTAACTACTGGTTCTTCAGTTTCTTCTGAGTCTTCAGGATACTCTGAGTCTCAGTGTCTTCAGTGACATACTGAGTCTTTCAGGTTTCTCTAAGTCTTCAGGATTCTCTGAGCCTTCAGGTTTATTTGAGTCTCAGGTTACTCAGGTTTCTTGATTGGCCAGACTTCTCTTGATGGACCTTATGCGTCGGGCATCTTGACACTTTCGAGTGACCGAGTTGATTCTTCGACTTCGGACATCCTGAGCCTCATGTCACTTTTACTTACTGAGCCTCAGATCACTTTACTTACTGAGCCTCAGATCACTTTTACTTACTGAGTCTCAGATCACTTTACTCAGGCTATGTGATTTCTTCTTTGCTTCAACACATCTTCAGATCAACATATCAGGATAGCATCAGGTTAGTACATCAGGTTAGCATATCAGTTTATCATATCTGATCTTGATCGCGTCGATCTCGTCGATCTCATCCGCTTTCCTCTTTATATCTGATCTCGATCACGTCTGATCTTGATCAGTCTCATCTGCTCCTCTTCTGATCTGCAACCTTCTCTTCTGATTTGCTGGCTTTAGATTTTCTTCACATTTGATTTGCACAACTCATCAGTTAACTCCGGAACACATCTAACTCATATGATCTCGATCAGTCTCGTCTGCAGTCTCGTCTGATCTCGATCATCTACTTCTGATTTTGTATGTTCCCCCTCAACTTGTTCTTTCGTTCCCCCTCAACTTATTATCTGTAAATTAGCTTGAATAACACAAGTTGATAATGTTTTGGCATAATTCATCAAAACTAAAATATCCCAACAATTTCCCTCTTTTTAATAATGAAGCCAAAACATTAAAATATATGCATCTTTAAAGAAATGGGTTTTTGTTTAAAAAGATCAGTTCAGGTGATCACATTAGAAGTGATCTTTTGAACTCCTGCTTTGATACCAATTGTTTGTCCCGGTGAAAAACTCATGAAATGCGGAAAAATCATGAAATGCATATAAAAACAGGGGTGAAGGAATGGTGATTCTAAATTTTTACGTTTTAAGTCCATGTGTTGTGTTTTGCTTATAAACGAATGCATATGACAAGATAAGAACGTAAAGCAATAAAGAACACAATAAAGTATAGTGGTTCGGAGACTCAAGCTCCTACATCCACTCTCCCTGTTCCTAGGGAAATTCCTTCAAACTGGACTTATCACCCTCTCGGGCTCGCCTCCAGATATTTAACGAGCTCTCACTCAAACGAGACTTATCACCCTTCACGGGATCGCCTACAAGCTTTCAGGCTAACTAAGTGTAGCTTACTCACTTTTCTACCTTGAGTTTTCTGACTGACTCACTGCAGCTTACTAACTCTTTACAACTTCACACAAATTACCTAACAATAGGGTTTGGGTTTGGTTGATGTCTCCACTAGGTTGAGATTTTCCCTCACATTTGGTTTAGCCTCAATGCTAAGGTTGGGAAAATCTCTCTAAGCTTAGGATATATCGTGGGTTGCTTAGATTGGGTTTTAGAACACTCTTGAACGTATTTGTATATCTACAGACTTGTGTTCTATGGTAGGAATGCTTGAATATTAGGCTCTTGGCTCTGTGGCATCTTTTGCATATTCTCCACACATAATTTGATGGAAGGTCTTGTATTTATAGTGTGGATTTGAATGTTACCGTTGGAGAGAATCACATTCAAATCCATACTATTCTTGTAAGTTCTGCAGTTTCTTCAAGCTGGTTGTCTTCCTCTCATTGGTCCACGTCAGCTGAATTCTAATGGATATATTCTTCAGTTTCTTTGCCTCGGAACATTCAGGTTATACTGAGTATTCAGTATCTTACTGAGTCTTTAGTAACTACTGGTTCTTCAGTTTCTTATGTGTCTTCAGGATACTCTGAGTCTCAGTGTCTTTAGTGACATACTGAGCCTTTCAGGTTTCTCTGAGTCTCCAGGATTCTTTGAGCCTTCAGGTTTCTCTGAGTCTTCAGGATTCTCTGAGCCTTAAGGTTTCTTTGAGTCTCAGGTTACTCAGGTTTCTTGATTGGCCAGACTTCTCTTGATGGACCTTATGCGATGAGGGCATCTTGGCCACTCATCTTGGTTGAGTTGATTCTTGACCGGACATCGACCTCGAGTCACTTTTACTTCTTGAGCCTCGGATCACTTTACATCTTGAGCCTCGGATCACTTTTTACTTACTGAGTCTCGGATCACTTTACTCAAAATTTATCGATTTCTTCTTTTTTGATCGATCGGCTCGGTGATCGAGATCAATACATCTTCAGATCAACATATCAGGATAGCATCAGGTAAGTACATCAGGTTAGCATATCGGTTTATCATATCGATCGATATCGTCGATTCGATCACATCTCGCTCCTCTTCATATCTGATCTCGATCAGTCTCATCTGCTCCTCTTCATATCTAATCTCGATCACGTCTGATCTTGATCAGTCTCATCTTCTCCTCTTCTGATCTGCAACCTTCTCTTCTGATTTGCTAGCTTTAGCTTTTCTTCACATTTGATTTGCACAGCTCATCAGTTAACTCTGGAACACATCTAACTTCATCGATCTCGATCGGTCTAAATCTATGACCTCGTCTAATCTCGATCATCTACTTTTTATTTCGTGTGTTACCCCTCAACTTGTTCTTTCGTTCCCCCTCAACTTGTTATCTGTAAATTAGCTTGAATAAAACAAGTTGATAATGTTTTGGCATAATTCATCAAAACTAAAATATCCCAACAATTTCCCCCTTTTTGATAATGAAGCCAATACATTAAAATATATGCATCTTTAAAGAAATGGTTTTTTGTTTAAAAAGATCAGTTCAGGTGATCAAATTAGAAGTGATCTTTTGAACTCCTGCTCTGATACCAATTGTTTGTCCCGGTGAAAAGCCCATGAAATGCGGAAAAATCATGAAATGCATATAAAAACAGGGGTGAAGGAATGGTGATTCCAATTTTTGCGTTTTAAGTCCATATGTTGTGTTTTGCTTATAAACAAATGCATATGAAAAGATAAGAACGTAAAGCAATAAAGAACACAATAAAGTATAGTGGTTCGAAGACTCAAGCTCCTACATCCACTCTCCCTGTTCCTAGGGAAATTCCTTCAAACTGGACTTATCACCCTCTCGCGCTCGCCTCCAGATATTTAACGAGCTCTTACTCAAACGGGACTTATCACCCTTCACGGGATCGCCTACAAGCTTTCAGGCTAACTCACTGTAGCTTACTCACTTTTCTACCTTGAGTTTTCTGGCTGACTCACTGCAGCTTACTAACTCTTTACAACTTCACACAAATTACCTAAGAATAGGGTTTGGGTTTGGTTGATGTCTCCAACTAGGTTGAGATTTTCCCTTACATTTGGTTTAGCCTCAATGTTAAGGTTGGGAAAATCTCTCTAAGCTTAGGATATATCGTGGGTTGCTTAGATTGGGTTTTAGAACACTCTTGAACATATTTGTATATCTACAGACTTGTGTTCTATGGTGGAAATGCTTGAATATAAGGCTCTTGGCTCTGTAACATCTTTTGCATATTCTCCACACTTAATTTGATGGAAGATCTTATATTTATAGTGTGGATTTGAATGTTACCGTTGGAGAGAATCACATTCAAATCCATACTATTCTTGTACGTTCTCGCAGACTTCTTCATTTGGTTGTCTTCCTCTCATTGGTCCACGTCAGCTGAATTCTAACGGTTATATTCTTCAGTTTCTTTGCCTCGGAACATTGGGTTATCTTGAGTATTGAAAGATCTTCTTGAGTCTTTAGTAACTACTGGTTCTTCAGTTTCTTCTGAGTCTTCAGGATACTCTGAGTCTCAGTATCTTCAGTGACATACTGAGTCTTTCAGGTTTCTCTGAGTCTTCAGGATTCTCTGAGCCTTCAGGTTTCTTTGAGTCTCAGGTTACTCATGTTTCTTGATTAATGAGACTTCTCTTGGTGGACCTTATCGTCGGGCATCTTGACACTCTTTACATGCGAGTTGAGTTCTTGACCGGACATCGACCCTCGGGTCACTTTTACTTCTTGAGCCTCGAGATCACTTTACTTCTCGAGCCTCAGATCACTTTTACTTACTGAGTCTCAGATCACTTTTACTCGGGCTTCTGGATTTCTTCTTTGCCTGATATGATCAGCTCGACTGATCAGATAACACATCTTCAGATCAACATATCAGGATAGCATCAGGTCAATACATCAGGTTAGCATATCAGTTTATCATATCTGATCTCGATCACGTCTGATCTCGATCAGTCTCATCTGCTTCTCTTCATATCTGATCTCGATCACGTCTGATCTTGATCAGTCTCATCTGCTCCTCTTCTGATCTGCAACCTTCTCTTCTGATTTGTTGGCTTTAGCTTTTCTTCACATTTGATTTGCACAGCTCATCAGTTAACTCCGGAACACATCTAACTCATCTGATCTCGATCAGTCTCATCTGCAGCCTCGTCTGATCTCGATCATCTACTTTTGATTTCGTGTGTTCCCCCTCAACTTGTTCTTTCGTTCCCCCTCAACTTGTTATCTGTAAATTACCTTGAATAACACAAGTTGATAATGTTTTGGCATAATTCATCAAAACTAAAATATCCCAACACATTTTATATTCTTTCTAAATTAGGTAAATCTCTCTTTGATGTGTGAGTTTTATTTATGAAAAATTGAGGTGTTACATATATTCTGCTTCAGTAGTAGATGTGGCAACAGATGTCTGCTTCTTTGAGAACCAAGAGATCAGTTTGCTTCCTAAGAACTGGCATATAAATGAGGTTGATTTTCTGTCTATTCTGCAACCTCCATAATCAGAATCTGAATACCCACTAAGCTCTAGATTATCATCTGATGGGTAGAATAAACCAAGGTTTACTGTCCCCTTCAGATACTTAAGAATCCGCTTAGCTGCTTCCAAGTGGCTTTGCATTGGATTTGCCTGAAATCTGGCACATACACCTACTGCAAAAGTTATATCTGGTCTGCTGGCAGTCAGGTATAGTAAAGATCCAATGAGAGCCATGTATTCTTTCTAATTAGTTTTCTGACCATTCTCATCTGGATCCATCTTGAATCCAGTCATCATAGGAATTTTGGCTTCCTTACTGTTTTGAATTCCAAACTTGGCCAACAAATTCCTAGTATACTTTGCCTGGCAGATGAATATTCCTTCTGTACTTTGCTTAACTTGAAGACCCAGAAAGTAATTCATCTGACCCATCATGGACATTTCGAATTTCCTTGCATCAGTTTGCTGAATCTTTCACATAGGCTCTTGTTGGGAGATCCGAAGATGATATCGTCCACATAGATCTGAACCATCAGAATATCTTCCCCATTTCTATTCTGTATAAGGTTCTATCTATTACTCCTTTAGTGAATCCACTCTCTATCAAGAACTGAGATACTGTATCATACCAAGCTCGAGGAGCTTGTTTCAGGCCATAAAGAGCTTTTCTTAAACAGTACACCTGATTGCCTTTTTCAAAGCTAGGAGGTTGTTCAACATAAACTTCCTCAGCTAGTACCCATTTAAAGAATGCACTCTTTACATCCATCTGATATACAATAAACCCTCTGTGGGCAGCATAAGCTAGAAACATCCGAATGGTTTCTAGGCGGCGATTGGTGCAAAGGTCTCATCATAATCAATTCCTTCTGATTGTGAATACCCCTTAGCAACAAGTCTTGCCTTATTTTTGGTTATGACATTGTTCTCATCTCTCTTGTTCTTAAATACCCACTTGGTGCCTATCACATCTTGATGAGTTGGTCTGTCCACCAGTTTCCACACTTGATTCCTTTCAAACTGCTCTAATTCTTCTTGCATGGCTAGAATCCAACTAGCATCTTGTAGAGCTTCTTCTATAGTGATTGGTTCCTTCAAAGACAGATAACAACTATACATGGCACTTTCACCAACCTGATGTCTAGTTTGGACTTGGGCATTTGGATCGCCAATTATCAGATCAGTCGGATGGTCACTTAACCAAGTCCTTCTTTTCTGATGTATATCAGTTTGGATATTATCATCCTCATCTGATATTAAGTCACTAGTGGTTGGGAGTGGTGCAATAATAGGATCCACTTGACATGGACACGTCTCAGCTGATGTTGGAATCATCATATGTTGATGTCTATCCGTAGGAACATCAGGTGTTCCCCCTGAACCAAATGGTTCGGGTTGATCTTATCTCGGTTTGCACCGGCTTCTTCATTGACAGTTGTACGTACCTGTGGGTCTGATTGACCTGGTGAATCAGTAAGATCAAGTTTTGGAACATACACTATTACGTGATCTGATCCCTTATCTTTGATGCTTAACTGATCCATTTTTGTGCATCAGGTTCTGGTTGATCTGGTACTGCTTGTTCTAAGGCAAATTTCTCTTGTTCAGAAGGTGTCCCATCAAAGACCACATGTGGTGTTTATTCCACAACTAAGGTTCGTCTGTTGAACACCCTGAAAGCCTTGCTGGTTGAGGAATATCCTAAGAATATACCCTCATCTGACTTGGCTTCAAAGGTTTTCAACTAACTCTTCCCATTGTTGTGTATGAAACACTTACACCCAAAAACATGGAAGTAAGAAACACGAGGTTTTCTGCCCTTCCACAGTTCATAAGGTGTTTTGAAGTGAATCTTAGTCAGAGAACATCTGTTCTGAGTGTGACATGCTGTGTTGATAGCTTCTGCCCAGAAACGGTTTGGAGTTGCATGTTCAACTAACATTGTGCGAGCAGCTTCTTTGAGTGTTCTGTTTCTCCGTTCTGCTACTCCATTCTGTTGTGGTGTTCTTGCAGCTGATGTTTCATGCTGTATTCCAAACTTAGTGCAAAAGTCAGTAATAAAGGAGTTCAGAAATTCTGTACTTTTATCGGATCTGATTTTTACAATACTGACACCCTTCTCATTTTGCAATTTCTTGAGCAGCTCGAGTATCTTTGTTGTAGTCTCATTCGTCTTATATAAGAATACAACCCAGGTAAACTTGGAATAATCATCCACGATTACCAGAGTGTATTTGCGTCCGCTGAGACTAAGTGGTGTAACTGGTCCAAACAAATCCATATGGAGCAGTTGTAGTACTCTGTTGGATGCTGGTCCTGGGATCCCCTTGAATGAAGCTTTAACCTATTTTTCCTTCTGACATGCGACACATGTCTGATCCTTAGAGAATACTTCATTCGGGAGACCCTCAACCAGAGACATCCTTGCAATCTTGTTAAGAGTTTTAAAGTTCAGATGGCTCATTCTCTTGTGCCAGAGCCAACTGCTGCTTTTGGAACTCTTAACAATCATGCATGCATTTCTTGGACAACTGTTCCAATCTGCAGTGTAGATCGTTCTCTTCCTTGAACCAGTTAACAAAATCTATTGAGTAGCTCGATTCTTGATAGTGCATTGATCAGTCGAGAACTCAACACTGAATCCGTTGTCGTAGAATTGTGAAATCGATAACAGGTTGTGCTTTAAACCATCGACATACGAGACTCCAGTAACCTGTACATCATCATTCTCTAAGGTTCCGAATCCTCTGGTAAAATCAAAGTTATCATCACCAAAGAGTACACGTGGGCCTTCTTGTTCTGTGTATGAGCTAAGGAGATGTTTGTTTCCAGTCATGTGCCTTGAGCATCCACTATCGATGTACCAGATAGTTGCTTGTACACCTCCTTTATTGGCCAAACCCACGTGAATCTACAATCAGATCAGGCTTTAGGTACCCCAGTAGAATCGGGTCCTGGGGGTTAGAAATACCTTTCGGGATCCAAACAAATCTGGCACCCTTGTTGAAAACAGAGGGCTTGATTTGTCTCCCATAAACATCTACATAATCATATGTCTCTTCATATGCAATCTGGTCAGTATGATCATTAGTGTGAGCCTTGGAAGAATCAGAAGACTTGGGATTTTTTATTGATATTTGTCTTCTTTTAATCCAGTGGGGCTCAGGTGCAGCAACCCTAGGTTTCTTATTGTAAGGGTAGCTACGACTGCTACCATCAAAAGATTTATATATTTTTGGCATAGATGGTCTTAGCAGTTTACCCTTAGCTTGCTTGTTAGGAAGCTTGACTTGATTAGGTTTCAGATCAGATTTTCCCTCGAGAGGTAGTCTTTTCTGATTCCTAATCTGCTGATCAGGTTGAGGTTTCTTCAGAAGAATAGGGTTCTTCTGTTGATTCCTCGGCTGATGCTTGATCAGTTGGGGTCCGTTTTTGTTTCCTTTCTAATCAGACACTTGCCTTACCTGTTCAGCAGGCCTGTTTCCCTTATCTGATACAGATTTTGCTTTTCGTGTATCTTGATCAGAAACTCGTTTGATTACACTTTTCTGAAGTGAACCAAACGGGGCTTTTGAGGATGCAGAAGGGTTTTCATACCCAATTCCCTTCTTATTAGTTGACGTACGGAAATAGTTGTTCAGATCTTGAACGGTCTTGGATGATTTCGTGAAAAACTCTATTTTCTTACGCAAACTATCCTCAGTAGCTTTCAGATTCTCATGCAGTCGGAAGAGTTCATCAAACTTAGCTTGAAGGATTTTAAGATCACCAGCTTGTTGTTTGTTAATATCTTGTTGTTCCTTAATCAGTTTACCCTGATCAGAAGAGCTGACTTTCAGAAACTCCAGTTATGTAGTCATCTTCTGAACAGTCTCAACTGATTTCAGTTCAGCAGCTTTGCTTGCAGCATTATCTTTAACAAACTGAATGTCTCTGCCCTCAGCTTATCGTTCTCAGCTTCCACTATTGTATAAGTGTCTACTGCATTTGAAAGATTATCAAGCAATTGCTCATTGTAGAGCTGCAGATCAATCTCTCCAGCAGGTGTGCTCAGCACAACAGGTGTGGAAACAGAAAACACAGAAGGTTTAGAGGATACCTCAGAATTATCAGCATCCTTAGCCATAATGCAGATATCGTCATCAGATGAGAACATCAGATCGTCTATGTCATTAAAATCATCAGCATTGCTCATCAGGCAGAAGTCTTCTACAGATGAATAACTAGAATCCTCTGAAGGCAGATAAGAATCATCAATCCCAGATGTATCAGCAATCATGGCTTTTCTATCTCTGTTTCGTTGTTCTCTTCTGTTCTGCTTGTCTTCTCTTTCTTTCGGAGTCAGGTCAGGGAAGTCTGCACTGTAGTGACCTGGTTTCTGACAGTTGAAACACGCTCCACGTTCCACGGAACTTCTTCTGCCAGGTGAGTCATTCCGTCTGTAGAATCTGTCAGGTGACTTTCCTGTTTGCATGTGATCAGAATTCCTCCTTTCTGATCTGTTGTCACTTCTTTCGTCTGATCGATCATCTCTTTTCTTATCCTCTCTGCGATCCTCCCTATGATCATATCTTCTGTCATCAGATATATTCCTTTCTTGTGATCTGTCAGTTGACCTCCTATCTCTTCCTCTGCTGTTCTGATAGTCTCTGTAGAATTTTCGATATTTATCCAGTTGAATGTTGGATCTTTCAAGTTTTCTGGTTAGCAAAGCAATATGTTCTGTCTGACTTATGATATTTCCAACAGGTTCAGTAGACTTTGAGCTGCTACCGGCTGCTTTGAATGCAACTGCTTTTGATGTGGAAGGTGTGACTTCGGCAGGCGACTCATCATCTTCTTCTTGCCCTCTCTCAATCAGATCAAACTCATAGGCTTTAAGGCTCAGAAACAGGTTGCTTGGCTTCATCTTCGAAATATCTTGACAATTCAGCTGCTTATAATTCCCAGATGGTTGCTCATGAGTATGGTCCAGTCCGCATACTCATCAATAGAAAACTTAGGCAGATCATGATACATACCAGAGGTATTATCCATGCTGATTGTGAGTTTAGAAAACAGATGAATTTTAAAATAGGTTTTTCAAGATCTGTTCAAGTGACCACAATGGTTCTTCCTCAAGAACTGATGATACTCAAAGCCAGTGGTCCGTAGAACCACTGCTCTGATACCACTTGTAGGTCCCGAACGGGTTTTGTGAGGGCAGAAGTCTAGAGGGGAGGGGTGAATAGACTTCTGAATTTTTTTTGTGCAAGATCAGGTGTGAAAGCAAGTTGCCTGATCAGAGTGCGTGTGAGTCAGTTTGGACTGATATCCAACTTACTGATTGCCTGATGGCAGATCAGTTCGGTGTCTATCAGTTTAACTGATGTGCAAAAGCTAAGTTTTAACCCGTGTGAAAAACCAGTTTTGTAGAATCAAATTTCTGCTTATCTGTTTTCAATCAGATGACAAAGTGTCAAGCTGATCAGATCAGTTGCTTGATGCAAAACTGATCCAGACTCAGAATATGTATGCAATATCAAATCAGGTAGTGTGTTATAGTGTAAAGCACACAAGATTTTTATAGTGGTTCGGACAACCAGTCCTACGTCCACTCTTCTCTATCAGTAGGGGCACCAACTAACCAACTAGACTTAGTTTAATGTGTTAGTCCAACACAGTACAACCAACAGATGTTTCAAGAGTTCTCACTCAACCGATCCCAGAAATCAGAAACTAAAAACCCTAGTCTAAAATCTTGCTAAACAAACTTAACCTAACTTTGTGGGTTTGGGTATAAGATTTGTTGCCTTTCAACTGGAAATCTATCATAGTATTTGGATAACCTAAAGCTAAAGGATAAGATTTCTATGCTAAGAATAATGGGATGAACACTTAGAAATATTCTTTAAATTTGTGTTCTTCGTGCGGAAATTTGCTATAGCTTGAGCTTGATGATAATTTTCGTGTCTTCACTATGAAGAGTGATCCCATATATATAGACCTCGAAATCAAATAGCCGTTGGAGAGAAATTTGAACATCAGGCTATTTTTGGTAGATTTGCAGGCTTGATGTGACGTGCTTCAGGAACGAGCATAGCCAAAAGCATGTATGTTGGTCCTTTCTAGCTGTTTGACTATGCAGCGCCGAATCCCGCATTGTCAGCTCCGTACGTATGTGTCTCGATCTTATTGGTTAACAAGTACACTTATTCAGTGTTTGTTCTACCAACTAAGGTTGACATTCTTCTTGTCTGATTGACAACGTATGATCTGGTGCAACATCAATTGACACCTGGTGTGTGCTGACCTGATCAGATAAAACTGATCAGTCTACCTGATAGAGTCTTCTGATGCAAGTTGTCTTAGCTCAACTTAGCAGACTCGACTGATGTAGGTCATCTGGTCTTCTGGTCTTGTTCTTCTGGTAGTCATCTAATCTTCAGGTCTTCTGATTCTTTGGCTTCATGTCTTCACCTGATTATCTGACTATCTAATCTTCTGACCTGACTTAACTTTTGATCTTCTGACCTTGTCTGATCTTCTGATCTTGTCTGATCTTCTGATCTGGTCTGATCTTCTGATCTACTTGATTTGTCTTATGATCTTCTGACCTTGTCTGATCTACTTGACTTGTCTTCTGATCTTCTGACCTATACATATTGAGTTCCCCCTCAATATGTGACCTATCTTTTACATCAGCTGTCTATACAACTCAGCTGGTCATCCTATCCTGATTCTAAGTCATCAGTCAGCTAACAGGTCTGACTGGTCCTATTACAATCTGTTTTGGAACTTCCATCAAAACTAACTACAAATTTCGCAACACTTACGTCTGATAATACCTTTACATCTTCCCCGATGAGCAGAATATCATCTACGTATAGTACTAAGAATACCAATACAGTTCCGACACGCTTCTTATACACACAACTTTTGAACTCGTTTTGACCCATAAGACTTTATAACCTGATCAAAACATTGGTTCCAAGCACGCGACGCATGCTTTAGTCCATAAATGGATTTCTTGAGCTTGCAAACTAGATTTTCTTGGCCTTTTTCAATGAACCCTTCGGGTTGTTGCATATAGATTTCTTCTTCAAGACTTCCGTTGAGGAAAGCTGTCTTGACATCCATTTGCCAGATCTCAAAATTGAGATGCGCAGCTATCGACAAGAGAATACGGATGGACTTGAGCATAACTACAGGTGAAAAGGTCTCATCATAGTCGATCCCTTTTTTCTGAGTATATCCTTTTGCCACAAGTCTAGCCTTGAAGGTTTCTACCTTCCCGTCCGGTCCTCTTTTTCTCTTGTATACCCACTTGCACCCAATGGGCTTGACCCCATTAAGTGGTTCGACTAGCTCCCACACCTTATTATGATCCATAGAACCCATCGCGAGTTCTTGGCTTGGATTGCCTCATTGTAAGTCCATGGGTCCGATTCATATTCACCGGAAACCAAGTCCGACGACTCTCCTATCCCCATGAATCTCTCAGGTTGTCTAATGACCCTCCCACTACGACGAGGTTCCGGTTGTGTAAGTGTGTCGTTTGGTATGTCAACTTGTACTATTGGCATCGAGGTAAGCCCCCTTAGCTCATCCAAGGTAATCTCACTTCTAGGCTTTTTATCGTTCATATAATCTTCTTCCAAGAATCTAAAGTGCGTACTGATTACCACCTTTTGATCTTCGGGTACCCTATAAACAACCTTAATTCCGACCGTGGATCTAACTTGTCGTCTTCCTTGTCCAACACGTATGCCGGACACCCCCAAATTTTCATCTCTTAAACTGGGCTTGCGCCCAGTCCACAATTCTTTAGGGGTTTTGGGAACCGACTTGGATGGCACCAAGTTTAGAATGTAAGTCGTTGTTTCCAAGGAGTGACCCCAAAATGATTTGGGTAGATTCGCATAACTCATCATCGATCTGACCATTTCTAAAAGAGTTCTGTTTCTTCGTTCTGCAACTCCGTTTTGTTGAGGGGTTCAGGGTGCAGTCAACTGGGATACAATCCCTTCATCAGACAAGTAGTTCAAAAATTCATCGCTGAGGTATTCGCCTCCACGATCAGATCGTAGACACTTGATACGTTTCTCCCTATGATTCTCTGCTTGAGCCTTAAATTCCTTGAATTTATCAAAGGTCTCAGATTTATGATTCATAAGGTAAATGTATCCATATCTTGAGTAATCATCGATAAAAGTAACGAAATACTCATAACCTCCTCTTGCTTTGATTGACATTGGACCACATACAACGGTGTGAACGATTTCCAACACTTCTTTGGCTTTATTCCCCTTGGCTCCGAATGCCCTCTTGGTCATCTTACCCTCCAAACATGATTCGCAAGTTGGAAATGGCTCAATCCGGAGAGCCTCCAATGAACCATCTTAAACCAACCTTTAGATCCTTTTTGGATTAATATGACCTAGTCTCAAATGCCATAGAAGTGTTTCATTCACATCTGATGAACGTTTTCTTTTGTTACTCGAAACATTTGATGTGTTATAGGATGCATTTCGTGAGTGATGTGCACAGTTAATCGTGTAGAGATTATTCGACAACATTCCATGACAGATAAACTTATTATTAAGAGTAATGGTAACAACTTTATTAAAAGTAACCGAATATCCATCAAGAAAAAGTTTAGAAACTGAAATTAAATTCTTTCTAAAACTGGGAACGTAAAGAACATCTCTCAAAATTAAAACTTTATCTTCGAAAGACAACCGCACTACTCCCACTGCTTCAGCTGCTACTCTCATAGCATCGCCCGGTGTGGTGACGATCTCACTCCCACTAAGTTGTCGGGTCCGCTTGAACCCCTGTAAAGTGAAGCAAACATGATCAGTGGATCACGTATCCACTACCCATAAATGGGTAGCATACACCGCTAAACAAGTTTCAACAACTAGTGTATGAGAATTACCTTTCTTTCCATTCCGCTTGGGCTTGGAACAGGTATCCCTCCAATGTCCTTTCTCACCGCAGTTAAAATACTTCCCCTTTGGATTCCTCTTGACCCCCAACCATTTAGTCGCATTTCTCTTACTTTTCTTAGTGACGGGTTCTCTTTGGTTCTGACCATTTTTCCCTCCTTCAATCTTGCCCACCACTGGATTAGATTTTGAGAAGAGGTTTTTAGTCACCAATGCTTCATCCTCCTTTCCCAAATATTTCTCTATTATCTCCAAAGCTTCTTGCAGAGTGTCCATAGTGAACATGTGATCACTCATCACAAAACTACAGTAAAACTCATCGAAAGATTTTGGAAGAGTTAGGAACAGAAATTCGATTTTGGTCCCATCACAATACTTAGTACCAAGATAAGCAAGTTTGTCAAAATGGCACTTGACATTGAGCACATGATCCCTTACGGGTGTTCCTTCCGTCATCTTTAGCCTAGCCACGTCATCGTCTTTCAACTGACTGATCATGCGGTTTTCTGTTGAAAACATTTCTTCAAGACTTTCCATGATTTCCGCAGCAGATTCAACACCTTCATGAATGTATCTCAAATCATCAGACAGGGAAGTCAAGATTATACATTTCATAGGCTCGTTGGAGTGCTCCCAGTCATCATACAAAAGTCTCTTCGCATTTGTTGATCCTTTAGTAGGCATGTCAGGCTTGGGTACGCCAAGAACCCAATAGTGATTTTGTTGTGTAGTGAGGACAAATTTCATATTACGTTTTCAAATTTCATAGTTTTCACCAGTAAGTTGGTGTTCTTTGAGTGTATACAACAGTGGATTAAAAGGTTGCGACATGCTGAACTAAAATAAATAACGATTGTATAAGCACAAAATTATCACATAATTCGATCACATGATTCATATTAAAATCTCAAAAAAATATGAACATGCATCAGTCAACATCTCAAAACTGTTTAAATAAGCCACGTGGGGTGGGTCATTATTTAAACACATTCAAGCAGGTTACAAACAAGAACAATTACAAACCTTTAATGTCCAGATTAATAGTTGTCTCAAACTTGACCAATATAAAATTGACAGGGACTTCGAGGAAGTATATGCATATCAATTTTATACCTAAGTAATAACCATGATTAAATACAGAATTATCATTTTGCTTTGAACGAGCCTCGTGGGGAGGGTCATCGTCGCCACTGATAATAATTCACAATCATCCCTTCGGAATTTATTCATGTGAAAACCATCTTTTGGCCGTCCCCTGGGGGGAATTCTCCAAAAGAATTCACAAATAAATAAATCATGGAGGTCAAAATTAATTCAATTTTATTATCCGGAATAAAATCGTCAATTAATTATTTTCAAAACATACTTAGTAATTTTCGAAAGTGAGATTTTTCCACAACAATTTCTCATGCATCGCATATTTAAACAAATTAAATAAGCACAAAAAAATAAAACAAACATCAAAACAAAAAAATTAAACATATTGGACACATATATCCAATTGTTACGGTTAATTTTTGTCATGTCTTGATATTGAGAAATCGTATTCGTAGCACTCATCGTTCGTCTCGAAAGGCTCCCACTTGACCACAACATGTTCTTTAAACCGTCCTCCGTCTAGGTCCAAGACGACATCCGGCATTGGGTAGCTCGCGGCCCAAAACACGTGTTGGGAGATAAATTTAATAAAGAAGTTTTGATTAGATCTCAAAACTCCTGAGTATGACATGTTCAGGATAATCTTGATAGACTGAGTCGGGTTTCAGTATAGATTGTTCAGGAAGTTATCTGCACCATGTATAGTCAGCAGATATAGATCAGGTTAGATTTTGAAGATACTGAAGAACTGAAGACTCAGTAAGTTACTGAAGACACTGAAGACTCAGAATATACTGAAGACTCAGTAAGTTACTGAAGACTCAGGAAGACCTGAATGTTCAGAGGCACTGAAGAAATATCTCTCTTAATTCATACAAAACTGAGGAAAAGATACAAGTTCAGAAAAGTAGATATTGCCCAAAAACATTCAAGTGCAGACAAAAGGAACTAAGTCTAGGTGTTGTTTAAGGTTGTCTCATTCAGAGAAATTGACCTAAAAGAGTCGTTTTGTTTGTCTACAATCACTGAAGACAAGAACCAATCAGAGGAAGACAACACTGTACTTTACTGACACTGAAAGCGACAGGACCCTGAATTATGTCAGTAGTACTAAGTTCCAGACTGCAAAAATTGGTGATTGACTACATGGCTGCATATTTCCTAAAACATGCAAGGGAGTGTTCAAACCCTAAATATAGCCATTCATCAAACACCAGAAGAGGAAACCCTTGATACTATCTCCTCCAACGGATAGTTTTTCAAGAGTAACCTTGGTGAAGGTTTCCTATAAATACCAGTGACCTTCTACATTGAGAGGTTACGGGAAATTTCAAGCAACTCAAGAGCTCATTCGTATTATTGCAAATTGAAGCACTCGAAAAACCTAGAATTTCACAAGTGTTTCACATTGGAGAGAGCTCATTCACTAAGCCTAGATTGATAAGAAATATCCAATGCTTAGTAGAGATATCCTAGCCTTTGCATTTGTTCTTATTGTAAAGGATATCTCACCATAGTTGGAAACCAACCCAAAACCCAAACCCTTTGTTAAGGTAGTTTGTGTGTGATTTGTTGGTGAGTTAGAGTTGTAAAGAGTGAGTAAGCTACAGTGAGTTAGCCAGAAAACTTTAGAGAAGAAGTTAGTAAGCTACTTGTGGTAGTTTGAACACTTGTGTGTGTTTGAGTTAGTAAGCTGCAGTGAGTCAGCCAGAAAACTCAAGGTAGAAAAGTGAGTAAGCTACAGTGAGTTAGCCTGAAAGCTTTAGGAAGTGGTTAAGGAATTTCTCTGAAGATCAGAGAGAGTGGACGTAGGAGCTTGAGTCTCTGAACCACTATAATTGCTGTGTTGTTTGCTTTCTGTACTGCATTTTATTTGTTGCATAATTTTCACTGAAAGCTGATTTTACTGATATTCAATTGGAATCAATCCACTGAACTTGCATCAAATTGATCACACTGAGTTAGCCAACCATTCCGCACACTTGAGTAGCTAGAAACGGATAGTTACCTGGCCCGAACTAACTCTCTTTGAGGTTTGATAAGATAATTATCGATCCAAGCTCCTCGTGATCTCGATAAATTCGAGGATCGGTTTGCAAATTTATCTGAAGCTTAAAAGCGGCTTCGGGATCATTGTCTCGATGAACTTTGACTCGGGGTAATCCGTGCTTCTCGGGCAAAATTATCGGGATAACTGACCCATCGACCTCGATGAAAGAAAAGTATTAAAAATCAATGAACCGTGTATTCCCCCCGTACGCGTGTGAGACTTCGTTAACACCGGGACCAACCTTGCGTATCCAGCGTTACCATGGCGCCCGCATCTAAGGCCGGCCATCCTCGCCCGTTTCGGCGGCTCTCGATTGGCATGCGGATCCGGCGATGCCGCGCGTGCCCCAACTCCGCCCGCAAGCCTCGGACCCCGGCCCATTGCGTGCATGCATCGTCGTGCCCTTTAGCCCTCGGCTCCACCCGCATCATACAGCCCAAGTCTTGCCCATTGCTCGGCCACGCCTGGGCTTGCCCGCGTGCGCCGAGTGTCCTAGGCCAGTCCCATACGTGACCGCCTAGCACCTCGTGCTTTAGCTCGCGTACGTCCGGGCACTTGGTCGCCCGCCTTTAATTCTTCATCTTCGTTCCCGATCCGGTTATAATATATTTACAAAATAAATAAACCATAATCTAGACTAGTCTATTACATTGATCAAATCAAACAAATCCTAATCTACTCGTAGATTTTTTCACGAGGCAAAACGAATTCGAACGAATCGAATTAAAAACCCCAATTTATATGCGTGCATAAACAAACATTCATCAAATACCATGACAATTGGATACCTGCAAAAAAGATCTAGCAATTCTATTGGTCCCGGTGCTAACGAGTCTCACACGTGTATGGGGGGGGAATACACGTGTTCAGTGATTTTTAAAACTTTTCTTTCACTGAGGTCAGATGGGTCAGGTTATCCTGATAATTTTGCCCTGAGAAGCACGGATTGCCCTGAGTCAAAGTCTACTGAGACAATGATCCTGAGTTGCTTCCAGAAGGTTCAGATTAGCCCAACTGATCCTAAATTTATCAGAGATCCTGAGGATCTTGGATCAGATAATTATCTTACTGAACACCTAGTAGAGTTAGTTCAGTTTGGTAACTATCTGTTCTAGCTACTCAAGTGTGCGGAATGGTTGGCTAACTCAGTGTGATCAATTTGATGCAAGTTCAGTGGATTGATTCCAATTGAATATCAGTAAAATCAGCTTTCAGTGAAAATCATGCAACAAATAAAATGCAGTACAGAAAGCAAACAACACAACAATTATAGTGGTTCAGAGACTCAAGCTCCTACGTCCACTCTCTCTGATCTTCAGAGAAATTCCTTAACCACTTCCTAAAGCTTTCAGGCTAACTCACTGTAGCTTACTCACTTTTCTACCTTGAGTTTTCTGGCTGACTCACTGCAGCTTACTAACTCAAACACACACAAGTGTTCAAACTACCACGAGTAGCTTACTAACTTCTTCTCTAAAGTTTTCTGGCTAACTCACTGTAGCTTACTCACTCTTTACAACTCTAACTCACCAACAAATCACACACAAACTACCTTAACAAAGGGTTTGGGTTTTGGGTTGGTTTCCAACTATGGTGAGATATCCTTTACAATAAGAACAAATGCAAAGGCTAGGATATCTCTACTAAGCTTTGGATATTTCTTATCAATCTAGGCTTAGTGAATGAGCTCTCTCCAATGTGAAACACTTGGGAAATTCTAGGGTTTTCGAGTGCTTCAATTTGCAATAATACGAATGAGCTCTTGAGTTCCTTGAAATTTCCCGTAACCTCTCAATGTAGAAGGTCACTGGTATTTATAGGCAACCTTCACCGAGGTTACTCTTGAAAAACTATCCGTTGGAGGAGATAGTATCAAGGGTTTCCTCTTCTAGTGTTTCATGAACGACTATATTTAAGGTTTGAACACTCCCTTGCATGTTTTAGGAAATATGCAGCCATGTAGCCAATCACCAATTTTTGCAGTCTGGAACTTAGTACTACTGACATAATTCAGGGTCCTGTCGCTTTTAGTGTCAGTAAAGTACAGTGTTGTCTTCCTCTGATTGGTTCTTTTCTTTAGTGAATGTAGACAAATAAAACGGCTCTTTTAGGTCAATCTCTCAGTATGAGACATCCTTAAACAACACCTAGACTTAGTTCCTTTTGTCTGCACTTGAATATTTTGGGCAATATCTACTTTCTGAACTTGTTTCTTTTCCTCAATTTTGTATGAATTCAGATAGATATTTCTTCAGTGCCTCTGAACATTCAGGTCGTTCTGAGTCTTCAGTAACTTAGTATCTTCTGAACATTTATTCAGTTTCTTCTGAATCATTCTGGTTTATCTGAGTCCTTCAATATCTTCAGGAACTTACTGAGTCTTTCAGTTCTTCTGTCTCTTCTGAGTCTTCAGTTCTACTGATTCTTCAATTACTCAGTATCTCCTGAGTCTTCAGTTCTTCAGTATCTTCAAAATCTAACATGATCTATATCTGCTGACTATACATGGTGCAGATAACTTCCTGAACAATCTATACTGAAACGTGACTCAGTCTATCAAGATTATCCTGAACATGTCATACTCAGGGGTTTTGGGATCTAATCAAAACTTCTTTATTTCCCAACAAATTCTACTATCCAACTTCAAATTTAAATAAAAACGAATTAAATTACAATTTAAAATTCAGAGCCCGAAACCAGGGATCTGATACCAGTTGTTGGGGAATGTGTTGCCCGGATCTATTCGGGATGAATATTTAAATAAAAAATTAATTCTAACAATTATTACTAACATGAATTAATCCTATATTAATTCAAATAATAATTTAACAACAAATCATGCATATAAATTCGTCACATAAATCTTACGCATGCGGAATTGCTAGGAGTTTACATGAACTAACCTCTCGGAGTGACAACCGTTGAGAAGATGGATATCCCGTTCACCCGAACAAACCCAAAGAGCCTTCTCAAGTATTCCCTCATCCTAGTTCAACAATCCGGTGGAAGGATGCTCGCGAACAATTAACAAAAAAAAAAAATAAAATTATGTTACACCACTTTTTGGATTTCTATTTTTTCAACATATGAAATTGCATGGGGATGAAAAATTCATCCCCTATTTATAATGAGATGGTGGACGAAAATTCTGAGAGAAAGCACTTGGGAAATTCTTGGGTTTTCGAGTGCTTCAACTTGCAATAATAAGTTTGAGCTCTTGAGTTGCTTACAAATTTCCCGTAACCTTCAATGTAGATGGTCACAAGTATTTATAGGTATACACCAAGGTCACTCTTGAAAAACTATTCGTTGGAAGAGATAGCTCCATGAGTTTCCTCTTATGGTGTGTGATGAACGGTTATATTTAGGGTTTGACACTCCCTAGCATGTTTTAGGCAAAGTGCTTTTCATGCAGCCAGTCACCACTTTTTGTAGTCTGGAACATAGTACTACTTGTCATGCTTGATGACCTATCGTTTTTCGATTGTCGATGAAAGTACAATGATGTCTTCCTCTGATTGGCTGTTGTCTTCAGTTAAGTAGACAAACACAACGACTCTTTTTGGTCAATATCTCTGAGTGATATAACCTTAACAACACTTTGTTTTAGTTCCTTTTGTCTGCATCTGAATGTCTTGGGCAATATCTATTTTTCTAAGTAATCGCGTTCTTCTCAGTATTGTATCCTTCAGATAGATATTTTCAGTGCCTCGAAACATTTAGGATATACTTAGCATTCAGTACATTACTGAGTCTTCAGTAATTACGGTGCCTTCAGTATCCTTTGTCTTGTCTTGATATCTTGATCTTGATGTCTTACGAGTCTTCAGAGATATACTGATTGATATATTGAGTCTTCATCTTTGAGTCTTGATTTCGAGTCTCATCTTGAGTCTTGATTCTCGGTCTCATCTTGAGTCTTGATTCTCGATCTCATCTTGAGTCTTGATTCTCGATTTCATCTCGAGTCTTGATTCTCGGCCATTAATGAGTCTTCAGAAACTTCAGTTTCATACTGAAACTTCAGTTTCTTGAAACTTTCTTGAGTCTTTGAATCTATCGATCTATATCTGCACGACTATACATTGTGCAGATAACATCCTGAACACCCTAAAACTGAATCCTGACTCATCTATCAAGATTATCCTGAACATGTCATACTCAGGGGTTTTGGGATCTAATCAAAATCTTCTTTTATTAAATTCATCTCCCAACAATTTCCCACTTTTTGATGATGCCAAAACCATCTTGTTACAACAACTCTTAACCTATACTCAGGTTTCAGTTTTACCTATTAGAAGATTTGTATATCTCTCAACAATTACCACAACAATAAATTTCCCAACAATTTCATCACCAAACAACAATAATCAGGCATATCAAATATTAAAGACATGTAAAAAGATAATGAGGTATTATATTTGAGTATAAAGATAAAGTTTCATTGATTGTATGTTATCAGTTACATATTACAATGAACTTATCAAAAGTAAAGACAAAAACATAACGAATTACAAGTCTTCAGTCTTGGTCTTCAGTCTTCTTTGATCTTCAGCTCGGCTCCTGGCCTCAGGTCTATCTGAGCTCTCAGTGTCTTCAGTAACATACTGAGTCTCAGGTTTCTTGATTCAGCGGACCTTGTCTGATCAGGCATACTGACACTCAGGCTGACTGAGTTCAGTTTCTTCTGACTTCAGACATTCTAACCCTCAGGTCTATTTTACTTACTGAGTCTTAGATCAGTTTTCTTTACTGAATCTCAGATCAGTTTTACTTACTGGAGTCTCAGATTACTTTTACTCAGGTTATTTGATTTCTTCTTTGCCTGATCTGATTAGCTCGACTGATCAGATCAACACATCTTCAGATCAATATATCAGGATAACATATGGTAAGTATATCATATCTGGTTAGCATATCAGGTTATCCTATCTGATCTCGATCACGTCTGATCTTGATCAGTCTCTTTTGCTCATCTTCTGATTTGCAACCTTCTCTTCTGATTTGCTGGCTTTAGCTTTTCTTCTCTTCTGAATTTTGCACAGCTCATCAGTTGACTCGAAACTCATCTAACTCATCTAATCTCAATCAGTCTCTTCTGCAGCCTCGTCTGATCTCAATCATCTACTTCTGATTCTGTGAGTTCCCCCTCAATTTGTTCTCTCGTTCCCCCTCAACTTGTTATCTGTAAATTATCTTGAATAACACAAGTTGATAATGTTTTGGCATAGTTCATCAAAACTCAAAATATCCCAACAAGGACGCCAAAACATTAAAATATATGTTTTTTTAAAGAAACGGGTTTTCCTTTAAAAAGATCAGTTCAGGTGGTCACTCTGAAATTAGTGAACCTTTTGAACTCCTGCTCTGATACCACTTGTTAGTCTCAGTGCAAATGAGTCTTACACGTGTATGGGGGGGAATACACGAGTTCAGTGATTTTAAAACTTTTCTTCACTGAGGTCAGATGGGTCAGGTTGTCCTGGTGATTTGGTCCTGAGAAGCACAAATCACCCTGAGTCAAAGTTTACCTGAGACAGTGATCCTGAGCTGCTTTCAGAAACCTCAGATAATCCCAGCTGAGCCTGTGTACTTTCAGAGTTACTGAGTTTGCTTGAAAAGCTACTCAGATGTGCGGAATGGTCGGCCCTAAGTTTATACTCGTTTTATGCTTTGCTGAAAACCTTCCTTTTAATGGAATAGTGATTAAGGCTGTGATTCAGTTAGATGCAACTTCAGTGGATTGAGTCTAACTGAATATCGGTGAAAATATGCTTTCAGTTAAAGATATGCAACAGTTAATCAATGCAGAACAGAAGGCAAATAATGCAGCAAGTTATAGTGGTTCAGAGACTCAAGCTCCTATCTTCACTCTCTATGACTCTTCAGAGAAATTCACTAATCACTTCCTAAGGTTTTCTGACTACCTCTGTAGTTTACTAACCTTTCTTCTTCCTAAGGTTTTTTTACTACCTCTGTAGTTTACTAACCTTTCTATTTTGAGCTTTCTGACTACCCCTGTAGTTTACTAACTCAAAACACACACAAGCTTTCTGACTATCCAAGATAATTTACTCACTTATTCTCTAGAGCTTTCTGACTACCTCAATGTAGTTTACTAACTCTTTACAACTCCAACTCACCAACAATCACACTCAAACTACCTTACAAAGAGTTTGGGGTTTCTTGGTTGGTTTCCAACTAGGATGAGATAACCTTTACAATTAAGTACAATGCAAAGGCTAGGATATCTCTACTAAGCTTTGGATATATCTTATCAAGCTAGGCTTAGTGGATGAGCTCACTTCGATATAAAGCACTTGGGAAATTCTTGGGTTTTCGAGTGCTTCAACTTGCAATAATAAGTTTGAGCTCTTGAGTTGCTTACAAATTTCGTAACCTTCAATGTAGATGGTCACAAGTATTTATAGGCATACACCAAGGTCACTCTTGAAAAACTATCTGTTAGAAGAGATAGCTCCATGAGTTTCCTCTTATGGTGTGTGATGAACTGCTATAATTAGGGTTTGACACTCCCTAGCATGTTTTAGGCAAAGTGCTTTTCATGCAGCCAGTCACCACTTTTTGCAGTCTGGAACATAGTACTACTTTCATGCTTGATGTCTGTCATTTTTCAAATGTCGATAAAAAATGATCTTTGTCTTCCTACGATTATTTGTTGTCTTGATTAAGTAGACAAACACAAAGGCTCTTTTTGGTCAATATCTCTGAGTGATATAACCTTAACAACACTTTGTTTTAGTTCCTTTTGTCTGCATCTGAATGTCTTGGGCAATATATATTTTTCTAAGTAATTGCGTTCTTCTCAAATTATTGTATCCTTGGATAGATATTTTTGATTGCCTCGGAACATTGGGATATCTTGAGCATTCAAGACATTCTTGAGTCTTGATAATTACGGTGCCTTCAGTATCCTTTGTCTTTCTTTGTCTTGATCTTGAGTCTTGATGTCTTACGGGTCTTGAGAGATATCTTGATTGATATCTTGAGTCTTCATCTTTGAGTCTTGATTCTCGATTTCATCTTGAGTCTTGATTCTCGATCTCATATTGAGTCTTGATTCTCGATCTCATCTTGAGTCTTGATTCTCGATTTCATCTTGAGTCTTGATTCTCGGTTTCATCTTGAGTCTTGGATTCTCAATTTCTCGAGTCTTGAAACTTCGGTTTCATCTTTGAAACTTCAGTTTCTTCAAAAACTTACTGAGTCTTCAGAATCTATCCTGATCTATATCTGCTAACTATACATTGTGCAGATAACATCCTGAACACCCTAAAACTGAATCCTGACTCATCTATCAAGATTATCCTGAACATGTCATACTCAGGGGTTTTGGGATCTAATCAAAATCTTCTTTTATTAAATTCATCTCCCAACAATTTCCCACTTTTTGATGATGCCAAAACCATCTTGTTACAACAACTCTTAACCTATACTCAGGTTTCAGTTTTACCTATTAGAAGATTTGTATATCTCTCAACAATTACTTCAGCAATAAATTTCCCAACAATTTCATCACCAAACAACAATAATCAGGCATATCAAATATTAAAGACATGTAAAAAGATAATGAGGTATTATCTTTGAAAGTTTCATTGATTGTATGTTATCAGTTACAGATTACAATGAACTTATCAAAAGTAAAGACAAAAACATAAAGAATTACAAGTCTTCAGTCTTGGTCTTCAGTCTTCTTTGATCTTCAGCTCGGCTCCTGGCCTCAGGTCTATCTGAGCTCTCAGTGTCTTGAGAACATCTTCGAGTCTCGGGTTTCTTGATTGGCCGGACCTTATCCGATCGGGCATATCTGACACTTTCAGCCGACCGAGTTGATTTCTTCGACCCGGACATTCGACCCTCAGGTCTATTTTACTTACTGAGTCTCAGATCAGTTTTCTTTACTGAATCTCAGATCAGTTTTACTTACTGAGTCTCAGATCTTACTGAGTCTCAGATTACTTTTACTCAGGCTATCTGATTTATTCTTTGCCTTATCTGATTAGCTCGACTGATCAGATCAACACATCTTCAGATCAATATATCAGGATAGCATCTGGAAAGTATATCATATCAGGTTAGCATATCAGGTTATCATATCTGATCTCGATCACGTCTGATCTTGATCAGTCTCTTTTGCTCATCTTCTGATTTGCAACCTTCTCTTCTGATTTGCTGGCTTTAGCTTTTCTTCTCTTCTGAATTTTACACAGCTCATCAGTTGACTCGGAACTCATCTAACTCATCTGATCTCGATCAGTCTCGTCTGCAGCCTCGTCTGATCTCAATCATATACTTCTAATTCCGTGAGTTCCCCCTTAATTTGTTCTCTCGTTCCCCCTCAACTTGTTATCTGTAAATTATCTTGAATAACACAAGTTGATAATGTTTTGGTATAGTTCATCAAAACCCAAAATATCCCAACAAGGACGCCAAAACATTAAAATATATGCTCTTTTAAAGAAACGGGTTTTCCTTTAAAAAGATCAGTTCAGGTGGTCACTCTGAAATTAGTGAACCTTTTGAACTCCTGATCTGATACCACTTGTTAGGCCCCGGTAGAAAAATCCATTTTGCGCGTGCGGAAGCAAACATGCCAAGCGATGCATATAAAAATAGGGGTGAAGGAATGGTGATTCCAGATTTTTCTCTTTTAAGCTCATGTGTTGTGTTTTGCTTATGATCGAATGCATATGACAAGATAAGAACGTAAAGCAGTAAACAACACAACAATGTATAGTGGTTCGGAGACTCAAGCTCCTACATCCACTCTCCCTGTTCCAAGGGAAATTCCTTCAAACACTTCCTAAGGTTTTCTGACTACCTCTGTAGTTTACTAACCTTTCTACTTTGAGCTTTCTCACTACCTCTGTAGTTTACTAACTCAAACTGGACTTATCACCCTCTCGGGCTCGCCTCTAGATGTTTAACGAGTTCACACTCCAATCGGGACTTATCACCCTCTCTCGGGATTGCCTAACAACTACCTCACTTCACCACTAGTTATCTCTTACGAGAATGGGGTTTGGGTTTTGTGTTGTCTCCAACTATGGTGAGATTTTCCCTTACATTTGTTTAGCCTCAATGCTAAGGTTGGGAAAATCTCTCTAAGCTTAGGATACATCGTGGGTTGCTTAGATTGGGTTCTAGAACACTCTTAAATATATTTGTATATCTACAGACTTGTGTTCTAGGGTGGGAAAGCTTGAGTATATGTTCTCTTAGCTTTGTAGTATCATTGCTATCTTCTTCGCACTTCCACACATAATAATGTAGGAAGAACTTGTATTTATAGTGTGGATTTGAATGTTACTGTTGGAGAGAATCACATTCAAATCCATACTATTCTTTGTAAGTTCTGCAGCTTTTTCAGGCTGGTTGTCTTCCTCTCATTGGTCCACGTCAGCTGGATTCCAACGGCTATATTCCTCAGTTTCTTCGCTTCGGAATATTCAGGATATACTGAGCATTCAGTACATTACTGAGTCTTCAGTAATTACGGTGCCTTTAGTATCCTTTGTCTTGATCTTGATATCTTGATCTTACGAGTCTTGATTGTCTTACGAGTCTTGAGAGATATCTTGATTGATATCTTGAGTCTTCATCTTTGAGTCTTGATTCTCGATTTCATCTTGAGTCTTGATTCTCGATCTCATCTTGAGTCTTTGATTCTCGATCTCATCTTGAGTCTTGATTCTCGATCTCATCTTGAGTCTTGATTCTTAGTCTCATCTTGAGTCTTGATTCTCGATTTCATCTTGAGTCTTGAGTTCTCGATTTCTGCTTTGAGTCTTGAATACTTGATTTCATCTTTGAAACTTGTTTCTTCATAAACTTACTGAGTCTTCAGAATCTATCCTGATCTATATCTGCTGACTATGTGCAGATAACATCCTGAACACTCTAAAACTAAATCCTGACTCATCTATCAAGATTATCCTGAACATGTCATACTCAGGGGTTTTGGGATCTAATCAAAGTCTTCTTTTATTAAATTCATCTCCCAACAATAAGATGGGAAAATCTTTTTCTTGGTCTCCAAGAAATCTTGAATATATCCCATATATTATTTTCTCCATATTTAAAATATTTCAAAAAAAAATCCCACCTTCTCTTGTTATGGAATTTTCGAAAAAATAAGGCCAAGATTTTCAAGATTGGGATCTTCTTGAATTTATGAGATATTCTTGTATTCCAAGAATACATATCTTCCATAATATCTTTTCAAGAAAATCAAGAAAATCTTTCCTCCTTTATTTTACTCATTATTTTCAAAAAATTCAAATAAATAGCCAAGTGGGAGTTTTCTTGAATTTAATGAGATAAACTTGTATTCCAAGAATACTTATCCTCATTCCATAACAAAATTCAAATAAAATCTTTCTCCCTCTTTATTTATTTATTTTCGAAAATCAAGGAAAAATAAGCAACAATATTTTATTTAATTTTAAACACCTTTTTAAGTTATTGGACTTTATATTTGGGCTACTTGAGGGGCCTTTAGGAGAATTAACATTGGACCTTCTAATTGACCTTGAATCTCCAATATTGAGCCACAATATTATTCAAGCCCATAAATATTAATTAATCCCACTACATAATTAATATTGCACTATCCATCTTAACCCATATTACAATTAATATGGCTCCCGATTATTATTTCCCGCATTTAAGATTATCCAGTCCATTTATTAATTTCAGCCACTGAAATAGCTTCACTTTAATTAATATCTTTTTCCTTGGTTCAGGAACGGCTCAACATTATTATCCATACTGGAAAACTAATTCCACTTGCAAGATTTTGTATGATAAAACTTCTGAGCCTCCCAAGGGGACTAATCAAACAAGACGCACTTGCACACCGATTCTCAGTATTAAATCTTAGCAATCGTCATGTAACTAATAATATTGCCCAAGATACAAGGTATTGAATCACATTGATTCTCTACACATCGTAAGTCAAAGCAATATTTATTAATTCCACACGATCCTATCTAAGGGACGGGTATTAAGAAATAACTAACCACTGAGGTCTAATTCTTTTGTATTCAGTTTTGAAGAATTTATCCTCATATAGGTCCTCTTCAGCGCATCATAATGCACTAGTGCAATCTCTTGGTCAAGACAAGCCAATATGAGCCTTACACTTCAACCTTTCACGATGGATTGTTCATTTCCATCTAGGTTGTGAATTCCGTACTTTTAGTTACAAGGGACTGTTAATTTAATCTTCTTTGATCTGGTATCACTAAATTAACTACAATGTAACATGTACTTATTATTGAACAGTTATGCAGTAAATATATGTAACATTCAATGATATTTAAAGCAACAGTGATAAATAATTTATTTCAGCAAATAAGCCCGAAATTCAGTCTGGTTATACAAAGTAAAAGCATACTTTCCAGTATAACCCCAACAATGTGAGCTTCTAACCCCAAGAAATAGTTAACTTCACCAAGATGTTTCAGAGAGAAAGTGTTATGTAGGACATAAATGAGATCAGATATGAGTGTGTTGTCATCTCCAGTGATGAGAATGTCATCTATATAGACCAGAAGAAGGAGAAACTTGCCTTTTTCCCTCTTAAAGAACAAACAATGATCTGCTTTAGAGTTATGGAAATCAGTCTTGATGAAAAAAGCTCTGAAACTGTCATATCAGGCCTTGGGTGCCTGTTTGAGGCCATATAGAGCCTTGGACAACTTGCAGACATGTGTAGGATGAGCTGCATCCACAAAACCCTCAGGTTAAGAAATATAGACTGTTTCCTTAAGATGACAATTGAGAAATGCATTATTTATATCCACTTGATGAATTCCCCATCCAAAAGTAACAACTAAACTGAAAACAAGCCTCAAAGTGACAGGTTTCACCACTGGGTTGTATGTCTGGAAATAATCAATACCAACATTCTGTTGAAAGCCTCTAGCAACAAGTTTGGCCTTGTATCTCTCTACACCCCCATCTTTGGTATACTTCACCCTGAAAATCCATTTTGTTGATATAAGATTCATGTTAGTAGCATATGGAACCAAAGTCCAAATGTTGTTCTTCATTAAAGCTGAATACTCTTTTGTCATGGCCTTTTTCCACTCAACAGATGTCAAGGCCTCAGAAACTGTATCTGGTTCAGTAACTTTAAGATGACTGTAAAAAAGAGTGGGCTTGAGAGCACCAGATTTTGTTCATGTAGTCATATGGTGAGTATTTTGTGAAACAGAATGAGGGACATAAATAGTAGGATGAGTTGGAGAAATTGAATGTGAAGGAGAGGAGGGACGAACTGACACAGAAGTTGTGTCTGTGTCAGAAGGATGTAATGGAGAGTAAGTAGAGAGAAATCTGATAGGAGATGAGTGATGAGATGAATGATGAGATGACTGATGATCAGATATGAAATGAGTAGCAGAAAGAAAATCAGGAATTGGAGTGATAGCTGGAGTAGAGGGAGGAATAAGATTATTTTGTGAGAGTGATGGATATGAAAACTCAGTTTCATTTAAGTGAATTGTGCTAGATATGTAAATTCTGCCAGATGGGACATGAAGACATCTGTAGCCTTTGTGAAAAGTGTTATAACCAATAAACACACATTCCTCAGTTCTGAGTTGTAACTTGTTTGAGTTGTAAGGCCTGAAAATGGAAAGCAAGAGCATCTAAACACTCTAAGAATGAATAATCAGGAGATTTGTTGTAGAAAAGTTGGAATGGAGATGATTAGGAATGAGTAAGAGTAGGCAGGAGATTTATGATAAAAACAACAATATGAAATGAACACCACCAGAAAGGCATAGACATATGACTCATGGCCATCATGGAAAGGCCCAATTCAACAACATGTTGATGTTTTCTTTCAACAAGACCATTTTGTTGATGAGTGTGAGGACAAGTTAACCTCATCACAATTCCCAAGTCTGCTAACACCCCTTTTAAAGCCATGAATTCTCCACCATTATCACACTGCACAACTTTAACTATTGTACCAAATTGAGTCTCTACCAGTTTTAGAAACTGAATAACAATACTCTTAACATCATATTTCAACTGAAAAGGATAAATACATGAATATCTGGTAAATTCATCAATAATAAGCAAATAATACTTAAAGCCTTTCTCAGAAACAACAGATGGAAGACCCCACACATCCATATGTATAACATCAAATGCAGATTTAGAGGCATGTGTTGCTGGAACAAAAGTTCTTTGATGCATTTTCCCAAGTTTACAAGAATCATAAAACTCAACTTCAACAGAAACAACAGGAATTTGTAATTCATGCAGTACATGTTTAACAGTTGCAGAACAAGAGTGGCCTAGCCTCTTATGCCACAACATGTACTTATTCCCTTGAGCATCTAATGTCTTATTACAAGTGAAAACAATAGAGGAACCCCCTGAAGCCAGATGATCCAGATTCAGCTGATATAAACCATCCTTAACCACCCCCTTCAACAGGACTTTTTGAGTACTCAAATCCTTAACAACACAATGAGTAAAAAATAACTCAATAAAAACATTGTTGTCCTTTAGAAATTGAGAAATACTGATTAAGTTCTTAGTAATGTCAGAAACATGCAGAGTATGGAGTAATTTCACAGTAGAGCCTTGAATATTAGGTAAAACAACAGAACTAGTGCTCATAATTGGAACAGAAGAGCCATTGCCAACAGTAAGAGTAGAAGTACCTTGATAATGCATTGGAGAAGTGAGCTAAGAGCTCTGATTTGTGACATGATGAGTGGCTCCACTATCAATGTTGTTGGGGTTATACTAAAAAGTATGCTTTTACTTTGTATAACCAAACTGAATTTCTTATTTATTTTACTGAAATAAATTATTTATCACATGTTTCATTAAATATGAATGAATGTTATATATATTTACTGCATACACGTTCGATAAGTCTGTACGTGTTACGTTGTAGTTAATTTGGTGATACCAGATCACAGAAGATCAAATTAATAGTTCCTCGTGACTAAGTACAAATTCACAACCCAGATGGAAATGAACAACCCATCATGAAATGTTGAAGTGTAAGGCTCAGATTGACTTGTCTTGACCAAGGGTTACACTAGTGCATTATGATGTGCTGAAAAGGACCTACAGGAGGATAAATTCTTCGGTACTGAATATACAAGAATTAGACCTCAGTGGTGTGTTATTTCTTAATCTCCATTCCTTAAATAGGATCGTGTGAAATTAATAATTATTGCTTTGACTTATGATGGAAAGAGAATCAATGTGATTCGATACCTTGTTTCTTGGACAATATTATTAATTACATGACGATTGCTAAGATTTAATACGGAGAATCGCGTGCAAGTACGGCTTGCTTGATTTGTCCCCTTGGTGGGCTCAAAATCTTTATCAGACCAAATCTTGCAAGTGGAAATTTATTTCCGGTATGGATAATAATGTTGAGTTGTCTTTACTCCAAGGACAAAGATATTAATCAATGTTCAGTGGCTTAATTAATTAATAGACTAAGATAATCTTAAATGCGGGATATAATGACCGGGAGCCATATTATTGTGAAGTCGTAATGTGGGTTAAGATGGATAGTTCAATATTAATTTTATAGTGGAGTAAATTAATATTAATGGACTTGAATAATATTTTGGCTAAATATTAAAGCTTCATAGCCCATTGGAGGTCCAATCTTAATTCTCCTAAAGGCCCCTCAAATAGCCCAAACTAAAGTCCAATTAATGAAAAGGAGAAGAAAATATTTTGGCTTATTTTTCCACAATATTTTTTGAAAATTTGGGTAGGAAAGAGAAAAAGATTTTTTCTTGATTTTCTTGGAAAGATCTTATGGAATAAGTATTCTTAAGATACAAGTTTATCCCATAAATTCAAGAAAGTAAAAAGATCTTATTTCTTCCTATTTCATGTGATATTTTCAAAAATATTGAACAAGAAAGGAGGAGGAAATTTTGTTGGGAGATATTTTGGGAAATAGTATATATTGGATATATTCTAGATTGTATCTTGAGGAATAAGCAAAGAAATTTCCCAATGCCCAATCTTGACCTAAATTTTCGTCCCCCCCTTACTCTATAAATAGGGGATGAAATTTTCATCCTCAATGCAATTTCATGTGTTGGAAAAATTAGAAATCCACAAAGGTGGTGGCCAAATATTTTAATTTTCTCCTTTAAGATTAAAATCGTTCGTTGATAATCCTCCCACCGGATTACGTTCGTGGACGTGGGACATATTTGAGAAGGTATTTTGGGTTGTTCCATCGTCTCAACGGTTGTCTCTACGAGAGGTTAGTATTTACGTAATTCCTAGATTCCGCATGCGTAGGATTTACGTGGATTACTTGTACGCATGTTGCTTAATTGCTTATTTAATTATTATGTTGAATTGATTTAGGATTAATTCATGTTAGTAATTAATTGATCAATTTAAATATGTATTTAAATTCAACTCGAATAGATCTGGGCACCCCTAATTTCCCAACAAATGTACCAAGCATTTCCTGAATTCTGTGAACCATTTACAGAATCAGAACTGTTAGTATGAAAAGTAGAGGGAGTTGGAAGCAAACTAGCCTGTTGTCGCACCACATTTGCCTGAGCAGAGGCTGTAACACCATAATTTGGCTCCAAACCAAGGAAATTTACATCAAACCTCTTAAAACATTTCACAGTCACATGATTTGGCTTCCACAGAGTTGACAAATCACCTTATTCTAAGTTTGAAACCTTGGTTTACCCTTGTTCTTACCAGAATTGAAGGCTGAAGAGGAGCAATCTGATTGACAGTATAATGCTGCACAAGTCTCATCTCAGGAGTGTGAAGGATGGACTGAAGTTCAGATATGGAAGGTAGAGAGCCTCTAGTGGTTAGATTAACCACCACTGCATCAAATTCAGTGCCTAAACCACCAAGTATATACAACACCAGGTCTTCATCTGAGAGATTATGGCCAACAACTAACAAACCATCAGATATGACTCTCATCTGAAGTATATAATCATCAACTGAATGAGATCATTCTTCAGAGTTTGCAGTTGAAACCGCAGAGTCATAGTCCTTGCTTTGGACTGTGAGTGAAACAACTCATCTAGAATCACACAAGCTTGAAAAGCAAGAGCACAACGGCTTACATGACCAAGCATAAATTTAGAAAAAGAGCTGAGAATCTAACTAAGAAGGAACTGATCCTTTCTGTTCCAGAGAAGATGAGTAGAGTCAGATCTTGTAGACTCCAGATCCAATTGAGGAACAGATGTACAGAGAAGAACATCATCAAAGCCATCAGCTCAAACTGTAGAAAGTACTTGAGAGCGACAGTAATTATAGTTTTGGCGATCAAGATGAATATGAAGGGTGATAAAGGTAGGAAGTTTGGGAAGAGTCATTATGAGAGCAGCAGAAAGGAGAAAGATCGAAGATATGAAGATGTGAATGAGATACGGATAAAGACATGAAGATATGCAGAAGAGAGTAGATGAAGATTTGAAGATGAGAAGGAGAGAGCTTTGAATCTTCAAAGAGATCGTATGAAGATACAAAGAGAGAAAAATAACCGCCGAACTAGAAACGTTTATGGATAGAAAAAAAATGAATAGCTCGATCACAGAATCAGAGAGAAGCTTGCTCGAGATACCATGTTAAAAAAGTATATATTTTTCCATACATTAACAAGAGAGCTTTACAAGTATATATAAATTACAATGCAAGGATCTAGACCTTTGGCTAGCTAACTAACTTGTAACTAACTTTAAACTAACTTGTAACAACTCTTAACAAGTGTAAACTCTCTATCTAACTGTGATCTAAGCTAAGAAGAAGTGTATCTACATATTGCATGAAGAAGGGAACGCCATGCATGAAGATGAACCGGTTTTGTGAAGTGAAACTTGAACACTGCACAACTAATACTGTATAGAGAACACGCTGATACTTTTGTGTGTCTGAACTGATACTCTAACATCTAGGAGAACTAAATATTATATATCAGTTTTGCCCTTACTTTTATTTTTCTAATAGTATACACTACAAGAAAATAAAGAATTGCCTACGAAAATTTTCTAATGGCTACAATTTGTCTACCAATTTTTAGAATAATTAATCTTTGAAAAAAATACCTATAAAAATAATTTTCTAGGCAAACTTGAAATTACCTACAAGCAATCTATCTACACATTTGAAATTTTCGTAGGCAAACTTGCCTATGTTGGGGAATTAATTGCCCGAATCTATTCGGGATGATATTTAAATACAAATTTAATTCTTACAATTATTACTAGCATGAATTAATTCTATATTAATTCAAATAATAATTTCAACAACAATCATGCACATAGTATAATCACGTAAATCCTACGCATGCGAAATTTCTAGGAATTTACGCGGGCGTACCTTTTTGACGAATCAACACAGAGAAGATGAGTACCCATTCAATGAACAAACCTAAAGTCCATTCTCAAGTATTCCCATATCCTTGTCCGATAATCCGGTGGGTGGATGCTCACGAACAATTAACAAAAGGGAAAAAGAAAAAATATGTTGCACCACCTTTGTGGATTTCTAATTTTTCCAACTCATGGAACTGTGTTGGGGATGAAAAATTCATCCCCTATTTATAGATAAGGAGGGGGCGAAAATTATGTGGATTTTTAGATGTGGGATGAACCTTTTCTTGTCCCACAAGAAACTTGAATATATCTAATATATTCTCTCTCCTAAAATAAATCTCCACAAAATCCCACCTCCTTATTTAGGTGTGATTTTCGAAAACCCCTAGAAGGAAAAAAAATAAGATTTGGACTTTTCTTGAATTTATGAGATAATCTTGTATTCCAAGAATACTTATCTTTTTCCATAAAATCTTTCCAAGAAAATCAAGAAAATCTTTTTTTCTTTCTTCCTCCTGTTTTTCGAAAATAATGAGGAAAAATAGGCAACAATTATTTATTTTATTTTAATCACCTTTTTCAGTTATTGGACTTTATATTGGGCTACTTGAGGGCCTTTAGGAGAATTAAGATTGGATCTTCCAATGGACTCTGAATTATCAATATTGAGCCATAATATTATTCTGCCCATTAATATTAATTAATTCCACTATAAAATTAATATTGTACTATCCATCTTAACCCATATTACTGTAATATGAATCCCGGTTATTATTTCCCGTGTTTAAGATTATCCTGTCCATTACTTAATTTAAGTCACTGAAAAGCTTTATATTAATTAATATCTTTTTCCTTGGAGTAAGAACAACTCAACATTATTATCCATACCGGAAACTAATTCCACTTGCAACATTTGGTATGATAAAACTTCTGAGCCCACCAAGGGGACAAATCACTTAAGACGTACTTGCACACGATTCTCTGTATTAAATCTTAGCAATCGTTATGTAAATAATAATATTGCCCAAAACACAAAGTATTGAATCGCATTGATTTTCTACCCAACATTAATCAAAGCAATAATCATTAATTACACACGATCCTATTTATGGGACATAGATTAAGAAATAATCAACCACTGAGGTCTAATTCTTCCACTTTCAGTACTAGAGAATTTATCCTCATTGTAGGTCCTATTCAGCACATCATAATGTTGGAATTTAGAGGCACGTAAACACGTAATACATGTGCAGCGGAAATTAATAGTTCACCAACAACAAACAATTAATTGCATAAAAGATTACAATAATCATAACAAGAAATCTTACAGTAACTCGAGAGCTGATTTCTCAACTACGGTATCCATGTAATCCCCAATCACGGACTTGCACGGATTTGCCAGCGTTGAATCCCGAGATGAATTTGATAGGAAAATTCTAACTCTAGATCTTATGGAGAGAATAATGAATTAACGTTGTTTGTGAATTCTCAAGAGCTCATATATATATAGGGAGAAGCCTAGCTTAAATCTAAAGCTAACCTGATTAGGAAATAAAATCCCTAATCTTATAAAATAAATCTCTTAGATTTATTTCCCAAATATAAAAATCTCTACTGATTTAATTCCCATGTATATCAAATCTCTACGGATTTGATTCCATATATATTAAATCCTATAATAATATTCCATATATTATTATTGGGAATCCTATTTAATTAAATCTAATTTAATTAAACATTAATAATAATTAATTCTAAATTAATCTATTATTAATTAATTCTCCATAAATTAAATATTAAATCCAATTTAACATTTAATCAACCAACTATAATCCGTAAAAGGGAACTACTTGTTGTGTGACCCATAGGCCCTCATATATCGAACAATTAGTCAAACTAACGATCTTAGTTGAACCCTAGATAATAAATCAGACATTCTCGATATATGAGGTACGTTGCGAGAAACGTGCAACTACCTGTAACTGAAACATGGGCTATTATGATTTCCTCATTTCATTTGCGAATACTCGATTAAGTCTTGAACATGATGAAGTGTCTATTCAAATAACTTAATCATATTATCTCTAATCACTAATTGATCATTTATGTCACACTTAGCCACAAAGTCTAAGTTGACGTGCATCGGCCGATGACTTTGATCCAATTATGATGAGAAGATGATTATTCTCTCTAAATCCACATTGAGGAATGAATCTTATTCTTTGCTCAACTACCACGCACATGCACTTTGTGATGAACCCAATTCAAGCCATATCTACCCATGGAAGGGTGCAAGCGTCGGTCATGGTCAAAGTTCATCACTCCACACATGTCGTGCGTATTGACCTCAAGTCAAAGGAGTATCGCATCGCTTCCACTAACTGAGACACCTGTAGACACATATTGTGGAATTACATCAAACGGTTTCTCGGATGGGTATACCAATACCCTCTAAGGTATCTGTGCATCCATCATGAGATACCTAGTATCTCGTAGTAAGTGAGATCCTACTACACCCTCTAAGAGTATGATGCAGATCGCACACCAATCTCAATTGCATCATCAATATCTCATTCTTGATGATCCTTGATCGGGGTTATTTGAGAATCATGCTTAAGTCATCTGAGTTCTCACAACCTCAATAACAACATTGACTCATGGGAACACTTGCATGAATAAATGCAAACAATCAAACATAATATTCAAACAAGTGTATTGCCATACATTAATATTAAATGAACTATAATATTAAATCAAATTGAATATCATCGAGTATTATGTCCTTACAATGGATTGTCTCTAGGACACTAACACTAACATATAATGCACTAGTGCAATCTCTTAGTCAAGATAAGTCAATCTGAGCCTTACACTTCAACCTTTCACGATGGATTTTTCATCTCCATCTAGGTTGTGAATTTGTACTTATTTACAAGGGACTGTTAATATGATCTTCTGTGATCTGGTATTACCACATTAACTACAATGTAACTCGTACTATCATTTGAACAATTATGCAGTAAATATATATAACATTCAATCATATTTAAAGCAACAGTGATAAATAATTTATTTCAGTAAATAAGATAGAAATTCAGTTTGGTTATACAAAGTAAAAACATACTTTCCAGTATAACCCCAACAATCTCCCACTTATACTCAAAGTCTGCTTTTAAGTATACTACAACATGTCTCATGTTCTACGTGTTATCTAATGTCGCCTACATGAACCTAATAACTTTCTCCCACTTATACTCTAAGTTGATTGACAACGCTCTTGACACCCATTCCTTCCACATGTCTCTCGAATGTATTATGAGGCAGACCCTTTGTGAATGGATCTGCTAGGTTGTCTTCTGACGCGATCTTTGCCACCTCTAAATCTCCTATTTAACTATTTTTCGTATAAGATGGTATTTCCTTTCAACGTGTTTGCTGGCCTTGTGGGCTCTTGGTTCCCTTGAATTTGCAACTACTCTGGCATTATCACAGTAGACCGTGATAGTACTGAAAAAATCCAGAACTACGTCCAAGTCCACTACGAAGTTCTTGAGTCAAACCACTTCTTTCGCTGCTTTACAAGCAGCTACATATTCGGCTTCCATGGTAGAATCTGTGATGTATTTCTGCTTACACTACCCGAGGTAGAATTTCTAGAATCTAAGTCTAATTGGAAATCCGAGTCCGTGTAACCGACGGGAATTAGACTGTCTAATTGATAAACCAACATTCTATCCCCGAGTTCTTTTCAGATACTTCAGAATATTTTTAACTGCAGTCCAATGTTCTTTCCCTAGGTTACTCTGACATCTTGCTACCATGCCAACGGCAAAGCAGATATCCATATCCTTGGATAGATGGATTTCATGCCTGAAAGGTACAAAACCTTTCTTGGAATCTTGCCTGTTGAATCGCTTCAAGACAGTATCTGTGTATGAAGCTTGCGATAAGCCTATCATTATTTTCTTACGATCTCGAGTGATCTTGATCCCAAGGATGTGACCGGCTTTCCCTAAGTCCTTCATATCAAACTATTTTGACAGTCATGCCCTCACGTTTGACAACTCCTTTACATCGTTCCCGATGAGCAGAATATCATCTACGTATAGTACTAAGAATACCAAGGCAGTTCTGACACACTTGCTGTACAGACAACTCTCGAACTCATGTTGATCAAAACCGTAAGACTTTATAACTTGATCAAAATATTGGTTCCAAACATGGGATGTTTGCTTCAGTCCATAGATGGACTTCTTGAGCTTGCAAACGAGATGTTCTTGGCCTTTTTGAACAAAGCCTTCGGGTTGTTGCACATAGATTTCTTCCTCAAGACTTCCGTTAAGGAAAGTTGTCTTGACATCCATTTGCCAGATCTCAAAATCAAGATGTGCATCTATCGACAAGAGAATACAGATGGACTTAAGCATAACTACAGGCGAAAAGGTTCCCTCATAATTGATCCCTTCTTTCTGAGTGTATCCTTTTGCCACAAGTCTAGCCTTGAAGGTCTCTACCTTCCCGTCCGATCCTCTTATTTTCTTGTATACCCACTTGCATCCAATGGGTTTCACCCTATTAAGTGGTTCGACTAGCTTCCACACTTGATTATGATCCATAGAACCCATCTTAGCTTCCATTGCTATTTGCCAAGAATCTGCATCCTTGTCTTGGATCGCTTCGTTGTAAGACCAGGGGTCTGATTCATCATCACCGGGGACCAAGTCCGAGGACTCTCCCATCCCCATGAATCGCTCTGGCTTTCTAACAACCCTCCCACTACGACGAGGTTCCGATTGTGTAAGTGTGTTGCTTGGTATGTCAACTTGTATAGTTGACATTGGAGTTGGCCCTCTTAGTTCGTCTAAGGTAATCTCACTTCTGGGCTTTCTATCGTTCATATAGTCTTTTTCCAAAAATTTAAAGTGCGTACTAATTACGACTCCTTGATCTTCGGGACCATAGAACATGTTGCACCCTTTCGTTTCCTCGGGATACCCTATAAACAACCTTAATTATGAACATGGATCCAATTTATCGGCTTCCTTGTCCAACACGTATGCCGGACACCCCTAGATTCTCATGTGTCTCAAACTGGGCTTGTTCCCAGTCCACAACTCTTTAGGGTTTTTGGGAACCGATTTAGATGGCACCAGGTTTAAAATGTAAGCAGATGTTTCCAAAGCGTGACCCCAAAACTATTTGGGTAGATCCACATAACTCATCATTGATCTGACCATTTCTAAAAGTTTATGTTTCTTCGTTCTGCAACCCCATTTTGTTGAGGGGTTTCGGGTGTAGTCAACTGAAATACAACCCCTTCGTCTGACAAGTAGTTCAAAAATTCATCGCTGAGGTATTTGCCTCCACGATCGGATCGTAGAAAATTGATACTCTTTTCCCTATGATTCTCTACTTGAGCCTTAAATTCTTTGAATTTATCAAATGTCTCAGATTTATGCTTCATAAGGAAAATATACTCATATCTTGAGTAATCATTGATAAAAGTAACGAAATACTCATAACCTCTTGTTGCTTTGATTGACACTGGACCACATATGTTAGTATAAACGATATATAATACTTCTTTGGCTCTATTCCCCTTGGCTCCAAATGCCCTCTTGGTCATTTTACCCTCTAAACATGATTCGCAAGTTGGAAATGGTTCAACCCGGAGAGACTCCAATAAACCATCTTGAACCAACCTTTGAATCCTTTTTGGATTAATATGACCTAGTCTTAGATGCCATGTAAGTGTTTCGTTCACGTCTACTGAACGTTTTCTTTTATTACTTGAAAAAGTCGATGTGTTATAGGATGTATTTTGTGAGTGGTGTGCACAGTTAATTGTATAGATATTATTCGACAATGTTCCATGACAGATAAACTCATTATTTAGAGCAATGGTAACAACTTTATTAAAAGTAACCGAATATCCATCATAAAAGAGTTTAGAAACTGAAATTAAATTCTTTCTAAAACTAGGAACGTAAAGAACATCTCTTAAAATTAAAACTCTATCTTCAAAAGATAGTTGCACTTCTCCCACTGCTTCAGCTGCCACTCTCGTAGCATCGCCCAGCATGATGAGGATCTCACTCCCACTAAGTTGCCGAGTCCGCTTGAACCCCTGTAAAATGAAACAAACATGATCAGTGGCTCCCGTATCCACTACCTGTTGTAACTGGCTATAATTTGCCCAGCTAAACAATGATTTGAAGAGTATTCGAACTAATGGAAATCAAAGTAATGTAAAATGGCAAGAGATTGGTAACCCGGTTCATCCTTTGAATCAGACTACGTCCGGGGGCGTCCAAGCCAGGTATGTGTTTATAATATATATGCGTAAGGCTCTAATATTTTCCACACCTTATAGATGTGCCGTGATGGCTTATTTATACTACGATTCCCGCTCCTTGAGCGGGAATTTACATAAGGAATCATGCCCATAAAATGGCTACAATTACAGTGTTGGGAGATGAATTTAATAAAGATTTTGATTAGATCCCAAAACCCCTGAGTATGACATGTATCAGGACATCTTGGTGGTATAGAATCAGGATCAGGTTTCAATAGACACTAGGAATCAAGATTATCTGCATCATGTATAGTCAGCAGATATAGATCAGGGAGAAATAGGTTTCTCATCTTAGCTAAAGACTCAAAAGAATCCTGAAGACTCTGAAGACTCAGAAGAATCCTAAAGACTCTGAAGACTCAGAAGAATCCTGAAGACTCTGAAGACTCAGAAGAATCCTGAAGACTCTGAAGAATCCTGAAGACTCTGAAGACTCAGAAGAATCTTGAAGACTAAGAAGACTATGAAGACTCAGAAGAATCTTGAAGATCGAAGAATCCTGAAGACCGAGGATCCTGAAGACTGTTTGTGTACTGAACAAAAAGAACCCTGAACCACTATCTTAATGAAATAGTGATTATGTTCATTCCTAGTACAAACAAACAAAATGTTAGACATTTGTGGACATTAAGGAACATATCAGCTCAGAAAGGTCAACCTAAATAAAGTCGTTTGTTTGTCTCTGCTCAAAGGAAGACTTCGACTAATGAGGAGACAACAGCAACGTACTTTACTGACATTAAAAGCGACATCTCACTGAGAAATGTTAGGACTGATATCTTCCAGTTCACAAAAGTTGGTGATTGGCTACATGGCTGCATATTTCCTAAAACATGCAAAGGACTGTTCAAACCTAAAAATAGTCTTTCATCAATAACCAGAAGAGAAAACTCTTGATACTATCTCTTCCAACGGATAGTTTTTCAAGAGTGACCTTGGAGAAGTTGCCTATAAATACCAGTAACCTTCACCATTGCAAGGTTACGGGAAATCAAAGCAACACCAGAGCTCATTCGTATTCTTACAAATTGAAGCACTCGAAAAACCTAAGATTTCCCAAGTGTTTCACATTGAAGAGAGCTCATTCACTAAGCCTAGATTTGATATATATCTAAAGCTTAGTAGAGATATTCTAGCCTTTGCATTTGTACTTATTGTAAAAGAATATCTCACCCTAGTTGGAAACCAACCCAACCCAAACCCTTTTATTAGGTAGTTTGAGTGTGTGTGTGATTGTTGGTGAGAAAGAGTTGTAAAGAGTAAGTAAGCTGCAGTTGAGCCAGCCAGAAAGCTCTAGAGAAGAAGTGAGTAAGTTGTTTTAGACAGTCAAAAAGCTTGTGTGTGTTGAGTTAGTAAGTTGCAGTAGTCAGCCAGAAAACTCAAGTAGAAAAGTTAGTAAGCTGCTGTGTTCAGCCTGAAAGCTTTAGGTGATAGTGTGTTAAGGAATTTCTCTGAAGATCAGAGAGAGTGGATGTAGGAGCTTTGTCTCTGAACCACTATAATTTGATGTGTTGTTTGCTTTCTATTTTGCACTGTTATCTGTTGCATATCTTCACTGAAAGCATACTGATTTTCTTGATATTCAGTTGGAAACAATCCACTGAACTTGCATAGAACTTGATCACAGCCTTAACCACGGTTTTGACTAAGGAAGAGATTTTTAGCAATATAAAACGAGTATAAACTTAGGGCCAACACATTCCGCACTCTTGATTAGCTAGAACAAATAGTTACCAAACTGAACCAACTCTACTGAGTATTCAGTAAGATAATTATCTGATCCAATCTTCTCAGGATTTTTGATAAAACTCAGGATCAGTTGGGCTAATCTGAAGCTTCTGAAAGCTGCTCAGGATCACTGTCTCAGCAGACTTTGACTCAGGGCAATTTGTGCTTCTCTGGGCAAAATTCTCAGGACATCCTGACCCTTCTGATCTCAGTAAAGAAAAAGTTTTAAAAACACTGAACACGTGTATTTCCCCCCCCATACACGTGTAAGACTCGTTTGCACCGGGACCAACATACGGAAATTGCTAATTCCGCCTTGACAGGCCAGAAGTCGTCTGTCCTTTAATACGCACCAATAGCGGGGCGGATTTCGTGGCATGCCGGGTGTAGTCTTTGACCGTACAAGCTGCATAGTTAGGACTGATGTAGGTCGTTCTCGACTTGAGGATGTAAAATGTAAGTCGTGTCGTGACTTCCTGAGTTGCCGACTTCCCAAGATGCCGACATCCATGATTTGAGTGTTGGGCCTTTACCGAGTTAGGCAGGTTGGTCCCGCGGTCTTCTCATAGAGTCCGCTTTAAGAAAACCTTGTGGGACTACTTGTTGCCCTTCATGACCAGGTGGGAGGTCGGGAATATTCATGCTACAACACTACCCACGAATGGGAAGCATACGCTGCTAAACAAGTTTCAACAACTAGTGCATAAGTATTACCTTTCTTTCCCACCTATTTGGGTTTGGAACAGGCCGACCTCCAATGTCCTTTCTCACCACACTTGAAACACTTCCCCTTAGCAGTCTTCTTGACACCATCCCCTTGGTTCACCTTTGCTTTGCCCTTGGAAATGCTTGAGTTGACTTGGTTTTGGCCTATTGCATTCTTCCTCTTCTTACCACCATTTGGCATAAAAGAAGTAGAAGGGCCGATTGCCACCAAGACTTGGTGCTGATGTTCCATTATCTTCTCAGCCGAATCTAGAGCTTCCATTAGATCATGCAAAGTGTACTCCTGATTGCTCATCAGGTAGTCCAGATAAAATTTATCAAAGCTCTTCGGTAGAGAATGGAGGATGAACTCTATTTTAGTTTCAAGATCACATTCAGCGCCTAGAACCTCAAGCTTGTTAAGGTGAGCCATCATCTGGAGAACGTGATCCCTCACGGGTGTTCCCTCCACCATTTCATGCAACAACATATCTCGCATGGTGATATGCCTAGCTGTACGGTTCTGATGTTGAAACATCGCTTTAAGACTTCGCATAATTTCCGCAGCAGTTTCAATGTTCTGATATTGGTGCTTTAACACATCCGACATTGAAGCCTCGATGGTGCACTTTGCTATCTCATTGGAACGCTCCCAGTCACTATACTCTTTCTTATCCCTTTTACTAAAGTTATCAGTAGGCTCGTTGGGTTTAAGTACATCAAGAACCCACTTGTGTTGTTGTGTAGTTAGGACAATAGATAATTTTGATTCCAATCGACAAAGTTTTCACCAGTAAGTAAATTGTCTTTAAGTATATTGAACAGTGGATTAAAAGGTTGCGACATGTTGAGACTGAAAATAAACATACATCTTGTGTCAATATCCAGATTAACACAAAAAAGATCACATAATTCGATCACATGAATCATATTAAAATCTAAAAAAATATGAACATGCATCAGCCAACATCTCAAAATAATTTAAATAAGCCACATGGGGTGGATCATTATTTAAACACATTTAAGCAGGTTACAAACAAAGACAGTTACAAACCTTTAATTTCCAAACTAATAGTTGGCACCCACTTGACCAATATAAAATTGACAGGGACTTCGAGGAAGTATATGCATATCAATTTTATACCTAAGTAATAACTATGATTAAATACATAATTATTATTTCATTTTGAATGAGCCTCGTGGGGAGGGTCATCGTCGCCACTAATAATAATCCACAATCACCCTTTAGGAATTCATTCATGTGAAAACTATCTTTTGGCCGTTCCGTGGGGAAAATCTCTCCTAAAGAATTCACAAATAAATAAAATCATGGAGGTAAAAATTTAATTCAATTTTATTATCCGGAATAAAATTGTCAATTAATTGTATAAATCATACTTAGTAATTTTTGAAAGTGAGATTTTTCCAAACAATTTCTCAAGCATGAAAGTAAAGCAATCATCAAAACAAAAATTAAACACATTGGGCACATATATCCAATTGTCATGGTTAATTTTTGTCATGTCTTGATCTTGAGAAATCGTCTTCGTAGCCTTCATCATTCGGCTCGAAAAGCTCCCACTCAACCGCAATAAATGATTTAAAATGTCATCCGTCAAGGTTCGAGATGACATCGGGCAACGGGTAGCTCATGGCCCGGAACGAGTGTCCGAACCGGCCATCCCTTCGCCCATCTCCCACAATTTTATCGGCCCGCGTCGCTAGAAAATGCGCGCCAGTTACGCCCTCGTCGCATCCATCCTTAAATGTGCACCCGTGCGCCGCCTCCATCTCCCAGCTTTTCCGTGCTTTGTATCGCGTCGCATCCACCCCACTTTGTCTCTGCGCCTTTTATGTCTTGTGGCGTCGTCTCCTCGCCAAGTCGCCTTTGCGCTTTGTCGCGGCGTCAACCCTCGCTCGTCGACGACCGCCTAGCACGACGTGCGGTCACTAGGCCTTCGGCATAGCCTGCGCGCATGCTTTGGCTCACATACGTCCGGGCACTTGGTCGCCTATTTTTAATTCTTCGTCTCCATCTTCGTTTTCGATCCGGTTATAATTTATTTATAAAAAATAAATAAACCTAGATCTAGACTAGTCTATTACATTGATCAAATAAAAAAAATCATAATCTACTAGTGGATTTTATCATGAGGCTAAACGAATTCGAACTAATCGAATTAAAAACCACAATTATATGCATGCATAATTAAACATTCATCAAATACCATGACAATTGGATACCTGCAAAAAAGATCTAGCAATTCTACTATCCAATTTTAAATTTAATGAAAAGCGACTTAAATTACAATTAAAAAATCAGAGCCCAAAACCAAGACTCTGATACCAGTTGTTGGGGAATTAGTTGCCCGGATCTATTCGGGATGATATTTAAATACAAATTTAATTCTTACAATTATTACTAGCATGAATTAATTATATATTAATTCAAATAATATTTCCAACAACAATCATGCACATAATATAATCATGTAAATCCTACGCATGCAGAATTTCTAGAAATTTACGCGGGCGTACCTTTTTGACGAATCAACGCAGAGAAGATGAGTACCCATTCAACGAACAAACCCAAAGTCCTTCTCAAGTATTCCCACGTCCTTGTCCGATAATCCGGTGGGAGGATGCTCACGAACAATTAACAAAAGGAAAAAAGAAAAATATGTTGCACCACCTTTGTGGTTTTCTAATTTTTCCAACTCATGGAACTGTGTTGGGTATGAAAAATGCATCCCCTATTTATAGATAAGGAGGGGGCAAAAATTATGTGGATTTTTAGATGTGGGATGAGTCCTTTTCTTGTCCCATAAGAAACTTGAATATATCTAATATATTCTCTCTCCTAAAATAAATCTCCACAAAATCCCACCTCCTTATTTAGGTGTGATTTTCGAAAACCCCTGGAAGGAAAAAAAATAAGATTTGGACTTTTCTTGAATTTATGGAATAATCTTGTATTACAAGAATACTTATCTTTTTCCATAAAATCTTTCCAAGAAAATCTTTTTCTCTTTCTTCTTTCTATTTTTCTAAAATAATGAGGAAAAATAGGCAATAATTATTTCTTTTATTTTAATCACCTTTTTTCAGTTATTGAACTTTTTATTGAGCTACTTGAGGGACCTTTAGGAGAATTAAGATTGGACCTTCCAATGGACTCTGAATTATCAATATTGAGCCACAATATTATTCAACCCATTAATATTAATTAATTCCACTATAAAATTAATATTGCACTATCCATCTTGACCCATATTACTGTAATATGGCTCCCGGTTATTATTTTTTGTGTTTAAGATTATCCAGTCTATTAATTAATTTAAGCCACTGAAAAGCTTTATATTAATTAATATATTTTTCCTTGGAGTAAGAACAACTCAATATTATTATCCATACCGGAAACTAATTCCACTTGCAAGATTTGGTATGATAAAACTTCTGAGCCTACCAAGGGGACAAATCACGCAAGACGTACTTGCACACTATTCTCTGTATTGAATCTTAGCAATCGTCATGTAAATAATAATATTGCCCAAAGCACACTGTATTGAATCGCATTGATTCTCTACCCAACAGGAATCAAAGCAATAATCATTAATTACACACGATCCTATTTAAGGGACATAGATTAAGAAATAATCAACCAATGATGTCTAATTCTTCCACTTTCAGTACTGGAGAATTTATCCTCGATGTAGGTCCTATTTAGCGCATCATAATGCACTAGTGCAATCTCTTGGTCAAGACAAGCCAATCTGAGCCTTACACTTCAACCTTTCACAATGGATTGTTCATCTCCATCTAGGTTGTGAATTTGTACTTGTTTACAAGGGACTTTTAATGTTATCTTCTGTGATCTGGTATCACCACATTAACTACAATGTAACTCATATTATCATTTGAGCAGTTATGCAGTAAATATTTATAACATTCAATCATATTTAAAGCAACAGTTATAAATAATTTATTTCAGTAAATAAGATAGAAATTCAGTTTGGTTATACAAAGTAAAAGCATACTTTCCAGTATAACCCCAACAGCCTACACAAATAATTTCCTAGGCAATTTACATTTTCGTAAGTAATTATATTTGTAGTTTAAAAATAGTCTATATAATTAGAAAATTTTGTAGGCAAGCCTACTATTTAAGGACAAAATTATTTTAGTTGGGAATTTTGTAAGCATATTGGAAAAATATTGAAAAAATTCTTAGTCAATGCATTATTCTCTTGTAGTGATACATGAAAAAACCATATAAGTAAATAAAAGGGTAAAAATGACGAATTACACATTTATTTATTGCTACTTATTAACTTTCTTAATTCGTGTGGAACACACTAAAATGACAAACAATATGGGAAGAAGTGAGTATAATATAAAGTAGATTTTGTGTAGATGGAATAGAGAATAACATTTTAATACTTTGGAAGGAATAAGTGTGAATTCATATCAATTAACGAATCATCTCACCATGAGACCTTTTTTGGCAAAAAAAATCTTATAATGTATATTGTATTTCTATTTAATATATTTAAAACATAAGGTTAAAAACATTATATCTGAAGCAACATTTAAAAAATACATGGGGCCCCTTCTCTAAAATCCATTATATATAAGAGAAAAATAATAAAGAAGTGATTTGTAAAAAATGGGAGTCGAACCAAAGACCCTATGTATGGCCAAAAACTAACTTACAATTAGGCTACACACAAAATTGTTAAATTTTTTGACGTATAAAGTATATAGCGGATGCATGAAATCTAGGGCACCTTCCCCCTGTCTGAACGTGCATCAGCCACTGATTAAGACAAATCCGCATCATTCATAACATAATTTTTCATTTATAAAAAGACAAATCCACTTATTAAGACAATCGCACAAGTCAAAATACAATCCGCATCCACATCGTTGGAAGCAAAAGAAATGTGATTGATTTTCATTTATCAAAAGATATAGAATAAACTTCTTAAAATATTTTCCCAACTAATACCATTGTGTGTTAGAAGTGATATTAATGCTTTATATTTCAAGTGTGATTGTGTACTTATGATAAATAGTGTTGGGAGATGAATTTAATAAAAAAGTTTTGATTAGATCCCAAAACCCCTGAGTATGACATGTTCAGGATAATCTTGATAGATCGAGTCGGGGTTTCAAAAGATAGATTGTTCAGGAAGTTATCTGCACCATGTATAGTCAGCAGATATAGATCATGTTAGATTTTGAAAATACTGAAGAACTGGAGACTCAAGAGATACTGAGTAATTGAAGAATCGGTAGAACTGAAGACTCAGGAGATACTGAGTAATTGAAAAATCAGTAGAACTGAAGACTCAGGAGAGACTGAGTAATTGAAGAATCAGTAGAACTGAAGACTTAGGAGATACTGAATAATTGAAGAATCGGTAGAACTGAAGACTCAGAAGAGACAGAAGAACTGAAAGACTCAGTAAGTTCCTGAAGATATTGAAGGACTCAGATAAACCAGAATGATTCAGAAGAAACTGAATAAATGTTCAGAAGATACTAAGTTATCAAGACTCAAGAAGTTATCAAGACTCGTAACGACCAAATGTTCAGAGAGGCAATCAAGAAATATCTATCTGAATTCATACAAAACTGAGGAAAAGATACAAGTTCAGAAAAGTAGATATTACCCAAAACATTCAAGTGCAAACAAAAGGAACTAAGTCTAGGTGTTGTTTAAGGATGTCTTATACTGAGAGATTGACCTAAAAGAGACGTTTTATTTGTCTACATTCACTGAAGAAAAGAACCAATCAGAGGAAGACAACATTGTACTTTACTGACACTAAAAGCGACATGACCCTAAATTATGTCAGTAGTACTAAGTTCCAGACTGCAAAAATTGGTGATTGGCTACATGGCTGCATATTTCCTAAAACATGCAAGGGAGTGTTCAAACCCTAAATATAGTCGTTCATCAAACACCAGAAGAGGAAACCCTTGATACTAAATCCTCCAACGGATAGTTTTTCAAGAGTAACCTTGGTGAAGGTTGCCTATAAATACCAGTGACCTTCTACATTGAGAGGTTACGGGAAATTTCAAGCAACTCAAGAGCTCATTCGTATTATTGCAAATTGAAGCACTCGAAAACCCTAGAATTTCCCAAGTGTTTCACATTGGAGAGAGCTCATTCACTAAGCCTAGATTGATAAGAAATATCCAAAGCTTAGTAGAGATATCCTAGCCTTTGCATTTGTTCTTATTTTAAAGGATATCTCACCCTAGTTGGAAACCAACCCAAAACCCAAACTCTTTGTTAAGGTAGTTTGTGTGTGATTTGTAGTTGAGTTAGAGTTGTAAAGAGTGAGTAAGCTTCAGTGAGTTAGCCAGAAAACTCTAGAGAAGAAGTTAGTAAGCTACTCGTGGTAGTCTGAACACTTGTGTGTGTTTGAGTTAGTAAGCTGCAGTGAGTCAGCCAGAAAACTCAAGGTAGAAAAGTGAGTAAGCTACAGTGAGTTAGTCTGAAAGCTTTGGGAAGTGGTTAAGGAATTTCTCTGAAGATCAGAGAGAGTGGATGTAGGAGCTTGAGTCTCTGAACCACTATAATTGCTGTGTTGTTTGCTTTCTGTACTGCATTTTATCTGTTGCATGTTTTTTACTGAAAGCTGACTTTACTGATAATTCAGTTGGAATCAATCCACTGAACTTGCATCAAATTGATCACAGCCTTAATCACTGTTTTTATTGAAGGGGAGATTTTCAGCAACGCTAAAACGAGTATAAACTTAGGGCCAACCATTCCGCACACTTGAGTAGCTAGAACAGATAGTTACCAAACTGAACTAACTCTACTGAGTGTTCAGTAAGATAATTATCTGATCCAAGCTCCTCAGGATCTCTGATAAATTCAGGATCAGTTGGGCTAATCTGAAGCTTCTGAAAGCAGCTCAAGATCATTGTTTCAGTAGACTTTGACTCAGGGTAATCCGTGCTTCTCAGGGAAAAATTATCAGGATAACCTGACCCATCTGACCTCAGTGAAAGAAAAGTTTTAAAAATCACTGAACACGTGTATTCCCCCCCCATACACGTGTGACACTCGTTAGCACCGGGACCAACAAGTGGTATCAGAGCAGTGGTTCATTTTGACCACTTGCTTTGGTAGCCATAGTCTTAATTGCTGAAAGACTTTGGTGGTCTACTGAATAGATCTATTTACTGATATCTTACAAGGCTCAGTCATCATGCCTTCTAAGAAACTTCATGTGTTCTCTGTTGAGAGCTACGATCTATGGAGATTGAGAATGCAGGCTCATCTGTATTCAAAACATGAAAGAATGTGGAGAGTAGTTTCTGAAGGACCATTCAAATTTACTGTTGTGAATCCCAGAAACACTGATACTGAGAGGAATGATCCCAGAGATGAATTTCCAAAACCTGATGATCAACTTACTCCTGATGAGAGAAAGTTAGTCAATCTGGACTACATTGCTAAAGATACTTTGTATAGCACTATTGATGATGGTGTTATGGGGATGATCTCTCATTGTGAAACTGCAAAGGAAATATGGGACACACTTGCTGTTATGTGTCAAGGCACAAATCATATTAAGGAAAACAAACTTTCTGTTGCTATTGGAAAGTTTGATAGCTTTGAAATGGAAGATGGTGAATCCATTGACAAACTTGAAGTCAGATTCACTAGCATGATAAATGATCTGAATGCTCTTGGGAAAAGATACCCATAGAGAGAAGTGGCACTGAAAATTCTTAGAGGATTATCTAAGAAATGGGATATACATGCTGTGGTGATTGAAATCACCAAAAATATTGATTCCATGCCATACCAACAAGTTTTCTCTGAACTGAAAGCTTATGAGTTTGTGATTGACAAGAAAACTAAGAAATCTGACAGCAAAGATGATTCTCCATCTAGCAAGAATGTGGCTTTCAAAGCCAAAGAGAAATCCTGTAAGTCTAGAGAGTCTGAGAACTCACTTGCCAAAAATCAGGATGAGCAGGAGGATAAGCTAGTACTGATGGCAAGGAGGTTTGAAAGACTCAATAGCAGATATGGGAAATATAAGAAATATTACAGGAATCACAGGTACAAGAGAAACTCAGAAGCTGAGGACAGATACACTGAGAAAAGGAAGGACCACAAAGTTGAAGGATCCTCATCCAAAAAAAGAAGGACTCCAAGACCAAGGAGGAAAGTGATCAGGATGATGATGCCAACAGATGCTACAACTGTCAGAAGAAAGGTCACTTCCAATATGACTGTCCTGAGCTGAGTGCTAAAGAAAGAAAGGAAAGACAAGCCAGGAAAGACAAGAAGATCTCCAGCAAGAAAGCTATGATTGCTGAGGAAGAAGAACATTCTGAAGAAGGTTCCAGTTCCTCAGATGAGATTTTCTCAGATAGTGACAGTGATGATGTCTGTCTTATGGCTGTGGAGGAGGTAAATTCTTCTATCTTTGTTGTTGCTCCTACACAAGCACATGAGTTCTCATGTTCAACTGTAAACAGTAATTTTGACCTGATGGATTCTTTTGAGAATCTTATGAAGGACTATTCTGTGTTACAAGAACTGCTCACTGAAACTCAAGAGCAGAATAAGGAACTGACTGCTGAGAATCTGAAGTGGAAAGACTCTAATAATGCTGAGATCACTTCTCAACTGATGGGAACTACTGATGAACTGGATGTTCTAAAAGTACAACTCTCAGAAAAGGAGAAGGTGATAGAAATCCTGAAAGGAAAATTAGAGAAATCCACTGAAGAGATTCAGCTTATCAGAACTGAGTTCAATGACCTCTTTGAGAAGCATGAGACTCTAAATAAATGTGAGGATAGTGCACATAGAAAGTTAGCTCTATTGAATTCTGCATCTAAAGTGATAGATGAAATTCAGAGTTATCAAAGACCGCAACTATAAAGGCTGGATTGGGATATAATCCAGGAGGAACCTCACAAGGTCTTCTGAATGCCGCTTCTAGTAGCATCAAGACTGTCTTTGTTAAACCAGTGACATCAAATCTTCTCACTGAAGAACAGCCCAAGGTTTTAGACAAGGGTAAAGGACCTATGGTTTCAGAAAAACTAAAGGTTCAGGGAAGAAAGCCCAAACCTCATAAAAAGGCTAGAAAACCTTAACACTCAGTAGAAAATTTTCAGGCCAGTACTTCAAAGCCTCAGGCTAAGAATACCAACCTGAAGAGATCTGCACTGAACCATCAGAGGAATTTTCAGAAGAGAAACACTCAGCAGAGATATTCTCAACTGAAAAGACCAAGTCCTCAGATTACTGAAAGACCCCAATTTCAGTACAGGCAACCTAAACCCCACTTGCCTAAGGGTAAAGGTTCCCTGAACTCAAGTCAGCAGAGACAGAGACCAGCTGCACCAAAGCTAAAGCACTTGAACAAAAGGCCTGAACCCAAGAAGAACTATAAGGCTCATGTTCATGTTAAGGCTGGTACTCATACACAGGGTACTGCCAAGGCACCTAGGGTGATGAATGTGTATGTAGATGTTTATGGGAGACAAATCAGTCACTCTAAAGTAATTAGAGTTAGGCAGATTTGGGTTCCAAAAGGTACATCTAACTTGGTAGGGCCCTACACCAAATGGGTACCTAAGAACTGGTCTGTTTTTCAGGTGAAGGAAAAGGGCACTAAGCTGAATGAAGACAACATAGCTCTGATGAGTGGAAATGAATTGGCTCCTGCTGTATGGTATCTGGATAGTGGATGTTCAAGACATATGACAGGATATAAGCAATTACTCAGTGACTATGTTGAGCAAAAAGGCCCTCAGATCACATTTGGAGACAACTCCAAAGGACAAACTGAAGGATATGGAACTCTTGAAGTTGACTCTATTCATATCCATGGTGTTTCATATGTGTCTGGTCTAAAGCATAATTTGCTTTCCATCCGCCAATTCTGTGACAAAGGATTCAGTGTTGAGTTCTCAAAGAACTTATGTTATGTAAAAGACAATGCTTCACAGAAAATTTTACTGACTGGTACTAGAAAAGGAAATGTGTATCTTGCTGATCGGAGTTCAACTCCTAAAGATACATGTTTGGTTGCAAAAAGTTCTACTAATACCAGTTGGCTGTGGCACAAAAGGCTGAATCACTTAAACTTCAAAACCCTGAACAAACTTGCAAGATTAGCACTTGTGAGGGGGTTACCCAATGAAGTGTTCAGTAAATATCATGTATGTGATGCTTGTCAGAAAGGAAAACAAATCAGAGCATCTTTCAAAAGCAAAGTAGATGTTTCTACTAATAGAATACTACAACTGTTACATATGGATCTCTTCGATCCAGTAACACCTGTGAGCACTAATGGCAGGAAATACACACTTGTGGTAGTTGATGACTACTCTAGATACACATGGGTCATATTCTTACTCAGTAAGAAAGAGACTCAGACAAAACTGCCTGAACTACTGAAAAGGCTCAGTACTGAAAAGAATATGAGTGTGCTCAAGATCAGATCAGATAAAGGAACTGAATTTATCAACCATATTATATCTGATTATTGTGTAGAAAATGGAATAGCTCATGAAACATCAGCTGCAAGGACCCCACAACAAAATGGTGTTGTTGAAAGAAGAAATAGGACTCTGAAAGAAGCTGCAAGAACAATGATTCTTTGAAGGCCGATATTCCTAAGAGATTTTTGGTGAAGCTATCAACATCGCATGCTACTCTCGAAACGGATCAATCTTGACCAAGAATCAAGGAAAAACTCCATATGATTTGTGGAATGAAAGGAAGCCTCTTGTTTCTTTCTTTCGTGTGTTTGGTTGCAAGTGTTTCATACACAATAATGGTAAAGATCAGTTGAAAACTTTTGATAGCAAAGCTGATGAAGGGATATTCTTAGGATATTTCAAGTCAATAAAAAGCCTTCGAGTTTACAAATTGTAGGGACTTTATTGTGGAAGAAACAACTCATGTTGTTTTTGATGAATCTACTTGTGTTCGGAAGAAAAAACAGAACATGACTTCGGGAGAACCCGACCAAGAGAATCACCGGACTTAGCACGAAAAAAGAAGTCCTCTGAACCTGAGAAGAAGAAATTAGTCACTTTCTATGAATGGAGTGAATCAGACTCAGACAAAGAAGTTCAGGATGGAAAAACTCAGGATGGTGAGACTCAAGATGGAAATTCTCCACTGAAGGAAAGCCAACACACTGAAGTCGATCAATCGAACATACACCGTTCGGACTCAGGTATGTAATGCCAATGAAGATGATGTCACAACTGAGGCAAACTCTGTCAACCAAGGGGGAACAAATGTCTCTGACAATGTTCTGAATAGAATATCCCCTGAGGAAGATGACTCCCTTTCTCCTTTTATGTTGTTCCCTGAATTTGATGAACTGCCTGAACCTAACATTTTTTATGTTGAGGATACTACTGAAGGGGGAACATCCAGGAGAAAATGGTTGGATAGTCATCCTACAAGTCAGATTGTGGGTGATCTATCAGAAGGTGTCAAAACAAGAAGGTTCCATGGAGAAAGTGCTTTGTTCTGCTGCTTCCTATCTTAAAAAGAACCTACTGAGATTGAAGAAGCTCTACAAGATTCATTACGGATTCTTTGCTATGCAAGAAGATTTGAATCAATTCACAAGGAATGAAGTTTGGGAGCTAGTGGACAGACCTAAGAGGCACAATGTGATTGGAACTAAATGGGTGTTCAAGAATAAGAGAGATGAAAACAACAACATTGTGAGAAACAAGGCAAGGCTAGTAGCACAAGGTTATTCCCAAGAAGAAGGCTTGGATTATGATAAAACCTTTGCACCTGTTGCAAGACTAGAAGCCGTCAGATTGTTTCTTGCATATGCTGCCTACATGGAATTCACAGTCTATCAGATGGATGTGAAAAGTGCATTTCTGAATGGTGTGCTTAAGGAGGAAGTATATGTTTAACAACCTCCAGGATTTTGTCAGAGTGACCAAGTTTACAGGCTCGGGAAAGCCTTGTATGGTCTTAAGCAAGCACCCAGAGCATGGTATGATACTCTTTCTTAGTTTCTTACTGACCATGATTTTATCAAAGGAACTGTTGATAGAACTCTGTTCAGGATAGAAGATGGGAAATACATCTTACTTGTTCAGATTTATGTGGATGACATCATATTTGGTTCTCCAAATCATCAGATGTGTGGAAAGTTTTCTACCCTAATGAAAGGAAAGTTTGAGATGTCAATGATGGGGGAGATGAATTTCTTTCTTGGACTTCAGGTGAAACAAACTAAGGATGGAATATTCATCAATCAAGCAAAATACACCAGAGATCTGATTGCAAAGTATGGAGTACAGAATTGCAATGCAGTTAGAATTCCTATGAATACTAACTACAAGATGGATCCTGATCCTGAAGGCAAATCAGTAAATCACACTGATTATAGAGGGATCATTGGATCATTGCTATATCTCACTGCAAGCAGACCTGATATAACATTTGCTGTTGGGATATGTGCAAGATACCAAGCTAATCCTAAGGCTAGTCACATGGAGGCTGCCAAAAAGATTCTAAAATATCTTAAAGGCACTGTGATTAGAGGATTATGGTATTCAACTGATGATAACCTTGAATTAACTGGTTATTCAGATGCAGACTATGGAGGATGTAGAATTGACAGGAAGTCTACCACAGGAACTTGTCAATTTCTTGGAAGTAAACTGATATCATGGTTTTCAAAGAAACAGACCTCAGTAGCAACCAGTACTACTGAAGCTGAATACATGGCTGCAGGAAGCTTTTGTGCACAGATTCTTTGGCTTAGACAACAATTGAGGGATTACAAGATTATAGCCAATGAAGTACCTATATTTTGTGATAATAATAGTGCAATTGCTATTACACAAAATCCAGTATTGTACACCAGATGTAAGCATGTTGATATCAGACATCACTTCATCAGAGATCCTGTTGAAAAGAAAGACATCAGAATGGAGAAAATTCATACTGATAAACAGAGAGCTGATATCTTGACTAAACCTTTGGCTGAATCAAGATTTCAGGAACTATCAGTTGAATTAGGAATGTTGGATACAGGTGAATAAAGCAAATATGAAAAATTGAAGATTTTCAGATGCATGAAGTTTTTTAGGTTTTACTGAAAAACTCAAGATAAAATTGAGAGTCCTGAACACTGAGTCTTGAGAAACTCAGTAATCCTGAAGTTCAGTACTCAGTATTATACTGACATTTTATCAAGGTCAAAACTCAGTAAAACTGATGGAGAAAATTAGTCTGAAGAAGTTGTTGACTCATGCACTTCATTTATTGTCCAAAACTGAATCTCAGTAATCATTAGCAATAAATGACAAAATACCCGAAGAAATAATTGGGCGGGACTTTTAAAATTCTCGAGGAAAGTCAATGATCTGCAGGAACAGTAATTAAATGTATTGTTCATTAATCACCAAAAAGGATAAATTGGCGGCTAAGTATTTGCGAAACCGTTCTTTCAAATACCCGTTTTAGCCGGTGTTTAATCTCAACCGTCGATTTTTTTATCTACGCGATTTTCCATAAATCAAAATCCTATATCCATTACAAAGAACCCATTCAAGCCCTATTTCAAAAAGGCCTTCGTCTTCACAAACCCTCGGTTACCCAGAAATCTATTATCTCAAAAACCCTTCACTCAAAATCACCAAAAAAAATGATACTCTCTGTATATGACAAACTCGCCATTTCCAACAAACCATGGTACGAACATGTTGTTTCTATGGAAAGCACATCCAATGCAACTCACGAGGAGGAGGCGTTGCATATGATTCGTATGGCAAACCTTACTTGTCTGGTCGCAAATCAACCAGATGCTGAATATGCCAAGGCGGTAATTGAGTTTGTTTCTAATATGCAATTGGATGACAAAAATTGCATAGAGTCTAAGATTACGGTGTTGCATTTGGAACATAGTAAAAAATATGTGGATTTTGTTAGGGAATTGTATATTATTCCTAAGAATCTGAATGCCATATATGAGTTAAGTGATAGAGGTGAAGACCCTACGGTATACATGATGGGTAGGGAACAAGAGTATTTGGATAAAATTACTGAGCATCCGGTAAAGTTTGAAGCTACTTTGAATAAGAAGCATTTGAAGCATAAATATCGAGTATTGTTGGATATTGTAAGCAAATGCATCATGAGTAGATCTGGTAGTTTCGAACAGATAAGCACGCCTAAGTTAAGGCTAATGGCGGCGATTGAAGATTCACCTACTACGACATTCAATTGGTTGCACAATTTGATCAAGGTGGTGAGTGATCAAGCCAAACACATTCAGAAGGTGAATGGCTCTGTAGTTGTCAAGGGAAAAATTCTACATGCAACCAAGATTGCATTTATCTTGGAAACATGCAGAGAAGAGGAGGACATTTTTGCCAATTCCACTTCCTTTCCAAAGTCAAAAATCATGTTCAAACCAACGAAGAAGACTTTGAGAGGAAAGAAAGAGAAAAACACTAAGTCTCAGGAGGACACTGCCGAAGAGGAAACTGAGGAAGATACAACAGTGGTGGAGCAAGTCAGGGAAACAAGACAGACTTCTCAGAAATCCACTGAGACAATTGATGAAGAAGCCAAACAAGCTAGGGGGAAAGCCCTGATGCAAATTAAAAGGGAGAAAGGTGAGAAACTGAAGAAGAAAGCACTGGCTCCTCAGAAGCGCAGAAGGCTTCAAACAATTACGGAAAAGGAAGCCAGTGAAACTGAAGAAACTAAACCTAAAGGCCAACAAAGGTTGAAATCTCCACTTCAGGTTCTTGCTCAGGTAGTGACAAATGTGCAGGAGAAAGAAACTGAGGAGCATGTCTTCTCTGAGGTACTCGAAACCTCTCTGAGCTCAAATAAAATTTCTCAGGAAATTTTCGAAGGACCTCAGATCACTACTGAAGAAAGATCAGCTCAGGCTTCAGATCAATCTGAACCTCAGGAATTGCTTAATTTCGATGTGCTCCTAAATGAACCATTTCTCGATCCATCAGCACTAGAACTTGTACAATCCGAGCCAACTGCTCCTGAAAGCCCAAAATTGAGGAATGAAGAGGATGAAGAAACTGAGTGGCGCAGCAAGGGGGAACGATTCATTCTTGATAGGTACCCTGAGCTGAGCGCATATCCTGACCTTCAGGATCTTTTCTTCCGACTCAGAACCACTGTGTACATTCTGAATCAATCACTTCCTGAAATGCTGAATATTGCCTCATTCAGAGGAGAAGACTGATGGAACGCTGAAACTGTTGTGTTGACAGAGTTTTCAGGCTTCCGAAAGACAAAGCTCAGGATGAAAGCTGTTGATTTCGATGAACTGGTGAAAAAGAAGCTAGCTGAAAAGAAAGCTACCGAAGGAGTAGATTCCTCCAGCTCTCATTATCAAAACAAAGATGAGGATCAGGGAGATGATGCTGAAAAGAAATCTGAGAAGGAGAAGGAACCTCAGACAGATACTGAGAAAGAGAAGGAAACTGAGAGTCAGATGGAGACATATACTGATGCTGAACCAACTGATATCAGACAACCTCAGACTGAAGTTAGCATTCTTCAGGTACCTTTTGGCACTGTTATACATTATGCCGAAGTTACTGAAGTACCTAGCTTTAAATCTGATGTTTATGATATACAGACTGAGGCTCAGTTGGAGCACCCAGTTCAGTTGGAAAATGTTGTACAAACTCCAGTGGTTGATTTCACACCAATCCTGGATGAGTTAAAGAAGATAGATCCAAGGATGGAAGAGATACTGGCAAGACAATCTCAAAAGCTTGAGAATCTAAGCTCTTCATCAAGCGTGCTGCAAACAACTCTCACAGACAAGATGACTCAGATGGAGTTAGTCCTGGCTGCTCAAAATCAGAAAATGGAGAACCTGAGTTCATCATCTGATACGCTTCAAACAACTCTATCAGGTAAATTAGCTACATTAGATGGAAAGATTGATGGAGTACATACAGAGCTTAATCCCAACATGAAGCAGATGTATCAAGAAAGAACTGCCTATCTTGAAGCCAAGCTGATTGAGAAGAATGATCTGATGATCAAAACAGCTGTTGAGGAAACGGGCTCTCTGCTCATGACAAAGATGACAGAGATGATGCATGATGTCTTCTCAAAGCAGTTTTCTCCTCTTTCGAATGAGTTCTCAATGGCCAAAAACTACATGATGAGGCTAGAAGATGAGCATGATCAGTTGGCAGGGGCAGTGCGCAGTATGAGCAAGGAGCAATACTATATGGATACTGCACTAACTTAACTACTCCCAAGGTATGGTGCCAAAAAGGGGGAAAGGCCTGGTGGCAAATTAAGTGAGTTGTTGGCACAAACCTTGGAGAGAAAGGCTCAAAAAGAAGCTGAAGGAAAGAAAATTTTGGATGCCTTGAGTGAGATTGAAGCCACTGAGAAACTGAAGTTTGCAGAAGCTGAGAAACCTACCTTCACTCGGACAAATGATCAGATCACTGAGGAAGTAATTACTGAGAAAATGAGTGATAGAAGGATGGTTGAAACAATCAAGGCAGGAGAAGAACAAGCCGGACCAGAAAAGAGAAAAGCAGTTGCCTTTGTTGAAACTGAAAAGAAGAAAAGAGCAAAGGTAGCTAAACCTACTCAGAGGAAGCTGATTATGGAATTTGAAGAATCGGATAAAGAACCAGAAAAGGAAACTAAAACTCAACCAGAGACTTTTGATACCAAGAAGACTCTGAAGGCCCTGCAGGTTGAAAAGGAGAAAAGAACTGATGCTTCAGTATCTGGTGCTCCTCTGATCAGAAAGAAGAAAGAAGAAGAACATAAGAGAAGGGGTGGTTTCAAGAAGTTCATCAGCAAAAGAAGAGGCACTGAGAAGACCTACAAATGGCCGCACATTGATAAATGGATACCATTGCAGATCAATAATGCATGAGAGGAAATCAAGAGAACCTTCTGGTTCTATTATGAGATACTGAGAGAATGGAGAGGGAGCAGCTCAGACATGAATGAAGTTTTCATTGAATATTTGCTGACCTTCTACCCTGAGTATCTGCAGAAGTGGATCAATCTGGCAGATGAAGGCAATACTTAGATTGTAGCTCCAGGGCCATATATGTATCCAGCTCCTAGGTTTGAGAATGAACTTGTAAATGAATCTGCCATTTCTCAAGAAATTGCTCAGTATGCCATTCAACTTGGACTGACAGGAAACAACCCTGATATTTTCAAAGAGAGGGATGAACTGAAGAAGAGATACTTTGGGATGTTCAACTTAGATGTTCCAGAAGATGAGATTGAAGAAGACTGAAGATTTGTAATCTTTATGCTTATGTCTTTTTAATTTAGTTTTTCATTGTAAATTGTACTGTCTTTCTGACTGATTTATGAAAAGTATATCTTCTGCACTCAAAGATAATATCTCATTATCTTCTTACATGTCTATTACTTACTTTGATATGTCATATTAAATTGTTGGGAGTTTTTGTTTTTTTTTAGATAACTGAAAAATGGTTTTGACATCATCAAAAAAGGGGGAAATTGTTGGGAGATGAATTTAATAAAGAAGTTTTGATTAGATCCCAAAACCCCTGAGTATGACATGATCAGGATAATCTTGATAGACTGAGTCAGGTTTCAGTATAGATTGTTCAGGAAGTTATCTGCACCATGTATAGTCAGCAGATATAGATCATGTTAGATTTTGAAGATACTGAAGAACTGAAGACTCAGGAGATACTGAGTAATTGAAGAATCAGTAGAACTGAAGAATTAGTAGAACTGAAGACTCAGGAGATACTGAGTAATTGAAGAATTAGTAGAACTGAAGACTCAGGAGATACTGAGTAATTGAAGAATCGAAGAGAATCAAGAATCAAGAGAATCAAGACTCGGGAGATCTTGAGTAATTGAAGAATCGAGAGAATCAAGACTCGGAAGAGATGTAAGAACTGAAAGACTCAGTAAGTTCCTGAAGATATTGAAGGACTCAGATAAACCAGAATGATTCAGAAGAAACTAAATAAATGTTCAGAACATACTAAGTTACTGAAGACTCAGAACGACCTGAATGTTCAGAGGCACTGAAGAAATATCTATCTGAATTCATACAAAACTGAGGAAAAGATACAAGTTCAGAAAAGTAGATATTGCCCAAAACATTCAAGTGCAGACAAAAGGAACTAAGTCTAGGTGTTGTTTAAGGATATCTCATATTGAGAGATTGACCTAAAAGAGTCGTTTTATTTGTCTACATTCACTGAAGAAAAGAACCAATCAGAGGAAGACAACACTGTACTTTACTGACACTAAAAGCGACAGGACCCTGAATTATGTCAGTAGTACTAAGTTCCAGACTGCAAAATTTGGTGATTGGCTACATGGCTGCATATATTCCTAAAACATGCAAGGGAGTATTCAAACCCTAAATATAGTCGTTCATCAAACACCAGAAGAGGAAACCCTTGATACTATCTCCTCCAACGGATAGTTTTTCAAGAGTAACCTTGGTGAAGGTTGCCTATAAATACCAGTGACCTTCTACATTGAGAGGTTACGGGAAATTTCAAGCAACTCAAGAGCTCATTGGTATTATTGCAAATTGAAGCACTCGAAAACCCTAGAATTTCCCAAGTGTTTCACATTGGAGAGAGCTCATTCACTAAGCCTAGATTGATAAGAAATATCCAAAGCTTAGTAGAGATATCCTAGCCTTTGCATTTGTACTTATTGTAAAGGATATCTCACCCTAGTTGGAAACCAACCCAAAACCCCAACCCTTTGTTAAGGTAGTTTGTGTGTGATTTGTTGGTGAGTTAGAGTTGTAAAGAGTGAGTAAGCTTAGCCAGAAAACTCTAGAGAAGAAGTTAGTAAGCTACTCGTGGTAGTCTGGACACTTGTGTGTGTTTGAGTTAGTAAGCTGCAGTGAGTCAGCCAGAAAACTCAAGGTAGAAAAGTGAGTAAGCTACAGTGAGTTAGCCTGAAAGCTTTAGGAAGTGGTTAAGGAATTTCTCTGAAGATCAGAGAGAGTGGATGTAGGAGCTTGAGTCTCTGAACCACTATAATTGCTGTGTTGTTTGCTTTCTGTACTGCATTTTATCTGTTGCATGTTTTTTACTGAAAGCTGACTTTACTGATAATTCAGTTGGAATAAATCCACAGAACTTGCATCAAATTGATCACAGCCTTAATCACTGTTTTTATTGAAAGGAAGATTTTCAGCAACGCTAAAACGAGTATAAACTTAGGGCCAACCATTCCGCACACTTGAGTAGCTAGAACAGATAGTTACCAAACTGAACTAACTCTACTGAGTGTTCAGTAAGATAATTATCTGATCCAAGCTCCTCAGGATCTCTGATAAATTCAGGATCAGTTGGGCTAATCTGAAGCTTCTGAAAGCAGCTCAGGATCATTGTCTCAGTAGACTTTGACTCAGGGCAATCCGTGCTTCTCAGGGCAAAATTATCAGGATAACCTGACCCATCTGACATCAGTGAAAGAAAAGTTTTAAAAATCACTGAACACGTGTATTCCCCCCCCGTACACGTGTGAGGCTCGTTAGCACCGGGACCAACAAATAAGTTCCTTAGATAGTATTTTAGATTCATTAGTTCATTTACACAGTGTCAGTTGTGAACACTTCACATTTTCCCCAAATTGTAAGTACTTCATCATCTTCAATACAATCATTCATCCTGTTGATTCATCAAGTTCTTCAATTTACTTGGAATCAATCTAATAATTGAGAGATTGGTGTCAATTGTTCCCAAAAAATATGGGAAATTGACTATTTTATTTTTTTCATCTCAATCAGCCAAGACATTTCCTTGTGAAAGACCTATAAAAGCTGGAGTTGCAAGAAATCTGCTAAACAAAGTGAGAATGGTTCATAGAATAGACTTGGTTCATGGGAGATCAACTCTTTAATTATTGGGCCAAATAAATACTTTTGATAAGTATTGGTATTTGCATATGTGGCGAATCCAGAAAATTTAAATAGGGTAGGCACAATTGTGGGTATACTAAAATATATTTCAAAATCATTCCATTTAAAATAAAAAGTAAGTGCCAAAAAAAGTATTAATATAAAAATAAATATATAGACAACTTAGAACTTGAAAACATATAATATTAAAAATTACAATTCAAAAAGGTTTTTATCCAATGAAAAATTACAATTGTTCTCGATGAATACTTCTCATACTTTGAAAGTGGTACAAAATATTGTTGCATATTTTTACAAACACATCTATCTCTCTATATATAAGTAACTAAGCAATCATTTAAAAATTAATTTATGAAGTAATTCCGCAACTTTCTTCACATAATTAGTCATTACTATGAATGTTCTTTCCACACTTGCAGTTGCCATACGAATGATAAACATTAACATCTTATTAAGCAAGTAGACAAGACGATATATTTCATGCTTATTTGTCTCAACAAGTTCTATGGAGAGTTCTCCAATATCTATCAAACCCTAAAATATATCATCTATTTTCTTATCGGAAACGAAATTACCAAATCTCATCCCAACAAATGTAACGCTTGAAACTCATCAGGATAAAATTAAACTAATTTAAGTAGTTTTAATTCATTAAAAGAAGAGAACTGAGAAGGCAATTTTGACTACCACATTTACAATATTAAAAATCTCACAATTTTATTTAACAATTTTAATTTATTATTTAAATTAAATATTAAATATAATATGTATAGTAATTTTTTGATGGGAAAAAAAAGATTATGCACGTGCATACCCTTTAACCATTGCATAATAAAGAGGAGATGGATTTAGGCCATGTAAAATAAAAGCAGATGTGGGCTAATTCATTGGGCCTAAAAATAGAAATATCTTTGATGAGATTGATAAAATGGATGGGCTTGAGCAGATTAAGTCCTCTAAACCATTTCAATTATTTCCGAATTACCATCTCAAATACATATATGCGAAATTCTTAAAATCAAAAGTAAGGGGAATTGACCTGAGTTTCGTGCTCCGTTCACTACAAGTTCAGAACAATGATGAACAAAGTAAGAGGAGCATTTATAAGTAAATTATAAAAATTCTATTTAATTAAAATGCGCCAAAGGGACAAATTATATATTAATATATATCAAATTAAATCGACTTATATATTGAGAATTTTAATTAAATTAACTTTCAAATTAAATAGTTAAACAATTAATATTTAATATACACGGTACAAACCAGTTAAATTTTATGGACCGAGTACTCGTATATGGCAAATCAGAATGATATTTCGTCAAAACAGAAAGGAGTTAATGACAAATCAATAAAATGAATTGATTTGCATTAAATTCGACAATCAAGTTATTTCAACCAACCAAGAACCGTCATGTGGCAGCACGAAGAAGTAAGGTTTGACATCCCTCCCCCTAAAATAGAGGTCCACTCCATTCACTTCAAGACACTACGAGAAGACAATTGAAGGTGAAGACAAGAGGAAGACGAGTCAAGAATTCTCTGCAGGCTTTCTTGAAGAATCGAAGGAGCTTAAAAAACGTTCTTCGTTCAACTGATCTAGAAGTTGTGTCCGGTCTGAGATAAAGGTGTTAAGCTCCTTTGATCATATGTTTCTTCAACAAATAATATATATGCAGCATTTCAAAATAAAAAAATATAACGTAAAATCTAAGAAATTAATTTAAAAAAATATATCTATAATCTTTATATAATTTTAAAAAATAAAAAATAATATTTTTTAAACCAAACAATAATTTATGTAAGATAGCAAGATTTAATAATCATATATAGAATTTGAATAATAATTTAAAATATTTTACCATACACCTGTTTCGCAACTAATACTATATATTAGAACATCTGATACTTTCTATGAAATATTTAATACTCCATCCATCCACAAAAACTGTGCTAATTTCGTTTTGACATGTTGTACGGTTTTAATTGTTAAAATTTTGGTTATATTGCACTACAAGAAAAATTACATAAAATGACATTTAAAATTGTGGTGATAGATTATCTCTCACTACACTTTACTTTTCATCACATTTATTGCTTTTGTCATTTAAACTAATGTAACAATAGGTAAGAGGCTATTGCTACATTTATAAATGTGCTAAAAAGTGGACTATAACTACATTCAATTTTTTTTCGAATTCCCTAATATTACAATTTAATTATTTCCAAGTCATTTATAGTGTCCTGATAATTATTATAATTATTATTTTAATTAGTATCATGTGATACTTACTGGCTCGCCATAACAGAATTCATATTTGTAAACCTCAATAGCACTATTAATATTATAATGATATTCAATATGAATATAATAAATTAGTAAAAAAAAATATTTTCATTTTCAACTAGTAATTCAATCAATAGAAAATATATAATAGAAATTAATGTATACATACACATTCATCTTAAATTGATAATAACAAAACCATTTGAGTGGTATACATTAAATTTACTAGGATATACATTAAATCACTACATGAATTGAACAAATTACACATGATAACTGAATTTGTACTGATTGACGCTAGAAAAAACTCCTACTAATTAATCCAGGAAAAGAAGCTTTATGAAATGTTATCACTGAAAGTGTTGGGCAACTTCTCACCATCGATTTACTTGACTACAAATCTTCTCTTCGAATGGCCTGAAAAGATAAATAGATTGTGTCAAGATAATTGTTTTATACTAAATTGATCCAAACAAATTCACATGCTCCAGGGTACTTCAGGATTTGGTCCAGAATAAGAAAATAAAAACTTCTACCGCGTAAAATATTTATTACAATCATATTGCATTCATCATTATCCAAAAAAATAATATACTTTATGCTAACTTAGATGTTTTTCATCACTTTTTGCATAAACCTATATAGTTCATTTTGATATATTTCTAACAATAGGCGAACAATCACACTCTAATTGTTAAATTCCACCAAAAGAGATTGTAAAATGTGTATTATACTATTATACTATAACAATCTTCATTTAACAGAATTAAAACATGACTCAGCAGTTGTTTAATTCAAAATTTGACAAAAACTTAAAATTAAATTGCCTACTTACCTGCAAAGTTCACCACCCCATATACTGCTGAGCATGTAAGTGTATATCTCTGTTTCAAGACCAATTTTCACAATGAACATTATGCCATAGGATATGAGAAACTCCAAGAAGCTTGAAGAATACAGTAACACTTAGTATATTACATATAGGGGACAATGAGAGTACAAGAGTAGACACTTAGTATATTACATAGATGGAAAATGTCAACGTAAGCTCCTGATAATCAAATGCATAGTAATTTGTTAGGAGAAGTATTACAACTTCTGAAGATAATTTAGAACTAAATATTGCTTAGAGAAAAACAGTAGCTTGCATGAACTCGCCATAGATAATGTCCTTTGATACCTGGCTCATTACAGAGAAGCTCAATTTGTCTCAACTTGATATATCCAGTACCTGAACACCATACAAGCATTGTAAATTTGTAGTTCCATTACTTGATACTCATTTAGCATCATATTGAAAAAACAAGCATTCAAGCACTATAAATGGATTCTATACATACAATAAATTACTAAACTAAATCAAAAGAGGAGAGAGGAAAAACCTTAATATCTCATCATTTATTTGTGATTCTACAATCTATTAATCCAAAATTTGCCCCTGAAATCAACAAATACCAATCAATTCAAAGCAATGAATTTTGTGAAATGAAGAGAAGATTGATTTGTAATTAGCGACACAAAAGAGGATATTATTAAACTTTGTGTCGTCATGTCAGATTCAACTGCAAACACAACCTTTGTTATGTTTGGTCCAGTTGAAATTAAGGATATTACTTTTACTTTAGTAGAGGAGAATCTCATGTCATCAAAAATTTCTTCCTCAAGTTGCAAGATATAGTTTTCAAGATAAGAAGTTGCCACTACATCATGACTTGCATAATCCAGATCCAGATCTTGGTGATCCCCTAAACCAAAGAATGGCAACCAAAAAATAGCAGACAAAAGCACTGCAACACTAAGAATTAAAAACAAAAACACATTAAAAAGTCACCAACTTGTGAATCCTACTACAGCTCAAGCAGCACCCATTAACATCCCCAGGACCAGGGGTTGTACTCCATACATCAAGTCCTGTAATTTCCAAATGCTGCCCATCGCAGAAATTTCAGCAATGTGGGTTTTGTTTGTGGGTCTCTTTTGTTGAAGAAAACCGCATGACGACAACTTTTGTTCCTCTCAATGTTTCTTATTTTTGTGTAGAGATAGATAGGAAATTTTGGTGAGTTGTTAAGAGGACACTGTTGGGAGATGAATTTAATAAAGAAGTTTTGATTAGATCCCAAAACCCCTAAGTATGACATGTTCAGGATGATCTTGATAGACTAAGTCAGGTTTCAGTATAGATTGTTCAGGAAGATATTTGCACCGTGTATAGTCAGCAGGTATTAAAATTAGGTTAGATATTAGATATTGAAGACCCTGAAGATACTGAAGACTCAGAAGACACTGAGGACTCAAAAGTTATTGAAGACTCATTGAATTCTTTGAAAAACTTCGATGATTTATCGAAGACTCGGGGAAAGACAGAATGTTCGAGAGGCTTTCAAGAAATATCTATCTCGAATACATACAAAAGCGAGGAAAACACAAATTTTCAGAAGAATAGATATTGCCCAAAACATTCAAGTGCAGACAAAAGGAACTAAGTCTAAGTGTTGTTTAAGGTTGTCTCATTCAGAGAGATTGACCTAAAAGAGTCGTTTTGTTTGTCTACATTCACTGAAGACAAGAACCAATCAGAGGAAGACAACACTGTACTTTACTGACAATGAAAGCTACAGGACACTAAATTTTATCAGTAGTACTATGTTCCAGACTACAAAAAATTGATGATTGGCTACATGGTTGCATATTGCCTAAAACATGCAAGAGAGTGTTCAAACCTTAAAAATAGTCGTTCATCAATAACCAGAAAAGGAAACTCTTGATGCTATCTCTTCCAACGGATAATTTTTCAAAGAGTGACCTTGGAGAAGTTGTCTAAATACCAGTGACCTTCACCATTAAGAGGTTACGGAAATTACAGCAACTCAAGAGCTCATTCGTATTCTTGCAAATTGAAGCACTCGAAAACCCTAGAATTTCCCAAGTGTTTCACATTGGAGAGAGCTCATTCACTAAGCCTAGATTTGATAGAAATATCCAAAGCTTAGTAGAGATATCCTAGCCTTTGCATTTGTTCTTATTGTAAAGGATATCTCACCCTAGTTGGAAGCCAACCCAAACCCAAACCCTTTGATAAGGTAGTTTGAGTGTGTGTGTTTTGTTGGTGAGTTAGAGTTGTAAAGAGTGAGTAAGCTGCACGTTAGTCAGCCAGAAAACTCTAGAGGAGAAGTTAGTAAGCTACTTGTGGTAGTCTGAAAACTTGTGTTATCAAGGTAGAAAAGTTAATAAGCTGCAGTGAGTCAGCCTGAAAGCTTTAGGTAGTGTGTTAAGGAATTTCTCTGAAGATCAGAGAGAGTGGACGTAGGAGCTTGAGTCTCTGAACCACTATAATTGTTGTGTTATTTGCTTTACATCGCATTTTATACATTGCATGATTTTCCTTGAAAAGCATATTTTCACTGATAATCAGTTGGAAACAATCCACTGAATGTGCATTAACTGATTTACACCCTTAACCACTATTTTACTAAGGAAGAGATTTTCATCAAGCTAAAACGAGTATAAACTTAGGGCCAACCATTCCACACTCTTGATTAGCTAGAACAGATAGTTACCAAACCGAACTGACTCTACTGAGTATTCAGTAAGATAATTATCTGATCCAAACTTCTCAGGATCTCAGATAAACCTCAGGATCAGTTGGGCTAATCTGGTTACTTGAAAAGTCGCTTAGGATCATTTGTCTCGATGAGACTTTGACTTCAGGCGATTTGTGCTTCTCAGGGCAAAATTCTCAGGACAACCTGACCCATCTGATCTCAGTGAAGAAAAGGTTTTAAAAATCACTGAACACGTGTATTCCCCCCCCATACACGTGTGAGACTCGTTTGCACCGGGACCAACAGATACCCCTAACTGTTGCAGCCTATAAACTCCACTATGATCTTCACTGCTTCTTCAATGCAATTTAGTTGAATTTCTGCAGTGATTAGTGGGTGGGGAGGGGGAACTGAGGGCTCCATTTTTTAATCAAGTAATAATTTATAGATAATCTAAAAAAATAAAAAAGATACATAGAATCTGTATATAATTAAAATAAAATAAAAAATGCAACTAAATCTTAACTTATGTAAAATAAAAATAAATAAATAATATATATAGTCTTATATGTTTTAAAATAAAAACTAATATTTTAAAGTCAAGTAAAAATTTATGTATAATCTAAAGAAATTAAATTATATATCAAATCGAATTCAAAAATATTAATTACATTTTTATAAATTTAAATTATGAAATAATGCTATATAATTTATGAATTATAAATGAATTATATAAATTTATAAGGATAGTTTAAATATACTAAAAATTAATATTAAATTTATAGTTAGGTCTTTTATGCACCAGGTGCACCGTGGACTTCGTATTTTATTTTTAAAACATACAACTTATGGCATTGAATCATACAACTTGTTTACACTGAAACGTGTAACTTGTTTCACGAACATATGTTGCAACAAATTGTATGGTATAGTACTACAAATTGTATGTTTTAAAATTACACTATGAAGAGCACGATGCACCTGATGCACGGAAGACCCACTCTCTATATTTATTTAAACTACTAATAATATAAAGAATCTTATTTTATACCGCAAGTTTTTTTTGTTTTAAAGATTAATAAAATTTATCTAAATATTATTTTACGTAAAAACCAAACCATAAACCATAAACTAAAGATAATAGGAATAAAAAATGAATAAATTTATGAAAAATCTCAAATTTACAATAAATAGATTATAAATTAATTATAAAGCTATAATTAATAAATTATAAATTAATTTATATAAAATTTGAAAATTACAGTAAAAGAAGAACAAATTAAATTTTTAGGACCAAATCTGCAATTTTCTGGGATCAAATATGAAATTCTTTTTTGGACCTGATTTGCAATTAACGTCGCGTGTAACTCACTTCCGTTAGAATTGGACGGAAAATTTCATGTGACCAAATTAATTTGTCAAAAAAAAAATTGGGATATTTTAGTTTTGATTAATTATGCCAAAACATTATCAACTTGTGTTATTGAAGCTAATCTACAGATAACAAGTTGAGGGGGAACGAGAGAACAAGTTGAGGGGGAACTCACGAAATCAGACGAAGATGATCGAGATCAGACGAGGCTGCAGACGAGGATGATCGAGATCAGATGAGTAAAGATGAGTTCCGGAGGTAACTGATGAGCTGTGCAAAATCAGAAGAAAAGAAAAGCTAAGCCAGATGATCAGAAGATCATATGACCAGATGACCAGATCAGAAGAGGAGGTTGCAGATCAGAAGAGGAGCAGATGAGACTGATCGAGATCAGACGTGATCGAGATCAGATAAGCTAACCTGATATGCTAATCTGATGTACTAATCTGATGCAGATAAACTGATATGCTGACCTGATGCTATACCGATCTGATCATGTGAGCTGATCAGATCAGGCGAGAAGAAATCAGATATCAGAAAATCAGAAATCTGCATACCAGATCAGGAGAGAAGTCATCAGAAGACAAGTCATCTGAAGTCATGTTCACTGAGAATTAGAACGCTACTGATGATCAGTTAGCCTGAGTGCTAGTGACCTGTGGGTCAGATTGTCTGAAGTCAGAAAAGCTGAACTCAGTTAGCCTGAGTGTCAGTATGCCTGATCAGACAAGGTCCGCTGAAGAGAAGTCTGCTGAATCAAGAATCCTGAAGACTCAGAAGAAACCTGAAGACTCAGATAAATCCTGAAGACTCAGAAGATCCTGAAGAATATAGCCGTTAGATTCAGCTGACGTGGACCAATGAGAGGAAGACATCAAGCCTGAAGAAGCTGCAAAAAGCTACAGAATAGTATGGATTTGAATGTGACTCCATCCAACGGTAACATTCAAATCCACACTATAAATACAAGTTCTTCCTTCATTATTCGTGTGGGTGGATGTGGAGAGTGTGGAAAAAGATGCTACAGAGCCAAGAGCCATATACTCAAGCATTCCCACCATAGAACACTGAGCAAGAAATACACGCATATATTCAAGAGTGTTCTACCCTAGATCTAAGCACAAATATAAAATCCTAAGCTTTGAGAGATTTTCCCATCCTTAGCATTGAGGCTAAACAAATGTAAGGGAATATCTCACCCTAGTTGGAAACCAAACAAACCTTACCCAAATCAGTTTGATAGGTTAAGTTTGTAGGTGAGTGTGAACTCGGTAAACATCTAAGCAATCCCGAAAGGGAGGGTAGGCGATCCCGTGAGGGTTATATGTCCCGTTTGAGTGTGAACTCGATAAACATATGTTGGGTGTTGGACTAACACGTTAAACTAAGTCCAGTTGGTTAAGTAGTTGCCCATGCTGAAAGGGAAGAGTGGATGTAGGAGTTGGACTCCGAACCACTATAAAATCGTGTGTTCTTTACTGCTTTATGTTCTTACTTGCCATATGCATTTGATTATAAGCAAAACACATCGATCGGTTTAAAAAAGAGAAAAATTGGAACCACCATTCCCTCACCCCTGTTTTATATGCATTACAATTGGTATTTAATGCACTAATGGGTTTTCAAAACGGGACCAACAAAAATGACTACTTTGCAATTGACCCATTCTCTTGCACCAAAAGTGCAATTTATATTGTTCAAATTATGCTCCATATCACCGTGAGATCGTCTCACACAAATATGTTTCTTACCTGAATAATGTAAATCAAAACGTTCCCAAAGACATTTAAAATAATAAATTGATTAAGATTTAGAAATAAAGAATATGGGATGGGATATACGAGATGGTGGCATGCACCTTATTCTGAAAGCAGATAAACTATAAAGTAGGCATCTCCAATTCTAAGTCTATGCTTTATTATCTTCTTCAAGACAAGAGTCAAATCTATAAGCTTTTTGTTACTGAAAATGAAACCATATATATATGGCGTCGAATATTTTTCACACAAAAAAAAAAACAGAAAAGTAAAAAAGAAAAGGATATCCTTAGCATAAGCTTGTTAGCTTCTTAGGGCATATCCGAATTCTTCAACACCTTAATTATTCTTCCACTTTCTCCAACCCTATAAAAGCCTGGAAAACCAATTCAGCTCGAATTAGTTAAATCGATGGGAATGTAATAAGCAAATGAGTTTTAGGGCTTCTCTCCTTTGGGCAGGTGATCATGAAATCGTGGATCTATGTAAGTTGTAATATCTGCCAAAGGAGAGTTGCCCTAGTGCTGCTTTAGCTTAATATAGTATTATTTTCATCACCTTCTTTTACAGCTTAATTAAGTACTTCCATTCCATACAATATATCTAGTATGTAGCCCCGCGTACTACGTGGTATAAAAAAAAATTATATTTTTATTTTTAGGTTAAATACTTTAAGAATATCTTTTATCTATTAATTGTAACACAAAAACTTGTATGCATTATTGTATATAAGTGATATGTGCAATTATAGATTAATTGGGTTTTTTCTCATTTTTTCGCGGGTCAGACTTTGCCGGGTCGGGTTAGGGCAGAATGCTGGCAGATTTAATGAGTAACACATCAAGTTGTTTTTTAAATCTGTAATTTTGGACTCATATTTTCTTTTCGCACTTGTACTGATTTGTTCATGTGGTAGCACGTTTTTCTTTATAGGGTAACACTTTTTGTTCATGTAGTAACACATATTTTTTTAATAATATGTAACACTATACATATGTCGTCGTGATACTAAATGAATATTGATGTGTTACCATATAAACAATGTGTTACCATATAATAATGTATTTTAAAAAAATGATAATGTAATTTTTATTTCACGTAGTAACACATTTGTTTCTATAAGTATCACATTTTTTTTTTCATGTAGTAACACATAGATGTAGTAACACATAAAAAAAATATTTTAAAAATTATGTGCTCAATAGAATTTGAACCTATAACCACATACATTAACAACAAGCTTGAACCACTAGGCTACAACACATATTTGATAAATATATTCTTCTATAAATATATATGCGTCCTCCCAAACTGAAGCCCACAACCCATGCCCGCCTTGCCCGCGCCCGACCCCCCTCCCCCCCCGCTGACCCGCGATTTTTAGTCAATCTTTACCTTATTTATGTTGTATTGCACATAACACTAGTGTGCAATATTTCACACAAGACCTTCTCTAATTGTAAATATAACCGAGTTTACGATAATATTAATTATTGCAATATAACTGTGATATCCGAGCTTCTCACTACTCGTTGCCCAATATATTTCATGCATTGCGTGCATTTTATATTATTTACGTGTTAATATTATTTACGTGTTACTTGTGATGCTGCATTATTTATTTTGCGTTTAAGTTGAATTATTTTTTATGCTCATACGTGATTAGTAGTAAGAAAACTCTAATGCAATTGATTGGGAGTTTAGTGATGAGTGAGTCAGGGGCCCTACGAGTGTTTCATAAATGAATTGGTGAGTTCAAAAGAGAGTTTATGGGGAGGATTTTAAAAGACTCACAACATCATGCATAATTTCTGCTTACTGAGATTTATATGTCTCACCTAGTTTATGCATTGTAGGTGATTTTGATGATATGTGATGAGCCAACCTTATTGGATGAGTTGTGGGTCTTCTGTAGGTTTTGAGTAGCTGTGTACATAGATGACGACCCATTGGGCATACCGCGACTATTTTGCTTCCGTTGTTATATTTTGTCGCTTTCGGGATATGTGTTATCTTATATTATGTTATAAAGGCTTGTATGTATTAGTGTGTTGCTTTTGTGAATTGTTAGTGAGTTGGTTTGGAGTTTGAGTGTGAATTACTACTGTGTTGGCCTGAGATTTGATTGTGGATCACTGGTACATTGGTATCTTATATGAATGTGAGCAGGTTATTTTAGATGTGAAATGATGTTGATGTTATATTGCTCGAAAGAAAAATAAAATTATAGCAGGTTTAAAGGTTGAATTATATTTATATTCATATAATATTAGGTTAAATAAGGGTGGTCGTGTCAATAACTAGTTGCGTTCCTCTTCAAAAATTAAACGATTTAGGATCCTATTAACAATTTTACAAGTTTTGAATGAACCACTTTCCAATTTATAAATAAAGTAATATTAAGATTAAAATTTACTATAATTTTGTCTCTTTTATAAAAAAATATCATAATATCTCTTTATATATTTAGGCCAAATTTTGTCCTGTTTTGACTTAAATTGTAAGAAATTCTTATGAAAAGGACAAAAATCTTACACATTAATTTGAATTTTTTTTATTCATTGTTCATTAAATAGAGCGTAATCATTTTCTTTTTATAATATCACAATTTTTTAGGATGTCAGTGTAAATTAATTATATGATTTTGAAATATTCTATATAGATAAATGAATGATGTTGCTGTTATATCATCTTCAAATCAATATGAGCGATATACTTTAAATTTTAAGTTCTTTAATGTTGAGTATAAAATTATAGGATCCACAGAACAAATGACAATTTTAAATATTTAAAGATATACTCATATAAATGATTAACTAAATAGTAAATCTTCTGTGAAATTTGTTCATAGTATGAAATTTATATTGCTACGCTTAATACCACTACACTTATAAAATTAATATCATAACATTAAATGCTACTGACATTAACTTATACGAGTAGTGATATCTGTTTATAAGTGTAATGATATCAGTTTCATATTATAAATAAATTCCACAGGAGAGTTTGTGTTAACTAAAATATCAAATTACACAATCGTTTATGTTGCATATATTTTTAACCTTAAGTATACCATTAGCATGATAAATTTTCACATCTTTTCAAGCTTAAATATATTAGTATAAATTTATATTATTAGAATATATATTATTGTGTACTAAAATATCGGGTTAAGAGATTTAGATGTGGCTGAAGATTCTAATAACACAAACAAGTAATTAAAGGTTGTTGGTTGCATTTATTGTGAATGATTGGGAGTTAGAGTTTTTGTTCATCTTAGGATTTGAAGAACAAATTGACAAGAGTTTTGGTATGGTATTGAATTCTCTCATTTTAGGGTCATAAATGCCCTCTATTTATAATGATGGGGGAGAGTGGAGCTCACTCTCCCGGTTTACAAGTACATTGGCCGTCAAAGGCCTGCAAAACATTAAATGCTAAAGATCTTTATCTGATCCACTTCTGGAGCTCGCGTGAGGTCGCCTGAGGTTTGGCCACCTCACCCACTTCACGGGCACATCAACCTGGGCAATTCTTGGATTTTCAGGGAATTAGTTGTTCTAAGTACTTTGAAGGGTCATTCGAATCGCCCTTTGTCAATTTTCCTCTGAACTAAGCATGGTTTAGACAAGATCTTTTGTTCCCAATCTCTAACACATGTCACATTAGAGTTAATGCTCTTATTTTGAAGGAGCCCGAGGTCATTGACCTCAGTGTGAAGGACGTCGCCAGTTCCACCCCGAAGTCTTGGGTGAGAGGTAGAACTTCTATAGAATTTGCGGGCTTCTATAGTGAATTATAGGTGTGGACTGGTGGGCTTGGGCCAACCTCGCACGACATGCACACAACAATAGCCCCTAGGTCACCTTTCTTCACTTGCTAAAGAATGCGAGTTAATCTTTTCTGCTCTAGTGTGCTGCGCGAGGTGCAGTATCTTCCTGGATACGCTCGATAATAACCTCGTTACTTATTGCCTGTGATGGTTGCTCGCCTCGACTTTCGAACCTACGAGCCCTAGGCAATGATGGCGCGTGAGGTTCACTCGCTTGATTCGAAAGGTCGCAAGCAGACCCACGCGCCCTAATCCATTGTCTATAAATACTCAACGTTCACCTCTTGCCCACTTTTTTACTCTTTTCTAATTTCTTTAGCAAAACTATTCTCTGCAACCTTGGCGAAATCCTGCGAAGCTCTTCCAATTTCCGGCGACCGCTCTTCGTTCCAGATTTGCAGTGTCTTCACGTTCCAAAGGTAAAAAGACATCCTCTATCTTAGTTATCTAGTAATTCATCTAAGAATGGCGTCGGAGGGGAATAGTGTGGTCGAAAGTTCGGCGTCGTTAATCTCTCACCACCGCCGGGCCGATAAGGAGCCCCTTGAACGGGAGGAGGAAGTTGTGGAGGTCTTTTCGGAGATAATGAAATTGGTTCCCATCCGAGTTGGGGGATTTGTGACTTCATGGCGCCGCCGAGGCGTCGCCTCCCCGAGCCCCAATCGTTTATGAGATCCCCAATATTCCATAGATCCCCATCCATCCCGGAGGGAGAAGGCGAAGAGGCCCCCTATTGTTCTGGGTCGATCGATCTTTCAGATTTAAACTTTTTATCGGAGAAAGTGATCCCGAGGTCCTTAGCGATGATGACGAAGTCAATGAAGTCGACCCTCTCCTTGAGGCTTCATTAGTACCTCCTTCTACATCCTCCTCAAGATAATGTCAAACCCACCCGGGTTAGGTCCGAGAGTATTTACACGGCTAAAGATATGGATAGCATAGTATCGGATTCAAACTTGTTCATTTGGTGGGATTATTTTCAGGTTCCCAGCGATGTGCAATTCTGGGTCTCAAAGTATAAAATGGATTATGCTGATCAGCCCCCAGAAGGCTACATCGCGATGAATTACGATACTATGGTAGCGGGAGTTCGCTTTCCCCTTTATCTGATTATCAGCGACCTCCTAACTTTCTGGGGCCTAGCCCCCACGCAAATCACGCCCAATGGGTGGAGTATTAACTGCTTTTCTTAGTTGGTCGCATCCAACCTCGGCCCTTCCCGACGGCCAAAGAGCTAAACTTCGTGATCTCGTTGGCAAAGTGGGAGGCGGATGAGGGGTATTACTACGTAAAATCCCGCCCGAGGATGAAAATCAAATGTGAGATTATGCCAAACAATTCCTTGCGATAATGCCAAATTTGAACGTGAGATACTTTATTTCTTATGACTCTCTATGTACTGATTTAACTCTTTCTCGTCTTTTCAGGTCCCCTACCACCAAGTTGTCCGATCTCTCCATTCCTTTCCTTTCTCGCTTGGCGCAAATCTGTTTGATCGATCTTGATCAGCGCTTGTTGTCTGTCCTCCAGAAGATCAAGTTTTGGGAGTGAGCTGGGTTGACTCTACCACCTCGCGGATCACTTGTGCCTGAACTACCTGGTAAGTGTGCATCCTTTGTTTATCCCAACAACTTACATCTAGTTGTCCATTGCTCACATGCCTGTTTTGTTAGTGTTAGTGTCCTAGAGATAAACTATTGAAAGGACATAATACTCGATGATATTCAGTTTGATTTAATATTATAGTTCACTTAATATTAATGTATGGCAATACACTTGTTTGAATATTATGTTTGATTGTTTACATTTATTCATGCAAGTGTTCCCATGAGTCATTGTTGTCATTGAGGTTGTGAGAACTCAGATGACTTAAGCATGATTCTCAAATAGCCCCGATCAAGGATCATCAAGAATGGGATATTGATGATGCAATGGAGATTGGTGTGCGATCTGCACCATACTCTTAGAGAGTGTAGTAAGATCTCACTTACTACGAGATACTAGGTATCTCATGATGGATGCACAAATACCTTGGAGGGTATTGGTATACCCATCCGAGAAACCGTTTGATGTAAGTCCACAATATGTGTCTATGGGTATCTCGGTTAGTGGGAGCGATGCGATACTCCTTTGACTTGAGGTCAATACGCACGACATGTGTGGGATGATGAACTTTGACCATGACCGACGCTTGCACCCTAACCATGGGTAGATGTGGGTTGGATTGGGTTCATCACGAAGTACATGTGAGTGGTAGTTGAGCCAAGAATAAGATTCATTCCTCAAAGTGGATTTAGAGAGAATACTCATCTTCTCATCATAATTGGATCAAAGTCATCGACCGATGCACGCCAACTTAGACTTTGTGGCTAAGTGTGACATACATGATCAATTAGTGATTTGAGATAAATTGATTAAGTTATTTGAATAGACACTTCATCATGTTCAAGGCTTAATCGAGTATTCGTGAATGAAAGGAGGAAATCTTAATAACCCATGTTTCAGTTACAGGTAGTTGCACGTTTCTCGCAACATACCTCATATATTGGGAATATCTGATTTATTGTCTAGGGTTCAATTAAGACCGTTAGTTTGACTAATCGCTCGATATATGAGGGTCCATGGGTCACACAACAAGTAGTTCCCTTTTACGGATTATAGTTGGTTGATTAAATGTTAAATTGAATTTAATATTTAATTTATGGAGAATTAATTAATAATAGATTAATTTGGAATTAATTATTATTAATGTTTAATTAAATTGGATTTAATTAAATATGATTCCTAATAATAATATATGGAATATTATTATATGATTTAATATATATGGAATCAAATCGTAGAGATTTGACATATATGTGAATTAAATCCGTAGAGATTTTATATGTGAGAAATAAATCTAAGAAATTTATTTAAATAAAAATTAGAGATTTTATTTTCCAATAGGGTTAGCTAAAGATTTAAGCTGGGTCTCCCCTATATATATGAGCTCTTGAGAATTCACAAATAACGTCAATTCAATTTTCTCCATAAAATCTAGAATATGAATTTTACTAGCAAATTCCATCTCAGATTCAACGCTGGCAAATCTGTGCAAGTTTGTGAATGAGGATTACGTGGATATCATAGTAGAAAAATATACGTATTCAATTATGCAATTACGTGTTCGTTGTTGGTGAACTATTTATTTACACTGCGCATGTAGTACGTGTTTACGTGCCTCTAAATTCCAACAGTGGTATCCGAGCTTCAGGCTCTTGATTAAATTGCATAATTAGTTTATTTATATTTTTCAAATCTGTGGTACGGCCCTTTTGAATTGACCGCACCAATTGATTTATTATGTGGGTGTGTTTGATACATGTATTAATTGTATTGTGTGGCCATTTGTTTTAATCGATTTAAACCGCACACTCACCCACTTCATCTTCTCCGTTGGCTCCCCAATTTGGGTTTCGAAAAACTCTAATTCATCCCCTATGCGTCGACCGTGTTCCGTAGCTCGAGACGGCGGTTACCTAACCGCGACTCGCGACGATTCGCCTCGTGCTGCCAGCGTCGTGTGGCGGCGATGCAATTTCTCGAACAGCGCTTGCTGACTGCATCGACGATGTGAGTGAGTCCTTTGCGAGCGGCAGCGTTTTGTCGTCGTCTCCGGCAAAGCAATTCGCATCACCTGATAGCAACGGTGACAGTGTATTCGATTCGCACGCTTCGAGCGATGCGACGAAGTCGCCCGTGCTGGTGTTCGGCGATGGCGGTTCGATCCACGCGCACCCGTGCTGGTTCGCTTGGGTCGCTTTTCACGTGGTTTCAATGAAAATTCCCAAAACAGGGTGCGACTTACTTGGCGTTACCTGTACGCAATGGCTTATGGTTTTTCTTCACCTTTGTTTTGGTTTTTCAATTGATTGTGTAACAAACCTATTTGCTTCGGTTTCTGGTAATGGACCGATTCTTGTTGGATCTTGTTGACTGATTTTGAATAATGTTAATGAACAACTTTGGGGTTTGGAAACCAAACGTGGATTCGAAAATCTGTTAGATTGAATCTGATTTGGGTGATGATGTGGGAGGACTGTTTCGCAAATTTGATTTGGGCAGATCCTCCCGTTCAATTTTAGAAATTGGCACCTGAGCCTCCTAAAATTAATGAATTTAAAACTGATTTATTTGTTAATTTTGGGTTAATTAAATTTGGCTTAAAAGAAATTTATTAGTTTGACTAATAAAATGTTATATTAATTAATCTTGTTGGTTGGACCATAAGTTAAAGATTAATTAGATTAATTTAATTATTTTAATAATTGATTAATAATTATTGAATTTTGAAATTAATTCGATAAAGTTTTAATAAATTATTAAATTCCACCTGGTTAACAAATTTAATTTAATTTGTTAACTCTTTTTAGTCCGCATTATAATTGTTTGGGTAGGCGGCGTCCAATAATTGTCAGATCGTATTAATTGTTTGGGTAGACGGCGCCCATATAAGTGTTAGTCCGTATAAAATCATGTTTGGGTAGGCGGAGCCCAATAATTGCTCAAATGTGATGTAGATTAACATGTTGGATCTCGACAAGAATTAATACCCGCCTTTTAAAATGTTCCTCACTAAAATATGATTTTCATTAAATTGAACGATGCCTTCCATCAAAATTAAAAGTAAACCGGAGATTTCGTTCCAATGAGTATTTAAGGCCCAAGTATTTTGCTCGGATCTACATCTAATGGGACTTTTATAGGGAAACGAAGTGTCGTAAACGATGGTTGTAAATCAACTTAACTTTGTTTTTCTGGCCATAAAAACGAAAGTCGAGGTAAGCATCCGATTGAACTAGGTTCAATCAACTAGGAGATTACCAAGTTTTGCAATTGGTTTGGAGACCTCCAGTTATACTCTTGCGAATCATTAAGCGAGATATTGTAATAGTAGGTGTAGTTAAACGGGTTTAGTTGAGCGAAGTCTGGGGAGGGTGAATAAACTTGAAAACTTTTGCGCAGTCGGTGTGAGGCAGTTAAGCTTTGATCATCGAGTCGCGAGTGAATCGGTTTACGATAATCAACTTACTAATCGCCTTTGTAGGTGATTAGTTCGTAACTATCGGTTTAAGCGATGAGTGCGGAAGCTTAAGTTTTACCCGTGAAAAAACCGGTTTTTATAAATCGATTCAAAGTTAGTGTTTTTAACGGTTGGTGAAGTGTCGAAACTTGATCGGATCGAAGCTTGGTGCTCATGATCTCAACTTAGAATATGTACTTGCTTTAAAGGTTGTGTGCAATTGTAGAAGCAGGTTAATCAAAGCGGTAAAATGACACAAGATTTATAGTGGTGGGACAAACCAGGTCCTACGTCCACTCTTCCCTATCACTGAGGGGCACCAACTTAACCAACTGAACTTAGTTTTATGTGTTAGTTCAACACAAAGACAATCGACAGATATTTAAGGAGTTCTCATTTCAACCGATCCCGGAAATCTAACTAGAAACCCTACCGAAATCTTTGCTAAACAACTTAACCTAACTGGGTTTAGATAAGATTGTTTTGGTTCCAACTATGAAATCTTTTCTAGTGTTTAAGGTAGCCTATCAATTTAGATGAAAAGATTTCTATGCTAAGAAACTTATGGGATGAACACTTAATAAAATAATCTTCTTGATCGTGTTCTTCGTATGCGGAAATCGATAATTACTTGAGCTTCTTGATTGTTCGGTGTTTCCGTGTTTCACTCTCAAGTGTGATCCCATATTTATAGACCTTGAAATCAAAAGAGCCATTGGAGAAGCAATTTGAATTTCGTGCTATATTAGGTAGGTTTGTGGGATTGATGTGGCGTCTTGAGAACGGCATGGCGAAAGTGTGAACTTGTATTTTATAGCTAGTTAGAGCAACATCAAATCCCTTAATTGTCGGCTCCGATCATCGTGTCTTTGTTCTTATTGGTTATGAGGCGACTTTTCAGTGTTTGTTCTTCCAACTAAGGTTGACATTCTTCTTGTTCGGATCATAGGCGTATGATTAGGTGAAACATCGGCCACGGAGAAGTGACTTCGATCGATAGAATCGATCGATCACCGATGGAGTCTTTCAGTGTGCGGTTGACTTAGCTTCAACTAGCAGACTTCGTGATGTAGGTCTTCCGGTCTGATCTTCTGGAAGTCATCTGATCTTCAAGTATTATGAGTTTGAGCTTTATGACTTCAAATGAGATATATCGACTAGATCGGATCGATCGATCTTCTGTTTCTTCTCTAAAGATTCTCGCCATGGGATATCACCGTTCTTTGGATTTTCAGATTCGACTTATACATATTGAGGTTCCCCTCAATATGTGACCTATCTATTACATCGGTTGTTCTATCAAAGAATTATCAATCGGTATTCTATAAACGGTAATATAAACATCGGTCACCAATGTGTCCGTGTCATTTGGTCCTATTACATGTGTTTCTGGAACTTTTATCAAAACTATAAATTTCCCAACAGTAGGAATGTGGATCCTAGTCCATTACAATTTATATCTGATATAAATTCGTACTCTTCCGATGAGGTCGTTGAGTATGTGAAAATAATGAAGACAAAATAAACACCAAAGAAAGGCCACGTTTATTTTGATTGCTAAATATTGATCATAGGAATTATGTGTTTAATTCCCGTTTTATTTTATTTTATTTCTCTTGGTTAGTTGAAATATATAACTGTTATTGAGATGTGTTTTGGAAACTAACAAATTGGCTAGACCAAATTTTCTGGACTGGCACCTAAACGTATGTTTGGTGCTAAGGCAAGAAAATATTGAGTACGTGTTGGACATGCCAATCCTGGTTACCCCTGCTGCTGGTCCCCTGAGGCAGCCACGTTTGACATAGCAGCTCAGAATAAGCATCAAAAGGATGCTTCCCAGACGCAGTGTGTGATGTTGCTCGGCATGACTCCTGAATTGCTAGGCAACATGAGAAAATGGGTCTCTTCTAAATGCTCAAACATCTGAAGGATCTCTTTGATTCTGAATCTCGTTCTGAGATTTATGAAGTGATGAGAGATCTGTTCAAATGTTGGTTAGCTAAAGGAGAGAAGATTTCACCTCATGTGCTTAAGATGATAGACCTAATTGATAAACTTGGTAATTTAGGCTTTGAGCTAAAAGACCAACATTTTCATTTATGTTATCCCCCAGTCGCTCTCAGATTCATATTTTAGCTTCATTGTGAACTACAATATGAATAAGACGGATGCAACCATGCCTGAACTTCACAACGTGCTCAAGACTTTTGAGTTCACTATCACTAAGATGGTGTTCAAAAGAAGGAGCGGGTAGACAAGGATGTGTGCCTGTACTATAAGTAGAAGAGGGCACTGGAAGACGGACTATAAGGTTATGGTTGCTAAAAGGAAGGCACTGGGTGCTTCTGGCGCTAGAACATGTATGTTTGTTATTAAGATAGACATATCCACAAATAGCGCTAACTGTTGGGTATTAGATACCAAATATGGCTCACACATTTGTACGAATGTGAAGGGGCTCATGTGTCTTAGGACAGTTAGGGCGGGTGAAGTCGCCTTACACGTGGAAATGAAGCAAGAGTTGCTGACTGAACGTGTGGGGACTTATGTGTTAGACTTACCCTTTGGTTTTAGATTAGAACTTAATGATTGTCATTTATTTCTTTCTATTACTCGCAACATGTATTTGTTGCATTATGGATATGATGTTCTTAATATACAAAATAAAAGACTCAAACTTAATAATCATGAAAACCCGACTTACTTATGTCATTGTAGACTTGATCATGTAAAGGAGAAAGGAATTGCAAGGTTAAGAAAGTTAGACTACTTAACCCCATTTTGAGGCTTATGGAGATTGCAAATCTTGTCTCATGGGCAAGATGATCGATAAACTCTTTATGAGAAAGAGGTGCATGCCAAAGAAGTTCTAGAGTTGATCCACAATGACGTTTGTGGACCATTGCCCACTCTATCTAGGGGACACTTCGACTACTTCATCACTTTTACTGATGATTTCTCGAGATACGGATACGTGTATCTTATGAAACACAAATCCTAATCTTTTGAGAAATTCAAAGAGTACAAAGCTGAAGTAGAGAAGCAACTTGGTAAGAGTATCAAGACTCTTCGATCGAATCGAGGAGGTGAATAACTTAGCCATAAATTCATTGATTACTTGAAGTTACATGGAATCCAGTCACAATGGACTCCTCCCTGAACACCTCACATGAACGGTGTGTTCGAGAGGAGCAACCGAACCCTATTAGAAATGGTGAGGTCCATGGTGAGATTTTCCTCTCTTCCGACATTCTTATGGGGATACGCGTTACAAACCTCAATTTACATTCTGAATAGGACTCTATTTAAATCGGTTCAGCATACACCATATGAAACATGGTGTGGCAAGAAGCAAACTTTTATACATATCAAACGTGGGGTTGCCCCATGATTGTGAAAAGGATGCTTACCGACAAGTTGGAATTCAAAGGTGAAAATGGTTACTTTGTGGGATATCCTAAGAAAACTAAAGGATATTACTTCTATCTACCTGAGAAATAATCGGTGATTGTTTAAGGAGACCAAGTTTCTCGAAGAAAACTATGTCTTTAAGGAACAAGGTCATAAGCTAATAGAACTTGAAGAAATTCAAGAACCACAAATTAACTAAGAGACTGATATCTTGTCAAAGCAACATGACAAAGAATCAGTGGGAGCATTCAACAACTTTCACGGTGGGAGTGGGAGTCTTTTTCACCGGCCCGGTGGGTGATCGCTTTTCGGTCCAAGAACCTCCAAGTGGGCTGAATGAGAACAACATAGTTCAAACTTGGAGTATGCTCGAAAGTGTAGCTCTTGAGGAAGGACATTGATGAAAGAACCTCAAAAATTTTCAATGAATGAGAACAACATAGTTCAAACTTGTAATTCACCCATTAGAGGCATAGGAGGAACTCGAAAGTGTAGCTCTTGAGGATATCTATTGGGACATTGATGAAATCAATGGCACGATGTACAAAATTTTCGGGACTTAGTTGAGTTGCCTAAAGGGTTGGACCCATAAGATGGGTCTTCACAAAGACCAATACAAATGGCAAAGTACAAAGTCAAAATTGAGGAATTGTAATTCACCCATTAAATGACGAGACCTTTACCTCTTCAAAGGAAGTCCATTAATTTGGAAATGCGATGGGATAAAGATGATCCTGAATTTGGTAGATGGATGTTAAAACAATATCTCAATGAAAACATTGATAAGAAAGTGGCATGAAACCAAGATTTTAATCTAAGATGGACTAGTATGTACATCCATTTCAGTCGAGGACTTAGTTGAATATCCGATTTGCCTAAAGGGGTTGGACCCATAGAAATTTGGAATGGGTCTTCAGCGAAAAAGACCAATACAAATGGCAAAGTACAAACCTGATTTTGGGAAACAATATAGGTTGATGGTCCGTTGAAGATTGGTTTATAGTCAATGATGAAAGGCATTGACTAAATCCTAGGGATCATGATCACATGAATAGATCCAAGATGTTGATCAAGTCCATTGTAGACAAGGAATTTTACGTTTTTGCGATGGAGAACACTAAAATGATTATGAGATTTGGTAGATGGATGTTAAAACAACTTTCCTCAATGAAAACATTGATAAGAAAGTGTTTATGACTCAACGTGGCCTAAGATTTTATATCTAAGCCAAATTTTAATTGCTGTCGAGGATATCAAGTATCTTAGGCGAACTAAAGAGATCCATTTATGGATTAGTTAAGCAAGTTTCTAGGAGTACATTACAAATCACGGTCGAGTTCGTTTCACTCTCAATAATGAGGAGGTCGGTTGGAATAGTTTATAGTTCTTAAAGAGAACCGAAGGGGTAGTTCAAGGAGTGTCTGGATTTTTAGTTCTAATAAAGTTGTATTAGGACAACGTTGTCTAATAAAGTTGTATTAGGACAATGCGAAATCTTAAGCAAAGGAACCGAGATCAACAAACAAAAACAAGCATGTACCCAGACTTATCATTTGATCCGAGAGATCATAACGATAGGAGAAGTAGAATTAAAATGTATTCCCACATATTTAATTTGGAAGATCATTTCACCAAAACACTGAGTATTCATGTACACACTAGACATTTGATGGTCTAGGGGTTAGACATGTAGGTGATTGATTCTAGTCCAAGTGGGAGATTGTTAGTGTTAGTGTCCAAGAGACAATCTATTGAAATGACATAATACTAGATGATATTCAGTTTGATTTAATATTATAGATCACTTAATATTAATGTATGGCAATACACTTGTTTTAATATTATGTTTGATTGTTTGCATTTATTCATGCAAGTGTTCCCATGAGTCATTGCTGTCATTGAGGTTGTGAGAACTCAGACGACTTAAGCATGATTCTCAAATAGCTCCGATCAAGGATCATCAAGAATGGGATATTGATGATGCAATGGAGATTGGTATCTCATGATGGATGCACAGATACCTTGGAGGGTATTGGTATACCCAGAAACCGTTTGATGTAAGTCCACAATATATGTCTACGGGTGTCTCGATTAGTGGGAGCGATGAGATACTCCTTTGACTTGAGGTCAATACGCAGGACATGTGTGGGATGATGAACTTTGACCATGATCGACGCTTGCACCCTAACCATGGGTAGATATGGGTTGGATTGGGTTAATCACGAAGTACATGTGCGTGGTAGTTGAGCCAAGAATAGGATTCATTCCTCAAAGTGGATTTAGAGAGAATACTCATCTTCTCATCATAATTAGATCAAAGTCATCGGCCGATGCACGTCAACTTAGACTTTGTGGCTAAGTGTGACATACATGATCAATTAGTGATTTGAGATAAATTGATTAAGTTATTTGAATAGACACTTCATCATGTTCAAGGCTTAATCGAGTATTCATGAATGAAAGGATGAAATATTAATAACCCATGTTTCAGTTACAGGTAGTTGCACGTTTCTCGCAACGTACCTCATATATTGAGAATGTCTGATTTATTGTCTAGGGTTCAATTAAGACCGTTAGTTTGACTAATCGCTCGATATATGAGGGCCTATGGGTCACACAACAAGTAGTTCCCTTTTACGGATTATAGTTGGTTGATTAAATGTTAAATTGAATTTAATATTTAATTTATGGAGAATTAATTAATAATATATTAATTTAGAATTAATTATTATTAATGTTTAATTAAATGGAATTTAATTAAATATGATTCCCAATAATAATATATGGAATATTATTATAGGATTTAATATATATGGAATCAAATTGTAGAGATTTGACATATATGGGAATTAAATCCGTAGAGATTTTATATGTGGGAAATAAATCTAAGAGATTTATTTAAATAAAGATTAGGGATTTTATTTCCCAATCGGGTTAGCTTAAGATTTAAGCTGGGTCTCCCCTATATATATGAGCTCTTGGGAATTCACAAATAACGTTAATTAAATTTTCTCCATAAAATCTAGAATATGATTTTTCCTAGCAAATTCCATCTCAGATTCAATGCTGGCAAATCTGTGCAAGTTCGTGAATGGGGATTACGTGGATACCATAGTAGATAAATATGCATACGGTTCACTGTAAGGTTTCTCTTTATGTTTATACGTATTCAATTATGCAATTACGTGTTCGTTGTTGGTGAACTGTTTATTTCCGTTGCGCATGTATTATGCGTTTACGTGCCTCTAAATTCCAACATGTTTTCCTGTATTTCAATTTCTTTCATCGAGCCCATTAGTTTCACTTCGCCCAAAGTCGACGAGGAGATGGAAAATCTTACTGCGGAAGCCTTGGCTAAGAAGGTCGCTCTAGCCATGGAATTGTCGATAAAGGAAGCCGAGAAGAAGAGAGCGAAGGAGCAGAGCAAGGCCGCGGGCACTCTGAAGAAGATGACCTAAGCCCCTCCACGGCCTTGGACCTCGAAACGAGCTGTGGCCAAGACCTCGGCCCCCGATCAGGGTACCTCGAACCACCGAGGACCGTTGGACCTGGATGAGCTGTGAAACTCCCTGAGTAGGAAGAACATGATCTCGGGGTCCGCAGGGGTCCCCGACACAATTGCCTAGATGACTTATCACTGGGACAACGAGGCCGGTGACGACAATTTCTTAGGATGGAGCCCAGATTTCCAGCGGAGGTAATATCTTATAAAAGTCCTCGTATAATATCGATATCTACCTTAAGGCTTGGTTTTTCTCATTCTTCCGAATAACTTTTTGTTTATAGGTACCGACTTGATGATGGTGTCTTCCGAGGTGAGGCCACCTGGACTTACTTGTGGTCGCGACCTCCGGCCGCCAATGACTCCCAGCCTTCCTACCTTAGAAAGGCATTTGAAGATCTCCCGAGGTCGTGGACACTGACTTTAGATGAAGAGGCCCAGACCCAATAGTTCCATGAAAACCTCACCTCCGGGATCGCCCATCATTGCCGCTCATTGGCCTTTTTCTAGAGGAGTCAAGAGCAATTCGAGGAGGCGAGGTCGCAAGCTATGCTAGCCGAGGTGGCCTATTCCAAATTGAGAAAGGATTTGGAACGTGCGGCCAAAGAGAGAGAGTCTGCCGTGTGGGCCAAAGCTGCGGTGGAGGAGAAGAAAAAAGAGGTGACCCAATTCCGGGATCATTGGGAGAAGAAAGAAAAACTCCTTCGAAAGTCCTCGATACCGAGAAAGGGGAGGCGACCGAGCTTCTGTATAAAAATCTTGACCTCGTCGATGAGGTCCACCGTCTGAAGGCCAAAATCGACCAATTCCCGACCGAGGTGAAGCTAAATCGAAACGGTGCCTCCAATATAGATTATGTCCATACCTTTGCCAATGTCGTTCGGTCAGTTCATCGGCCCGACCTCGACCTCGTTGGGGCTCAAGCCAAGATGAGGGATATGTTGTCGGTATATATGCAGTCTAATCCTCTGAAGTCTGATGCCCAACTTCCTATTGCAGATTTGAGGGACTTTGGGTGCGACTTCTCTTTCCTCCCCCCGGATACCAAGCTCTACAATCTAAAAGAATTAATCTTGGGCATGGGGGTCGAGGATGCCGAGGATAATGAGGACAACGAGGTCGCTGAGGAGAAAGGATGTGAGGTCGCAGATGAGGCCTGTGAGGAAGATACTGGGGGCAAGGCCCTCAAGGTAGGGACGGAAGTTCAAGATGCTGGGAAGACTTCAGCCGCACCACCCTCTTGAAAGTAAATTAAGACTTTGTTGATTTGGAGTGTTGTAGCCTTCGGGCGGGTGTATCTTTTGCCATGCTTTCCCTTTGGGGTTTCTTTTGTAATGCTTGCCCGTGGGGCATTGTATTTTGCTGCCTACGGGTTTTTGTTTTTAATGGAACCTTCAGTTTTTTTCATTCATTGCTAGTCTTGTTCGCACATTGCATTTTAACTCCTTTGACTTGTCTTCTGTTTGATAGTTCGATAATCCAATATGAACTGTGACACTTGTTTATTTTCGAAATGGGGCAATCCTTGTGGGGTGGCCTCCACGAGGTCGCTCGGCCTTCTTGTTTCCTGTTAATATCTTCGAACATAAAATTGGATAATTAATGTTGTAAATTTGAAATGCTCTTAGCTTGGTCGATTTATTGGCTTGCGACCTATATGTTTTATGATTTTTGAGCTTGCATCTAAACTCTGGAAAACCTTTGTTCATTTGCTTGCGATTTTTGATCGATTTATTTATATGCGATCTTTCTTGGCTATGTCATCTTATTTATACGCAACTTAGTTATCTTATTGACTTTGCAACTTGTTTTTGTGATCGACTTATTTGTATGCGATTCTCTTTGGCTATGTCATCTTATTTATATGCGACTTAGTTGTCTTATTGACTTTGCAACTTTGATGCCTTGCCTTTGTAATTGGTTTAGTTTTTCTTAAAGACTTCAGACATATGTTCTTCGGGGGACGACCTCTTCGGAGGTCGCCTCTATGCCCCCTTATCCTTAGTCTTTAAGCTTGATTTTTTTTTTTGCTTTTTGGTGTTTTTGCCTTTGGGAACCTGTCTAAGGAGCGAGCTCGCTAGAGGTCAGAGACCGGCCCCCCAAGTTCCCAAATGTAAAAAAAATGGAAGAAATAGAAAACGGTTAACTGATTTAGCTTTCTTAAAATTTGGGTTTCCATTACATGGACAAGACTTACTGGCTATTACATTATTGGTAGTACTTCTTGAGGTGTATCACATTCCAAGGGTATTGGGCAGGAATGCCTTTGGTGTCTTCGAGTTCGTATGCCCCTTTAGGTAAAAAAATTGAGATTCTCAGAGAACCTTCCCAAGCTGAGTAGAATACTTCTGTTTGGACACCGAGAATCTTGCGCAGGACGAGGTCGCCTATCTTGAACTTCCAGATCTTGACCTTTGAGTTGTAGTATTTCTTTGATTTTTGTTTGTAACTCGCTTTCCTTAAGTCGGAGGCCAATCTTCTTTCTTCAAGCAGGTCGATCTCGAGGGATAGAGACCGATCATTGTCTTATGTGATGGTTTACGAGGCTCGGTGACTTCGCACTTCAACCTCGATGGGTATTACTACCTCGACACCGAAAGCCAGTACAAAAGGTGTTTTGCCAGTTAAATTTTGAAAAGTGGTTCGGTATGACCACAGGAGTTTGAAGGCCCATAGCTCATTTGAATCGTTGAGCTGGGTCTTCAAAGTGTGCTTGATTATTTTGTTTACCGCCTCTACTTGACCATTTGATTGCGGGTGGTATGGAGTAGAGAATAACTTCACAATTTTCCATTTCACAAAGAAAGCGTCGATCTCGTAACCATTGAACCGTTTTCCATTGTTTGTGATGATTGCCCGTGGGAGACCAAAATGACAAATGATGTTCTTCCAAATAAATCGGATGATCTTTTCTTGATTTTGATTTAAAGATTTCGCTTCCGCCCATTTGGTAAAATGGTGTACTGCGACCACCGCATACTTCGAGCTGCCCGGGGCCTTTGTGAAAGGTCCAATAAGGTCGATCCCCCACTTTACAAAAGGCCACGGACTGTAGATAGATGCGAGCTCCTCCGGAGCTCGCTTGATGGTCGGCGCGAATAGTTGACACTGGCAACAAGCTTTGGCGTACGCGATTGCGTCCTTCCTTAGAGTCAGCCAGAAATAACCCTGTCTGATCATTTTATAAACGAGTGATTGCCCCTAGTGTGATTTCCATAGACTCCATCATGAATTTCCTTTAGGATTATATGTCCTTCCTCCGAGGTGATGCATTTGAGTAGTGGTAACGAGAAAACTCTCTTGTACAGCTGATCGTTAATGATGGTTTACCTCGCTGCCCTTAATTGCAATCGGCGAGCTAAAACCTTAACCTCCGACAAAGTTCCATTCTTTATGTATTCGATGATTGGAGTCATCCAGTTATCTTCCGTGGTCGTGACCTGATGTAGCTCGAGATATTGGCCTGATGGCCTCCTTTGATTCGTCCATGTTACCTCGTCTATGCTGACCGTGGCGCGACTTCCTGATGGTGTGTTCAACTTGGTGACCGCAATGTTGTCCATGTTTGTCGTACCTTCCGACGTGGCCAGTTGAGCCAATGCATCTGCCTGTGTATTGTCTGTTCGGGGAATCAGTTGGATATACACTTGTTTGAATTTTTCTAAGAGGCCACTTGTTGATATTTGATCATCTGCTCGCCCCTCGCTTCGTATTCTCTGGACATCTGTCATGCGACCAACTGAGAGTCACTGAAACCTTCAATCTTCGAATGCCAATGGCCATTGCCATTTCAAAACCATTTATCAAGGCCTCGTATTCCGCTTCATTGTTGGTAGCATGTAAATTAAAATTGATGGCCGTGGTGAATGATTGTTGTTCGGGACTGATGAGAACTATTCCAGCCCCATCTCGAGTACTTGTCGAGGAACCAACTACATATAACTCCCAGTGTACATTAGTTTTCTCCTGGGGCTTCTCTAGAAAAGTCAACTCGGTCATGAAATTAGCGAGGACCTGAGCCTTGATCGTTGTTCGAGGTGCGATGGTTATTCCAAACTGACCTAACTCGATGGACCACTTCAGCAATCTCCCCGCTGTGTCAGGTCGATGCAAGATTTGCGTTAGCGGCATGGTGATTAGGACTTCGACCTGATGATCGAAAAAGTATTGTCTGAGCTTTCGGACACTCATCACTAATGCATACGCGAGCTTCTCGAGAGGTGGGTATCTGAGCTCAACATCATTGAGGGCCTGACTAACGAAGTAGATGTGCAAGTGAAATCATCCTTCGACTCGAACCAATACTACACTAAGAGCTGATTCTGACGCGACTAAGAATATAAAGTACTTCTCGCCTAGGATCAACTTCGATAAGATTTGCAGATTTGACAAATAATCCTTGAGCTTCATGAAGGTTGCTTGCCTTTGTGGAGTTCAAGAGAATTTACCTTTTTTCATTGTTTCAAAAAATGGTTTGCATTTGTCTCCCATCCTGGAGACGAACCTGTCCAGAGCTGCTAAACACTAGGTCAGCCTCTGCACTTCCTTGACGTTGCGAGGTGGCTTTGTTGGAATTTATAGGCACGTAATTCACGTAAAACATGCGCAACGGAATAAGCAGTTCACCAACAACGAACATGTAATTGCATAATTGATTGACAAGATACGTAAAGAATACTTAACAGAATTCGTAACAGGATTCGAGACAAGATTCTTCAACTACGGTATCCACGTAACAATTGCTCATAGATCTGCAGTGTTCTGACAGCCTTGAACCACGAGATGGATTTGCTAGGAAAATCCTAAATCTAGGTTTTATGGAGAAGTAATACTTTTTTATTATCTTGTGTATTCAGGATTTCCCATGAACTAGTATATATAGTGGAGACCTGGCTTAATTCTCAAGCAGGCCCAAGACAAGAAATAAATCTGTAGGGATTTAATTTCCATATAGACAAAGTCCCATATTAGAAATAAATCTGTAGAGACTTTATTTCCCTATATATAAAATCCTACAATAATATTCCATATATATTATTGTTGGGAAATCTTATTTAATTAAATCTAATTTAATTAAATAACTTTAATTAATTCCAAATTAATATATTATTAATTTCTCCATAAATTAAATATCCATATCCAATATGATATTTAATCACCTGCTCTAATCTGTAAATACCTGTTATTTGTTGTGTGACCCATAGACCCTCGTATACAGAGCGGTTAGTCAAACTAACGATCTTAATTGAACCCTAGACAATAAATCAGACAATCTCAATATACGAGGTACGTTGCGAAAAATCTGCAACTACCTGCAATATGTAGGCTATCGTGATATCTTCCTTTCATTCACGAATACTCGATTAATTCTTGAACTTGATGAAGTGTCTATTCAAATGACTTAATCATATTATCTCTAATCACTAATTGATCAAGTAAATCACACTTAGCCACAAAGTTTAAGCTGATGCGCGTCGGCCGACGACTTAGATCTAATTATGACGAGAAGATAAGTGTTCTCTCTAAATCCACATTGAGGAATGAATCCTATTCTTGGCTCAACTACCACGCACATGCATTTCGTGATGAACCCAATCCAAACCACATCTACCCATGGAAGGGTGCAAACATCGGTCATGGTCAAAGTTCATCACTCCACACATGTCGTGCGTATTGACCTCAAGTCAAAGGAGTATCACGTCGCTCCCACTAACTAAGACACACATAGACACATGTATTGTGGAATTACATCAAACGGTTTCTCGGATGGGTATACTGATATCCTTTAAGGTATCTGTGCATCCATCGTGAGATACCTAGTATCTCGTAGTAAGTGAGATCTTACTACACTCTCTAAGAGTATGATGCAGATCGCACACCAATCTCCATTACATCATCAATATCCCATTCTTGATGATCCTTGATCGGGGCTATTTGAGAATCATTCTTAAGTCATATGAGCTCTCACAATCTCAATGACAACAATGACTCATGGGGACATAAATAAGAATAAATGTAAACAATCAAACATAATATTCGAATAGGTGTATTTCCATACAATAATATTAAATGGATAATAATATTAAGTCAAACTGAATATCATCGAGTATTATGTGCTTAAAATAGATTGTCTCTAGGACACTAACACTAACAATCTCCCACTTGGACTAGAGTCAATCACCTACATGTCTAACCCCTAGACCATCAAATGTCTAGTGTGTACATGAACACTCTGTGTTTTGGTGAAAGGATCTGCCAAATTATTTTATGTGGAAACACGTTCTAATTCTAATTCTCCTATCGTTATGATCCCTCGGATCAAATGATAAGCCCGGGTACATACTTGCTTTTGTTGATCTCGATTCCTTTGCTTGCGCAATCGCACCATCATTGTCTCAATACAACTTTATTAGACAACTGGCAATCGGAACTACCCCTAGTTCTCTCAAGAACTATAAAATCCAGACAGCCTCCTTGAGACTTCTGATACAATAATGTACTCAGCTTCGGTTGTTGAATCTGCGGTCGACTCTTGCTTGGAACTATTCCAACTGACCGCCCCATCATTGAGAGTGAAGACATAACCTAGCTATGATTTGTAATCATCACAGTCAGATTGAAAACTTGCGTCAGCGTAACCAGTTACTACTAGTTCTGACTGTCCACCGTAGACAAGGAAACATTCTTTAGTTCATCTAAGATACTTCAGAATGGTCTTGACAACAATCCAATGAGACTCATCCAGATTATGTTGGTATCTACCAGTGATGTTGACAACGTAGGCAACATCGGGCCTAGTGCAAGTCATGGCGTACATGATTGACCCAATTGCAGATGCATATGAGACATCTTTCATGTGTTTGATATCAGCTTCACTAGAAGGACAATCCTTCTTTGACAGCTTTATCCCATGATTTGTCAGTAGAGACCCTCTCTAAGAGTTCTCCATCGCAAAATGCTTCAACACCTCGTCTACATAGGTGGACTGTGATAGCCCTAACATCTTCTTGGATCTATCCCCGTGGATCTTGATCCCTAAGATGTAGCAGGCTTCACCAAGACCCTTCATCATGAAGGTCTTTAACAACCAATCTTTAACGGACTGCATAAGCGGAATATTATTTCCTATAATCAGTATGTTATCTACATACACGATTATAAAGACAATATTCTTTTCGCTGCGTTTACGATAAACGCAAGGATCTTCCGAATTTCTGATGAAGTCAAAAGACTTGATGGCTTCATCAAATTGGATATTCCAACTCCTAGAAGCTTGCTTCAATCCATAAATGAATCGTTTAAGCTTGCACACAAGATTAGATTTTGGCTTAGATACGAAACCCTCCGGTTGAGTCATAAACACTTCCTTGTCAATGTTAACATTGAGGAAAGATGTTTTGACGTCCATCTGCCAAATCTCATAATCATAGTGTACTGCTACCGCAAGTAAAATTTGAATGGATTTGATCTTAGCAACATGTGAGAAAATCTCATCATAGTCAATGTCTTCGCGTTGACTATACCTTTCGCCACCAACCTAGCCTTGTAGGTTTGTACTTTGCCATTTGCATCAGTCTTATGCTTGAAGACCCATTTGCAACCTGTGGGTCTAACCTCTTTAAGCAACTCAACCAACTCCAGACTTGAATGGTGTACATCGAGTCCATCTCGGATTTCATAGCTTCATGACACTTCTCTGAGTCAACATCTAATGTTGCCTCAGTGTAAGTTCTAGGTTCATCTTTATCCGGGATCTCCACGTTATCATCTTCCTCTACGAGGAAGCCATAATATCTAGTGGGTGGATTACGAATCCTAGTAGACTTACGAAGTTGTGGTTGTGCAGGCTGTACATTCTAGTCGTGAAAATTTTGTGGTGCATCGATTTCATCGATGTCCGGAGAGTCCTCAAGAGCTACACTTTCGGATGCCTCGTGGGTGGGAGTTTGAACTATGTTTTTCTCATTCAGCCCACTTGGAGGTCCTTGCATAGGCAAGCCAACTCCAATTACGCTCCCACTGGATGAAAGACGATCACCTAGTGAAAGATTCCCACCGTGAAAGTCACTGAATGCTCCCACTGATTTATTGTCATGTTGCTTTGACAAATTATCAGTCTCTTCGTTAATTTGTGGTTCTTGAATTTCTTCAAGGTCTATCCTCTTATGGCCTTGTTCCTTAAAGATATAGTCTTCTTCGAGGAACCTGGCCTGCCTAGAAATAATTACTGTTTGTTTCTCAGGTAGATAGAAATAATATCCTCTAGTTTCCTTAGGATATCCCACAAAATAACCTTTTTCACCTTTGGATTCCAACTTATCAGTTAGCATCTTTTTTACAAACGGGGCAACCCTACGTCTTGATATGTGAGAAAGTTGGTTTCTTACCACACCATATCTCGTGTGGCGTATGCTCAACCGATTTAGATGGAATCATATTCAGAATGTAGATTGAGGTTTGGATTGCGTAACCCCATAAGAATGTTGGAAGAGAGGAAAAGCTCTTCATGGACCTTACCATGTCTAATAAGATTCGGTTTCTCCTTTCGGAAACTCCATTCATCTGGGGTGTTCCGGGAGGAGTCCATTGTGATTGGATTCCATGCAACTTCAGATAATCAGTGAATTCATGGCTAAGGTATTCATCTTCTCGATCTGATCGAAGAGTCTTAATACTCTTACCAAGGTACTTCTCTACTTCAGCTTTGTACTCTTTGAATTTCTCAAAAGATTTGGATTTGTGTTTCATAAGATACACGTATCCGTATCTCGAGAAATCATCAGTAAAAGTGATAAAGTAGCCGAAGTGACCCCTAGTTGGAGTGAGCAATGGTCCACATACATCACTGTGGATCAACTCTAGAACTTCTTTGGCACAAACCCCTTTTCTAGAAAAGGATTTGTTGGTTATTTTGGCCTTGAGACAAGATTTCCAATTTCTATAAGACTCAAAGTCGAATAGGGTTAAGTAGTCTAACTTTCTTAACCTTGCAATTCTATTCTCATTTGCATGACCAAGCCTACAATGCCACAAGTAAGTTGAGTTTTCATGATTACTAAGTTTGAGTCTTTTATTTTGTATATTAAGAACGTTATATCCACAATTCAACAAGCATTAATCATTCACTAAAGGGGCATTCCCATAATTCACACCATTTAACGTGAAATAACAATTATTATCACTAAAATGGAAGGAAAAACCCTCAATGTCTAACATATGAACGAAAATAATGTTGTGAGTAATAGAAAGAACGAAATGACAATCATTAAGTTCTCATCAAAAACCAAAGTGTAAGTCTAACACATAAGTCCCCACATGTTCAGTAGCAACTATTGCTCCATTTCCATGTGTAAGACGCCTTCACCCGCCCTAACTGCCCTAAGACACATTAGCCCCTTCACATTCGTACAAATGTGAGAGCCACATCCGTATCTAATACCAAGCAGTTAGCGCTATTAGTGGACATATTTATCTTAATAACGAAAATACATATTCTAGTGCTAGAAGCATCCAGTGCCTTCTTTTCAGCAACTAGAACCTTACAGTCCTTCTTCCAGTGTCCTCTAATGCTTACAGTAGAGGTACACATCCTTATTTACCCGCTCCTTTCCTTTTGAACACCACCTTATTGATAGTGAACTCAAAAGTCTTGAGCACATTGTGAAGTTTTGGCATGGTCGCATCCGTCTTATTCATATCATAGTTCACAATGAAGCTGAAATATGAATCCGGGAGCGACTGAAGGATAGCATAAATGAAAACATTGGTCCTTTAGCTCAATGCCTAAATTACCAAGTTACTCAATTAGGCTTATCATCATTTGCACATGAGGTAAAATCTTCCCTTCTTTAGCTAACCGACATCTAAACAGATCTCTCATCACTTCATAAAACTCAGAATGAGATTCAGAATCAAAGAGATCCTTCAGATGCTTGAGCATCTAGAAGGGACCCATTTTTCTCATGTTGCCTATGTATATCGGGAGTCATGCCGATCAACATCACACACTGAGCCTGGGAAACATCCTCTTGATGCTTCTTCTGAGCTGTTACGTCAAACGTGACTGCCACAGGGAACCAGATTCAGGGGTAACCTGGATTGGCGTGTCCAACACGTACTCAATATTTTCTTGCCTTAGCACCAAACACATGTTTCGGTGCCAGTCCAGAAAATTTGGCCTAGTCAATTTGTTTGTTTCCAAAACACATCTCAATAACAGTTATACATTTCAACTAACCAAGAGAAATAAAATAAAAAGGGAATTAAACACATAATTCCTATGATCAATATTCAGCAATTAAAATAAACATGGCCTTTCTTTTGTGTTTATTTTGTCTCCATTATTTTCAGATACTCAACGACCTCATCGGAAGAGTACGAATTTATATCTAATATAAATCGTAATGGACTAGGATCCACGTTCTTATTATTACAATATTTGCTTTGGCTGATTACTGTAATAATAAAACTGGTAGCTCTCTAAACCAATTGCAAAAACTGCAATTCCTAGTTGATTAAACCCAGTTTAATCAGATGTCCCTTAACTTTCGTTTCCCTGCTTTGGCTGGTGAAACAAAGTTAAGTTGGTTTACAACCATCAAGCGGCGACACTACGTGTCCCTATAAAAGTCCCGTTGAATGTAGATACGAGCAAAAGACTTTGGTCTTAAATACCCATTGGAACGAAATCCCCGGTTTACTTTTAATTTTGATGGAAGACATCGTTTCAGTTTAATGAAAAACCATATTTTAGTGAAGAACGTTGTAAAAGGCGGGGTATTAATTGCTTAATCGAGATCCAACATGTTAATCTACATCACATTTGAGCAATTATTAGGCGCCGCCTACCCAAACATGATTTTACACGGGCTAACACTCATATGGGCACCGTTTACCCAAACAATTAATACGGTTCGACAATTATTGGGCGCCGCCTACCCAAACAATTATAATGCGGACGTAAAATGCATTGACAGAAAAAACACGTTAACCAAGTGGGAATTAATAATTCGTTTAATTCTCTTAACCAGAATTTTAAAATCCAATTTTAAAATTAAGTTTAATAATTAAATTCATTATTAATATTAGTTTTTAATTAATCCAATTAATTAAATTCATCATTAGTCCAACTAATACGTTTTATTAAAACCTAAATTTTATTAATTCTAACAAATTAAATCCAATTTAATTTCAATTTAGGTCCAACCTTTTAAATTTAAATTTCAAAAATTAAAACTTTTTAAATTAAATTTGTTTAATCATCGGGGGCTCAAGTGCAATTTCCAAAATTGCACGGAAGGGTCTGTCTCAAATCGAATTGGCAAAACAGCCCTTCCACATCATTACCCATCCAAACAGATCAAATTCGTACAATTCCAGTAATCCAAAAAATTTGCAAACCCAAAATAATTCTAGATTCAACGTTCATCAACAAGAATCAGAATCATCAATTTTGGAACATAGGAAATCAACAAATTAGCAGGATTTGAAACATCAGAAATGAAAAACCGGCCCAAAAAAACACAGATGAACACCGCATCAATGGACAAACAGGCATCGCAATAGACGCATCAAATCAAAACCAGCAGGCCATCGACGTGGAGCCTTGAGCGTGGGCGATTTCACCGCGCCGCCCTAGGCGCGCTGGTGTATGATGCCAAAATATTAAAATATATGCATTTTTAAAGAAACGGGTTTTCTTTTAAAAATCAGTTCAGGTGATCACATTAAAAGTGATCTTTTGAACTCCTGCTCTGATACCAATTGATAGGCCACGGTGGAAAACCCATGAAATGCGGAATAATCATGAAATGCATATAAAAACAGGGGTGAAGGAATGGTGATTCCAGATTTTTCTCTTTTAAGCTCATGTGTTGTGTTTTGCTTATGATCGAATGCATATGACAAGATAAGAACGTAAAGCAGTAAAGAACACAACAATGTATAGTGGTTCGGAGACTCAAGCTCCTACATCCACTCTCACTGTTCCTAGGGAAATTCCTTCAAACGGGACTTATCACCCTCCACGGGATTGCCTATAAGCTTTCTGACTATCCAAGATAGTTTACTCACTTCTTCTACTTTGAGCTTTCTGACTACCTCTGTAGTTTACTTACTCAAACTGGACTTATCACCCTCTCGGGCTAGCCTCTGGACTTATCACCCTCTCGGGCTCGCCTCTAGATGTTGAACGAGTTCACACTCCAATGGGACTTATCACCCTCTCTCGGGATTGTCTAACAACTACCTCACTTCACCACTAGTTATCTCTTACGAGAATGGGGTTTGGGTTTGGTGTTGTCTCCAACTATGGTGAGATTTTTCCTTACATTTGTTTAGCATCAATGTTAAGGTTGGGAAAATCTCTCTAAGCTTAGGATACATCGTGGGTTGCTTAGATTGGGTTCTAGAACACTCTTTGAATATATTTGTATATCTACAGACTTGTGTTCTATGGTGGGAATGCTTGAATATAAGGCTCTTGGCTCTGTAGCATCTTTTGCATATTCTCCACGCATCCACCCATTAGAATGATGAAAGACCTTGTATTTATAGTGTGGATTTGAATGTTACCGTTGGAGAGAATCACATTCAAATCCATATTATTCTTGTAAGTACAGCAGCTTCTTCAGGCTGGTTGTCTTCCTCTCATTGATCCACGTTAGCTGATTCTAACGGCTATATTCCTCGATTCCTCGCCTTGGAATCATTCAGATTCTCTCGAGTCTCGGTGTCTTGAGATACATACCGAGTCTTGATTCTATTTGAGTCTTGAGGTTTATCCGAGTCTCAGATTTTCTCATCCGAGCCTCGAGTTTATCGAAACCTCGGGATACTTGATTGAGACTTCTCTTGATGGACCTTATGCGATCGGGCATCTTGACACTTTCGGTGACCGAGTTCAGTTCTCTGAATTCGGACATCGACCTTCAGTCACTTTGACTAAAGGCTATCGATTTCTTCTTTGCTGATCGTCATTTCGACTCGATCGATCAACACTTCTTCAGATCAATATCTCGGGATAGCATCAGTCGATTACATTAGGTTTAGCATATCGGTTTAGCACATCGATCTCAATCACGATCTTGATCATCGCTCATCTTCATATCTCGATCTCGATCACGTCGATCTCGTCGGTCTCATCCTTTCCTCTTACGATCTGCAACCTTCTCTTACGATCTTACGGTGGGTTTCTTTCGATCGAACATGCGCTCTTCGATCACCATATATTTCATTGTTCTTGATCATCGATCAGTGCATTACAGTCATCTAATCTTACGATCGGTGGTTAACTTTTCTTCTCTTACGATTTTGCACAACTCATCGGTTAACTCGGAACTCATCTAACTCATTCGATCTCGATCGGTCTAAATCAGAGCCTAAATCGATCTCGATCATCTACGCCCGATTTTATGAGTTCCCCCTCAATTTGTTCTCTCGTTCCCCCTCAACTTGTTATCTGTAAATTAGCTTCAATAACACAAGTTGATAATGTTTTGGCATAATTCATCAAAACTAAAATATCCCAACAACTTTTAATTTTGATGGAAGACATCGTTTCAATTTAATGAAAAACCATATTTTAGTGAAGAACGTTGTAAAAGACGGGGTATTAATTGCTTAATCGAGATCCAACATGTTAATCTACATCACATTTGAGCAATTATTGGGCGCCGCCTACCCAAACATGATTTTACACGGGCTAACACTCATATGGGCACCGTTTACCCAAACAATTAATACGGTTCGACAATTATTGGGCGCCGTCTACCCAAACAATTATAATGCGGACGTAAAATGCGTTGACAGAAAAAACACGTTAACCAAGTGGGAATTAATAATTCGTTTAATTCTCTTAACCAGAATTTTAAAATCCAATTTTAAAATTAAGTTTAATAATTAAATTCATTATTAATATTAGTTTTTAATTAATCCAATTAATTAAATTCATCATTAGTCCAACTAATACGTTTTATTAAAACCCAAATTTTATTAATTCTAACAAATTAAATCCAATTTAATTTCAATTTAGGTCCAACCTTTTAAATTTAAATTTCAAAAATTAAAACTTTTCAAATTAAATTTGTTTAATCATCGGGGGCTCAAGTGCAATTTCCAAAATTGTACGGAAGGGTCTGTCTCAAATCGAATTGGCAAAACAGCCCTTCCACATCATTACCCATCCAAACAGATCAAATCCGTACAATTCTAGTAATCCCAAAAATTTCCAACCCCAAAATAATTCTAGATTCAACGTTCATCAACAAGAATCAGAATCATCAATTTTGGAACATAGGAAATCAACAAATTAGCAGGATTCGAAACATCAGAAATGAAAAACCGGCCCAAAAAAACACAGACGAACACCGCATCAATGGACAAACATGCATCGCAATAGACGCATCAAATCAAAACCAGCAGGCCATCGACGCGGAGCCTTGAGCGTGGGCGATTTCACCGCGCCGCCCTAGGCTCGCTGGTGTATCGCCGCCGTCATTCGGCTTCGCGCGTTCGACGAATCACTCCAAGCGATTGACATCGAATAATGAATATCGCCGCCACTCAATCAACGAAAGTGAGGTCGACACGATGAACGCAACGATGGCAAGCCATCGATGGTCTCGTGAATCGAACTAGAGACATAAATTTAGCAACGATGGTGAATCGAATCATAGAGCAGGAAGAACAGGGCGGCGAACAGGATGCGCTGCTGCCGCGCATCGTCAGTGGGTCCGCACGGCCATCGCCTAGTGACGCACCGTGGGTATCCGCCGTGAGCTGGGCGGCGCTTAAGTGTCAGGGGACAACTTGGGGTTTCGAAGGCCGAGTGATGAGAAAGACGAAGTGAGGGGCTAAGATAAGTGGTTGGTTTTATCAAATAAAGCCATCCACAAATACCTAGATACATCAAGTCGTATACCCCCAAATAATTAAACAAACAATTCAGTGGTGCGGCTGACGTCAAACTCAACCGCACCAATCACATATATTAAAAATTCTTTTTAATAAAAATCAATTAGCAATTAAATCAAGAGCTTGGAGCTCTGATACCACTGTTGGAATTTATAGGCACGTAATTCACGTAAAACATGCACAGCGGAATAAGCAGTTCACCAACAATGAACACGTAATTGCATAATTGATTGACATGATTGTTGTGCCCGACTTACAATTGTCGGCCAACAAATAACAATAGAACGGAGATATAGAAATAGACGATCAATGTAATGAAGAAACACTCAAGTTTGATTACCCAGTTCGTCTTTTAAATAAGACTACGTCTGGGGGCATCCAAGCAAGAAATCTTTTATTATATTTTTTGCCTAAGAAACTAAGATTTTCCAATCTCTTATAAGTGTGGCCCTAAAGGCCTATTTATACTGTGATTCCCACCTATTGGGTGGGAATTTTCATAAGGAAAGGAGCACTAACAGGGGCTTCGATCTCGGAGCCCGCTAAATCTGCCTTGCCCGGTCAGACGTTGTTGCCTTTATTGTGCGCCAATCGCGGAGCGGACTTCGTGGCTTGCTGGGTGCCTCCTTTGACTATCGTGATAATCGACTTATTCGGACGTAAGTCTCTTCCGACCTGAGGATCTAGAGTACAAGTTGCCCCACGACTTGTATATAAATGGTATAGGGGAGGTCGATTCGCTGCTCATGTGATTAGGCTAGAGGTCGGGTTAATCCACGTTACAACAATTGCCCCTCAAGTCGAGGTCGCGTGCTTGCATCGGGTCCTTGACTTGACTCGTTATTCTTTCGACCTATGTCAAGTCGACCTGGGGAAGTGTCCCTAAAGCTAGTCATCATTCTTGGGAAGGTGGATCGTCGCCTTGATCCTGTGAATCGATGTGACATATTGATGGATTTGTCATGATAGCATGACATGTGGATGATATCATGCGCCATGAATCGGCCCAATCTGGTAATCGCAGTGTTGACCACGCGCGATCTCCGCGACTTTATTTTTCAGGATGGGCTCATAATTTATCCAAATTATATTCTAGCCCCTTCCCCTTTTCTATAAAATGACTAGGGTTTTGGGCTCTTAAACCCTTCGTCGCCTTCATCACTTCTTGATATTTCACGACTTTCCGAAGGGTTTTCGAGATTTTGACGAGGATTGACTCAGGTAAAAACTCAATTCCTTCTCAATTCTTCACTATGGCTACTGGTTCTTCGACGATCCCTTCTACTTCTCAACCCATGACTCTGTCGTCCTCGGATGAGGACAATGTTGTTATAGCTCATCTCCGCCGCCACCATGGCTCTAACTCCGCTACTATCAATGAGGGGGGATCCCCGACGGTTGGTGCCCCAAGCGATAATCGGGATGACAGAGGTAATGACGATGAGCAATTTTGGCGGAATTGGAGGAGATCACTCATCTCCCCGTACTGAATCTTAGCCCTCTTCGTTCCGCGCTTCGGAGAGGAAGGTGACCGCGGGCCCCTCTACCCCGGCTCGAGATTACGGAGCCTTTGAGTGGGTCTTCGATTATTACTCTTACGCGGCCCGAGCTCCGTACAAGTGACCTGAACGTAACTATCGAAAGTCGGTCAGGTCGGATTTCGTGGCATCTCACGACAAATATCGGTCAGTTCTTTCTGATCTGTATGTGCATTCTCTTCGTCGCTTATATAAGGTGCCCCGGGATGTACACTTTTATGGAGTGACCTCCGACGAAAGTGACGACCAGCCACCACCAGGGATGATTGCAGTAAATGAGCATACCATGGAAGCCGTAATTCATTTTCCGTTGCATCCAGCTGTCTCTCATCTGATCGCGGCCTGGAATCAGAGACTCACGCAGATTACCCCGAATGGTTGGAGTTACATTCTATCTACCATGACAGTGCTGGGCGAAATATCTTATGTGATGACGCCCATTGCCCAAGCCAGCGGCTACAACGCCGTGTGACTTCGTTAGGGTAGGGAGCTCGTGAGTGGGATTCCCAACAAAGTCGATGGTTGGCATATAAAGTGGTGGTTTGTCGGAGGAGCGTGGGAGTCCGTGGATCCTTTAAGTACCTTGCCCATTCATGTCCCGACAGACTATGAAACTCGCATTGAGCATGGTAAACTTTATGCTTTTAGCTCTGAGGTATTACTGATCTAATTCTCTTTTTATCTTGCAGTGTTCACACCTCATTCTGCCGACTTGTACTGGGACTTCTTGGAGGCTTTCAACCCAGTTCATGATACTCCCCCGAGTTGTCGGGATGTCAATGCTTTAAACTCCGAGCTCGATCGACTCAAGGCCAGCCTGTATACATATCCTTTTCATCTCAACATCCCTTGTAAGTATTTGTCAACAACGAGATTTATATGACTGGATTTCCCTTTGCGTGGACAGTTCCTAATACCCCAGTCTACCGACGTCAACCGCCCACCTCTGTGATGGCCGCTCATAAGAAATTAGTGCTTGGGAAGATGAAGCACGTGACGGCCACCAATGTCCCTCCTCCAAGTTCGACCCCTTCTGGTCCCTCTATCGCCGAGAATGGAAAGAGGAAGTCCACTGGTCCAACTTCGTCGGATTCCGAGCCTGCTCGGCAGAAGACGAGGGAAGAAATAGGCACGTACTGGTCAGAGATAAACTAGGGACTTGGAAGATCTTCGCTTTGCCCGATCTCACAGCCCCTCCTTCCTCCAGAAGGAGGTCGTCACCGGAGGATGACTCCTGGCTGAGATGGGACGCAGACGCGCTGAACGAGTAAGTCTGGTCACATGTTTTCTTGACTGTTATCATTACTCTACTAACAACTTGTGTCTTTTGTATCCTGGAGCTCACGCCGGAAAAAATTCTCCCCAGAGGTGCTGAGTTTTTTGAGGTCGCCCCAGCTCGTTCCGGCTGGGGTCCCTGAAGGTTGGCCTACTTATCTCTCAAGAGGCCTAAAGAATCTACCTCGGGGGTGGACACAAACAGACCATTCCAATGCCCATCGTCAGAAAGTGACGGGCAATCTGTATTCGACTCTCGTCCACTCCCAGAAAGCAGCCTTCTTTTTGGAGAAATCCAGCGCCCAGTTGGAGATGGAGCTCGAGAATTTGAGGAAGGCACAGGAAAGGGTTGCTGACCAGGCCAAGTCGATCCTCTCTGCGGGCAAGACCCGGAAGAAGCTAGAGACGTCCAACTCTGAGCTGACTCAAAGAATTTCAAACCTCGAGGGTCGCTTGGCGGACGTCGAGGGTGAGCTCACGGCGGAGAGAGCGAGCATGGCTCGAGTTGAGGGTGAATTGACTGAGGCTAAGAAGGAGCTGGTCGCTAAGGAGGTACACTTTAAGAAAACTGAGGAGCTGAACGCCAACTTTGCTTATGTGATGGCGTTCGTCGGGGCCATCCGGATTTATCGTACTGTGAACCTAACTTGTGACCTAAGCGGTTTTGTCACCGAGCTATCCGACTATGTTCGTGACAACCCTCCTACCCCCAGCGTCATGCTGGAGATCAAGGACTTGGAAGACATGGGCATTGATCTCTCATTCTTCGCCAACCCTAAGTCAGATTGTGTGCCCTATTCCTGATCCCGATGAGACTCAGTCGGGTTTCACCGAATCAATCCCGAGACCCCTTTTGGAATGATTCGACCGACACCGGAGGTCGCAGGGGAGGAGGCTATAGAGAGATCTGTTGTAACATGAATAATCTCACCATACGGACGAGTTACGAAGCTGACGAGTCGCTCACTAGCGACCAGATAAAGTGACTTGAGGTTGAGATTCTATGAACCAGAAGCTAGAAGTCGCAGGTCATAGGTCACAGGTCTTAGGTAGCTCACAGGCTGCCAGAGGTCGCAGGTCCTGTCAACACTTGGAAAGTGGCCGCATGGTCGACTTGTCCATCAAGACTAAGTTCTCCTTACCCAAATCACAAAGACAGCAAGCCGCGAGACTACTTATGGGAACTACACAAGTCCCAAGGTGACTTACATTCTAGAGCCTCTCAGGCCGGGAGTGACTTGCATCCATCCGAGTTGAATCATCGTAAAGAAGGAATATATTCAGATTATTTAGGGAGCAGATTTTGAGGACCTAATCGGGGCAAGTATATCAGATATCAAAGATCTTGGCCAAAGATCGCAGGATACTCGCTTGGTCCGTCTCCAACCCAAAGGGCCGATCGTCCAGGCCCATGAAGACCCTAAAACCTAATTTCTAGTCTATAAATACTTCATGTCAAGTTCATTGTAAAAGGTTGAAATGTTAGCATTCTAGGTAGAAATTATAGTGAATTATACTTGGCTTGGTCGCCCCCAGACGTAGTCTTATTTACAGACGAACTGGGTAATCAAACTTCATGTTTTTACTTATTTTGATCGTACATACATTAATCGTTTATTGTTGGCCGGAAAACACAAACTGGGCACAACAATTGGCGCCGTATGTGGGAACATTCTACTGATTTTCCAAAAACTCTTTAGAAAACCACCACCCAGTCATTCACAATGGCGAATAACCAAAATGAGACTGCTAGACGAGAAGCTGATGCACATGATGGAGCAGAAGCCTCCCTGAGCTCCCATCACACTAACCGAAGGGTTACTACAGCCACTTCAGACTGGGGAAATCTCATCAGGACTTCTAAGATGAAAAAAGCCATCCCGGTTTGTCCTCCGAAGAGAAGGCGGCTTACCTTCCTTCGACGGCCCAGAAGAATCACTTCCAAACAAGAGGATAACCCAGGGGGCAGGCCCTTCTAAAGTTAAGGGGCACCTGACCCCAAAAGGGCATTCTGCATGGCCAAATGGTCTTCCCGGAGGTGAGAAACATCAATACCAGGGATTACCGGCTCCTTCGCATTGAAATACCAGTGGTTTCGAACAATGTGTTCGACCGCCTCGGAAACCTTGGAGCACTGAAAGCTCCACACAACCCGGAGGATGAGGCCAATTCTCAACCCGAAAATGACGAACAACTTGATCGCAACCTCATATTCGCACTGGCTGCACACCACCACGAAATGCCGAAGGGTTCCACCGCCTATCACGGCAACAGGCATGGTGCCTTTCTGACCTCACATCTTCGCGACGCACAAGTCACCACACTTACCCGCACTATTCAGGCATTGCTCAAACAGATTGAAGATCAGAACGGGATGATGGGGACAGACGCCAACCTTGTCATCCCGAGATCACTTTAGCACCTACTCAGAGGAATGTCGACACAACGACAATAGATTGCTACAATGGGACCTCTGACCCAAGAATTCATGTATCGAGGTATATCTCTTACATGGCATCCATGGGTGCAACCGACACGACTAGGTGTAGGCTCTTCCCTTTGACTTTGAGCGACCTTGCTCATATGTGGTTCACTTCACTGCCTCCATGCTCAGTTGACCCATTCTATCAGCTCGCCAGGCTATTCTTGAGCCATTTCTCGACAATGGCTCCCTGACCAGCGATGAAGCAGTGCCTGATGAATGCTCAACAGGGCAACAATGAGTCTGATCGATCCTATATTGAAAGGATCGAGAAGCTCATCCTCGAAGGAGATCCCTTAGGGGATGAGGCGAAACTGCTAGGGGCCATTGGCGGCCTTAGGAAGGGAACCAAGATGTGGCTGCGCATGACCGCCGACTATCCAACCAGTTATGTAGACTTCCGAAAGCGGGCCGGCGACCTGATACTTACTACAGAGCTTCTGGAGTCCCGACTCTCCGGCACAGAGGAAGTCGGAGCACCAAAGAGGAGTTCCAAGGGAACTGGGAGCCACCAAAAGCTCCCAACAACTACAAGCCGTTCGAATAATCAATTTCTGTGAAATTGATGGATGTCCTAGGCAAAGATAGGTCAAACTTAATACCAAGAATGCAACCTCAAGTACGGAAAGCAGATAAATCATAATTCAAAGCAGAGACCAAGACCGACCTCCGAACGAAGTTGAAGTCCGCTCTTGGGGGCAATTGTTGTAACATGAATAATCTCACCATACGGACGAGTTACGAAGCTGCCGAGTCGCTCACCAGCGACCAGATAAAGTGACTTGAGGTTGTGACTCTATGAACCAGAAGCCAGAAGTCGCAGGTCATAGGGTGTAGGTAGCTCACAGGCTGCCAGAGGTCGCAGGTCCTGATAACACTTGGAAAGTGGTCGCATGGTCGACTTGTCCATCAAGACTAAGTGCTCCTTACCCAAATCACAAAGACAGCAAGTCACGAGACAACTTACGGGAACTCCACAAGTCGCAAGGCGACTTACATTTTAGAGCCTCTCAGGACGCGATCGACTTGCATCCATCCGAGTTGAATCATCGTAAAGAAGGAATATATTTAGATTATTTAGGGAGCAGATTTTGAGGACCTAATCAGGGCAAGTATATCAGATATCAAAGATCTTGGCCGAAGATCGCGGGATACTCGCTTGGTTCGTCTCCAACCCTAAGGGCCGATCGTCCAGGCCCATGAAGACCATAAAACCTAATTTCTAGTCTATAAATACTTCATGTCAAGTTCATTGTAAAAGGTTCAAATCTTAGCATTCTAGGCAGAAATTATAGTGAATACCTCGCTTAGTCGCCCCCAGACGTAGTCTTATTCACAGACGTACTGGGTAATCAAACTTTGCAGTTTTTACTTATTTTGATCATATAAACATTAATCGTTTATTGTTGGCCGGAAAACACAAATCGGGCACAACAAGATTGAGTGTTAGTTCAGTTGGGGATGTCATCCCCGGGCTCTGATGGAGATGTATTTTGTTTTCATTTCTAATCGCTTGATGTGATCCTTGTAATTTTCTTATGTACCGGCCTCCGTGCCATCACCAGTTAATGAAAATTTCATCTTTTTCCTTTCTTTGTTGTGCCAACTTCGATTTCCTTATGTGACTTTAAGATTGCTTAGTTCTCGTCGTCTTATTGTTATTACGACTTTATCTTGAACATTGCTTTAGTCGTCTTACAAAGTCGTGGGAAAATCACACCTCTTTGGGTGGTAATCTCACCTACAATATGTCGAAAGTCGTACCTCGGGTGGCAAATGTTATACATGACCCCTTCGATTTTAACACAGGAATTTTGAAAAGTAGAAAAGACATTATTATTGACTGGTAGTATTGTTTACAAGGATGCGACTTTGAACCTATTGAAAATACTTCCTTAAATGAGTTGCATTCCATGGGTACTGAGCCTTAGTGCCTTCTGGTCTTTCGAGTTCATATGCCCCATTGGGCAAGACCTTCGATACTTTGAACAGACCTTCCCAGTTTGGACCGAAAACCCCTTTCGCCTCGCCAAACACTTTCTTTAACACCAAGTCTCCTTCTTTGAACCGCCGAAGTCGCACTTTAGAATTGTAATACCTCTCCGACTGCTGTTTGTAGATCGCATTTCTCATATTGGCCTCCAAATGCTTTTCTTCAAGTAGGTCCAGATTTCTAGCTAAGGCCTCGTCGTTGTGGTCGCACGCGGCCTAGCTTGTGCGAAGACTAGGGAAATCGACTTCTGCGGGCATGACCACCTCCATTCCAAAAGCCAACGATTAAGGAGTCTCCCCCGTCGAATTTTGGCAGGTCGTTCTATATGACCACAACACATCGGGGAGCTCACTAGCCCATTTTCCTTTTTATCCCGCAATCTTAGATTTCAGTCTGTGTTTGATGATTTTATTCACCACTTCAACCTGGTCGTTCGATTGAGGATGGTATGGAGTCGAGAAGAGCTTCGTGGTCTTCCATTTTTTGAAGAAATTGTCAATTTTGAGGCCATCAAACTGTTTTCCATTATACAATATGATAGCCCGCGGCAAGCCGAATCTGTAGATGATATTCTGCCATATGAATTTGATGAAGTGATCTTGATCTATGGTTGCCAAGGCCTCAGCCTCGACCCATTTTGTGAAGTAATCCACCACAACCAGGGCATATTTGACTGAGCCTGGAGCTGTTGGGAGCGGCCCAATAATGTCTATCCCCCACATTGCAAAGGGCTAAGGACTGAGGATGCTCGTGAGTTCTTCTATAGAGACTTTGATGGATGGTGCATAAATTTGGCATTTATGGCATTTGTAGGCGAAGGTGATGGCGTCGGCCCTTAAGGTTGGCCAAAAATACCCTTGTCTTGTGGTTTTGTGAGCCAATGATTTCCCCCAGCGTGGTTTCCGCATACACCTTCGTCTATCTCCCTTAGGATGGCTTGCCCTTGTTCTGGTGTGATACACCGAAGTAGTGGAACGCTGAAGCCTCGTTTATACAACTCATTGTTGATCATCGTATAGCGCGCGGCTCGTAATTACAACTGCGAGCTTGAATTGTGTCTTGCGGCAAGAGACCATTTGTCAAGTATTCAATGATGGGTGTCATCCAGCTCACTGTCGGGGTTTCTAGGGTCGCGATCATTGCGCGAGTAGTGGAGGGGTGGGAGAGCGTGGTAATGGTGACATCCTTCATTTCTGTTGGCCCCTCCGAAGTAGCTAGGCGTGCTAAGGCATCGACTCGTGAATTCCGATCTCTCGAGACTAGTTTGACGTGGATTTGTTCAAATTTTTGACATAGTACCTTGACAATCTCTTGGTAGGCAGCCATCCTTTCGTCTCGTACCTCGTACTCTCCCTCGACCTGGCAAGCTACAAGCTGAGAGTCCGGGTGTACTTGTAGCCTTTTGATGCCCATAGCTGTCGACATCTCCAGGCCACTAATGAGTGCCTCATATTCAGCCTCATTCTTGGTCACAGGAAAGTCGAAAGTGATGGCGTTCTGGAATGAAAGGCCCTCTGGACTTATCAGGACCACCCCGACACCTGATTTGTGGGAAGTCGCTGATCTATCTACAAATAACTCCCAGGGCGGGCTGTTTGAACAGCCGACTTTTGAGGAGAAAGTAAGCTCCACAATGAAATCGGTAAGCGCCTGAGCTTTAATCGCGGGGTGAGGTGCGTATGTTACTCCGTATTGTTCGACCTCAATGGCCCACTTTAGGCACCGACCTATTGTATCAGGTCAGTGAAGCACATTCCTTAAGGGAAGGGAAGTAAGGTCTTCGACTTGATGATTGAAGAAATATGGTCTCAACTTCCTCACACTCATGACCAGTGTATACGCCAATTTTTCCAACAATGGGTAATGCTGCTCGGTCTCATTCAGTGTTTGACTAACGAAGTAAATGGGGAAATGATTCTGACCTTCTGCCCGGACAAACACTGCACTTAGAGCGGTTTCTGAAGCCGCAAGATACAGGAAAAGTTTCTCTCCCGGGACGGGTTAGGATAGAATGCTCACGTCTGCCAGATAATCTTTGATCTTCTCGAGAGCTTCCTGGCTTTCGGGCGTCCATTCGAACTTTGATTTCTTCCGAATCGTGTCGAACATTGGCTTGCATTTATCCCCCATTCGGGAGATGAATCTGTTTAAGGCGGCTAAGAAACCTGTGAGTTTTTGCACTTCTTTCACACTTCGAGGTGCTCCCATATTCAGGATGGCCTTGACCTTCGCTGGATTTTCCTCTATTTCCTGCTTGCTGACCAAATGCCCCAGGAATTTCCCGCACTTGACCCCGAAATTACATTTTTTGGGGTTGAGCCTCATATTGAATTTCCTTAGGATGTCGAAGGTTTGTGCAAAGTGCGCAAGGTGGTCTTTCCTCTTCAGGCTTTTGATGGCTATATCGTCCACTTAGACTTCTACCGATTTGCCGATTTGATCGGCAAACATGTGGTTGACCAACCTTTGATATGTTGCCCCTGCATTCTTTAGGCCAAAGGGCATTCTCTTCCAGCAATAGAGGTTCTTCTCTGTCAAGAAGGAAGTATGTTGCCGATCTGGTTCGTGCATTGCTATCTGATGATAGCCTGCGAAGGCATCCATGAACGACATCATTTCATGTCCAACCGTGTTATCTATCAAGTGGTCAATATGAGGCATGGGTAAGAAGTCTTTAGGACAAGCGTCGTTGAGGTCGGTGAAGTCAATACAGAGCCGCCAGGTTATGTTAGACTTTTTCACCAATACTGCATTAACCACCCATTGTGGTTGGTCGGCCTGTGTAATCAGGTCGTTGTCCAACAACTTCTTCACCTCTTCGGCCAATGCTGCGTATTTTTTGGGACCGAACTTCCACCTTTTTTGGGCTACCGACTTTCGAGCTGGGTCGATATGCAACCGATGGCATGCGATCTTTGGGTCGATCCCTACCATATCTTTGTGTGACCATGCGAAAACATCCAAGTTCTTTTTGAGAAAGTCAATGACCTCCCCCCTCAGGTCGTCTGGTATCTTAGAGCCTATGGTGACCTCTAGATCCGGCCGGGCTGGGTCCACCTTGACTTTCTCGAGGTCTTCTCCCGGGATGGCCCTTGAGTCATCTTGACGGGGATCGTCAATCTCAGCCTCGAGCATAAATTCTTCCAGTTCAGGCCCCTTTCTCGGGTCGAGGTCGGGGTGGTTTCTCTTCTTGCTTGCCTTTTCATTATTCAATTTTTCACATTGTTTTTCGCTATCTATTACAAGTATTTGCTTGCTAGATACCCATGCAGAATTGAAAAGTGACGAAGAATAAACCAAACAACCTCTTGCATCGACCTGGTCACCCTCAACGGTGCCGACTAACCCACTCTTGGTGGGGAATTTTACACAAAAATAGAATGTTGAGGACGCAGCCTCGAACTCGTGTTCTAATGGCCTCCCAAGAAAACCATTATAGGAACTTGGGAGGTTGACAACCAAAAAATCTAACAGTCTAGTGGCCCTAACCTTATCATTTAAAGTAGAAACCAACTCAACAGCCAAACGGATCATGCCAGACGGCTTCACCGTTGCATCCCCAAAACCTTTCACGATGTGGTCGCAAGGGTGATGTATGCATCATAATCCCCAAGTTGATCTAAGGTCTTCTTGAAGAGGATGTTGCAGAAAGCTCCCCCATCTACCAGCAACCAACATATAGTCGTTCCCATGATTTTAACCTTAATCACCAAGGGGTCGACGTTTGGGTAGACTAATCCAGCTTTATCCTTTTCGCCAAACTCGATTTTATTGATTTCTTCCCCCACCGTGAAGACTGGTAGCACCATTTTTCTGGTATTTTCCATCTCCCTCACTTCGGCCTTCATTCGTCATCTGGATGAGGAAGTTAAAAGTTCCCCAATTACCCCAAGTGGAGAGAGGGTGTGTATGTCGCGACCTCCCGCATCCTCGGGCATGGGTGGTTCTGGTCGTTCCCCTTGCTCTGCTCTCGGGTCGGCATTCCCTTGGGCGTGTTCCGCCTGCCTAGGATGATTTCCTTGTTGGCGACCTCTCTGAGCATGATCATGATTTCTTTGAGGTCGTTTGACAAACTCATCCAACAGTCTATCTTCGTACAACCTCCAAAGTTGGGAAGTAGGTATTTGCACTCGCTCGTGTAGTGGCCTACCTGTTCATGGAAATAGCAGAACTTGTTGGGGTTTAATTTGCCCTTATTTTTGATAGGGCGAGGTGGGAGGGGCAGTTCCCACCCTCTAATCTAGGTATAGACATGCCCGGGTGTCATGCCTAATGCCTCCATCAGTTTCACCAAAATGTTTTCTTTGAATGGCTTGAAGCTGTCGGGTGCCTTGTAGTGACCCCCGATTTTCTTGGAGACTTTCCTTGTATCTGCGACCTCCTTATTATCGGAGAGTCGAGATTCCAGCAGTTCCGATGTATGGATCAAGTCGCTAGCTCGCCTCCGGAAGTCGGCATAGCTAGTCGGATATTTGGCTGTCATGCGCCGCCATAACTTTGTTCCCAACCTGAGGCTGGAGACGGCCCCAAGCAGTTTTGCCTCATCCCCTATGGGGTCTCCTTCAAATATGAGTTTGTCGATCCTTACAATGTAGGACCGATCCGACTCTGTATCCCCTTATTGAGTGTTCATTAGGCGCTGCCTGGTCACAGGTCGGGGTGCCAGAGCCGTGAAATGTTGGGATTATACTAGAAAGTATGCTTTTACTTTGTATAATCAAAACTGAATTTCGAACTTATTTACTGAAATAAATTGTTTATCACTGATGCTTTAAATATCATCGAATGTTACATATATTTACTGCATAACTGTTCAATAAATAGTACGTGTTACATTGTAGTTAATTTAGTGATACCAGATCACAGAAGATTAAATTAACAGTCCCTTGTAACTAAAAGTACGTCATTCACGACCTAGATGAAAATGAACAATCCATCGTGAAAGGTTGAAGTGTAAGGCTCGGATTGGCTTGTCTTGACCTAGAGATTACACTAGTGCATGACTGATGCACTGAATAGGACCTACAGGAGGAAAAATTCTTCAGAACTGAACAAGGAAGAATTAGACCTCAGTGGTTCGTTATTTCTTAATCTTCGTTCCTTAAATAGGATCACGTGTGGTTGGTAACTATTGCTTTGACTTATCATGGGTAGAGAATCAACGAGATTCAATACTTTTTATCTTGGACAATATTATTGGTCACATGTGATTGCTAAGATTTAATACGGAGAATCGTGTGCAAGTACGCTTGTTCGATTTGCCCCCTTGGGAGGTTCATAAGCTTTATCATACCAAATCTTGCAAGTGGAATTAGTTTCCGGTATGGATAATAATGTTGAACCGCTCCTTGACCAAGGACAAAAGATATTAATTAATGGAAAGCTATTTCAGTGGCTTGAATTAATTAATGGGCTAGATAATCTTAAACACGGGAAATAATAACCGGGAGCCATATTGACTGTAATATGGGTTAAGATGGATAGTGCAATATTAATTATGTAGTGGGATTAATTAATATTTATGGGCTTGAATAATATTGTGGCTCAATATTGATAATTCAAGATTCATTGGAAAGTCCAATCTTAATTCTCCTAAAGGCCCCCTAAGTAGCCCAACATATAGTCCAATAACTGAAAAAGGTGTTTAAAATAAAATAAATATTGTTGCTTATTTTTTCCATTATTTTCGAAATTTATGGATAAAAAGGGGAGAAAGATTTTCTTTGAATTTTGTTATGGAATGAAGATATGTATTCTTGGAATACAAGATTATCTCATTAAATTCAAGAAATCTCCCACTTAATTATTCATGAAGAAAATTTCGAAAATTTTGAAATATAAAGGGCAAGAAAGATTTTCTTGATTTTCTTAAAAAAATATTATGGAAGATATGTATTTCTTGAAATACAAGAATATCTCATAAATTCAAGAAGATCCAAATCTTGGATTCTTGCCTATAATTTTGAAAATATCCCATAACAAAGAGTAGGTGGGATTTTGTGGAATATTATAATTATGGGAAAAAGAATATAGGAGATATATTCAAGATTTCTTGGAGATCAAGAAAAGATTTTCCCACATTATTTTTTGCCCAAAATTTTCGACCACCTATGCTCTATAAATAGGGGATGACTATTTCATTCCCAAGAAAAATTCCATGTGCTGAAAAAATTAGTAAATCCACAAAGGTGGTGCAACATAATTTATTTTCCTTTTGTTAATTGTTCGCAAGCGTCCTACAACCGGATAGTCGAGCAAGGATTAAGGGAATACTTGGGAAGTTCTTTTGGTGAGTCTAATCAACCAAGCCATTGCCATCCCAAGAGGTACGTTCACGTAAACTCGTAGAATTCCGCATGCGTAGGATTTACGTGAATTAATTATATGCATGATTTGTTGTTGGATTATTATTTGAATTAATATAGGATTAATTCATGCTAGTAATAATTAAAAGAATTAAATTTGTATTTAAATATTCATCCCGAATAAATTTGTGCAAAGTATTCCCTAACATGAAATGAGCTGTTCAAACGTGTCCACCGAGAATGGTGGTAGTGAGGTAAACCACTGATGAGCTTAGTCGTTCAGAGTCAAAGAAAAGAGTCGACACTTAGTTGCGTCGGATGCGCCCATAGAGGCTATGTAGGAATTGTACTTCGCCACATGGACCCTTGGGTCTGTGTTTCCACTGTAGCGATCTAGGGTCGCTATACTGATCTTCCTCTAGGTAGATTTCAGAGTAACCATGGTTCCGAGTGGGGAATCTGGGATGGTGAGGTTATTGTCTATCCCTACCGACCCATTCTGATTTTTCACTCGTTCAAGAAGTCGCTGGACCGTTCGGGCCAGCGCCGCAACCTGTATATCGCGATGGTCCTCAACAGGGAGAGCCACCCGTGTGTCACCATGGTGGATAGCCGAGCCTCTCGGCAATTCCTCATGGTGCATGTTCAAGCCCAACGCGAGGTCGCGTTCCACCTGGTCAGCGTGTCGAGGCTGAGACTGAGCCTCATCCTCAATGACCATCGGAGCCTTTTGAGCCCCCAGGTCTACCAGACGGTTGAACACATTGTCTCATCCTGCCGGTTTTTCTAGGAGTCGGGGATTCCGTATGATAGCATGCTTCGCTGGGTCATACGCCAGTTGGCCTGTTGACTGCCCCTTTTCGACAAGGGCAACCTTGCCGTAAGAGGTTCCGACGTCTTGAGCAGTCTTCCTGATCGGAGGCTGCTCCTTCTCACTGTCAAAGGCGAGGCATTTCCTGTTGAGGATGGCCATTATGGCCTTTGCATCGTCTGGTGTCCGTACTAGGTTCCACCAATCGGGGAGTGACCGCCGAGATCGCGGGGCGGGTGTGATGTGAGCTCAGAGAGGCTTCGACACCATCACGAGCATCCGCTTCGTGTCCGATAGTGATACCATGGTTGATCGCCATTGCTTGATCGGGTTTTTTGAAAGGTGAGTCTTCTCAAGAATTGGTGTAATTCTTCAAGAAAAATTTCCCATAGACGACTCCAATTGTTGTGCCCGACTTACAATTGCCGACCAACAAATAACAATGAAATGGAGATATAGAAATAGACGATCAATGTGATGAAGAAACACTCAAGTTTGATTATCCAGTTCGTCTTTTAAATAAGACTACGTCTGGGGGCGTCCAAGCCAGGAATATTTTATTATATTTTTTGCCTAAGAAACTTAGATTTTCCAACCTCTTATAAGTGTGGCCCTAAAGGCCTATTTATACTGTGATTCCCACCTCTTGGGCGGGAATTTTCATAAGGAAAGGAGCACTAACAGGGGCTTCGATCTCGGAGACCGCTAAATCTGCCTTGCCCGGTCAGACATCGTCGCCTTTATTGTGCGCCAATCGCGGAGCGAACTTCGTGGCTTGATGGGTGCCTCCTTTGACTATCGTGATACGCGACTTATTCACTTCCGACCTGAGGATCTAGAGTACAAGTCACCCCGCGACTTGTATATAAATGGTATAGGGGAGGTCGATCGCTGCTCATGTGATTAGGCAGGAGGTCGGGTTAATCCATATTACAACAAGGATACGTAAAGAATACTTACAAGAATTTGTAACAAGATTCGTGACAGGATTCTTCAACTATGGTATCCACGTAACAATTGCTCATAGATCTGTAGTGTTCTGCCAGCCTTGAACCACGAGATGGATTTGCTAGGAAAATCCTAAATCTAGGTTTTATGGAGAAGTAATACTTTTGTATTATCTTGTGTATGTAGGATTTCCCATAAACTAGTATATATAGTGGAGACCTGACTTAATTCTCAAGCAGTCCCAAAACAAGAAATAAATCATTAGGGATTTAATTTCCATATAAACAAAGTCCCATATTAGAAATAAATCTGTAGAGACTTTATTTTCCTATATATAAAATCCTACAATAATATTCCATATATATTATTGTTGGGAAATCTTATTTAATTAAATTTAATTTAATTAAATAACTTTAATTAATTCCAAATTAATTAATTAATAATAATTAATTCCAAATTAATATATTATTAATTTCTCCATAAATTAAATATCCATATCCAATATGATATTTAATCACCAGCTCCAATCTGTAAAAAATTGTTACTTGTTGTGTGACCCATATGCCCTCGTATACCGAGCGGTTAGTCAAACTAACGTCTTAATTGAACCCTAGATAATAAATCAGACAATCTCAATATACGAGGTACGAAGCGAAGAATCTGCAACTACCTGCAATATGTAGGCTATAATGATATCTTCCTTTCATTCACGAATACTCGATTAAGTCTTGAACTTGATGAAGTGTCTATTCAAATGACTTAATCATATTATCTCTAATCACTAATTGATCAAGTAAATCACACTTAGCCACAAAGTATAAGCTGATGCGCGTCGGTCCCACTAATCGAGACACCCGTAGATACATGTATTGTGAAATTACATCAAACGGTTTCTCGGATGGGTATACCGATACCCTCTAAGGTATATGTGCATCCATCATGAGATACCTAGTATCTCGTAGTAAGTGAGATCTTACTACACTCTCTAAGAGTATGATGTAGATCGCACACCAATCTCCATTGCATCATCAATATCCCATTCTTGATGATCCTTGATCGGGGCTATTTGAGAATCATGCTTAAGTCATCTGAGCTCTCACAATCTCAATGACAACAATGACTCATGGGGACACAAATAAGAATAAATGCAAACAATCAAACATAATATTCGAATAGGTGTATTGTCATACATTAATATTAAATGGATAATAATATTAAGTCAAACTGAATATCATCGAGTATTATGTCCTTACAATAGATTGTCTCTAGGACACTAACACTAACAGGCTTCATATCCATGATGGCCTTGATCTTCGATGGATTTGCTTCAATGCCTCGTTGGCCGATGATATGTCCCAGATACTTACCTGAACCCACTCCGAAACTTCATTTTTTTGGGTTCAATCTCATGTTGTAACTTCTCAAAATATCGAATGTTGGAGCAAGGTGGCCCAGATGATCTTCCTTCTTTTCGCTTTTCACAACAATGTCGTCGATATATACTTCCATGGTTTTTTCTATCTCATCGGTGAACATTTTGTTTACCAAGCGTTGGTAGGTCGCCCCTGTATTCTTCAGACCGAATGGCATTCTCTTCCAACAATAGACATTTTTCTCGGTTAGAAAGGATGTGTGCTACTGTTCGTTCTTATGCATAGTGATTTGGTGATATCCGACGAAAGCATCCATAAAAGACATCATTTCATGACCGGATGTGCTGTCGATGAGGTAATCGATGTGTGGCATGGAGAAGTAATCCTTCGGGCATGCCTCATTCAGATCGGTGAAATCGATACATAGTCGCAATAAATTATTTACCTTTTTGACCAAAACTGCATTGGCCACCCATTGAGGATGGTCGGCCTGCTTGATCAGCTAGTTGTCAAGCAACTTCTTCACTTCTTTGGCTAAAGCTGCATACTTATCTAGGCCAAACTTTCTTCGTTTATGAGAAACTGGTTTCTTCGTAGGATCGATGTTCAATTTATGACATGCGACCTCGGGGTCGATGCCTACCATGTGTTCGTGCGACCATGCTAACACATCTAAATTTTCTTTGAGAAAATATATCACTTGAATTCGCATGTCGCCTGGAATCCAGGTTCCAGTGATTACGCTTAAATTTAGATGGGTGGGGTCGACTGGTCCTATCTCGAGTTCTTCGATGGGGGTTGCTCACTGGCTGTCGTCCCCGATTCTTGGATCATGTATGGATTCATGCCAAGTGAGGTCTTCTTCCATTGGTTCGAATCCAAGATGAGGTTCTAGGTCGGGGGGATTTTTGGATGGATCATTCGCCACTTCTTGATCTTCCCTTTCTGTTATTTTTTCTGAGTCAGGTGTTCCTTTTTCCATTTGATCGACTTCCATTGGGGTTACATCATATTCTCTTACATTTTCTAGTTAAATTTCATCATTTTGTTTGTTTTTTAGAGGTGAAGTTAGATTCGTACAATCTTGCCTCGCCTCGTTTCTCCTACCGAAATAAAATGTAGAATTTAAATCAACACATGTGTAAGTCAAACATTTTCTTGCAGTAATCTGGTGACCCTTAATGGTGTCAATATTCCCATCAGATCCGGGGAACTTAACACAATAAAATTAGGAAGAGGACACAACCTCAAATTCATGCTTGAACTGCCTGCCAAAATAGGCATTGAAGTTCGAGGGAATTTTGACGATTTCGACGTTCATGAAGTCGAGCTGCCTAGTTGCCTTCACTTTCTTGTCCAGCGATGAGGTTATTTCGACGGCCAACCGAATCATTCCATAAGCTTCAATTGGTTGGTTTCCAAAACCTCTAATCCCGACCTCGCATGGCTCGATGTAGCTGTAGAAATCCCCGAGCTGGTCCAGTATTTTCTTGAATAGGATGTTGCAGAAAGCTCCATTATCGATCATGATTATGTGAACCAAGTCCTCCATTATCCTTGCTCAAATCACCAGTGGGTCCCAGTTTAGGAAAACTACCCCGTCCTTATCCTCTTCAGTGAAGGCGAGCAACTTTGAATCCGGAGTGATAGTGTTGATTGGGAGACAACTTAAAAAAATATTATCGAGGGCGCACATCTCTGCTTTCTGGCATTGGCCCGAGAGGGAGGTCGCCTAGAGAAAACCGCCGAGAGTGCCCCCTGTTTGGAAGATCATGTGAATTACTCTGTTCTCGGTGCCACCGGGGATCTACGGACCTCACCGCCCTTGCTCGAGTTGGTTCGCTTGATTATTTCCCTGAGGTTGAGCGTTCTGATGGTTGGGCTGGTCATTCCTTGGTTTGACGTATCCGACTAACTTTCCTTCTTCCTATAATTTCCACAGTTCCTTTTGCAGGCCGCGGTAATGTTCGATGGTATGCCCAATTGTGTTATGGTAGTTGCAAAATCTTCTCGGGTGTAGTTTGGAGGTGTCTTGGATGAATTGTCTGGCCGAAGGAAGCTGCTGCCTCCCTCTGATCGCTTGAAAGATTTGTGCAGGGTTCATTGTCAAGGTCTCGAGGAGTTTCATCTCGAGCCCGTTGTCGAATGACTTGAAAGATCCCAGAGCCCTACAGGTCATCCCCGACTTCTTGTATGGTTTCTCCGGCTTTAGTTCTGACTTCTTGACCTCGCTCGCGACCTCGCTTGGTCCCTGCTCGCCCAACCTTTGGGCAAGTATCTCGACGTTGTTGATCAAGATGCCCGCTCGATATTTGAAATCTGCGTAGCTCGACATGTATTCTATATTCATCATCTTCCACAACTTGCTCCCCTTCTTTAAACCTTGGACCACCCCCATGACCTTGGCCTCATCTTCGAGGGGTTCACCTTCCATGATGAGTTTATACAGAAGATCGATGTACGGTCGATCCGACTCGTTCTCGAGCTGATAGACATTCACCAATGTTTATTTAGTTCCTCTGTAGGGAGTTAGGGTGGCGAAGTGGGTGAGGAAAAGTTTAGCCATTTGGTGGAAAGATTCCACCGAGGTCGGTGGAAGGGTATTGAACCAACGGTGGGCCTGGTCTCGGAGAATGAGTGGGAACAGACAACATTGAGTGGCGTGAGTGGCTCCCATCGAGTTCATGTAGGATGTGTACTTGCTCACATGGTGCATAAGGTCTGAATCGCCATTGTACTGCGTGACAGAGTTGGCTATGATTTTTACTTGCACGTGCACGAGCATGATTGTGGGGGAAGGTGGCGAGACTGGAATCTTTGTTGTCATAGGGCTTCCCCCTTTGCTTGACAACTGGTCCTATAGATCTTTGATATTTTGTAAAATAACCGCCATCTGTTAAGCGTTGGCTTGCCTAGTGAGGTGGAGAATTTCTTTCTTGGCGACGTGGCGATGGTGTTCTTTCCAGGTGAGGTGACGGGCTTCGCCCAATTCTATCTTGCACTGATATCCTTTGCTTGGGCTCGCCCTGAAATACTCATCCCGCGTGCGATCTCTCTGGTTCGGCATTGCCACGATTCGCATGCTCGCACTTATGGCAATTTGGACCGTTATCTCGATTTGGCTAACCGCAACTGAAACTGCCAGAGAAGAGACGTCGATGAATGGGATTCGCCCCTTCATTCTGATTACGGCGATAATCTTGAGAGTGTTGAGATTGGTGAGAGATAGCCTCCTGACTCCTTTCGCGATGGGGCTCCTCGTCCATTTTGCCTTTGCCCCTGTTTTGAGCCTTTCTATCGAGGTTTTGGCGTAGGTCGTCGTGCGCACGATCTAGTTCAGTCTGCCTTCGGTGAAGTACTGCCATGGCCTAGTAAATTTCTTCCGGGTTCGGATTTGTTCGAGCTTTTGGGGGACACCAAGTACGGGTCCTTTGGCTTTGCGATTGCTGACGCCCGGGCCGCCAGCCCCCGCTCCACCGGACCGTTGAGCTCCTGACTTGGCTCCTCCCTTAGAGATGAAACTTTCTAGAGACATGTTCAAGACTTGAGGATGATTTCGAAGGTGTAAACAGATTTTTGATCGAAGATTCGTGAGGAATACTCTAATGAGAAAACACTAATACTCTAAAACTATATTTCTTAAAGAGTACCCTCCTTCTAGCGCCAATTGTTATATACTAAAATATCGGGTTAAGAGATATAGATGTGGCTTAAGATTCTAGTAACATAAAAAAGTAATTAAAGGTTGTTGTTTGCATTTATTGTGAATGATTGGGAGTTAGAGTTTTTGTTCATCTTAGGATTTGAAGAACAAATTGACAAGAGTTTTGGTATGGTATTGAATTCTCCCATTTTAGGGTCATAAATGGCCCCTATTTATAATGTTGGGGGAGAGTAGAACTCACTCTCCCGGTTTACAAGTACATTGGCCGCCAATGGCCTGCAAAACATTAAATGCTAAATATCTTTATCTGATCCACTCCTGGAGCTCGCAGGAGGTCGCCCGAGGTTTGGCCACCTCGCCCACTTCACGGATGGTTTTATGTATATTCAGTTCGGTTTGTAATGGTGAAAAATTTGATTAATTCATTTTTTTTATTCGGTTCGATTCGAAAACTGAAATACCGAATGCTCACCCCTAAGAACATATGTCATCCTTTGTAATTAACACAAACATCATCACTAGTGTATAATTGTTTATTGAAATTTGGACGATGCACCAAAAAGCCCATAGTAATGCAACCAGCATTTCGCTTAATTTTTTTGTGCAGTGATCGATTGTTTTTTTTAATTTTGAATTATAATACATAGAAATTGATTACCAATTTTGAATTATAATACGAATTAAACATAATCTAACATTACACATGATGGGAATCAACCTTACCTCATATACTCCACATTGTAGAAACCTTCTACCAGGATTTTTTTCAGTCATAGACATAGACGAACACACGTGTCCTTCCATGGGGGCACATAGTGTTTTTTTTAAGTACTATATATGTAGTATTTATATAATTATAATTTAGGTGTATATCTAATAACTCATCAATCTCCAACTATCATGATGTCCAGCCCGTGTCCTGCAAGGCTGCAACCCTGCCCAATTTTAAGAGGCCCCACTCTTAACTCTTAAAGTACCATTTTTTTAATGTTATGATGAGTTAATCATATAATTTTTTTTTAATTTATAAAAATTTGTAAATTTTAATTGTAATAAACTTGAGTTATTACTTAATTTGTAGGAAACACTTTTTATGCATTTTATATTAACTACATACGTCCCAATTACGTAGACTTGTTTGATTTTTCAAAAAGGTTAAAAAATTTTTTTATTGAAAATAATAAATTGGACAATAAAAATTTCTATTATAACCCTATTTAATAAGTGTGATACTTTTCAATGTAATTAATGAATGGAGTTATATTTGTAAATGAATTAGAAAAAAGTTACTATATATGAAACAAATATATATAATTGGAACATCCATAAAAAAAAAGTCTATGTAATTGAGATCGGGGGAGTATATACTTTTTGTGCTCCCTCTATGAAAGTTTTCTGGATCCGTCCCTGGTCATAGACACTCATATTCAACAAAAAACTCCACAAAGACAATCGACTTCATGGTTGTTGGCCTCAACATCTCCATAAATTTATGCAGTACCACTACTAGACAAAGATGATTTTTCTTCAATAATGGATTTAGGGTTTGAGAATTGGGATTTTTTATTATAAGGGATAAATTGCGTTTTTTTAAAATTGGAATTGTTATGATGTGTAGTTTTTTAACGGAAAATGTTTGATCTAAAACCCATCATTTGTTTTTACTAGGGACCTCGTTAAACAAGAAATAGATAGTTCAAGGGTTCTTTAAAACAAAAAATAGTTTAGGCTCGGTAGATGCTTATAAAATTACAAAGGCATAATGCATCAAAAGACCCCTGAACTATCAACTTTTATTTCAAGGTATTTCCACATCTTGCAGAACGATAATCTCCCTGAAGGAAAGTGAATTTTATACACCAGTGAACTTACTTATTGATTCAATAAGGTATTGGAAAGATTTCATATGGATAAATTTCATCTACTTAATACATCAATAGTTGTTCGATTAGTTGAAATGGATATGATAGGCCCCGGTGGAAAACCCATGAAATACGGAATAATCATGAAATGCATATAAAAACAGGGGTGAAGGAATGGTGATTCCAGATTTTTCTCTTTTTGAGCTCATGTGTTGTGTTTTGCTTATGATCGAATGCATATGACAAGATAAGAACGTAAAGCAGTAAACAACACAACAATGTATAGTGGTTCGGAGACTCAAGCTCCTACATCCACTCTTCCTGTTCCTAGGGAAATTCCTTCAAACACTTCCTAAGGCTTTCTGACTACTTCTGTAGTTTACTAACCTTTACAACTCTGAGCTTTCTGACTACCTCTGTAGTTTACTAACTCAAATGGACTTATCACCCTCTCGGGCTCGCCTCTAGATGTTTAATGAGTTCACACTCCAATGGGACTTATCACCCTTCACTCAGGATTGCCTAACAACTACCTCACTTCACCACTAGTCATCTCTTATGAGAATGGGGTTTGGGTTTGGTGTTGTCTCCAACTATGGTGAGATTTTCCCTTACATTTGTTTAGCCTCAATGCTAAGGTTGGGAAAATCTCTCTAAGCGTAGGATACATCGTGGGTTGCTTAGATTGGGTTCTAGAACACTCTTTGGATATATTTGTATATCTACAGACTTGTGTTCTATGGTGGGAAAGCTTGAGTATATGTTCTCTTAGCTCTGTAGCATCGTTTGCTATCTTCTCCGCACTTCCACACGTAATAATGTAGGAAGAACTTGTATTTATAGTGTGGATTTGAATGTTACCGTTGGAGAGAATCATATTCAAATCCATACTATTCTTTGTAGGTTCTGCAGCTTTTTCAGGCTGGTTGTCTTCCTCTCATTGGTCCACGTCAGCTGGATTCCAACGGCTATATTCCTCAGCTTCAGTGCCTCGGAACATTCAGGATATACTGAGCATTCAGTATATTACTGAATCTTCAGTAACTACTGTGCCTTCAATATCCTTTGTCTTCAGTATCTTCAGTGTCTTCTGAGTCTTCAATGTCTTCTGAGTCTTCAGAGATATACTGATTGATATACCGAGTCCTCATACTGAGTCTTCAGATTCTCAGTCTCATACCGAGTCTTCAGATTCTCAGTCTCATACTGAGTCTTCAGATTCTCAGTCTCTTACTGAGTCTTCAGTTTCTTCAGAATCTATCCTGATCTATATCTGCTGACTATACATTGTGCAGATAACATCCTGAACACTCTAAAACTGAATCCTGACTCATCTATCAAGATTATCCTGAACATGTCATACTCAGGGGTTTTGGGATCTAATCAAAATCTTATTTATTAAATTTATTTCCCAACAATTTCCCTCTTTTTGATGATGCCAAAACCATCTTGTTACAACAACCCTTAACCTATACTCAGGTTTCAGTTTTACCTATTACAAGAATGGTATGTCTCTCAACAATTATTTCAGCAATGAATTTCTCAACAATTTCATTACCAAACAACAATAATCAGGCATATCAAATATAAAGACATGTAAAGTAAGATAATGAGGTATTATCTTTGAGCATAAAGATAAAGTTTCATTGATGTATGATATCAGTTACAGATTACAATGAACTTATCAAAAGTAAAGACAAGAACATAAAGAAATACAAAAGTCTTCAGTCTTGGTCTTCAGTCTTCTGTCTTCAGCTCGGCTCCTGGCCTCAGGTCTATCTGAGTCTCAGTGTCTTCAGTGACATACTGAGTCTCAGGTTTCTTGATTTAGCGGACCTTGTCTGATCAGGCATACTGACTCTCAGGCTGACTGAGTTCAGTTTCTTCTGACTTCAGACATCCTGACCCTCAGGTCTCTTTTACTCACTGAGTCTCATATTAGTTTTCTTTACTGAATCTCATATAAGTTTTACTTACTGAGTCTCAGATTACTTTTACACAGGCTATCTGATTTGTTCTTTGCCTGATCTAATTAGCTCGACTGATCAGATCAACACATCTTCAGATCAATATATCAGGATAACATCTGGTAAGTACATCATATCGGGTTAGCATATCAGGTTATCATATCTGATCTTGATCACGTATGATCTCAATCAGTCTCATCTGCTTATCTTCATATCTGATCTCGATCACGTCTTATCTTGATCAGTCTCTTTTGCTCATCTTCTGATTTGCAACCTTCTCTTCTGATTTGCTGGCTTTAGCTTTTCTTTACTCGATTTTGCCTGACTCATCGGTTGACTCGAACTCATCTAACTCATCATCGATCTCGTCGGTCTCGTCTGCAGCCTTGTCTGATCTCGATCATCTACTTCTGATTCCGTGAGTTCCCCCTCAATTTGTTCTTTCGTTCCCCCTCAACTTGTTATCTGTAAATTAGCTTGAATAACACAAGTTGATAATGTTTTGGCATAGTTCATCAAAACTAAAATATCCCAACAAGAACGCCAAAACATTAAAATATATGTATTTTTAAAGAAACGGGTTTTCCTTTAAAAAGATCAGTTCAGGTGGTCACTATGAAATTAGTGAACCTTTTGAACTCCCGCTCTGATACCAATTGATAGGTATCAGATCAGAGACGGGTTTTAAAAAAGGATCAGCTCAGGTGGTCACTTTGAAATTAGTGAACCTTTTGAACTCCCGCTCTGATACCAATTGATAGGTATTAGTTCAGAGACGAGTTTTAAAAAAGGATCAGTTCAGGTGGTCACTTTGAAATTAGTGAACCTTTTGAACTCCCGCTCTGATACCAATTGATAGGCCCCGGTGGAAAACCCATGAAATAAGGAATAATCATGAAATGCATATAAAAACAGGGGTGAAGGAATGGTGATTCTAGATTTTTCTCTTTTTTGAGCTCATGTTTTGTGTTTTGCTTATGATCGAATGCATATGACAAGATAAGAACGTAAAGCAGTAAAAAACACAACAATGTATTAGTGGTTCGGAGACTCAAGATCCTACATCCACTCTCCCTGTTCCTAGGGAAATTCCTTCAAACACTTCCTAAGGCTTTCTGACTACCTCTGTAGTTTACTAACCTTTACAACTCTGAGCTTTCTGACTACCTCTGTAGTTTACTAACTCAAACTGGACTTATCACCCTCTCGGGCTCGCCTCTAGATGTTTAACGAGTTCACACTCCAACGGAACTTATCACCCTTCACTCGGGATTGCCTAACAACTACCTCACTTCACCACTAGTTATCTCTTATGAGAATGGGGTTTGAGTTTGGTGTTGTCTCCAACTATGGTGAGATTTTCCCTTACATTTGTTTAGCCTCAATGCTAAGGTTGGGAAAATCTCTCTAAGTGTAGGATACATCGTGGGTTGCTTAGATTGGGTTATAGAACACTCTTTGGATATATTTGTATATCTATAAACTTGTGTTCTATGGTGGGAAAGCTTGAGTATATGTTCTCTTAGCTCTGTAGCATCGTTTGCTATCTTCTCCGCACTTCCACACGTAATAATGTAGGAAGAACTTGTATTTATAGTGTGGATTTTAATGTTACCGTTGGAGAGAATCATATTCAAATCCATACTATTCTTTGTAGGTTCTGCAGCTTTTTCAGGCTGGTTGTCTTCCTCTCATTGGTCCACGTCAGCTGGATTCCAACGGCTATATTCCTCAGGTTCAGTGCCTCGGAACATTCAGGATATACTGAGCATTCAGTATATTACTGAATCTTCAGTAACTACTGTGCCTTCAGTATCCTTTGTCTTCAGTATCTTCAGTGTCTTCTGAGTCTTCAGAGATATACTGATTGATATACTGAGTCCTCATACTGAGTCTTCAGATTCTCAGTCTCATACTGAGTCTTCTTTATTAAATTTATTTCCCAACAGGATAGGAACAAAAGTTATGAAAAAAAAAATATATATATACATAATATATGATAAGACCAGGAGATCCTTATTTGGGTAGCGTTGGTGTATTACTTTATTTTGAAAACTGCTCCAAAACTCGATAATGCATTTGCAGAGAGTTTGCTTGCAAGATTTAATGCTTCTCCTACAAGAAGACATTACACATTTTTCAGTATGTCCAAGGTACACAAGTGGTATATCTCCTACCATCCATTATGAGAAAAATGCAATTTGTGTTGCACATATGATTAAAAGGTATGTTAAAGAGAACTTAAAAAAACCTATATCCTTACATTCTTTTATGCGTATGAACTCCAGAAGAGTGGTGATGTTATCATACAAAATGTGTGATCCAGTGACAATCTAGCACATTTGTTCACTAAATCCATTCCTACATCTACTTTGAAAAATGTGTTCATGGTATTGGAATGTGTAGGCTTAGAAAACTATTGTCTTCAGGGGGAGCGACAACTTCAAAATAGTCTTGAAGATTGATTCCCGAAGGACAATGGTTATAATATTTTTCATTACTAAGTTTCTTTTTGGAATTATTTTAGAGATGTTTTAATTAGTCATGAGCATCACATCGTAATGTCCAAGGGGAAGTGCTGTAAATATATTGTTATTTAGTTGACATTACATTGTTGGATTTAGTAGGGCTTCTAAGGCTATGGCCCAACTCTTGTTATAAATAGGTTATTGTAGGTCCCGAACGGGTTTCATGAGGGCAGAAGTCTAGAGGGGAGGGGTGAATAGACTTCTGAAAACTTTTTCGTGCAGATCAGGTGTGATTGCAGTTTGCCTTATCAGAGTGCAAGTGAATCAGTTTGGACTGATATCCAACTTACTGATCGCCTGAGGGCAGATCAGTTCGGTATCTATCAGTTTAACTGATTGTGCGGAAGCTAGTTTATACCCGTGTGAAAAACCAGTTTATAACAAATCAGATTCCGAAGCTGTTTTCAATCAGATGACTATGGAGTCAATTTGATCAGATCAGTAGCTTGGTGCTAGCTGATCCTAACTCAGAATATGTATGCAGATTTAATCAAGTTGTGTGCAATAGTGTAAAACAATTAATCAAACAGGTAAATGCACACAAGATTTATAGTGGTTCGGACAACCAGTCCTACGTCCACTCTTCCCCATCACAAGGGGCACCAACTTAACCAACTTAACCAACTGGACTTAGATTATTGTGTTAGTCCAACACATTACACCAACATATATTTATAGAGCTCTCACTCAACCGATCCCAGAAATCAGAACTAGAAACCCTAGTCTGAAATCTTGCTAAACAAACTTAACCTAACTTTGGGTTTTGGGTAAGATTTGTTGTTTGTTCCAACTTTGAAATCTTTCCTAGTATTTAAGTAGCCTAACAGCTAGAGGATAAGATTTATGTGCTAAGAACTATGGGATGAACACTTAGAAAAATAATCTTCAAGGTTGTGTTCTTCGTGCGGAAATTTGGCTATAGTATGAGCTTCTTGATAATTTCCGTGTCTTCACTCTGAAGAGTAATCCCATATTTATAGACCTCGAAATCAAAGAGCCGTTGGAGAGCAATTTGAATTTCCGGCTATATTTGGTAGATATGTAGGATTTGATGTGACGTGCTTCTAGGTACGGCATGGCCGAAAGCGTGTATGTCATTTTTTATAGCCGTTTGACCAAGCAGCACCAAATCCCGTATTGTCGGCTCCGTTCATACGTGTCTTGTTCTTATTGGTTAACAAAAACACTTTTTCAGTGTTTGTTCTACCAACTAAAGTTGACATTCTTCTTGTTCAGATCAACAACGTATGATTTGGTGAAACATCAGTTACCACCTGGTGTGAGCTGACCTGATCAGTTACAACTGATCAGTCTACCTGATAGAGTCTTCTGGTGCCAGTTGTCTTAGCTCAACTAGCAGACTCGGCTGATGTAGGTCTTCTGGTCTAATCTTCTGGTAGTCATCTGATCTTCAGGTCTTCTGAATTTGTGTTTCATAACTTCACCTGATTATCTGACTTTAGAAGATCGTCTGATCTTCTGTCCTTCCCTTGCCTTCTGGCCTGTCGGACTTCAGCTGATCTTTTTCTTCTGATCTTTAGATCTGACCTATACATATTGAGGTTCCCCCTCAATATGTAACCTATCTTATACATCAGTTGTTCTATATAATAATTATCAACTGATCATCTTATAACTTGTATTAAAAACATCAGTCAGCTAACAGGTCTGACTGGTCCTATTACATGTGTTTTAGAACTTTCATCAAAACTCTAAATTTCCCAACAATTTCCCCCTTTTTGATGAAACCAAAACACTTGAGAAACCAACACAGTTGATAAATATAAAACAATAAAGAACACATAATCAGAAGACAATGAGATTTTGTCTTAGGATCAGAAAAAATAAACTTTTCATTCATCAGATTTATCGATTACATATTACATAAGAAAAGTTTGGGTTTAAATTCAGCTGATCCTAAATAGTCTTCTGATCATCAATCTCTTGGCTTATATCCCTCTGGCATTTCTCGTTGATCCTAAGGAATGTTGAATATCCGGTATAGCTTCCATTTAACATCATTGATCTGCTGAGGATCAGTTATGCGAGATTTGTTCAGGATGTCAAAATAGAACCTTTGAAATGCCAGTCTGTCAAATGAGCCATCTGCCTTCTTCGAGTAGTCCATTACGTCATACTCTTGACGAGATATTCTCACATTGATTACTCTGGCCTCATTTTCAAGATATTTCAGAAAATCTGGGTGCTTGTTCTCCAACTAGTTGAGAAATTCTGCATCTGGTGATTCTTCTTGTGGCACTAGATCCAGAACAAAAGCATCCAGAAGCCATTCACTTCTGATCTTATTCCATTCCTCGAACCTATCAGCATGTGCAGCAGTTTTCGGAATGATTTCATCAACTCTTGCTGGCAACTGAGGTTCTGGCCCAGATTTTTCGGCTTTGCCTTTCTTCGCCCTCGATCTGTATTTCTTTTTCAGATCTTCTACCTCTGCCAATTTTTCTGCTCTTCTTTCTTCTTCACTAATTCGAGCTTCTTCAGCAATCTGCTCCTTTGACCGGTTTATCGGCCCGGTTCCTTATCGGCTGTGATCGGCTAGTATTTGTGTTTTCGTGACTCTCTGAGTGAAAGTGCATTTCGGGTATGAGTTTTGATTTCCCAAAGACCCGCAGCTAACTTTCTTGCCTTTGACTTCTCCATCTTCCCAGAAATTTCATTAGCAAACAGATCCAGATGGTCTAGTCTCTGGCCATAGGATTCAACTGTCTGAATCAGTTCTTCTGTTGTTCTGATAAAGTCAGTTGGTTTCTCAATCTGTCCTTCCCCCTTTTTGGTTTGATCAAAAAGAGCATTGAGGTGGGAAGTCAGAGATCCAAAGCTGACTGATATGGCCTTGTTAAGATCTTCAACAGATAAACCTTGAGCTTGAGTAGATAGATTTTGAATCTTTGAGATCAGCTCAGTCTTGACAGATTCAAAAAGAAGATAGAGAGGGTAAGAATAAGTTTATCAAGTTTTTCTTCAGTCATTTCAAGCTTTTCTGTAACCATTAGAAGAGAAACTTGTTGTTGATCAACCTGAACTAACTTGTCGTCAACTGTCTTCTTAAATTCAGCAGTCAGGTTGGTCACGGTTTGAGAGAATTGATCTTTGATTGCTTCAATCTGGGAAATAGCCAATTCCCGTTGATCCGTTATCTCTTTGAGGCCAATCTGCCTCTGATCAGCTATTGTGTTGCTAAGTTCATTAGCCAACACTCTCTCAACTTCTTCTTTCAGAAGATCTTTAAAACACGATCTGATCTCCTGAAGTTGATCAGTGGTGATGTGTGCTGCATGAATATTTTGCATCACCTGATCATTTCCAGTTGTTTGCGCCTCCAGTGGCTGGTCATGAACTGCAGCACCTACACTTCAAACTGAAGTAATGCCCAAGGTTGTAGACAAGGGAAAAGGACCTATGGTCTCAGTAAAACTGAATGATCAGGTAGGAAAGCCCAAACCTCAGGTGAAGGCTAGAAAACCTGAGCACTCGGTTGGAAAGTTTCAGTAAGTACTTCAAAGCCTCGGGCTAAGAATGCAAACCTTGAAAGGCTCCACATCGAACCATCAAAGGAATCCTCGATGAGAAACACTCAACAGAGACATTCTCAACCGAAAGAGACCAAGTCCTCGATTATCTTTGAAAGACCAGATTTCAAAGACAAACAACTTCGAACCCCACTTGCCTAAGGGTAAAGGTTATCCGAACCCAAGTCAACAAAGATTTAGGACCAACAAGACTGAAGCCAAAGCAAATGAACAGAAGGCCTGAACCAAAGAAAAATTCAAAAGCCCATGTTCATGCTAAAGCTAGCACACATACACAGACAACTGCTAAGGCACCCAGAGTAGTAAATGTGTATGTTGATGTTTATGGAAGACAAATTAGCCACTCTAAAGTGATTAGAGTTGTCAGGCAGATTTGGATTCCGAAAGGTACATCTAACCTTGTAGGACCCTACACAAATTGGGTACCTAAAAATTGATTTGTTTTTCAGGAGGAAAACAAGGGCACAAAGCTGATTAAAGATCACATAGCACTGATGAGCTGAGATGAAAAGGCCCCTGATGTATGGTATCTTGACAGTGGATGTTCAAGACATATGACAGGATTCAAGAAGATACTCAGTGACTATGTTGAACAAAGAGGCCCACAGATCACTTTTGGAGATAACTCCAAGGGATGATCAAGGATATGTAACTTTGGAAATTGACTCGAGTTCATATCCATGGTGTTTCATATGTATTCGGATTGAAGCATAATTTGCTTTCAATAAGCCAATTCGTGATAAGGGTTTTAATGTTGAGTTCTCTAAGAACTTATGTTATGTGAAAGATGATACAACACGTAAAAATATTCTTGACCGGGTACTAGAAAAGGAAATGTGTATCTTCTTCGATTGGAGTTCAACTCCTAAAGATACATGTTTGGTTGCTAAAAGTTCCACAGATACCAGTTGGTTATGGCATAAAAGAATGAATCACCTGAATTTCAAAACCCTGAATAAGCTTGCAAGATTAGCTCTTGTAAGAGGGTTGCCTAATGAAGTGTTCAGTAAGGAACATATTTGTGATGCGTGACAAAAAGGAAAACAAATTAGAGCATCATTTAAAAGCAAAGTAGATGTTTCTCTTGATGAGAATACTTCGATTCGTGATATAGATCTTTTTGGTCCTATAACACAAAAAGAAGCACTAATGGCGTGAAATACACATTGGTAGTAGTTGATGACTACTCAAGATATACTTGGGTCATATTCTTTTCAAGAAGAAAGAGACTCGGATCTTATTTGCGAGATTCATCGAAAAAGGCTCAAGATTGAGAAAAATCGAGTGTGGTCAAAGTCGATCGACAAAGGAATTGAATTTATAAATCATATCATATCGATTATTGTGCAAAGAAATGGAATTTCACATGAAACATCACCGCAAGGACCCCTCAACAAAATGGTGTTCTTTGAAAGAAGGAACATGACTACGAAAAGAAGTTCGCCAAGGACAATGATAAATTGAAGGTCGATATTCCTAAAAGGTTTTTTGGGTGAAAAGTGTCAACACCGCATGCTACTCTCGAAACAGATCCATCTTGACCAAGAGTCAAGGCAAAACACCCTATGAGCTTTGGAATGAAAGGAAGCCTCTTGTTTCTTTCTTTTCGTGTGTTTGGTTGCAAGTGTTTCATACACAATAATGGTAAAGATCAGTTGAAAACATTTGATAGTAAAGTCGATGAAGGAATATTCTTAGGATATTCTCAAGTCAAAAAGCTTTTCGAGTTTACAAACTGTAGGACTCTTATTGTGGAGGAAACACCTCATGTTGTTTTTGATGAATCTACTTGTGTTCAGAAAAAATAGGAACATGATGCAGATGAACTGACTAAGAGGATCACCAGATTAAGCCTGAAATAGAAAGATAAATCATCCACTGAACCTGAAAAGAAGAAGTCAGTCACTTCCTATGATTGAGTGACTCCGACTCCAGATAAAGAAGTTCAGGATGGAACTCGGGATGGTGAGACTCGGAAAAACCAACACTCCAAAGGTGACCAATCGGACCAGACACCGGTTCGGACTCGGTATGTGATGCCAATGAAGATGTGGTCACTGGTGAGGTAAATTTCGAATCTATCAACCAAAGGGGGAACAAATGTCTCTCGACAATGTTCTGAATGGAATTTCCTCTGAGGAAGATGATTCCCTTTCTCCTTTTCTGTTGTTCCCTGAGTTTACTGAATTAACTGAACCTAACATTTCAAATGTTGAGGATACTACTGAAGGGGGAACATCAAGAAGGAAATAGTTAGATAGTCATCCTACAAGTCAGATTGTGGGTGATCTAACTGAAGGTGTTAAAACAAGAAGGTTCCATGGTGAGAGTGCACTATTCTGTTGCTTCCTATCAGAGAAAGAACCTACTGAAATTGGTGAAGCTCTACAAGATTCTCATTGGATTACTACTATGCAAGATGAGCTGAATCAATTCTCAAGGAATGAAGTATGAGAGCTAGTAGATAGACCTGAAAGGCACAATGTCATTGGAACCAAGTGGGTTTTTAAGAATAAAATAGATGAAAACAACAACATTGTAAGAAACAAGGCAAGGCTAGTTGCACAAGGTTATTCCCAAGAAAAAGGCTTGGATTATGATGAAACCTTTGCACCTGTTGCAAGACTAGAAGCCATCAGATTGTTTCTTGCATATGCTGCCCACATGAAGTTCAAAGTCTATCAAATGGATGTGAAAAGTGCATTTTTGAACGGTGTGCTTAAAGAAGAGGTTTATGTGGAACAACCTCCCGGTTTCAAGCAGAATGACCAAGTTCTGTGCTCGTAAAAGCTTTGGATGGTCTTAAGCAAGCACCCGGAGCATGGTATGATACTCTTTCTTAGTTTTTCATCGACCATGGTTTTGTCAAAAGGATCAATTGATAGAACTCGTTCGGGATAGAAGATGGGGAAGATATTTATTGGTTCGGGGATATATGTTGATGACATCATTTTTGGATCTCCAAACCATCAGCTGTGTGAAAAGTTTTCAACACTGATGAAAGGCAAGTTTGAGATGTCAATGATGGGAGAGATGAATTTCTTTCTAGGTCTTCAAGTGAAACAATCAAAGGAAGGAATATTCATCAACCAGGCAAAGTACACCAGAGATCTGATTGCCAAATATGGTGTACAGATTACAATGCGATTAGGATTCCCATGAATACTAACTACAAGATGGATCGATTTCAAGGCAAATCAAATGAGTCATACCGATTATAGGGGAATCATTGGATCATTGCTCTATCTCATGCAAGTAGGCGGATATAACATTTCTTTGTTGGGATATGTGCAAGATACCAAGCTAATCCTAAGGCTAGTCACATGGAGGCTGCCAAAAAGATACTGAAGTATCTTAAGGGCACAGTGAATAGAGGATTATGGTATCCAGCTGATGATAACCTTGAATTAACTGGTTACTCAGATGTTGATTATGGAGGTTGCAGGATTGACAGGAAGTCCACTACAGGAACTTGTCAATTTCTAGGAAGTAAGCTGATATCTTGGTTTTTGAAGAAACAAACCTCAGTAGCAACCAAGATTATCGGTTTGAATACACGGCGGCAGGGAAGCTGTTGTGCTCAGATTCTTTGGCTTAGACAACAATTAAGGGATTATAAAGTTGTAGCCAATGAAGTACCAATATTTTGTGATAATAATAGTGTCATTGCTATTTCACAAAATCCGGTATTGCACACCAGATGCAAGCATGTAGATATCAGACATCACTTCATCAGAGATCATGTCGAGAAAAAGGACATAAGAATGGAGAAAATTCATAATCGATAAGGAGAGTCGATATCTTGACTAAATCTTTGGCTGAATCAAGATTTCAGGAACTTTCAGTTGAATTAGGGATGTTAGATCCAGGTGTATAGAGTAAAATCTGAAAAATTGAAGGTTTTCAGATGCATGAAGTTTTTCGAAATTCTCTCGAGAAACTTCAGGATAAAATGGAAATCTCGAATCGAGTCTCGTGAAACTCAGATTCTTGAAGGTCAAGATTTTCGGTGTTATCTTGAACCTATTCAAGAGACTCAAAGATATTATCGACATTTTATCAAGATCAAGATCAAGAAGAGTGATAGAGAGAAATTAGTCTGAAGAAGTAATGACTCATGCAACTCATTTATTGCTTAAGTGAAGCTCAGTAATCATTTGCAATAAATACAAAAACACCTAAGGAATGTTTTTGGGCGGGATTGTTTGAAATTCCTAAGAAGGTCAACAGTCATTTAATGCTCTGTTACATTAATGACCAATGAGGATATTTTGGCGGCTTACTTTTCGGAAGATCGACTGTTCGCATACCCGATTAATCGGAGATTAATCTCAACCATTGCTTTTCACCTAACCAACGCAAATTCCCACGATCTCGAAACTATTTATACCCCAATAAGCCATTCAAGCCCAATTTTATCAAACCCTTCGTTCCCAAAATCCTCTGCAAGAAAAATCCCCTTTGCCCAGAAAATCTTAAACCCTAAATCTCCAATCTCTCAAATGGCTCCTACCATTTTCGATAAATTAGCCAAAACCAACAAACCATGGTACGAGTTCGTTGTCTTGCTCGATAGCACAACCAACTCCAAACCAGAAGAGGAGGCTCTCCATATGATCCGATTGGCCAAACTCACTCATCTCGTCGCAAGCCGACCGGACCAAGAATACGCAAAAGAGGTAATCGAGTTCATCTGTAATTTGAGGATAGATGAAGAGGATGGTATGCATTCTGAGATTACTGTATCACATTTAGAGCATTCGTCCAAATACATCGATTTTGAAAGGGAATTGTATATTATTCCAAAAAATTTAAACGATGTTTTTGAGCTTTGTGATAGAGGAGAGGATCCTGCTATGTATATGTTGGGTAGAGAGCAGGAGTATTTAGATAGGATTCTTTGAGAATCTCAGAAAATTTGAGGCTACACTGCATAAGAGGCATTTGAAGCCACAATATAGAGTTTTGATGGATATTGTGAGCAAAAGCATCATGAGCCTTGCGGGGAGTTTTGAGCAGATCAGTACCCCGAAGCTCCGATTGATGGCGGCGATCGAGGCCTCACCCACCACCGACTTCAACTGGCTGAAATTCTTGATTCAGATGGTGAGTGAGCAAGCCAAAGTCTTCAAGAAGGTTGACGGGGCTATCACGATTAAAGGCAAGATCCACCATGCAACCAAAATAACATTTATTTTGGAGATGTGCAGAGAGGAGGAGGATATCTTCGCCAATTCGACCCCATTCCCTAAGTCCAAGGTGCTCTTCAAGCCCATTGCTGTGAAGAAACAGGCCATCAGAGGGAAGAAAGAAAAGAAAGCAGAATCACCAAAAGCTGCTGCTGCTGAAGAGACCCAACAAACCAGGGGGAAGGTTTTGTTGGAGGCAAAGAAGGAGCAGGGTGTAAAAATGATGAAGCAGAAGAACCTTGCTCCAAAGCGCAGAAGATTGGTGGTTCTCACCGATGAAGATGGCAGTGATTCTGAAGAGATTCAACCTGAGGGCCAAACCGCCAAGATTCGCTTAATCGCAAGTTTTGGGCTCAGTTATCTCTAAGGCACAAGAACAGATCGAGGAGAGTGTCTTCTTCGAGGTGCTTGAGACTTCGTCATTGCATAAAATTTCTCAGAAATTTTTAAAGGAACTCAGCCCTCAGAGATTCCTACTAAAGATGTGTTTGGCCAGACAAACAGAGCTAACTCAGAGTCAAACCGAGGATGTGCTACCAGACACCGAACCTACTCGATGCAAACCGAGGACTCCGACCGCACAACCTTCGGGGATAAAGCCGAGACTCGTGGAGTTTTTTTTTTGATGAGCTCCTCGAGTGAGTTATTTCTCGATCCTTCAGCAGATGCTTCAACTGAACTAGAAAGCCCGAGAATGAAGAAGGGCGAAGCTGAAGAAACCAAGTGGAGGAGCAAGAGGGAACGATTCATCCTTGACCGCTACCCTAAGCTCAGCTCATTCCCTGATCTGCAAGATATCTTCTTCAGATTAAGGTCGACGGTTTATATCCTCAATCGACTCTTTAGGAGATGCTTAACATTCTTTGATTCAGAGGGGAAGACCGGTGGAATGAGGAGACAACTTTTCCCGACCGAAGTTCTCGTGTTTCGTGAAGACAAAGCTCAGGATGAAAAATTCCAATTTTGATGAGATAGTTCAGAGGAAGATAGCTGAGAGGAGAGCTACTGAAGTTGGTGCCCCTAGCAGCAAAGACAAATCTCAAGATGGGGACCAACAGGGAGATGTTGAGGATCAGTCTCAGATGGAGAAGGAAACTTCTGGTGCTGATCAACCTGAAATCATTCAACCTCAGACTGAAGCTAGCACTCTTCAGGTACCTTTTGGCACTATTAAAAATTATACCAAAGTTACTGAAGTTTCTATCTTTAACTCTGAATTGTCTGATGTACAGACAGAGGCTCAGTTGGAGACTGGAGCTCAGGATGAAGGTGAAGCTCAGGATGATCAATCAGCACAGAAGGTGCAGAAGGTTCCTGAGATTGACCTCACTCCCTTGATGGAGAAGCTTGAGAAGGTTGAGCCAATTATGAACAAGATTGCTCAGATGGAAGAAACATTGGCCAGCCAAGCTCAGAAGATGGAGAATCTTAGTCACTTTTCAGAACTGGTGCAAATCCAAAACACTCTGACCTCACAGATGACCTCCATGGAAGATAAGCTGAATGAAAAGCTGGAGGGAGTCAAGGCTGAGCTGAGTGTTGAACTGAAACAGAAGCACCAGGAGAGAACTGCATTTCTAGAGGTAAAATTGGCAGAGAGGAATGAAGTGCTGATCAAATCTGTTGTTGAGGAAATGAGCTCAATGCTCATGACCAAGATGACAGAGATTTTTAAAGAAGCTCTCTCTGGCCAGTTTGCCCATCTCTCTGAAGAATTTTCTGTGGCTAAGAACCACATCAGGAGGCTGGAAGATGAACAAGATCAGTTAGCAGGAGAGGTGCGCTGTGTGAGCAAAGAGCAATATCACATGGACACAGCACTCTCCAGACTTCTTCCAAATTACGGTGCCAAGAAGGGGGAAAGACCAGATGAGGACCTCAGGAAGTTATTGGCACGTACTTTGGAGAAAAAAGGCGCAGAAAGAAGCTGAAATGTATAGCCTATCCAAAGCCTTGAATGAAGTCGAAGCTACTGACAAACTGAAGTTCGTTCATGTGGAGAAGCCTATCTACACTCGAGTTTCTGAGGAAACCATGCTTGATGTTGCAAGAGAGAAACTGAGTGCTAGAACTAAGGTTGGAACAAGCCAGGCTGCTGCTGAATTGCCTATGAAGAGGAAAATCTTGGGCATTGTTCAACCTGAAAGCAAGCGTGCTAAGGCTTCTATGCCAGTGCAGAGAAAGTAGATGGAGGAATTGGAAGAGTCTGCAGGTCAGCAGAAGAAGAAAGTCTTCAATACGAAGAATGCTCTGAAGACACTCCAGATAGAACAGGCTAAGAAAGCAGCTGCTTCAGTCTCAGGCGTACCTGTGATCAGGAAGAAGACTGAAGAAGAGCTGAAGCGAAGGAGTGGATTCAACAAGTTTGCGAGCAAAAGGAGAGAGACATCAAAAGCACTGAAGTGGCCACACGTTGATAAATGGATGTCTATCAAATTCAACGATGTGTGGGAAGAGGTCAAGATAACCTTCTGTTTCTATTATGATGTGCTCAGGGAGTGGAGAGGGGAAAGCTCATATTAGAATGAAGCGTTCATTGAATATCTCCTAACCTTCTATCCAAAATATCTCCAAAGTTGGATGAACTTAGCAGATGAAGGAAAGGTACAAATAGTTGCCCCTAGTCCATACTCCTACCCTCCTCCAAGACTTGATAATGGCATGGTGAATGAGAAAGCTATTATTCAAGAAATTGATCAGTATGCTACTCAGTTGGGTTTAACAGGGAAAAGTCTGGAAGTGCCCGCTGATGAAGCTGAAGAAGATACAAACTGAAGAGCAGATGCAAACTGAAGAGCAGAAGACTGAAGAGCCAAATCTGAAGACTGAAGACCTGAAGACACTTGTAATTTTTCTATCTTTTTGTCTTATTTTTGTTTTGATAATTTCATTGTAACCTGTAACAGACTACTCATCATCAATGAAAATTTATCATTTGTGCTCAAAAAGATAATATCTCATTATCTTATTTACATGTCTTTTACTTTTGATATGCTGAATGAATGTCTCTGAATTAATTTTTTTTGAGGAATTTTTTTAAGTATTTGGTGATGAACTATTTAAGAAGATTCATTACTGAAGAAATTGTTGAAATTGTTGGGAGACTTTCTGAAATTGTTGAGAGATTCTCTGATTCAGGAAGTTGTTGGGAGACATAACCAATCTTGTAATAGGACAAAACTGAAACCTGAGTTTAGGTTATATGATTGTAACAAGATAGGTTTTGGCATCATCAAAAAAAGGGAAATTGTTGGGAGATGAATTTAATAAAGATATATGATTTTGGTTAGATCCCAAAAACCCCTGAGTATGACATGTTCAGGATAATCTTGATAGTTGAGTCGATTCGTTTTTTAGAGTATTCGTGATAATATCCGCAAAATGTATAGTCAAGCAGATATAGATCGACAGATCTCAAGATTCTCAAGAACTCAAGATAGTTTCAAGAAACCGGTTTCAGATGAAATCAAGTTTCAAGACTCAAAGATGAAATCGAGAATCAAGACTCGCAGAAATCGAGATATCAAGACTCAAGATGAAATCGAGGAATCAAGACTCAAAGATGAAGACCAAGATATCACCAAGACGCAGAAAACTCAAGACTCGAAGACTCAAGACTCGAAGCCCCTCAAGACTCAAAAAGACTCAAGACTCGTAAGACTCAAGACTCGTAAGACTCAAGACTCGTAAGACTCAAGACTCAAGACTCAAGACTTAGAAGACCCTCAAGACTCTAAGACTCAAGACGCCAAGACCTAGAAGACTCAAGACTCAAGACTCAAGACGCAAGATCGAAATCAAGAATATCAAGGCACAAGAATTATCAAGACTCAAAGAATGTCTTCGAATGCTCAAGATAAACCCGAATGTTCCGAGGCAATCAATATATCTATCTCAAGGATGCAACATCGGAGAAAATCGCAATTCCTTAGAAGAATAGATATTTGCCAAGACATTCAAATGCAGATAAAAGAAACTAAGTCAGAGTGTTGTTAAGGTTATATCAACTCAGAGTTTGTAACCAAAAGAGCCGTTGAAGGTGTCTACCTTTAACTGGAGACAAAAGTCAAAAAGAGGAAGACAAAGATCGCATATGCCATATCGACATCGACAAAGGATGTGTGAAAAAAAGATGTCGATGTACAAAAGTTCCAGATCGCAAAAAAGTGAAGACCGCTACATGAAAGGTTATTGCCTAAAACGTGTTAGGGAGGTTCAAACCCTAAATATAGTCGTTCCTCACACACCATAAGAGGAAACTCACGAAGCTATCTCTCCAACGGATAGTTTTCAAGAGTAACCTTGGTGTATGCCTATAAATACTGGTGACCCTCTACATTGTAAGGTTACTAGAAATTTATAAGCAACTCAAGAAGCTCAAACTTATTATCGAAAAGTTAAAGCACTCGAAAAACTTAGAATTTCCCAAGTGCTTTTATATTGAAGAGAGCTCACTAAACTAAGCCTAGCTTGATAAGATATATCCGAAGCTTAGTCGAGATATCCTAGCCTTTTCATTGTACTTCATTGTAAAGGATATCTCATCCTAGTTGGAAACCAACCGAGAAACCCCAAAACCCTTGAGAAGGTAGTTGGAGTGTGTTTGTTGGTGAGAAGAGTTGTAAAGAGTTAGTAAACCACGCGGAGTAGTCGTAAAGCTCTAGAGGTGAAGTTAGTAAGCCATGAGGTAGTCCGAAAGCTTGTTTGTGTTTGAGTAAGTAAACTATGGAGGTAGTCGTAAAGCTCAAGGTCGGGTTGAGTAAGTAAACCACGTGGAGTAGTCGAAAGCCCAGGGCGAGAGTTGAGTAAGTAAACCACGCGAGGTAGTCGTAAAAGCTCGAAGTGATTAGTGAATTTTCTCGAGGATCGAGAGAGAGTGGACGAGGAGCTTGAGTCTCCGAACCACTATAATTCTTTGTGTTGTTTATTGCTTTTTTATAGGCTTAACATTTGCATCACCGAGGTTGAAAGCATATTTTCACCGATATTTCAGTTGGAATCAATCCACTGGAAGTTGCATGTAATTGAATCACAGCCTAATCACTATTCCATTAAAGGAAGATTTTCAGCAAAGCTTTAAAACGAGTATAAACTAAAGGGCCTACCATTCCGCATATCTGAGTAGCTAGAACAGATAGTTACCAAACTGAACTTACTCTTCTGAGGGTTCAGTAAGTTAGTTACCTGATCCAAGCAACTCAGGATCTCTCGACACTGGGACTCGGTTGGGATTACTCGAGGAGTGATTTGTGCTCTCGGGACTTTAATCTTGAGGATTTGTGCTTCTCGGGGACCTAATCTTGAGGATTCAAGACCTCAAGAACATCGAACACTTGTATTCCCCTCCCCCATACACGTGTAAGACTCGTTTTCACCGGGACCAACACCTGAAATCCGGCACATACACCAACTGCAAAAGTGATATCTGGTCTGCTGGCAGTCAGGTATAGTAAAGATCCAATGAGAGCCCTATATTCTTTCTGATTAGTTTTCTGACCATCCTCATCTGGATCCATCTTGAATCCAATCATAATAGGACTTCTGGCTTCCTTACAGTTTTGAACTCCAAACTTAGCCAATAAACTCCTAGTGTACTTTTCCTGGCAGATGAATATCCCTTCTGTACTTTGCTTAACTTGTAGACCCAGAAAGTAACTCATCTGACCCATCATGGACATCTCAAACTTCTCTTGCATCAGCTTGCTGAATTTTTCACATAAACTCTTGTTGGGAGATCTGAAGATGATGTCGTCCACATAAATCTGAACCATCAGAATATCTTCTCCATCTTCTATTCTGAATAAGGTTCTGTCCACTATTACTTTAGTGAAACCACTGTCTATCAAGAACTGAGAGAGTGTATCATACTAAGCTCGACGAGTTTGTTTCAAACAATAAAGAGCTTTTCTTAAACCTGTACACCTGGTCGCCTTTTTCAAAGCCTGGAGGTTGTTCAACATAAACTTCCTCAGCTAGTACCCCGTTTAAAAATGCACTCTTTATATCCATCTGATACACAATAAACCCTCGTGGGCAAAGATATGCTAAAAAACGGCCGAATGGCTTCGGTGCGGCGGCGGTGTGCAAAGGTCTCATCATAATCAATTCCTTCTGATTGTGAATACCCCTTAGCAACAAGTCTTGCCTTATTTCTGGTTATGACATTATTCTCATCTCTCTTGTTCTTGAATACCCACTTTGTGCCAATCACATCTTGATGGGTTGGTGTGTCCACCAGTTTCCAAACCTGATTCCTTTCAAACTGTTCCAGTTCTTCTTGCATGGCTAGAATCCAGTTTGCATCTTGTAGAGCTTCCTCTACTTCAGTTGGTTCCTTCAAAGACGAGATAACAACAATACATGGCACTTTCACTAATCGATGTCTAGTTTTGACTCTATCGAGATGGGTCTCCGATGATCGATCATCGGTTGGATGGGGTTATCCGTGTCCTTCTTTTCTCGATTTGCATCCGTTTTGGAGAACATCATCCTCTTCGATAGTAGTTCATTACTAGTGATTGGGAGTGGTGCGTAATTATGATCCACTTGACATGGATAAGTCTCGGTGATGTTGGACTCATCATGTCGATGTCCGTCCGTAGGAACTTCGGTTGTTCCCCCGAACCGGATGGTTCGATTGATCTTATCTCAAATTGTATGCCGGCTTCTTTATTGACAGGTTGACGTACCTTTAGGGTCCGATTGACTGGTGAATCGCCAGGATCCGGAATATACACTTTATTACGTGTTCTGATCCTTTTTCCTTGATACTTAGCTGATCCATTTTCTGTGCATCAGGTACCGGTTGATCTGGTACTTCTTGTTCTGAGGTAGATTTCTCTTGTTCAGAAGATGTTTCATCAAAGATCACATGAGGTGTTTCTTCCACAACTAGGGTTCGCTTTGTTGTAAAACCCCGAAGTTTTCTTTGGATGAGGAATATCCTAAGAATATACCCTCATCTGACTTGGCCTCAAAAGTCTTCAACTGACTCTTCCCATTGTTGTGTATGAAACACTTGCACCCAAAAATATGGAAGTAAGAAACACGAGGTTTTATGCCCTTCCACAGTTCATAGGGTGTTTTGTAGTGAGCCTTAGTCAGAGAGCATATGTTCTGAGTGTGGCATGCAGTATTGATGGCTTCTGCCCAAAAATGGCTTGGTGTTGCATGTTCAGCTAACATAGTGCGAGCAGCTTCCTTGAGTGTTCTGTTTCTCCGTTCTGCTACACCATTCTGTTGTGGCGTTCTTGCAGCTGATGTCTCATGTTGTATACCAAACTTAGTGCAAAAATCAGTAATAAAAGAGTTCAGAAATTATGTACCTTTATCTGATCTAATTTTCACTATACTGACACCCTTTTCGTTTTGTAGTTTCTTGAGCAGCTCAGGTATCTTTGTTGTTGTCTCATTCTTCTTATACAAGAATACAACCCATGTAAACTTGGAATAATCATCCACGATTACCAGAGTATATTTGCGTTCGCTGAGACTGACTGGTGTAACTGGTCCAAATAAGTCCATATAGAGCAGTTGCAATACTCTGCTGGATGCTGGTCCAGAGATTCCCTTGAATGAGGCTTTAACCTGTTTTCCCTTCTGACATGCGACACATGTCTGATCCTTAGAGAATACCTCATTCGGAAGTCCCTCAACCAAAGACTTCCTTGCTATCTTGTTAAGAGTTTTAAAGTTCAGATGACTCATTCTTTTGTGCCAGAGTCAACTGCTACTTTTGGAACTCTTAACAATCAGGCATGCATTTCTTGAACAACTGTTCCAATCTGTTGTATAAATCGTACCTTTCCTTGAACCAGTTAACAAGATCTGCTGAGTAGCTCGATTCTTGATAATACACTGATAAGTCGAGAACTCAACACTGAATCCGTTGTCGCAGAATTGTGAAACTGATAATAGGTTATGCTTTAAACCTTCGACATACGAGACTCCAGTAACCTGTACATCATCAGTCTCTAAGGTTCCGAATCCTCTGGTAAAATCAAAGTTATCATCACCAAAGAGTACACGCGGGCCTTCTTGTTCTGTGTAAGAGCTAAGGAGATGTTTGCTTCCAGTCATATGCCTTGAGCATCCACTATCGATGTACCAGATAGTTTCTTGTACACCTCCTTTGTTGGCCAAACCCACGCGAATCTTCAATCAAATCAGGCTTTAGGTAACCCTTTTGGATTGGGTCCTGAGGGGTTAGAGTTGGTTTTAGGGATCCATACAAACAATGCACTTCTATTGTAATCAGATAGATCAGAAGATCTGATTTGTCTCCCATAAACATCTACATAATCATACATCTCTTCATATGCATTCTGATCAGTATGATTATTTGTGCGAGCCTTGAGTGAATCAGAAGACTTGGGATTTTTCTTTGATGTTTGTCTTCTTTTAACCCAGTGGGGCTCAGGTGCAGCAGCCCTAGGTTTCTGATTGTAAGGGTAGGTACGACTTCTACCATTAAAAGATTCATATCTTTTTGGCATAAATGGTCTTAGCAGTTTACCTTTAGCTTGCTTGTTAGGCAGCTGACCCTGATTAGGTTTCATATTAGATTTCCCTTTGACAGGTTGTCTTTTATGATACCTAATCTGCTGATCAGGTTGAGGTCTCTTCAGAAGAACTGGGTTCTTCTGTTGATTCCTCGGTTGATGCTTAATCAGTTGGGGTCCATTTATGTTCCCTTTCTGATTGGGCACTTGCCTTACTTGTTCAGCAGGTCTCTTTCCCTTATCAGATACATATTTTGCTTTTTGTGTATCTATATCAGAAACTCGTTTGATTACACCTTTTTGAAGTGAACCAGACTGGGCTTTTGAGGATGTAGAAGGGTTTTCATACCCAATTCCCTTCTTATTAGTTGTCGTTCAAAAATAGTTGTTCATATCCTGAACGGTTTTTGAAGATTTCGTGAAAACCTGTATTTTCTTGCGTAAACTATCCTCAGTTAATTTCAGACTCTCATGTAGTCGGAAGAGATCATCAAACATGGCTTGTAGGATTTTAAAATCATCAGCTTGCTGTTTATTAATAGCTAGTTGTTCCTTAATCTGCTTCTCCCGATCAGAAGAATTAACTTTCAGAACTTTCAGTTCTTCAGTTATCTTCTGAGTAGCTTCAGTTGATTTTAGTTCAGCTGCTTTACTGACAGCATTTTCCTTAACAAGCTGAGTATTTTCAATCCTTAGCTTATCATTTTCGGCTTCCACTATCGTATAAGTGTTCAATTGCGTTAGTTAGAGATCATCAAGCAATTTACGATGTTCGAGAATAGAGCTGCAAGTTAATCTCTCCCGGAAGAGTGTGCTAATCATAGCTGATGTGGAAACTGAAAGAGAAGAAGGTTTAGAGGTTACCTCAGATTGGTCTTCCTCCTTAGCCATGAGACAGATGTCTTCATCAGATGAGAACATCAGATCATCGTAGTGATAGAAATCATCAGCGTTGCTTATCGGAGAAAAAGTCCTCATCGATGAGTAGCCGAATCCTCGAAGGCGGATAAGAATCATCGATCTCGAGATGTATCGGCAACCATGTTTTTTTTTCCTGTAGAATCTCTATATATTTGTTCTCGTCTGTCATTTTGTCTTCTCTTTCTTTTGGAGTCGTGTCCGCAAATATTAACAGTAATGACCTTCTTGGTTTCTCATGGGCTTTAAGACTTGAAACATGCTCCACGATCCACAATAACTAAAATTCTTATTCAGGTTGAGTCATTCATGCGAGATCTAGAATCTTGTAATTTATGTCTTGACTTCGAAGTTTGTTAAGCGACATGGTGATTCTTATGTCATTGATGGTTTCTTCTCTCGGATCGGTTGTCTCTTCTTTCATTAGACCGATCATCTCTTTTCTTATCTTTTCTGCGATCCTTTCCATGGTCTTCATGTGATCATCTCTTCGATCATCGATCGACAAGGTCCTTTCCGGAGATCATGATAGATGATTGGTCTCCTATCTCTTCCTCTTTGTTTTGATAATCTCGTAGAATCTACGATACTTGGAAAAATTGAATGTTAGATTTTTCAAGTATTTTTCGGTGTTCAGATGTTGAAAAAGGCAAAAGCAACTGCGATGATATTTGGCTTATAATATTTCCAACCGAGGGGTTGGAGGGTGAATAGAGACTTTGAGTTCTTCTTTTTGAATGCTTTGGACTTTTTTGAGGTGAAAACCCATTTTGATGTGGCGCGGAAGCAAATATTCGATTGTGCATTCAAAGAGTGATTCAATTTTTTCTTCTTCTTGCCCTGTTTTCTTTATAATCGAATGCATATGACAAGATCAAACTCATGGGCTTTAAGACTACATCCACTCTCCCCTTTCTGGGAAATTCCTTCAAACAGGTTGCTTGGCTTCATCTTGGCAATATCTTGACAATCCTTTATTCTGAGTTGACTTTCATATCCCACTTCTTAGTGTTCTGGAGATCTCAAGATCTTGTAATTTATGTCTTTATCGACATCTCTCGTCCAAGTTGGGTAAGTTTGTTAACCCACATGGTGATTCTTCCATCGAGCTCATTGATGGTTTCATTTGGTAACATCTTAAGTTTCTCGAATTTCAACACTCTTGAACATATTTGTATATCTCCGCTATCTTTAATTAGATCATTTCCTTTTACACACATTTCAAATAAGCGTATCCCATGATACACCTTTGGCTGTCTTGAGATACTTTATCTTTTCTCCGGTTATCTTGTCCATGGTCTTCATGATTATGTGCCGGCTATCATTATCCAGAGTATCTCTGACTTTTTCTTCAAAGATCCATCCTTGAGGAGCGGGACTCTTTTCGACAAGACTTCAACCGCAAAATCTGGATCACCTCCAACGGACCTTTGGGTTGTCATGATAGATGATGATGGGTCCTCGTTCAAGAACTTCCCATCATCCTGCCGCTTATTGATCCCAGATGGTTGATCATGTATATCGTCAATTCATCTTTAGATACTCATCAATGGAAAAATTAGGCAAATCATGATACATGCCCAAGTATTATCCATGTTGATCGTGTGTTTGAAAATCGGATGATATTTGAAAAGGTTTTCCAAGATCGAGTTCAAGTGACCACAAAGGTTCTTCCTCAAGAACCGATGATATTCAAAAGCCGATAATGGTCCGTAGAACCCCTTTGCGTTTGGCCTCGATACCAATTGATGGTCCTGATACCCACTTTATTTGAAATGCATATAAAAGCGAGGGGTGGAGTAGGTTTCGAGAATTGGTTTCATGTGTTGAGGGCTTAAGTCGAATGATAGGAGGGGTGAATAGACTTATGAAAACTTTTTTGGTTGAGGTCGGCTGTGTGATTGCAGTTTGTTCGATTAGAGTGCAAGTGAATTAGTTTGGACTTATATTGATGGTCGATGTTTGGAAAACCCAACGGGACTTATCAGCCTCTTTCGGGAAGCAAATATTTCTAGATGTTTAGTGCATATAAAACAGGGCTGATTTGGGTAAGGTTTGTTTGGTTTCAAGTGATTGAGATTTTTTTCATTTTTTAGCCTCATGTGTTGTGTTTTGCTTATAATCGAATGCATATGACAAGATAAGAACGTAGAAACTCTTGAACATAAATAACACAACAATGTATAGTGCTTTGGGAGACTCAGCTCTCCTGATATAATCTCCACGCATCCACACATTAGAATGATGAAAGACCTTGTATTTATAGTGTGGATTTGAATGTTACCGTTGGAGAGAATCACATTCAAATCCATACTATTCTATTCTTTATTGGGTGGTTGTCTTCCTCTTAGTCACTCGGTGATTCTTGGTTATCTTCTCAATTCATTGGTGAAATCAGAGATTCTCACGAGTCTCGGTGTCTAGAGACATCTTATATTCCTCATTCGAGCCTTTTATCCGAAGTCTTGGGTTTATTAGATCTCGGGATCGAGATTCAGACTTCTCCACGGACCTTATCGTGTCGGATTTGGGAGGTTTGTTTGCCGACTTGAGACATCCCGACCTAGGTTCTCATTTGAGCTATCCGATTTCTTCTTTATCCTCAATTCGATCAATTCATCTTTGGGAAAATATCTCTAAGTCTTAGGATACTTGGATTGCTTAGATTGGGTCCACTCGAACACTCTTGACTTCATTTATATATCTCGATCTCGTGTTCGCGTGGGAATGCTTTGGGTCTAACTCATCTTCATATCGACGATCTCGATCTCGTCGATATTCTCATCTAGATCATCTACATTCTAATTTTGTGAGTTCCCTCAACTTGTATATATAGAATTACTTCAATTTTGAAGTTGATAATGTTTTAGCATAATTCATCAAAACTAAAATATCCAAACAATTTCCCCCTTTTTTTGATAATCCTAAAACATTAGAATATATGCATTTTTTAAAGCGGGTTTTCCTTTTTTCTTTTGTGGTTCTTTGAAATCGTGATGAACCGTTTGAACACTCGATACCAATTGATGGTCATTGGAAAACCCATTTTCTTGAAGCAAATAGATTCAACATATAAAGGATAGGAGGATTAAATTTTTTCACTTTAAGCTCATGTGTTGTGTTTTGCTTATAATCGAATGCATATCAAGATAAGAACGTTATAAATAACACAACAATGTATAGTGGTTCGGAGACCTTCCTACATCCACTCTCCCTTCTATGGAAATTCCTTCAAATCGACTTATTCTCGCCCGGGACTTATCACCTCGGGATCTGCTTAGATTTAATCGAAGTTCACACTTAAGCGGGACTTATCACCCTCACGGGATTGCTTACAGATGATCAGTTCACACTCATCGGGACTTATCACCCTCTTGGGATTGCCTACCCTCCCTTTCGGGATTGCTAGATGTTTATCGAAAGTTCACACTTTTCTACAAACTTAACCGTCGATTTTAAGGTTTGTTTGGTTTTCTCTAGGTTGAGATTTTCTCCTTACATTTGTTTTGCCTCAAGGTTGGGAAAATCTCTTTACTTTAACTTGGGTTCTTAGAACTCATCTCTTGAACATATTTGTTTATCTCGGATCTCATCTTACTCATGGGAATGCTTTGGATCTCTCGGTTTTGGCTCTGACCTCGTCTAATCTAGATCATCTACTTCTAATTTTGTGAGTTCCCCCTCAACTTGTTATTCTTAGAAATTAGCTTCAATAACACAAGTTGATAATGTTTTAGCATAATTCATCAAAACTAAAATATCCCAACAATTTCCTTTTTTTATAATGACGCTAAAACATTAGAATATATGCATTTTAAAGAAGCGGGTTTTCCTTTTTAAAAAGATCGATTCGGTGGTTACTTTGAAATCGGTGAACCGTTTGAACACCGATCGCTCGATACCAATTGATGGTCATCTTGGAAAACCCATTTTTCGATCGATCTCACCTTTAGATCAACATTTGCGTCATTTTGAAGCAAATATTTCGATTCGGTTTAATATAAAAAACAGGGGTGAGGGCGAGTGATTCTAGATTTTTCACTTTTAAGCTCATGTGTTGTGTTTTGCTTATAATCGAATGCATATGACAAGATAAGAATGTAAAAGCTAAAATATCCCAAAGATATAAATAACACAACAATGTATAGTGGTTCGGAGACTCGGAAGCTCCTGAAAAACATCCATTCTCTGGATGATATGGATTCTATGGAAATTCCTTCATATGTATGCGATTTAATGGACTTATCACCCTCAATTAATCGGGTTCGCCTCGGGACTTATCACCCTCCTATCGGGATTAACCAACTTAAGATGTTTAGATTATTGTGTTAGTTCACACTCCAACGGGACTTATCACCCTCCTCGGATTGCCTAGAAACCCTAGATGAGATGTTGCTAAGTTCAAACTCAACGGGACTTATGGGTTTCACTTGGGATTGCCTACCCTTTGTTCGGGGATTGCTAGATGTTTTAGTATTTAACTCACCTACAAACTTAGCTACTCGATTTGGATAAGGTTTGTTTTGGTTTCAACTAGGTTGAGATTTTTCCTTACATTTGTGTAGCCTAATGCTAAGGTTGGGAAAATCTCTCTAAATTAGGATACATATGGGTTGCTTTTGATTGGGTTCTAGAACACTCTTGAACATATTTGTATATTTATAGACTTGTGTTCTATGGTGGGAATGCTTTGAATATAACTCTATTTGGCTACATATCTCGGATTTATAATCTCCACGCATCCACACATTAGAATGATGAAAAGACCTTGTCATTTTTAGTGTGGATTTGAATGTTACCGTTGGAGAAATCACATTCAAATCCATATTATTCTTGTAAGTGTCTTGTTCTTATTGGTTGTCAAAAACACATTGGTCCACGTGTTTGATTCTAACAACTAAAGTTGATATTCTTCTTGTTCGGATTGGAATCATATGATTTGGTGAAACATCATTTACCACGGTGTGAGACATGATCCGAGTCTCGATTCTCATAAGCCTCGATTCTATCGATAGAGTCTTTTGTTGAGTTTGTCTTAGCTCAACTAGTAGACTCTTGGTGATGTAGACTTCTTCGGTATGATCTTTCGGTAGTCATCGATCTTGAGGTCTTGAATTTGTGTTTCATGACTTCACCGATTATCGACCTTTATAAGATCGCTCGATCTATCGATTTCTTCTTTGCCCTTCTTTCAATTTCGGTCGGACTTCAGGTGATCTTTTGTTCAACGATCTTTAGATTCGACCTATACATATTGAGGTTCCCTCAATATGTGGTTTATCTTATACATCGATTGTTCTATATAATAATTATCAACCTGGTCATCTTATAACCGGTATTAAAAACATCGATCCGTCTGTCTTGATTGGTCCTATTACATGTGTTTTAGAACTTTCATCAAAACTCTAAAATTTCCCCTTTGGCTTATCCTTTATAACTTGATTTGTATAATAGAATTTAAGAGAAAATCAGTGATAACCCTCCTTGCCTTTTGGTCGCCCTCGATCGTAGTCATATTCGATGACCTAGGTCAACAAATCTGTGTTCATGTGTTCTTCATTTGTTCTTGTTATTTATTTTACATTAAGACTCACAAACCCTCTTCAATTCGAGCCAAAAAAAAAAAAACAAACAGAGCATAAGTAGTTAAAGTTCCAATTCCATTTTTAAAAAATAGAGCATCACTCCGGCCCCATTAAAAGAAACAGAGTATAATGATACTTTTGAATGTAAGCTTATTCAATGCTATATTTAGTCTTTCTTGATCGTGGGTTAAAATTAGCTTGAAAAGCTACAAATTTATTGCCAAGAAGAATTGATCTTAACTTAATTATTGTCTTCTTGAAATTTAATTAATACCGGCGAGATTTTTATAATAATTAGACGGATAATATGAAGTTATACTTGAGATTTAATCTAATTCGAACGAATCAATGAAAGATTATTTCTACAAAAGTTGCACCAATAAAAATAGAGTTATAACTTATAAGTAAAATGATAGCAATATAATCTTTAATTGCTACAATTAGATTAAAATCGTGAATATTTTTCAAAGAATTAGAAAATATGGATTAAGATACAATTTTTGGAGAAAAAAATATCACTCAAATTATTAAGATATCATGATCTTATGTTCACTAAGTATAATTTCATTATGAATTAATATATATTTTATATTACTTATGTATTTTTTTGGAAATTGATTAGAAAAATATTTAATTAGTTGTAAGAAAACATTATAATTATAAATTTCGGTAAAATCCTTATAAAATTAATTTTGGTAAAATATGTATAAATTTTAAATAATTGTATCATAAAAAATCAAATATATTTAACTGTAAATTTTCAAAGATTTAGTAAAGATGGAGTAAGATACAATTTTTTTGAAAAAAAATATATCAATAACAAATAATTAAATTGTTGAGTTAAAAAAAATTGTTCTTCACACCTAAACGAAGTTGATATATGAGATATCTGGTCGACTGATTTAGTTAGTCATCTTTGTTCCGTTGAGTGTTTTTTTTTCTATTTTATTGAGGTTAGGGAATTAGCTGTTCTAAGTACTCTGAAGGGTCATTCAAATCGTCCTTTGCTGATTTCCCTCTGAACTAAGCATGGTTTAGGCAAGATCTTATGTTCCCTTGACACACGTCACATCAGAGTTAATGCTCTGATTTTGAAGGAAACCGAGGTCATCGACCTCGGTGTGAAGTACGTCGCCAGTTTCACCCCAAGGTCCTGGATGCGAGGTAGAACTTCTATAGAATCTGCGGGCTTCTATAGTGAATTATAGGTGTGGACTAGTGGGCTTGGGCCCACCTCACGCGACATGCACAATATATATATATATATATTTCAACCATATACATCAATTCAAATAGATTTTTAATCACATAAATTGTTTATAATGTATAAACATTACGCCCTAAATATTTCTAAATATATACTACTAAAATAAGATATATAAAAATATTATAATTTATTCAAACTTATAAGAATTCATATTTAAGTTATCTTTAGTCTAACCAAAATTGAATTTTTCAATTTGGTTTCGGTATAAAACCGAAAAATAAAAATATTTTTTCATTTTAAATTGGATCTATTTTTTAATGCAAAAAAATAAGTCCACAAGTCCATAAATATGCTTAAATTCTCAAATTACATAACATGTCTAGATTATAAATAATAAAAATAACTCAATTTTTATATAATATATAACAAAACAACCCAATTTATAATTAAATAAGTGAATAAATGAACAAAGATTTATAAATTATATATGTGTTGTTTTATTCGGTTTGGTTTTCGATTTTTTGATATTTTTACCAGAAAAACCGAAATTGAATATATACAAATTTAAATCTCAAAGCCGAAACCAATACTAAATACTAAATTAACCAAATCAAATTTATATTTCGATTCGGCAAGGTTTTCGATTATTACCAAATAGTTCACCCCTATATGTTCTAGTTGAAGACCACTTCACAAGCAAAGTGATTGATAATAAGGGAATAGAGGAAGAAAGTTTTTTTAGATTAATTATCTAAGCCATAAGTGAATTTATTTTATCACTAATTATCACACACAGAGGAAGAATAGTGAAAATTGATATTTTAAATTTTTTGTTTACAGAAACAAGATTAAATCATGTGAAAATTTATTTTGAGTTCGTTATAAGTTATTATGAATAATAATTGTTCTGCTGAATCTAATTTGAAAGCAGTGCAACTTCTTTAGATGGCATGACGAGAAGTTTCCAGATCATATAAATAGGATGCTCATAGCTTTGAAAAAGCAAAATCAACACGTGAAAATGAAAAATAAGTTGAATCAATTGAAAGAACAAATTAGCGCAATTGATAAAGAATTTAAGGAGCCGAATAAATTAAAGGAGTTCTTTTCAGAAACTTTTGGTGGTTGTAATGAGTATTTTGTTGGTTTTGTGGTTTAAGTCTCTGTTTTAGTAGTGTTATGGTCGATTAGTAGTATTAAGGTTGAGAAACTAGTATTGTTGGGAGATGAATTTAATAAAGATTTTGATTAGATCCCAAAACCCCTGAGTATGACATGTTCAGAATATCTTGATAGTATAGAATCAGGATCAAGTTTCAATATATACTAGGAATCAGGATTATCTGCACCATGTATAGTCAGCAGATATAGATTAGGGAATTGTTAGTGTACTGAAGACTTCAGAAGAATCTGAAGACTCAGAAGAATCTTGATAAGTCGGAAGACTCAAAAGAATCCTGAAGACTCTAAAGACCGAAGTTCTGAAGACTCAGAAAACACTGAGTAGCTCAGAAATATCCTGAAGACCCGAAGATCCTGAAGACTGTTTATGTACTGAACAAAAGGATCATGAACCACTATCTTAATGGAATAGTGTTATATTCATTCCTAGTACAAACAAATAGAATGTTAGACATTTGTGGACATTAAGGAACATATCAGATCATAAAGGTCAATTTAAAAAGAGTCGTTTTGTTTGTCTCTGTTCAAAAGAAGATTTCAACCAATGGGGAAACAACAGCAACGTACTTTACTGACACTGAAACCGACATCTCACTGAAGAAATGTCAGGTCTGATATCTTCCAGTTCACAGAAGTTGATGATTGGCTACATGGCTGCATATTTCCTAAAACATTCAAGGGTGTGTTCAAACCTTAAAAATAGTCGTTCATCAATAACCAGAAGAGGAAACTCTTGATGTTATATCTTCCAACGGATAGTTTTTCAAAGAGTGGCCTTTGAAGAAGTTGCCTATAAATACCAGTGACCTTCACCATTGAAAGGTTAGGGTAAATCAAAGTAACTCCAGAGCTCATTCGTATTCTTGCAAATTGAAGCACTCGAAAAACCAAGATTTTCCAAGTGTTTCAAATTTAAGAGAGCTCATTACACTAAGCCTAGATTTGATAGATATATCCAAAGCTTAGTAGAGATATCCTAGCCTTTGAATTTGCACTTATTGTCAAAGGACATCTCACCCTAGTTGGAAACCAACCCAAACCAATCCCTTTTGATAGGTAGTTTGTGTATTGTGTGTGATTGTTGGTGAGAAAGAGTTGTAAAGAGCAAGTAAGCTGCAGTGAGTCAGCCAGAAAGCTCTAGAGAAGAAGTGAGTAAACTGTTTTAGACAGTCAGAAAGCTTGTGTGTGTTGAGTTAGTAAGCTGCAAGTGAGTCAGCCCGAAAACTCAAGGTAGAAAAGTTAGTAAGCTGCTGTGTTCAGCCTGAAAGCTTTAGGTGATAGTGTGTTAAAGAATTTCTCTGAAGATCAGAGAGAGTGGACGTAGGAGCTTTGCCTCTGAACCACTATAAGTTGTTGTGTTGTTTGCTTTCTGTTTTGCATTCTATCTGTTGCATATTTTCACTGAAAGCATATTTTACTGATATTCAGTTGGAAATAATCCACTGAACTTGCATCAAACTTGATCACAGCCTTAACCACTGTTTTACTAAGGAAGAGATTTTCAGCAAGATAAAACGAGTATAAACTGAGGGCCAACACATTTCGCACTCTTGATTAGCTAGAACAGATAGTTACCAAACTGAATCAACTCTACTGAGTATTCAGTAAGATAATTATCTGATCCAAGCTTCTCAGGATCTCTGATAAAACTCAAGATCAGTTGGGCTATTCTGAAGCTTCTGAAAGCTGCTCAGGGTCACTGTCTCAGTAGACTTTGACTCAGTGCGATTTGTGCTTCTCAGGGCAAAATTCTCAGGACATCCTGACCCCTCTGATCTCAGTAAAGAAAAAGTTTTAAAACTGAACACGTGTATTCCCCCCCCCCCATACACGTGTAAGACTGATTTGCATCGTGACCAACAAGTGGTATCAAAGCACTGGTTCATTTTGACCACTTGCTTTGGTAGCCATAGTCTTATTTGCTGAAAAACTTTGGTGGTCTACTGAATAGATCTTACTGCTGATATCTTACAAGGCTCATTCATCATGCCTTCTAAGAAACTTCCTATGTTCTCTGCTGAGAGCTATGACCTATGGAGATTGAGAATGCAGGCACATCTGTATTCTAAGCATGAAAGAATGTGGAGAGTGGTTTCTGAAGGACCATTCACATACATTGTTGTGAATCCCAGAATTACTGATACTAAGAGGAATGATCTCAGAGATGAATTTCCAAAACCTGATGACCAACTTACTCCTGATGAGAGAAAATTAGTCAATTTGGACTACATTGCTAAAGATACTTTATATAGCACTATTGATGATGGTGTTATGGGGATGATTTCTCACTGTGAAACTGCCAAAGAAATATGGGACACACTTGCTATCATGTGTCAAGGCACAAATCATATTAAAGAGAACAAACTCTATGTTGCTATTGGAAAGTTTGACAGCTTTGAAATGAAAGATGGTGAATCCATTGACAAACTGGAAGTCAGATTCACTAGCATTATGAATGATCTGAATGCTCTTGGGAAAAGACACCCACAAAGAGAAGTGGCACTGAAAATTCTTAGAGGATTATCTAAGAAATGGGATATACATGTTGTGGTGATTGAAAACACCAAGAATATTGATTATATGCCATACCAACAAGTTTTCTCTGAACTGAAAGCTTATGAGTTTGTGATTGATAAGAAAACTAAGAAATCTGATAGCAAAGATGAATCTTCATCTAGCAAGAATGTGGCTTACAAAGCCAAAGAGAAATCCTGTAAAGCTAGAGAGTCTGATAACTCACCTGCCAAAAATCAGGATGAGCAAGAGGATAATTTAGTACTTTTGGCAAGGAGGTTTGAAAGACTCAATAGCAGATATGGGAAATACAAGAAATATTATAAGAACAACAGGTACAGGAACAGGAATAACTCAGAAGCTGAGGACAGATCCACTGAGAAAAGGAAGGACCACAAAGTTGAAGGATCATCATCCAGAAAGAAGGACTTCAAGACCAAGGAGGAAAGTGATCAGGATGATGATGCCAACAGATGCTATAATTGTCAAAAGAAGGGTCACTTCCAGTATGATTGTCCTAAGCTGAGTGCCAAAGAAAGAAAGGAGAGACAAGCCAAGAGAGACAGAAAGATCTCTAGCAAGAAGGCTATGATTGTTGAAGAAGAAGAACAATCTGAAGAAGGATCCAGTTCTTCAGATGAGATATTCTCAGATTACAGTGATGATGTCCGCCTTGTTGCTATGGAGGAGGTAAATTCTTCTATCTCTGTTGTTGCTCCTACACAAGCACCTGAGTTATCAAGTTCATCTGTAACCAGTAACTTTGACCTGATGGATTCTTTTGAGAATCTTATGAAGGACTATTATGTGTTACAAGAACTGTTCATAGAAACTCAAGAGCAGAATAAGGAACTGACTGCTGAAATCTAAGGTGGAAAGACTCTAATACTGTTGAAATCACTTCTCAATTAATGGGAATTACTGATGAACTAGATGTTCTGAAAGTACAACTCTCAGAAAAAGAGAAAGTGATAGAGATCCTGAATGGAAAATTAGAGAAATCCACTGAGGGAAATTCAGCTTATCAGGACTGAATTCAATGACCTCTTTGAGAAGCATGAAACTCTAAAGAAAAGTGAGGATAGTGTGCGGAGAAAATTAGCTCTATTGAATTTTGCATCTAAAATAATAGATGAAATTCAAAGTTATCAAAGACCTGCAACTATAAAGGCTGGATTGGGATATAATTCAGGGGGAACCTCACAAGGTCTTCTGAATGCTGCTTCTTCTAGTAACACTAAGACTGTCTTTGTTAAACGGTGGCATGTATTAATCTTCTTACTGAAGAACAACCCTGTGTTTTAGACAAGGGTAAAGGACCTATGGTCTCAGGAAAACTGAAGGTTCAGGATAGAAAGCCCAAACCTCAGGAAAAAGCTAGAAAACCTGAACACTCAGTAGGAAATTTTCAGGCCAGTACTTCAAAGCCTCAGACTAAGAATACCAACCTGAAGAGATCTACACTGAACCATCAGAGGAATTTTCAGAAGAGAAACACTCAGCAGAGATATGCTCAACTAAAAAGACCAAGTCCTCAGATTACTGAAAGACCACAATTTCAGTACAGGCAACCTAAACCTCACTTGCCTAAGGGTAAAGGTTTCCTGAACCCAAGTCAGCAGAGACAGAGACCAGCTGCACCAAGGCCAAAGCATTGGAACAAGAGGCCTGAACCCAAGAAGAACTCTAAGGCTCATGTTCATGCTTAGGCTGTCACTCATACACAGGGTACTGCCAAGGCACCTAGGGTGGTGAATGTGTATGTAGATGTTTATGGGAGACAAATCAGCCACTCTAAAGTAATTAGAGTTATCAGGCAGATTTGGGTTCCAAAAGGTACAGCTAACCTGGTAGGACCCTACACCAAATGGGTACCTAAGTCCTGATTTATTTTTCAGGTGAAGGAAAAGGGCACTGAGCAGAATGAAGACAACATAGCCCTGATGAGTGGAAATGAATTGGCTCCTACTGCATGGTATCTGGACAGTGGATGTTCAAGACATATGACAGGATATTAACAATTACTCACCGACTATGTTGAGCAAAAAGGCCCTCAGATTACTTTTGGAGATAACTCCAAAGGACAAACTGAAGGATATGAAACTCTTGAAGTTGATTATGTTCATATCCATGGTGTTTCATATGTATCTGGTTTTAGGCATAATTTGCTTTCTATCAGTCAATTCTGTGACAAAGGATTCAGTGTTGAGTTCTCAAAGAACTTATGTTTTGTGAAAGATAATGCTTCACAACAAATATTATTGACTGGTACTAGAAAAGGAAATGTGTATCTTGCTGATTGGAGGCTAACTCCTAAAGATACATGTTTGGTTGCAAAAAGTTATGCTGATACCAGTTGGTTGTGGCACAAAAGACTAAATCACTTAAACTTCAAAACCCTGAACAAACTTGCAAGATTGGAACTTGTCAGAGGGTTACCCAATGAAGTGTTCAGTAAGGATCATATATGTGATGCTTGTCAAAAAGGAAAACAAATTAGAGCATCATTCAAAAGCAAAGTAGAAGTGTCTACTGACAGAATTCTACAACTGTTACATATGGATCTCTTTGGTCCAGTAACACCTGTGAGCACCAATGGCAGGAGATATACACTTGTGGTAGTTGATGACTACTCTAGATATACATGGGTCATATTCTTACTCAGTAAGAAAGAGACTCAGACAAAACTGCCAGAATTACTGAAAAGACTCAGTACTGAAAAGAATCTGAGTGTGGTCAAAATTAGATCAGATAAAGGCACTGAATTTATCAACCAGATTATATCTGATTATTGTGCAGCAAATGGAATAGCTCATGAAACATCAACTGCCAGGACCCCACAATAAAATGGTGTTGCTAAAAGAAGAAATAGGACTCTGAAAGAAGCTGCAAGAACAATGATTGCTGAAGCTGATATACCTAAGAGGTTTTGGGCTGAAGCTATCAACACTGCATGCTACTCTCAGAACAGAACCATGCTGACAAAGAATCAAGGAAAAACACCTTATGAGCTATGGAATGAAAGGAAGCCTCTTGTTTCTTTCTTTCGTGTGTTTGGTTGCAAGTGTTTCATACACAATAATGGTAAAGATCAGTTGAAAACTTTTGATAGCAAAGCTGATGAAGGGATATTCTTAGGATATTCTGAAGTTAGTAAAGCCTTCAGAGTTTACAACTGTAGGACTCTTATTGTGGAAGAAACACCTCATGTTGTTTTTGATGAATCTACTTGTGTTCAGAAGAAACAGGAACATGACTCAGGAGATCTGACCAAGAGAATCACCAGACTTAGCCTGAAAAAGAAGAACAAAACATCCTCTGAGCCTGAGAAGAAGAAGTCAATCACTTTCTATGAATGGAGTGGATCTGACTCAGATAAAGAAGCTCAGGATGGAAATACTCAGGATGGTGAGACTCAGGATGGAAATTCTCCGCTGAAGGAAAGCCAACACACTGAGGCAGACCTATCTGAACATACACCAGTTCAGACTCAGGTATGTAATGCCGATGAAGATGTGGTCACAGCTGAGGCAAACTCTGAATCTATCAACCAAGGGGGAACAAATGTCTCTGACAATATTCTGAATGGAATTTCCCCTAAGGAAGATGATTCACTCTCTCATTTTCTGTTGTTCTCTGAGTTTGATGAATTGCGTGAACCTAACATTTCTGATGTTGAGGATACTACTGAAGGGGGAACATTCAGGAGAAGATGGTTGGATAATTATCCTACAAGTCAGATTGTGGGTGATCTATCAGAAGGTGTTAAAACAAGAAGGTTCCATGGAGAAAGTGCTCTATTCTGCTGCTTCCTATCTGAAAAAGAACCTACTGAAATTTAAGAAGCTCTTCAAGATTCATTCTGGATTGCTGCTATGCAAGAAGAGCTGAATCAGTTCACAAGAAATGAAGTTTGGGAGCTAGTGGACAGACCTAAGAGGCACAATGTGATTGGAACTAAGTGGGTGTTCAAAAATAAGAGAGATGAGAACAACAACATTGTAAGAAACAAGGCAAGGCTAGTTGCACAAGGTTATTCCCAAGAAGAAGGCTTGGATTATGATGAAACCTTTGCACCTGTTACAAGACTAGAAGCCATCAGAATGTTTCTTGCATATGCTGCCCACATGAAATTTACAGTCTATCAGATGGATGTGAAAAGTGCATTTCTGAATGGTGTGCTTAAAGAAGAGGTTTATGTGGAACAACCTCCAGGATTTTGTCAGAATGACCAAGTTTACAGGCTCAGGAAAGGCTTATATGGTCTTAAACAAGCACCCAGAGCATGGTATGATACACTCTCTCAATTTCTTACTGACCATGCTTTTATCAAAGGAACTGTTGATAGAACTTTGTTCAGGATAGAAGATGGGAAGGATATCTTACTAGTTCAGATTTATGTGGATGACATCATATTTGGTTCTCCAAATCATCAGATGTGTGAGAAGTTCTCAGCTCTGATGAAAGGAATGTTTGAGATGTCTATAATGGGGGAGATGAATTTCTTTCTTGGACTTCAGGTGAAATAGACTAAGGAAGGAATTTTCATCAATCAAGCAAAATACACCAGAGATCTAATTGCTAAGTATGGTGTACAGAATTGCAATGCAGTTAGAATTCCTATGAATACTAACTACAAGATGGATCCTGATCCTGAAGGCAAATCAGTAAATCACACTGATTATAGAGGGATCATTGGATCATTGCTCTATCTCACAGCAAGTAGGCCTGATATTACCTTTGCAGTTGGGATATGTGTAAGGTACCAAGCTAATCCTAAGGCTAGTCACATGGAGGCTGCCAAAAAGATTTTGAAGTATCTTAAGGGCACTGTGAATAGAGGATTATGGTATTCAGCTGATGATAACCTTGAATTAACTGGTTATTCATATGATGATTATGGTGGATGTAGAATTGACAGGAAGTCTACTACAGGAACTTGTCAATTTCTTGGAAGTAAACTAATATCATGGTTTTCAAAGAAACAGACATCAGTAGCAACCAGTACTACTGAAGCTGAACACATGGCTGCAGGAAGCTGTTGTGCACAGATTCTTTGGCTCAGACAACAATTGAGGGATTATAAGATTATAGCCAATGAAGTACCCATATTTTGTGACAATAATAGTGCAATTGCTATTACACAAAATCTGGTATTGCACACCAGATGTAAGCATGTTGATATCAGACATCACTTCATCAGAGATCATGTTGAAAAGAAGGATATAAGGATGTAGAAAATTCATACTGATAAACAAAGAGCTGATATCTTGACTAAACCTTTGGCTTAATCAAGATTTCAGGAACTATCAGTAGAATTAGGGATGTTGGATCCAGGTGAACGAATTTCACTGAAGGGAGAAGTCCTTCAGGGGCATGTAGTTATTCAGGAGGAATAACTCAGGATAAAATTTTCTCAGGATGGAAACTGAGACTCAGGACGAAATTTTGTCAAGGTCTTTATTCAGTAAGGATTATGCATTCGAAATAATCCTGAAGTTATATTGATACATGCATTAAATTCAGTGGCATTTATTACACAAGGGATTACTCAGTAATCATTTGAAATAAATGACAAAAGGTCTGAACTTTTAAAGCGGGAATGTTTGAAGTGTCTTTGACTGAAAAAGACGAACAGTTGCCTCGATTTTCGAGAAACATCCATTTGTCAACCTATAAACTGCTACTTGCCTATTGTCCAGAAAATAGACAAAAAAAGTTATTTTTTCTCGAGATTTTCTTTAAATCCCAGATTAAATCTCAACCATTCATATTTTTTGAGATTTAATCACAACCTTTGATCTTTATTTCACAGATCATATATAAACCCATCATTAACCCTCATTCGTTTATTTCTCACATTTAAACGATCCGAATTCTCATATTCTTAAACCTTCAAAACCTTCAAATCTTCAAACTCTGCATATACACTACCCAGAAATTACTCTGTAATGGAATTCCCAAGTTATGCAATGATTAAGGATCTTGCCGAAACCAAAAAACCGTATTTTGAACATGTGGTGGCAATGATCGACAACAAGGCTACCCAGGTAGAAGAAGAAGCTCTAAACATGTTGCGGATGGCTCGATTGACGCGACTGGTGAGCAATATGCCAGAATCCAAACTAACCCAAGAAGTATTGCAATTTGTTGTTAACCTTCGAGAAGAAGGACGGGGAGGATTGGTTTCGCAACTAAGTTTTGGAACTTATGCAAAATCGAAAGCAGAGGTGGTTTGCTCCAAACAGGTAATACTGTCTTTAGAAGATATTAACTCTGAGTTTGAGTTAAACGATAAAGGAGAAGATCCAGCATTGTATATGTCTGGAATAGAACAGGAGATTTTAGACCGTTTTGCAGAAACAAAGGTGGAGTTGAAAGGGGCTCTACATAAACGGTGTTTAAAGCCAAAATACAGAGTCTTAATCGACATTATGGCCAAGTGCTTGATGAGCACCTCTGGAAGTCTGGAGCAGGTAAGCAGGAATAAATTGAGGCTCATGGCTGCGATAGAGGACTCACCTTCTATGGACTTCAACTGGTTGAAATTCTTGGTGGACTGCATTCTTCACCAGAACCAGAAACTGAAGTATGCAAAAGGTGCATTCACCAAGAATGGGAAGGTCTTATTTGGAACAAAGATAAGCTTTTTGATCGAGACCTTGCCCAGAGAAAACATGTTCCTGATGACAGGAGTAGAATTTTCTAGGACTCGGATCATGTTCCGAAAGCCCAAGTCCCAGAAAAAGAAGACTGCTCCATCAAGAAACCAAAGTTCTATGATTCAGGAGGAATCTGAGGATCAGGATGATTCGAGTACTGATCAGGATGATGTGGTAATTGCTAAGGTTGTCGAGGTTCGTCAGACAAAGATCGATAAAACATCCTGAGGCTTCAGGACAGGAGGAAAGGACAAATAAATCTCTTGATCTTTTGCGGATAAAGAGGGAGACTGGAGAGAAGCTGAAACAAAAGGCATTGACACCTCAGAAGCAGAAAAGACTTCAGACAATTGCAGAGAAAGAGGTCAGTGATGCTGAAGAAACTCATAATGAGGCACAGCAAGGAATAGAATCTCCACTTCAAGTGCTTGCTCAAGTAGTAAAAAATGTTCAGGAGCAGGACGCTGAAGAAAATGTATTCTCAGAGTTACTTGAAACTTCCCTGAGCACTGATAAAATATCTCAAGAGATTTTCAAGGGACCTCGGGAGCAGATAGAATCTCAGGATCTGCTGAGTTTGGATAATATCCTGAAAGAACCATTTCTTGATCCTACAGCACTACAACTCATTCAATCTGAGCCTGATGTTCCAGAAAGTCCTGAATTGAAGAAGGGCGAAGCAGAAGAAACAGAATGGCGAAGCAAGGGGGAACGGTTCATCTTGGACAGGTACCATGAGCTGAATGCTTATCCTGACCTTCAGGATATTTTCTTCAGGCTCAGGACAACAGTCTACATCCTGAACCAGACACTCCCAGAAATGCTGAACATAGCCTCCTTCAGAGGAGAGGAGTGGTGGAGTGTCGAGACTGCTGTGCAGACAGAGTTCTCTGGCTTCAGGAAAACCAAGCTCAGGATGAAAATTGCTGACTTTGATGAGCTGGTGAAGAGAAAGGTGGCTGAAAAGAAGAATATTGAGGCTGGTGCATCCAGTTCTCTAAATCAGGAAGGATATGGGGATCGGGATGGAGAAGGTGAAAAGGATGTTGAGAAAGAGAAACAAACTGAAAGTCACATGGAGAAGGAAACTCAAGCTGAACAGACTGATGTCAGACAACCTCAGACTGAAGTTAGCACTCTTCAAGTACCTTTTGGCACTGTTATACATTATGCCGAAGTTACTGAAGTACCTAGCTTTAAATCTGATGTTTATGATATGCAGACTGAGGCTCGTTTGGAGCACCCAGCTCAGTTGGAGACTATTGTACTACCTCCAGTGATTGATTTAACCCCAATCCTGGATGAACTGAAGAAGGTGGTACCAGTGGTGGAGACAATGACTAAGATGGTGGAAATTTTGGCAAGTCAATCTCAAAAGTTGGAAAATCTGAGCTCCTCATCTGATATGCTGCAAATTCAAACAACTCTCTCAGATAAGATGACTGCACTGGATGAGAAGATTGATGGGGTAAGGACAAAATTCAATGCCAATATGGAGCAGAAATACCTGGCCAGAACTGCATATCTTGAGGCCAAGCTGGTTGAGAAGAATGAACACTTAATTAAAACAGTTGTCGAGGAAATGAGCACTCTGCTCATGACCAAGATGACAGAGATGATGCATGAAGCCTTCTCAACACAGTTTGCTCCACTTTCAGAAGAATTCTCAATTGCCAAAAACTATCTAATGAGGCTGGAAGATGAACATGATCAGCTGACTGGGGAAGTGCGCAGTTTAGGAAAGGAGCAATACTACATGGATACTGAACTAACCCAACTTCTCCCAAGGTATGGTGCCAAAAAAGGGGGAAAGACCATATGCTAAAGGCCAATTGGCTATGTTGTTGGCACAAACCTTGGAGAAGAAAGACAAAGAAGAAGTTGAGGCTAAGAAGATCCTGGATGCTCTGAGTGAAATTGAGGCCACAGAAAAGCTGAAGTTTAAAGAAGTTGAAGAGCCTGGCCGCACTCAGACATCAGAACAAACTACTCAGGAAATCATAGAAGAGAAGATGATTGAAAGGAGAAGGGTTGAAACAAGCAAAACTGGTGAGGCTCAGGCTAGACCAGAAAAGAGGAAAGCAGTTGCCTTTGTTGAGCAAGAGAAGAAGAAACGAGCAAAGGTAACAAAGCCTGTTCAAAGGAAACTTGTGGCTGAATTTGATGAATCTGAGGAAGAACCTGAGGAAGATAAACCTGATACACAACTAGAGACCTTCGATACAAAGAAGACTCTGAGAGCCCTACAAATTGAAAAGGAGAAAAAAACTGCTACTTTAGTATCTGGTGCTCCACTGATTAAGAAAAAAAAGGAAGAAGAGCAAAAGAGAAGGGGTGTGTTCAGGAAATTCATTGGCAAAAGGAGAGGCACTGAGAAAATTCAGAAGTGGCTGCACATTGATAAGTGGATGCCTATCCATATGAATGATGCGTGGGAAGAGATAAAGAGAACCTTCTGGTTCTACTATGAAATTATGAGAGAATGGCGAGGGAGCTGCTCAGACAAGAATGAAGCCTTCATTGAATATTTGCTGACATTCTACTCTGAGTACTTGCAAAAATGGATCAATCTGGCAGATGAGAACAATACTCAGATTGTTGCTCCAGGTTCATACATGTACCCAGCTCCAAGATTTGAGAATGTCTATATAAATGAGGTTGTCATCTCTCAAGAAATTGCTCAGTATGCCCTCCAGCTAGGCCTAACAGGAAATAACCCTGAAATCATCAAGGAAAGAGATGAACTGAAGAAGAGGTACTTTGGAATGTTCAACTTGGAAGTACATGAAGATGAGATTGAAGAAGATTGAAGACTGTCCATTTTTTTTTTCTTTTGACTTTCATTGTACTATGTAATTCTCATTCCTCATCAATGAAAAGTTTATCTTTTGTGGTTGAATAAGATAATATCTCATTACCTTTTTACATGATCTTACTTATCTGATATGCCATTTGAATGTAATAGACAACTGAAACCTGAGTATAGGTTAGGTTTTCTTAAATGTAACAAGATGGTTTTGGCATCATCAAGAAGGGGGAAATTGTTGGGAGATGAATTTAATAAAGATTTTTATTAGATCTCAAAACCCCTGAGTATGACATGTTCAGAATATCTTGATAGTATAGAATCAGGATCAGGTTTCAATATATACTAGGAATCATAATTATCTGCACCATGTATAGTCAGTAGATATAGATCAGGGAATTGTTAGTGTACTGGAGACTTTAGAAGACTCTGAAGACTCAGAAGAATCTTGATAAGTCAGAAGACTCTGAAGACTCAGAAGAATCCTGAAGACTCAGAAGACTCAGAAGACAGAAGTCCCTGAAGACTCAGAAAACACTGAGTAGCTCAGAAGTATCCTGAAGACCCGAACATCCTGCAGACTGTTTGTGTACTGAACAAAAAGGATCCTGAACCACTATCTTAATGGAATAGTGTTATGTTCATTCCTAGTACAAACAAACAGAATGTTAGACATTTGTGGACATTAAGGAATATATCATATCAGAAAGGTCAACTTAAAAAGAGTCATTTTGTTTGTCTTTGTTCAAAAGTAGATTTCAACCAATGAAGAGACAACAGCAACGTACTTTACTGAGACTGAAAGCGACATCTCACTGAAGAAATGTCAGGTCTCATATCTTCCAGTTCACAGAAGTTGATGATTGTCCACATGGCTGCATATTTCCTAAAACATGCAAGGGTGTGTTCAAACCTTAAAAATAGCCGTTCATCAATAACCAGAAGAGGAAACTCTTGATGCTATCTCTTCCAACGGATAGTTTTTTAAAGAGTGGCCTTTGAAGAAGTTGCCTATAAATACCAGTGACCTTCACCATTGAAAGGTTACGGGAAATCAAAGTAACTCCAGAGCTCATTCGTATTCTTGCAAATTGAAGCACTCGAAAAACCAAAATTTCCCAAGTGTTTCACATTGAAGAGAGCTCATTACACTAAGCCTAGATTTGATAGATATATCCAAAGCTTAGTAGAGTTATCCTAGCCTTTGAATTTGTACTTATTGTCAAAGGATATCTCACCCTAGTTGGAAACTAAACCAAACCAAACCCTTTTGATAGGTAGTTTGTGTATTGTGTGTGATTGTTGGTGAGAAAGAGTTGTAAAGAGCAAGTAAGCTGCAGTGAGTCAGCCAGAAAGCTCTAGAGAAGAAGTGAGTAAATTGTTTTAGACAGCCAGAAAGCTTGTGTGTGTTGAGTTAGTAAGCTGCAAGTGAGTCAGCCTGAAAACTCAAGGTAGAAAAGTTAGTAAGCTGCTGTGTTCAGCCTGAAAGCTTTAGGTGATAGTGTGTTATGGAATTTCTCTGAAGATCAGAGAGAGTGGACGTAGGAGTTTTGCCTCTGAACCACTATAAGTTGCTGTGTTGTTTGCTTTTTTGTTTTGCATTCTATCAGTTGCATATTTTCACTGAAAGCATATTTTACTGATATTCAGTTGGAAACAATCCACTGAACTTGCATCAAACTTGATCACAGCCTTAACCACTGTTTTACTAAGGAAGAGATTTTCAGCAAGATAAAACGAGTATAAACTGAGGGCCAGCACATTCCGCACTCTTGATTAGCTAGAACAGATAGTTACCAAATCGAATCAACTCTCTATCGAGTATTCAGTAAGATAATTATCTGATCCAAGCTTCTCAGGATCTCTGATAAAACTCAAGATCAGTTGGGCTAATCTGAAACTTCTGAAAGCTGCTCAGGATCACTGTCTCAGTAGACTTCGACTCAGGGCGATTTGTGCTTCTCAGGGCAAAATTCTCAGGATATCCTGACCCCTCTGATCTCAGTAAAGAAAAAGTTTTAAAAACACTGAACACGTGTATTCCCCCCATACACATGTAAGACTCGTTTGCACCGGGACCAACAAGTATTGTTTCATTGTAGTCTACACTTTTTTTAGAATGAATATTTGTTAGTCATCTTTGTTCTGTGGAGTGTTTTTTTCTATTTTATTGAGGTTGTAAAACTACTTATTAAGATGATTTAAAATAGTGTTTGAACTTTAGCTACTGATACTCCGTTTCTTTTAATGGGGCCGGAGTGATGCTCTATTTTTTAAAAATGGAATTGGAACTTTAACTACTCATGCTCTGGATGTTTTTTTTTTTTTTTTTTTTTTTGGCTGTGAGTTTTGTTGTAAAATAAATAACAAGAACAAATGAAGAACACAAGAACACGGATTTGTTGACCTAGTTCATCAGAATGACTACGTCTGGGGGCGACCAAGCCAGGAGGATTTTCACTATGATTCTTTATGTATTCTTGTTGGGGTTATACGCCTATTACCCAACAATTCTATCATACAACGGCGTTAAAAAGGATAACCTATTTATAACAAGAGTTGGGTCGTAGCCTTAGAAGACCTACTAAAGCCCACAAATTAATGTCCACTAAATAACAATATATTTACAACACTTCCCCTTGGACATTACGATGTGATGCTCATGACTAATTAAAATATCTCTAAAATAATTTCAAAAAGAAACTTAGAAATGAAAAAGATTATAACCATTGTCCTTCGGGAATCAATCTTCAAGACTATTTTAAAGTTGTCGCTCCCACTGAAGACAATAGTCTATCAAGCCTACACATTCCAATACCATGAACACATTTTTTAAAGTAGATGTAGGAAGGGATTTAGTGAACAAATCTGTTAGATTGTCACTAGATCACACATTTAAGGGATATAGGTTTTGTTAAGTTCTCTTTAACATACCTTTTAGTCATATGTGCAACACAAATTGCGTTTTTTTCATAATTGATGGTAGGAGATATACCATTTGTAGTAATATCACATGAGTCACAAATGTGTTTAAATCAAATTCTTGTGTACCTTGGACATACTGAAAAATGTCCAATGTCTTCTTGTAAGAGAAGCATTAAATCTTGCAAGCAAACTCTCTGCAAATGCATTATCGAGTTTGGAGCAGTTTTCAAAATAAAGTAACACACCAACGCTACCGAAATAAGGATCTTTTTATTTTGTATAACTTTTGTTCCTATCCATTTCAACGAATCAAACAACTATTGGATGTATTAAGTAGATGAAATTTATCCATATGAAATATTTCCAATACCTTATTGAAGTAAGTTCACTGGTGTATAAAATTCATTTTCCTTCAGGGAGATTATCGTTCTGCAAGACGTGGAAATACTTTATTTTACTAAGGTTTTTATTTCAAATTATGTCTTTAAGATTAAACTAGCTTTCCTTAATTTCCTTACTCATTCCAACAACATTTAGATCATCAACATAAACTGAGATAATACAAACACCACCCAATTATTTATTCAGAGACATGCAAGGAAATTTTTCATTCTTTATTTATTCCTTCTTCGGGAGGAATTAACTAAGTCGATCGTGGAATATTCGACCCAAACGTTTTATGTCATATAACGACCTTTGTAATTTTAATATCGTACATAGTAGATGTAACAACCCGAATCCATTTAGGACTTATTTTTTTATTTTTCCCAATATGTTTAAATGTTATACTTGTTTTTAAAAATATATGTGCAGGTTTCTAAATTTTTCAAGTGACAGACGAGCTTTTCGAGCCGAAAAACTCTACTGGCACTTTTTGAGTTTTTATCCGCAAAACAGACCCGTTAATAATATAAAAAATTTAAAGAATTTAAAATGAGAAAGGAGAACTTCAAATGAATTCCTAAAAATCGTGCGAGTTTAACGGTGCGTTTTAAACAATTTTTAGAACCAAAAACCGAACCGAAAAATATCAAAAATACACCGTCGAAGCCCAAATCGCGTCTAGGATCAAGGCTAACATATTTGGCAGCCCACAAGATGCATAAAATCCCCCATTTTCGTCCAAAATATGACCAAAAAAATCAGCAACCATAAAGTGGTACTACCCCATTAAATGGTGGCACTATTTGGGCTATAATTCCTATTTGACATGTTACTAACTCTCATCATTACATTCCTCCCCTTTCTTGCCACCCCCTTGGCCGGCCACCCTCCCCTCTTCTCCCTATATATACCCCTTCCTCCCCACTCCAAGCTTGGTCTTGACTTTTTGTTTCACAAGAGAAAACATTGAGGAAAAATGGAGAGAGTTGAGAGAGTTTGAGAGTTTGAAGGAAGAAGGAGTTTTCCCCTCTTTTCTTGCTCTTGGCCGATCATCACCACCCCCAAGGAGGAGTCCTTCCTCCACCATCTTGAAGCTAGGAAGGTGTTAGAAGTAGGAGTTTCCATCAAGAGCCCTCAAACCCTCTCCCAAAAAAAGAAACTACAAGGGTGAGCACCAATGAGACCTTTAATCTTGATGTTATGATCATAATTTGTTTAAGCATGAAAACCCTTAGAAATGGCATGCTAAGAACCTCCCCTGAGCTTGTTTAATATGTTAAAATCATGTATGAAGTTTGTATTGGTGATATCTTGTGTATTTGAGCATGTTTAGCCATATATGTGAAAGTTCAAAAATGTGTATGAAACTTCGGAAATGCTACTGCCTCAATTTTTGGAAAACCTATTTCGATGATTTAATGATATTTTAAAATCGTGGAAACATTCTTAAATGTAGTATTTGAAGTGTAGAACAACATACTAAATATTCGTGGTCATCTGATCTGTCTTCAAGGAGAATAAATTCGTGGAAATTTGTGTATCTGAGACTATGTGAAACTGGGAGCAGTGACTCTTTTGTATTGTTTTACTTATTTAAAAAGATGATAAAATTTTAGAAAAATTTGGAAATGTTCCTCTTGATGTATTTTAAATCATATCCAAAACTCATAGTGTTTTGTTGAGAATCATGAGATATGTCTATTTGAAATTTATGTGACAAATGATTGATGAAGGTTGAAATTGTGAGTTCAACAATTTATTTATCCTTGTTTCCTTAGCATAAAAATCATGGTAAAAATTGTATGTTCTCTTACATGAGTCCAAAAAGGCATATTAAAGTTTGGTGAATTTTCGTTAAGTTTCTAGTGGATTACAAATTTTTATATGAAGCATGTACTGTATGACGTACCCTGTTACGAACCCATTTTTACTCAAAAACCTGGTACCGACTCTTAGCTCAAATGTCTTAGGTTTCTAAACGAAAGTTTCTTATTTTTAAGTGTTGTATAACATATTTTAATTTCGTAATTTTGAGACGTTTTTCCAGTGAGTTATGATTTTTAGTTTAAAGTGTGCACTGTTTTGACGAACCTTTCAATACTCTGCCTTAAATCACAAATGTACCTTGTTTACTTAGCTCAAATGAATTTGTACCCTTGATTAACTCTGTTTCTTTTCAAAAGGTGTATAACATACTAAAATTTCATATTTTTCCAGTAAGTCTAAGTGTTCTTTTCCATTTATGCATGATTACATGTGTTTTATGTCGAATGAGTAGTACTAGGAAGAAGGAATGGTAATACTTTTAGAACCAAGCATATTTTAGGTTGTTGAATGTTTTATGTTTTCTTTTGTGAATATATGTTTGGATGTTTACTGGTATTATTAAGTTTTTGAGTAAACCCGACCCCAACCTGTGAACCTTTTCACAAAATAGAGAAATCGTACCGATCCGATAATCAAGTTTTGACACCCACGTCGAACTCGAAATGAACTCTTATAACTTTTAACTACTAAATGCCCTTTTTATCGAAGAGCCCTTAATTTGATGCGAAACCATTTATTAAATAAAAGAATGAACGATGACTAAACGAACGGACTGTGCTAGGTCCTAGGGATTAGCTCGGAAGCTTGGAAGTCGTGTCGTGTTCAAAAGCTTTCAAGAAGTTAAAACTTTTACTTCAAAAGTTGTTAGGTGGGTGACACTATCTGTATAGCTAGATAATATTATATGGACTGTTGACAGTTTTCAAAGAAAATTAAATAAGTACTGTTAAAAAGCAAATATATATATATGTTTTCGAAACATGTGGTTTGGTAAACAATGCACTGAAAATCCTATGAGTACGAATATGAGTTTTGTGAATATTGGAACATGAACTGTATGTGTCGTTTATCGGTTGGGCCTCGTGCCAATGATTTTGGGGATGAGTCCCGTGTGGAGGAATTGGTGGTTTTGCGGGGAGATAAGGAAGCGATGATGTAAGGAAGCAAGGGGATATAAGGAAGCTATCGGGGGTTGGACGCGGTAGGGAGCCTACCGGTGCCACCCCATTTTGTGTGAATGTTGTGGGAATGGACGTGGTAAACGCTACCAGTGCCACCCATATGCGTGATTGTTGAATGATGAATGATGTTATAAATGTTGGATACTGTATGAACTATTAACAGGAAATCGTGAGTAAGTTCTTGTGTTAAAAAGAGAATGAGTAAAAGCTTTCTACTATTTTGAATTCCTGTCAATCTGTATAACAGCGTACAGGTTGCCCGCTGAGATTTTTATCTCACGCCCCTTAAACCCCCTCTTCAGGTTATGACGCCGGGAGCTGCAGTAGACGACCCACTTTTCCCACTGTCTTATTCAATAAACAAACTGTTTTCTAAATTCGAGTAATATGTATAATTAATACTCTGTGGATCTTGCACTAATGATGTTTCTATGCTAAGTATTGAATTTTATCCACCTTCCTATTTTTAACTTGTGTTAAGTTTTATTTCCGCTGCAACTCAATTTGTTTGTCCCCTTTTAAAAGAAATTTTCTGGCTAAGTTTTACGGTTCACTAAGTGATGACTCGGGTTTAGGGCGTTATGACCTCGGAGGTTAACGTTCTGAATTCCGGGACGTTACAGGTGGTATCAGAGTCTATGTTCAAAACTCTGGACCAAATGACGTACTTTCTTTTACTTCGAAACTTTACTTAGGAAAGTAGATAATTTTCATAAATTCTAAATGTTACTAGTGGGAAGGTTGTCTACCGCAGCATACTGGAAGAGCCTCGAGGTATGTGAATAACTTGTGAAAAATTGCATAATAAAACCCTTACAAATGAGAACAACCAAGAAATAAAACCCCAAGGAAAGAGAAGAATATGCTATGGAACTGATGCTTGATTTTCATACCGTTTTGCGCATGTTACTTGATTTCTCGTAATAGATGTGTTAACCTTATGTGACGATCTTCCTTGCGAGCTAAATTATTTACGTGTTATATACAACTACTGTTTTCTTCTTTTCTTCTTTGTTACTGATCCTAGATCCTTTCTTTTTAGACGGGAACCTTAGGAGGATAGTATGGCTTTTACTCACCATCTCAAGAGCATGTACCAGTGCGAGTGCGAGTCTATCTATGACTTCACTGCCCATTTCATCACTTTCAGAGGACGAGCTCTCCTAGAGGGCCTAGTTCAGACCGAGCAGGAGGTTGCATCCCTCCTGAGGGACGCAGTTCAACCACTATGGCTAACGCGTCCGCAGGGAATGTTCGACTCACTATGGGCTACTGACGCCCAGACACCAGACTGTGCTAGCCTCACCACTTTCATGGACGATCTGTCCGAGAGCATCGACACAGCTACCCAGGCCTTCGAACGGTCCAACCTGGAGATCGCCAGAGCCGCCTTTCACGAGGCAGCAGCTGAGAACATCGGCATGGATAGACGTGTCGTAGAGCACGAGCTCTTGATCGTACGGGCTCAGAAGAGGACCTTGGAGGACAGGGAGGCCGGACTGGAGCTCGAGGCCATCCACCTGTTGGAGCGCGAGAACGCTAGACTGAAGGTAGCAAAGATCCACCGCCATCTGGGCGTGGATATCTGGCAGGAGACCGGGCTATTTGGAGGGCCTGTAGCGTCAGACCTGGTTGGGGCATACCTCGATGTCGACCAGAACGACGATCCGACAAAGGACAATTACTATAGTCCCACTACGGGACCAGCAGCTAGAACCAATGATGCTGAGGCAGGGCCGAGCCGCCACCCCGACACTTACTCCGCCTCAGATTGATCTGACGCAGTAGATGCATTTTGTGCATAGTTTTTGGGGATGAATTCCCGGGTGATGTAATAGAATTAGGAGACTTGTGGTCGAACTAGTTCGAACCCCCTTTTGCTACTAAACCATTATTTTGTAGTGGCATGTGCGTTTGCTTTTAATTTGTCGTATATGTATATTACTCAACTTATTTTAATGTTATGCTGATATATTTTCAAAGTCTCGCACCCTTTGAATTTTGTTGGAGACCCGTTTCTCTCTGTTTGACCTTGAGAACTTGCCTTTCTCTTTTCAATTATGTATGCATACTATAGTCTCACGTGTTTCCTTTTGTGGGACATTCTATTCTATCCGTTATGTTTATCTCAATGTTTACAACATGTGTCATTGTTTCCCTAACATGCATCGTCGAGCCCGACTACCGTGCTGCTGATCTAGACAGTACGTTCCGGTTTACGTTTGCTCCCATGCGTGATTGATTTAATACCATGCTGTTATATGTTGGATTCTCTTGTTTTGAATTTTATCTTACCTATATGAATTAATATTTTCTTCTCCTAAACTTTTCTTTAGGATGGCACCACGCAGGAGGAACCCACGTGCAAATAGAGAACCGTCTGAGGGTTCCGTAGGATGTGAGGCTCCACCCGCCACGTCCGGATCCAACATGGCACGGGAGTTCTTCAGCTCCCTACAGACATTCATGCAGCAGCAAGTACCACCCCCACCACCTGCTCATGCACCACTCCCTCACCCTCACACGAACTCCACTGTCGAACAATTTCGACGGTTACAGCCACCCCGCCTGAAGGGAAATGAAGGACCCATGGAGACCGAAGAATGGATAGCCGAGATGGAATGAATTTTCTGCCACATGACTGTGACGGAGGCCCAGAAAGTGTCATGTGCCCAATTCCAGTTGGCGGAGGATGCTGCCCAATGGTGGGAAGCCCACGAGCGTACCATGGCGCCAGGCGAGAGGGAATCCTTCACTTGGGAGGATTTCAAGCGAGCAGTGACGAGGAGATACTTTCCACAGGCCCTTCGGGACCAAAAGGAGGTTGAATTTGTGAACCTCAAACAAGGAACCCTCTCGGTCACTGAGTACGAGAAGCAGTTCAACAAGCTATCTCGTTATGCTCCACATCTGGTGGAGATAGACGAGAGGAAAGCAAGGAGATTTGAGAGAGGTTTGAGGCCTGAGATCGGAGGAGTTGTAGTTGGGCTGAAGCTCCCCAGCTACGGTGAAGTGTTCGATCGCGCGCTAATTGTGTCCATCAGTTTAGGACTGGAGTTCAAGCATACTCCACCTGCCTTAGCGGCGAACAGGAACTGCTCCCCAAATTTCAAGAGGGACTCGAACCAACCACAGAGGGGGAATAACTCTATTGTTCAGCCTGGAGCAAGGCGCCTGCCTGTCTGCTCGACCTGTAGAAGGTCACATGTGGAACCGTGCTACAAAGGGACTGGCACGTGTTTCAGGTGCCACCAGCCGGGACACAAGGCTCATGAATGCCCCCAGTCCGCTAATGGACCCCTACCTGAAATAAGGAATCAGAACCTCCACCAGCCGGCAAACAACTTCCGTCTGCTGGGACCCCCGAACGGTAACTACCGCCCGCCTGGGCCACCGAGAGGGAATTTCCCCGCCCAACCGCAGAGGGGATGAGGTCAGGTGAATGCAATAATGGAAGAGGAGGGCATGGAAGACCCTACTCTTAATGAGACGATGGCAGGTACGTTACTAGTTCTTGGTTTGCCTGCTCACGTATTGTTTGATACTGGAGCATCACACTCCTTTATGTCTGAAAGGTTTAAGAAAAACCTTAAGTTGAAAAGTGTTAATAGTGAAACTCTGAATGTAAGTATTCCGTCCGGTGATACACTAAACATTCGGGAACAAGTAAAGAGTGTGAACATAGAGATAGGCGAACACAAGATAACAACCGATCTTCATGTTCTAAGGATGAAAGATTTTGACATAATCCTAGGGATAGATTGGTTAAGACGAAACAAGGCTACCATAAGGTGTTCGGAAAGGGAAATAGATTTCGAAATGATGGATGGCCAACGTTTCACCTTTCAGGGAACGAAGACCAAGACTAGAGTGAGGGTAATCTCCGCAATGCAAGCTACCAAGCTACTACAAAGGGGAAATTACCAGGGATACCTAGTCAATCTCTTTGCAATGACTAAGGACACAAAATTGCCAGTTGAAGTGCGAATCGTAAACGAATATCACGACTTATTTCCTGACGAACTGTATGGATTACCCCCAGATCACCAAGTAGAATTCACAATTAACTTGACACCCGGCGCTGCACCCGTGTCAAAGGCGCCGTACAAAATGGCACCCAAGGAGTTACAAGAATTAAAGGAGCAACTGCAGGAACTGATGGATAAGAAGTACTTCCGTCCGAGCATATTGCCTTGGGGAGCACCTGTACTCTTTGTGAAGAAGAAAGATGGATCACTCAGAATGTGTATCGATTACAGAGGGTTAAACCAGTTGACCATCAAGAACAAGTATCCTCTCCCCAGGATCGAGGACTTATTCGACCAACTGAAACATGCGACAGTATTCTCGAAAATCGATCTGAGATCGGGCTATCACCAACTGAAGGTGAAAGGAAGTGATATTCCGAAGACGGCCTCCAGGACAAGGTAAGGACACTACGAATTCACGGTGATGCCTTTCGGAGTGACGAATGAGCCCGCAGTTTTCATGGATTTGATGAACCGAGTATTCCACCAATACTTGGACCAATTCGTCATTGTATTCATCGATGATATACTGATTTACTCAAAGGACCGAACACAACATGAAGAGCACCTTAGGACTGTTTTGGAGACGCTGAGACATGAAAAATTATACGCCAAGTTCAGCAAGTGTGAATTCTGGATTGACCGAGTGATGTTCCTAGGTCACATAATAAATGGATCCTGCAAAGTTGGAAGCCATAGTAGACTGGAGGGCCCCAACCAATGTCAACGAAATAAGAATTTTTCATGGACTGGCAGGATACTACCGAAGATTTATTCAGGATTTCTCACGCATTGCGAAATCGCTGACACACTTGACCAAGAAGAATGAAAAGTTTGTCTCAACGTCTACATGTGAGGAAAACTTTCAAGAACTGAAAAAGAGATTAACCTCCTCACCGGTACTGACTATTCCCGACGGGTCGGAAGGATTCGTGATCTACACCGACGCATCCTTATCAGGATTGGGCTGTGTCCTTATATAGAATGGGAAGGTTATTGCATACGCGTCCCGCCAACTAAAGACTCACGAACAAAACTATCCTACACATGACTTGGAGTTAAAGCCGTTGTTCACGCTCTGAAGATATGGAGACACTACTTGTATGGTGGAAAGTGTGAAATATACACGGCCCACAAGAGCCTGAAGTACTTCTTTACGCAAAAAGAATTGAACATGCGATAGAGAAGATGGATTGAACTGGTGAAAGACTATGATTGCACTATCCATTATCACCCTGGGAAAGCGAACGTCGTGGCTGACGCGCTGAGCAGAAAGGGGAGTGCGACCCTCAGTGCCATGGCCACTGAGCAAGAATCACTACTCAGAGATTTTTCCCAATTAAAATTAGAATTCTCCAACCATTGTTGTGCAAACGCGACATTAGCTGCACTCACAGTGTAACCAACGATGCGAGAAAGAATCAAAGAAGCACCGGAGAGTGATAAATTGCTCGAGAAAATGAAGGAACGAGCAAAGAAAGGAACCATTCAAGGCTTCGTCGTGTGTCCTGATGGGACTTTGATGTTCAGGAACAGGGTCTGTGTGCCGAAGACAGAGCAACTGACGTGTGGGTTATTAAGAGAAGCCCACAATACCCCGTACACCGTACACCCTAGAGAGACAAAGATGTACCGGGAACTACGGGAGAAATTTTGGTGGAGAGGAATGAAAAGATCGATAGCTCATTTCGTGAGAAAATGTTTGACTTGTCAGCGGGTTAAAGCAGATCACCAACGACCCTCAGGATTATTGAATCCGCTGGAGATACCGGAATGGAAATGGGAGAACATCGCTATGGATTTTGTCACGGGCTTTCCCAAGACAATTAAAAATCATGATGCTATCTGGGTTGTGATAGACAGACTCACAAAGTCAGCCCATTTCATTCCTATCCGTATGACCTACTCGATGGATAAGCTTTCACAATTGTACATAGCAGAAGTAGTCCGACTGCATGGCGTACCAGTCTCAATGGTTTCAGATAGAGACCCCCGTTTCACCTCAAATTTCTGGAAAAGCTTACAACAAGCTTTGGGGACTAAGTTGAACTTCAGCACTGCATATCATCCTCAGGCAGATGGTCAGTCAGAAAGGACAATACAAACCATGGAGGATATGTTGAGGGCTTGCACCCTGGATTTTGAAGGAAGTTGGGAAGCGAATCTCCCTCTAGTGGAATTTGCTTCTAACAACAGTTATCAAGCTACAATAAAAATGGCACCGTTCGAGGCACTTTATGGAAAAAAGTGCAGGTCGCCTATCTGTTGGAACAAAGTCGAAGTCCGAAAGATCTTAGGACCCGAACTTGTGGAGAAATCTGTGGAGACCATCTCCCGGATCAGAAAAAGAATAAAGATAGCTCAGGACCGTCAGAAGTCCTAAGCCGACATGCGAAGAAAAGTTCTACACTTTGAAGTCGGTGACAAGGTGTTCTTAAGAGTCGCACCAATGAAGGGACTAATTTGTTTTGGCAAGAGAGGTAAGCTGAAACCTCGCTTCGTATGGCCGTTCGATATTTGGATAGAATCGGAGACGTAGCCTACCGAGTAGTCCTACCGCCAGAGTTATCACAAGTACATAACATATTTCACGTGTTTACACTTAGGAAGTACCTAAGCGACCCAGACCTAAGTTTGAGTCGTGATTTGAGTTACGAAGAAGTACCGACGACTATTTTGGAGAGAAAGGTCCACATTCTAAGAAACCGAGAAGTACCTTTAGTATTAGTAAAGGGGATAAAAGGAAAGCCAATTTGGGAAAGAGAAGACGAGATCCTTAGCTAAGTACCAAAGGGGATAAGGATGTAACGAAACTTTTTAAGGGTGTAGGATGTAACAACCCGAATCCATTTAGGACTTATTTGTTTATTTTTCCCAATATGTTTAAATGTTATACTTGTTTTTAAAAATATATGTGCAGGTTTCTAAAATTTTCAGGTGACAGACGAAGCCGAGTAGAAAAAAACCCTCTTGGCACTTTTCGAGATTTTTATCCGAAAAGCAGAGACAGATTAATAATGTCAAAAATTTAAAGAATTCAAAATGAGAAAGGAGAACTTCAAATGAAATCCTAAAAAATCGTATGAAGTTTTATCAGTGCGTTTTAAAATAATTTTTGAACCAAAATGTAACCAAAAAATATCGAAAATACACCGTCGGAGCCCAAATCGCGTCTAAGATCAAGGCTAACATATTTGGCAGCCCACAAGCTGCATAAAATCCCCCATTTTTGTCCAAAATATGACCAAAAAAATCAGCAACCATAAAGTGGTACTACCCCATTAAATGGTGGCACTATTTGGGCCATACTTCCTATTTGACATGTTACTAACTCCCATCATTACATTCCTCCCCTTTCTTGCCACCCCCTTGGCCGGCCACCCTCCCCTCTTCTCCCTATATATACCCCTTCCTCCCCACTCCAAGCTTGGTCTTGACTTTTTGTTTCACAAGAGAAAACATTGAGGGAAAATGGAGAGAGTTGAGAGAGTTTGAGAGTTTGAAGGAAGAAGGAGATTTCCCCTCTTTTCTTGCTCTTGGCCGATCATCACCACCCCCAAGGAGGAGTCCTTCCTCCACCATCTTGAAGCTAGGAAGGTGTTAGAAGTAGGAGTTTCCATCAAGAGCCCTCAAACCCTCTCCCAAAGAAAGAAACTACAAGGGTGAGCACCAATGAGACCTTTAATCTTGATGTTATGATCATAATTTGTTTAAGCATGAAAACCCTTAGAAATGGCATGCTAAGAACCTCCCCTGAGCTTGTTTAATATGTTAAAATCATGTATGAAGTTTGTATTGGTGATATCTTGTGTATTTGAGCATGTTTAGTCATATATGTGAAAGTTCAAAAATGTGTATGAAACTTCGGAAATGCTACTGCCTCAATTTTTGGAAAACCTATTTCGATGCTTTAATGATGTTTTAAAATCGTGGAAAAAAATTTAGATGTAGTATTTGAAGTGTAGAACAATATACTAAAAATTCGTGGTCATCTGATCTGTCTCCAAGGAGAATAAATTCGTGGACATTTGTGTATCTGAGACTATGTGAAACTGGGAGCAGCGATTCTTTTGTATTGTTTTACTTATTTAAAAAGATTGTAAAATTTTAAAAAAGTTTGGGGATGTTCATCTAGATGTCTTTTAAATCATATCAAAACTCATAGTGTTTTGTTTAGAGAATCATGAGATATGCCTATTTTAAATTTATCTGACAAATGATTGATGAAATTTGAAATTGTGAGTTCAACAATTTATTTATCCTTGTTTCCTTAACATAAAAATCATGTTAAAAAATTTATATTCTCTTACCTGAATTCAAAATGGCATATTAAAGTTTGGTGAATTTTCGTTAAGTTTCCAGTGGATTACGAATTTTTATATGAAGCATGTACTGTATGATGTACACTGTTACGAACCCGTGTTTACTCAAAAACCTGATACCGACTCTTAGCTCAAATATCTTAGGATTATAAAAGAAAGTTGCTTATTTTTAAGTTTTGTATAACATATTTTAATTTCGTAATTTTGAGACGTTTTTCCAGTGAGTTATGATTTTTAGTTTAAAGTGTGCACTGTTTTGACGAACCTTTCAATACTCTGCCTTAAATCGTAAATGTACCTTGTTTCCTTAGCTAAAATGAATTTTTGCCCTTGATGAACTCTGTTCCTTTTCAAAAGGTGTATAACATACTAAAATTTCATATTTTTCCAGTATGTCTAAGTGATATTTTCCATTTATGCATGATTATATGTTTTTATGCCGAATGAGTAGTACTAGGAAGAAGGAATGGTAATACTTTTAGAACCAAGCATGTTTTAGGTTGTTGAATGTTTCATGTTTTCTGTTGTGAATATATGTTTGGATGTTTACTGATATTATTAAGTTTTTTAGTAAACCCGACCCCAACCTGTGAACCTTTTCACAAAATAGAGAAATCGTACCGATCCAATAATCGAGTTTCGACGCCCACGTCGAACTCGAAATGAACTCTTATAACTTTTAACTACTAAATGCCATTTTTATCGAAGAGCCCTTAATTCGTTGTGAAACCGTTTATTAAATAAAAGAATGAACGATGACTAAACGAACGGATTGTGCTATGTCCTTGGGATTAGCTCGGAAGCTTGGAAGTCGTGCCGTGTTCAAAAGCTTTCAAGAAGTTAAAACTTTTACTTGAAAAGTTGTCAAGTGGGTGACACTATCTGTATAGCTAGATAATGTTATATGGACTATTGACAGTTTTCAAAGCAAACTAAATAAGTATTGTTAAAAAGTAAATATATATATATGTTTTCGAAACTTGTGGTTTGGTAAACAATGCACTGAAAATACTGTGAGTACGAATATGAGTTTTGTGAATATTGGAACATGAACTGTATGTGTCGTTTATCGGTTGGGCCTCGTGCCAATGATTTTGGGGATGAGTCCCGTGTGGAGGAATTGGTGGTTTTGCGGGGAGATAAGGAAGCGATGATATAAGGAAGCGATGATATAAGGAAGCAAGAGGATATAAGGAAGCTATTGGGTTGGACGCGGTAGGGCGTCTACCAGTGTCACCCCATTTTGTGTGAATGTTGCGGGATTGGACGTGGTAAACGCTACCAGTGCCACCCATATGCGTGATTGTTGAATGATGAATGATGTTATAAATGTTGGATACTGTATGAACTATTAACAGGAAATCGTGAGTAAGTTCTTGTGTTAAAAAGAGAATGAGTAAAAGTTTTCTACTATTTTGAATTCCTGTCAATCTGTATAACAGCGTACAGGTTGCCCGCTGAGATTTTTATCTCACGCCCCTTAAACCCCCTTTTCAGGTTATGACGCCGAGGGCCGGGAGCTGCACTAGAAGACCCGCTATCCCCACTGTCTTATTCAATAAACAAATTGTTTTCTAAACTCGAATAATATGTCTAATTAGTACTTTGTGGATCTTGCACTAATGATGTTTCTATGCTAAGTATTGAATTTTATCCACCTTCCTATTTTTAACTTGTGTTAAGTTTTATATCCGCTGCAACTCAATTTGTTTGTCCCCTTTTAAAAGAAATTTTCTGGCTCAATTTTACGGTTCACTAAGTGATGACTTGGGTTTAGGGCGTTATGACCTCGGAGGTTAACGTTCTGAATTCCGGGGCTTACAGTACGATTTTCACCTTTCCTTATATGAGGAATCTTATATCCATCAGGAATTTTGACCGCACTGTCGAGGTGCGACGAAAATAAATATCCAAATCTACCCTACTAATTCGTAGTAGTGGCAAGTAAGGGGTCGATCCATAGGGAACGTAGAATAATTAATATGCTAATTGTATGAATTTATAAGGACGAACGCAAAGAGCGGGGTTTTCAAAAAAGATTTTCTAACAACTAAATTGCAAATAATAAAAAGCAAATAACAACTATGAAGCAAGAAATAACTTTCCAAGGAAAAGATTCAATAATAGGTAAGTATCCCAACTCACAGTTCATTCATCCCCCGGCTTAACACGATAAATCAACCTCAACGTTTATTCTAATTGTTTTTAGGATTAATGCCCCTCGGGGATCAAAACGCTTTGATTTCCCGGTCCTATCCCTTAATTATATTCAATTGAAAAGACGCATCTTCAAGAGAATCTTTCTAACTAAGCAGTCTAGGTACGCCCATAGATTTAACCTAGTAGAAGCATTACGAATTAGGATAGAGAACAAACAAATTCTCAGGTACGCTAGCTCGACCCGAAAGAACTTGGTTTAATTTACCCTAGTGAACCACTAGTTGTTACCAATTGTCACCACACATAACAATTACGGATCACGTGCTTAGAACTAACAGGCATATTAAAAAAATTAACCTAGGCGATCAATCTAAATTAATTAATTCCAATACGCAAGAATTTAAATCAGATAAATTAAACAATCCAAAAAAAAATATCATAAATTTTTTGAATTAAAACATCGACATTAAACACGGGTTCAGAAATTCCCGGAGTTGGGATAAAAAAAATAACTAAATACGACTCTCAAAACTGCACCAGTGTGACTCTTCAAAAACTACCGTCTGCCTCCCTCTGTTGCGTCCCTTGCCACCTCCAATTCCTGATTTAAAACTAACGACTTCTGCCTTCAAAACCTCTCTATATATATTAGGTTAATTAGCCTCCAAAAAGTGATGGCCTGAATCCAGGTTTTAAATTAATAAAAGGCTCCTTCTTTCCTTCTATGTCACGTGCACGCATCATTCTTAATCAACAAGTAATCCATTGGCTGACTCATTAATTTCTAATTCGGCTGCTCACGTGCAAGATCAATTAAACAATCCATGGGCCTCAATTTGTTGGCAGACTAATTTATATTGATTACCGGACCCAACTCAAATGCATCTCCACACTCGGGCTCATCTCAAATTTCATCAAAATGTTTCAAAAATAAGTAAAATTCACCAAAAATATAAAATCAAAGCACAAGAGATCTAAATAAAATAAATCGAATAAATGCAGAAGAATAGTGAATTAATAACCACAAAATTATCACAATAAACACATTAATAATACACTAAACTCGACTTATCAGATTTTCATATAAATATTGGCATCAATTGATCAATATAAACATGTGGTTACAACGTCTATCAATTGCATTTCTAAATTTAATTTTACTTACTGCCAGAGATATTAAGTAGCGGAACATTATTTTATACATAACAAGAGTGTATATTTGATAAGATCAATATCAGGTCTCTACAAAAACCCATGAGCTACTAATCTCGCTTTGTACCTCATTACATTATTATTCTCATTTTCTTTTCGTACAAATACACATTCATATCCAACAGGGATAACATTTCTGGGTTTATGTACGATAAAGCTAAAAATATTAGCGAGTCGAGCTCTGCCTCAATTGCTTCTTCTATTTTACCTGGTCAAAGTGCTTCTGGCTCAACTATTGTGTTTGGTACTGGATCCATATTTTTATTCGTCATAGTAAGAGCAATTTGGAGGTGAATACGTTGTCGACAACAGTGGTACATTTCTCCTGTATTTATAAAATCATATCAATTTCTATATTAACCAGATCTTCACCATTTACCAAAATATTTTGATCTGGTCATTCCTCTATCCTAGTATTATGATCCTAGTATTATGATTATATTGTGCACGTGCTTCATTACTAGGATTTTCGTCTTCGGGCCGAATCTCTTCAGAAGACTTTGAGAGTGACTAAACATATTTGCTATCTTTAGTAATTACCGTGGGTTTATGTCTTACATAATAAGGGGTCTTTTACGCTAGCTTCTGGCGTGTAGGTGCATTAACATATATATTTGTCTAAAATTGGCACATTTACTCTTTGTGGTGCATTTACAACAAGTATATGTGCTTTAATAACTTTTTTATCATCAGTAAATTAAGTTGGCAAATCACTTGTTAAATATTGCAAGTTAATTATCTTTTGAACTTCCAGTTTACTTTGACTAGTGCGTGTATTTAAATATTGAAGATCTTTTATATTCCACGAAATTTCTCGACATTCATTTAATTTTAAATTCGTATCTCCCCCTAATGCCGAGAAATGATTTTCGTCAAATGTGCAATCAGTCAACTGGGTTGTGAGTTGAGGTAAGCTATGGTGGTGATATATAAACAAATATTGCACAATTAAATATTTGCAGATATGAAATGTTTAGTTCTTAAGCACTAGTTATAAAAGGGGAACAATCATGATATGCAGTGGGTCGGATTTAAATAAGATTAACATCATGTAAAATTTCATGCCCCCAACATGAAATAAGTTGAAATGCTGCAATAATGCTCTAATAATTAATTTGATTTATAGAGTATCTATAACAAGTAATTCCCAAACGCATTCTGGAGCAAGCAGGTCTAATTGATCTAATTGTTGAATTCAAATGGAATTAAACCTCTTTACTAGAGTGGAATCATACGGTAAGATTTCTTAATAGTCTAAAGAAAGATTCTATTCGCAGGTATCGACTTTTTCGTCTCATATACATGGGTAATTCCATCAACTTAAGATCTATCTCAGTGGTAGAGTAATCATGCAGGTACAACTTACCAATATCGAATCCAAAAGAAAACTCAATCCAAAAATAAATTAGCCAAAAATACGATAGAAATTTAATGGAGTTATACCCAAATTTGTTACCGCTTTAACACAATTGCCAGTTGATGCTAGAGCTACTGATCATATCACCGTAACATACGAATTTCATCATACTGAGCACACGTAATGCAATTAATCTTTGATATCATCAGATGTAGGAATTTTCTTTTCCAGTACCTTATATCTCCAAAACAAAAAAGATATATGCAGAATTCTAAAAGATAAATGCATTAAAAAGAAATCATGTCATCTAATTTAACAATATATTATCATGAAGATTCATCAAGAACTAATATATAAAGCTTCTTATCATGCACGCCGACCCGCTTCTGGGGATCAGAAATAATACTCTTGCAAAAAAAATTGTTAAATTCTTTCAGAATATTGCTTTTGATTGAATAAAATCAATCTCATATGATGTCCGATCAATTAGTATCAAATCAAATTGATTTGGAAAATAAATCCTACAAGACCACGTGTACTAATCAATAACATAATTACAAATAATTACAAATATAAAAAAAATTGAGGCACTACATCGCGCACATATATATGTCATAAGAAAAGAGTTATATATTAAAGGTTTATCAGCGGTGACGAAGCGGTGGTTCACAACTCTCGGTGTTTGCCCATAATAGTTTGTTTCATGAACCTTTATTCTGCAATCATGGAGTTATAAATTCTGATCCCTAAATTGTGTAGAACATTCGTGCTGCTATAACATAAGTTACATTTATATAACACCTAAAATATGTTATTTAATAGCTATAATGTATTACCATAGCTAATAAGTAACACTTTTAAAGGCGTTGCAATTGTTAATGCTGCCTAAAGTCTAAAGTAACATTTTTAATAATTTATGTATCACTTTAAAAAAGTGTTACCATCATGTAACACCTTATGGTAACACTTTTCAAATGTTACTATATGAATTTTTAGGTAACACATTTAGCGAAATAAATATGAAAAAAAGTGTTATCATCATGTAACACCTTATGATAATACTTTTCAAATGTTACTATATGAATTTTTAGGTAACACTTTTTAGCGAAATAAATTATGAAAAAAAATATAAGTTATATTATGTAACACCTAAAATATGTTATTTAATAGCTATAATGTATTACCATAGCTAATAAGTAACACTGTTAAGGGTGTTGTAATTGTTAATACTGTCTAAAGTCTAAAGTAACACTTTTAATAATTATGTATCATTTTAAAAAGTGTTACCAACATGTAACACCTTATGGTAACACTTTTCAAATGTTACTATATGAATTTTTAGGTAACACGTTTTAGCGAAATAAATTATGAAAAAAAGTGTTAACATCCTTTAACACCTTGATAACACTTTTCAAATGTTACTGTATGAATTTTTAGGTAACACTTTTAAGCGAAATAAATTATGAAAAAAAAAAGGATTAAGGTGCTATATAATTACCAACTATGCTAGACCATTTGACATTGCATATTATGAACAATAATAATACTTAACACGTTTTTTCGTGTTTTATTTTGTTTTTGTTTTTCATTTCTTTTTCTTTTATTTTTTTTAAGTATCATGAATTAATATCAATTCACATTAATTCTCAATGGACCAACCTATTTTTCACCTACTTAAAAATATAGTATAAGTTCATTTTATGTTATAATTTTAAATAAAAATATAAAGTATAAATTTTTTTTAGGCATATTATAGACATAAATATTTTTTTCTATAAGAAAAAAACATAAATAGTTTTATTATTTAATAAATTTAAATGATATGAACATAATGTTTTTTAAATATTATAATTATATTATAAAAATAATTTATATATTGTTTACTAAGATAATAAATTATTTTACACAAGAAAAATATATAAATGTAGTGCATATAATATATTTCAAATATATAAGTTATATGTATTATAAATAAAATATGTTTATACATATATTTATTTAAATAGTTAATATAAAATGTTACTAAAATATGATACATAAGTAAAAGTGTTACCTAAAAATGTTACTTATGTTAAAATATTATTTTAAAAGTGTTACATTTGTTAAAATGTTGCTAAGAAGTGTTACATATATAAAAGTGTTACATTTGAGCTACACTTGCGTGAGACGGTCTTACGGTGAGACGGAACATAACTTGGATATTGTCGTTTTAATATTTTGGAAGGAGTGGGTGTTTATTTGTGCTAAGTTATACCTGTCTCATGCAAGAAACTGTCTCATAGAGTTTTTGTATGAACACATATAAATTGATTAGTTAATGTTTAGTGGCGTTGATGTTGGGATATTTTAATTTTGATGAATTATGCCAAAACATTATCAACTTGTATTATTGAAGCTAATCTACAGATAACAAGTTGAGGGGGAACGAAAGAACAAGTTGAGGGGGAACTCACGAAATCAGAAGTAGATGATCGAGATCAGACTAGGCTGCAGACGAGACTGGTCGAGATCAGATGAGTTAGATGAGTTCCGAGTTAACTGATGAGCTGTGCAAAATCAGAAGAGAAGAAAAGCTAAGCAAGCTGATCAGAAAGAAACTGACCAGAAGAGAAGGTTGCAGATCAGAAGAGGAGCAGATGAGACTGATCAAGATCAGACGTGATCGAGATCAGATATGATAAACTGATATGCTAACCTGATGTACTGACCTGATCCTATCCTGATATGTTGATCTGAAGAAGTGTTGATCTGATCAGTCGAGCTGATCAGATCAGGCAAAGAAGAAATCAGATAGCCTGAGTCAAGTGACATGAGGGTCAGTAAGTAAAAGTGACCTGAGGGTCAGGATGTCTGAATTCAGAAGAGCTGAACTCAGTAAACCTGAGTGTCAGTATGCCTGATCAGACAAGGTCCGCTGAAGAGAAGTCTGCTGAATCAAGAATCCTGAGTAGAAGTATCCTGAGACTCAGAGATACCTGAGACTCAGAGAAACCTGAGACTCAGAGAAACCTGAAACTCAGATGTAACTGAAGACTCAGTAAGTAACTGAAGACTCAGATAAACCTGAAGACTCAGAGAAAACTGAAGACTCAGTAAGTAACTGAAGACTCAGTAAGTAACTGAAGACTCAGTATGTCACTGAAGACACTGAGACTCAGATAAACCTGAAGACTCAGATAGACCTGGAGACTCAGTATGTCACTGAAGACACTGAGACTCAGATAAACCTGGAGACTCAGAGAAACCTGAAGACTCATAAGAAACTGAAGAATATAGCCGTTAGAATTCAGCTGACGTGGACCAATGAGAGGAAGACAACCAGCCTGAAGAAGCTGCAGAACTTACAGAATAGTAAGGATTTGAATGTGATTCTCTCCAACGGTAACATTCAAATTCACACTATAAATACAAGATCTTCCATCAAATTAAGTGTGGAGAATGTGGAAAGATGCTACAGAGCCAAGAGCCATATACTCAAGGCATTCCCACCATAGAACACAAATCTGTAGATATACAAATATATTCAAGAGTGTTCTAAAACTCAGTCTAAGCAACCCACGATATATCCTAAGCTTAGAGAGATTTTCCCAACCTTAGCATTGAGGCTAAACAAATGTACGGGAAAATCTCACCCTAGTTGGAGACATCAACCAAACCCAAACCCTATTGTTAGGTAGTTTGTGTGAAGTTGTAAAGAGTTAGTAAGCTGCAGTGAGTCAGCCAGAAAACTCTGTAGAAGAAGTGAGTAAGCTACAGTGAGTTAGCCTGAAAGCTTGTAGGCGATCCCGTGAAGGGTGATAAGTCCCACTTGAGTGAGAGCTCGTTAAATATCTAGAGGCGAGCCCGAGAGGGTGATAAGTCCAGTTTGAAGGAATTTCCCTAGGAACAGGGAGAGTGGATGTAGGAGCTTGAGTCTCCGAACCACTATACTTCGTTGTGTTCTTTATTGCTTTACGTTCTTCTCTTGTCATATGCATTCGTTTATAAGCAAAACACAACACATGGACTTAAAACGCAAAAATCTGGAATCACCATTCCTTCACCCCTGTTCTTATATGCATTTCATGATTTTTCCGCATTTCATGGGTTTTTCACCGGGACAAACAATTGATTTTAGCCTGGTACATCACATTTAAAATGGTAATCAAATGTTTAATCCTGCCATTAGTAGGTACTCCCTTCGTCCCTTAGCAATTTGCACATTTACTTTTTTCTCGTGTTTTAGGGAACTAGTTGTTTTAAGGAGAGGTATTACAGATCTACCTCTCATCTATTTTATGTATCTTTAAAAATTACTTTATCATTTTAAATACTAATAAAAGAACTCGCTCACTAAAACACGAGAAAATATTAAACGTGCAAATTGTTAAGGGACGAAGTGAGTATTTTGTAAGAGCACTTAGCGACATAATCAAGTTAACTAATATTCCATATCATCTTATCTTTGAACACACTGTTTTTTCGCTTAACTAACTCCTTGTTTTTTCTTGCTCCAAGATACGAATTTTCAGAAGCTCTTTTTGAGTTAGGCACGCTCATCTCCGAAGCAGCTCCTTTTTTTTTTCCTTATGCGTGATCAGTTCAATCCTCCAACTCAAAAAATCTCTTAAAATCTCTTAAAATCTTTTCAATCCTCCAACTCAATACAAATAAGTCCGATAGCCTATAAATCATGACGTTAATGAGTGCCACAATTTAACTAGATGAAACCATATACATCCAATTGCCTAATAAAATAACCTGAATGTATGGACATAACAATGTTTCAAAATAATCACAAAATCCTATCAGTGTTTCAAAATAACCACAAAATAAGGCATATCAGTGTGTCAAAAAATCATAAAATAATCACAAAATTTGGCTTGCCAATGCCACAAAATACTAATACAATAACTAAATCATATTGCTCAAGGATCCCATCTTTTTTTTCTGCTCTTAGCTTGTTTTGTAATTGCATCAGTTTTTCGTTGTGCCTCGATCTGAAGTTGTCTAGTTGTCATTATAGCTTTTCCCTTCCAATTTAGTCTCTATGATGTACCAGGCTACAAGAAACTAACATTAGTAACATTAACTAACGGCACTAACGACATTAACAATATACCAACATTAGTGTTAACCTTACATTCAATATAGTGTAGCCAGTTTTTTCAGTCACATAACATCCATAACCTCTGAATTTGGTTTTATTTTCTTTGGCCACCTGGCTCCTATTTGACATTGTAGCTTTTTCTTTGGCCAACATATTACTAGCTACATGAGATGATACACGTTCAGTTCCTTGGCTCCTATTTATGGGTGATGGAACCTATAATAAAAATAGAAAATAATGTGATGATATAATTCGAATAAAAAAAATTGCAACTTATGAAAAATGCAATGGTAGTAATATTAAGTTCTTATTCGATTCTCATAATGCTCTTGTGTTTGTGTCCTCTTTCTCTTTCCAAATTTTTTGAGACTAGGATTTGCCTTCAAGTATTCAACCAAATATATATATACTTGTTTAAAAATGTACAAAAGGCTAGAAACATAAATACTTTAATGTGAAATTAAAGAATTCTTACATCCTATGATTTGTTAGGGCACTTTCTGCGATTGTGAGTCGGTTGCTTGCAAATTGTGCATTTTATAAGAACACCTTTTTTGGACAGCTTATTTGATTTTTTTTAATCTCATCTTTGTCTTTCCTCCTTCGCATCTTAGGTCTCCCTGACATTTTCCTATATGGTGGTGGTGCAATTTCTCCTTTACCGGTCTCAGTCCATAATAGCTTTCCTTTCAAAGGCTGCATCATGAATCGATATGCTTTCAAATAAGTTTCCTCTGTATACCATTGCCACACATAATTTTTTGGATCTTTTCCTTCACTTTTAAGGGAACAAATTGTGTGTCGACAAGGAATGCCTGTCAAGTCCCACTCTCTACATGTGCATTTTTAGAATCAAGGTGCACAGCGTGTCTGTTGTCAGGCTAAAAAATATGTGAGATTTCATATCCATCATCTCCATTCCAAACCATTTCCCAATTATAGGACTACTCATTATTCTTCTCTAACTTCACCATTGGACTTATTGCAATTTCACATATCCATGAACTACAAAACCTTCTCTTGATGTGAAGCCCCCTCATGACTTGAGTTCTTATGTCTTCTAGCATACTTATAATTGTTTACACATTGCTTTAAGTATCCAACCATTAAATACCTCATCCATATTGTTATCAACAACATCACATTTTATATAAGCCTAAATGAGCTTTGGAAAATGATTCTACACAATAACCCATCATATCTTGATCTATCTTATCTCCCAACAAATTCATTTTTTGTATGCTAGACCTTGACTCATTTCTGAATGTACTCCTAGCACACTTCCAAAATGCTAGTTTTCTCTCTTCACCTCTCTATTTTTTTGCCTAAGCTGGGTAAAAATGTCTAGCACATGGATTGAGTCGGTAGATATGGTTTGGATTGGGTTCATCACGAAGTGCATGTGCGTGGTAGTTGAGTCAAGAATAGGATTCATTCCTCAAAGTGGATTTAGAGAGAATACTCATCTTCTCATCATAATTGGATCAAAGTCATTGGTCAATGCACGTCAACTTGGACTTTGTTGCCAAGTGTGACATAAGTGATCAATTAGTGATTAGAGGTAATATGATTAAGTTATTTGAATAGACACTTCATCATGTTCAAGACTAATCGAGTATTCGTGAATGAAAGGAAGTTGTCGTAATAGCCCATGTTTCAGTTACAGGTAATTACATATTTCTCGCAACGTACCTCATATATTGAGAATGTCTAATTTATTGTCAAGGGTTCAATTAAGACCGTTAGTTTGACTAATCGCTCAATATATGAGGGCCTATGATGTTGGGGAATTAATTGCACGGATCTATTCGGGATGAATATGTAAATACAAATTTAATTCTAACAATTATTACTAGCATGAATTAATCCTATATTAATTCAAATAATAATTCAACAACAAATCATGCATATAAACAGTTCACATAAATCCTACGCATGCGGAATTGCTACGGGTTTACGTGAACTAACCTCTTGGAGTGGCAATGGTCTCGTTGATGAAAACACACCAAAAAGCCTTCCCAAGTATTCCCTAGTCCTTGCTCGTCAATCCGGTGGAAGGAAACTCACGAACAATTAACAAAAGGGAAAATAAAAATTTGTTGCACCACCTTTGTGGATTTACTAATTTTTTCAGCACATAGAATTGTACTTGGGAATGAAACACTCATCCCCTATTTATAGAGGGTGTTGGTCGAATTTTAGTGATAAAATAATATGGGAAAATCTTTTTCTTGTTCTCCAAGAAATCTTGAATATATCTCATATATTCTTTTCTCCATAATTAAAATATTCCACGAAAATCCCAACTCCTCTTGTTATGGGAATTTTCAAAAAAGAGGATCAAGATTCAAAGATTTGGATCTTCTTGTATTTATGAGATATTCTTGTATTCCAAGAATACATATCTTCCATAATATCTTTTCAAGAAAATCAACAAAATCTTTATTTTCCTTCTTTTTCTTAAATTTCAAAATTTCTAATATAAATAACCAAGTGAGAGATTTCTTGAATTTAATGAGATAATCTTGTATTCCAAGAATACATATCTTCATTCCATAACAAAATTCAAAGAAAATCTTTCTCCCCTTTTATTCATATTTTTCAAAAAATGAGGAAAAATAAGCAACAAAATTTATTTTATTTTAAAACATTTTTCAGTTATTGGACTTTATGTTGGGCTACTTGGGGGGCCTTTAGGAGAATTAATATTGGACCTTCCAATGGATCTTGAATTATCAATATTGAGCCACAATATTATTCAAGCCCATAAATATTAATTAATTCCACTACATAATTAATATTGCACTATCCATCTTAACCCATATTACAGTCAATATGGCTCCCGATTATTATTTCCCGTGTTTAAGATTATCTAGCCCATTAACTAATTCAAGCCACTGAAATAGCCTTTCATTAATTAATATCTTTTATCCTTGGTAAAGGAACGGTTCAACATTATTATCCATACCGGAAATTAGTTCCACTTGCAAGATTTGCTATGATAAAACTTATGAACCTCCCAAGGGGGCAAATCGAACAAGCGTACTTGCACACGATTCTCCGTATAAAGTATTGTCGAAGATATAAAGTATTGAATCTCGTTGATTATCTACCCGTAATAAGTCAAAGCAATAATTACTAACCACACGCGATCCTATTTAAGGGACGAAGATTAAGAAATAACGAACACTTGAGGTCTAATTCTTCCTAGTTCAGTTCTGAAGAATTTGTCCTCCTGTAGGTCCTCTTCAGTGCATCAGTCATGCACTAGTGTAATCTCTTGGTCAAGACAAACCAATCTGAGCCTTACACTTCAACCTTTCACGATGGATTGTTCATTTCCATCTAGGTCGTGAATGGTGTACTTTTAGTTACAAGGGACTGTTAATTTAATCTTTTGTGATCTGGTACCACTAAATTAACTACAATGTAACACGTCTTATTTATTGAAGCAGGTTATGCAATAAATATATGTAACATTCGATGATATTTAAAGCATCGATTGATAAACAATTTATTTCAATAAATAAGTCGAAATTTAGTTTTGATTATACAAAGTAAAAGCATACTTCCAATTATAATCCCAACAATCTCCCACTTATACTCAAAGTGCGCTTTTTAAGTATACTACAAAGATGTCTCGTGTAGCTCTGTCGTGACATCTAATGTCACCTACACGAACCTAATAATGTCTCCCACTTATACTCAAAGCAGATTTGACAACGGTCTTGACACCCATTCCTTCCACATGTCTCTCGAATGTATTCTGAGGCAGACCCTTTGTGAATGGATCTGCTAGGTTGTCTTCTGACACGATCTTTGCCACCTCTATATCTCCTCTCTTAACGATTTCTCGTATAAGATGGTATTTCCTTTCAATGTGTTTTTTGGCCTTGTGGGCTCTTGGTTCCCTTGAATTTGCAAATCGCTTCCCAAGCATTGTCACAATAAAATGATGATTGTCTTTGGGCAAATTCGGAACTACATCCAAGTCCACTAGGAAGTTCTTGAGCCAAACCGCTTATTTATTTGCCTCATAATGACTACATATTCGGCTTCCATGGTAGAATCTGTGATGCATTTACGCTTAACGATTCTCCATGTCATGGCTCCTCCCCATGAAAAAACACACTCTGGGAGGTAGATTTTTACGGAATCTAAGTCGATTGGAAATCGAGTTCGTGTGGCCGATGGGGATTAGACTATCGATCGATAAACTAACATTCTATCTCGAGTTCTTTTCGGATACTTGAATGTTTTTAAGCGCCAATCAATGTTCTTTTCCGGGTTACTTTGATATCTTGCCACCATGCCAACGGCAAAGTAGATATTCGGTCTCGTGCACAGCATTGCATACATAAGGCTTCTGACAGCCGAAGCATAAGGAATGCCTTTCATGTCATCTATCTCCTTTTGTGCCTTAGGGCACATTTCCTTGATAGATGGATTCCATGCCCGAAAAGGTCTGAAGCCTTTCTTGGAATCCTGCATGCTGAATCGTTTCAAGACAATGTCTATGTATGAAGCTTGCGATAAGCCTATTGTTGGTCCCGAAAAACCCGATTTAAAACTCGTAAAATTTCAATGGGAGGTGACTTAAATTTTTTTTTTCGAAAGTGTTATGCAGATTTGCTAAAGTATGTATGACAGTTAATATGAAAGCAAATAAGAACACGCGTATTTTTATAGTGGTTCGGACAAACCGATCCTCCCTACATCCACTCTTCCCTTCATGGGGCACCAACTTAACCAACAGAGATGTTTACCTGGAGTTCACACTCAAACGGGACTTATCACCCTCACGGGATCGCTTTATAGATGTTTATCGAGTTCACACTCAAAGCGGGACTTATCTCCCTCACGGGATTGCCTACCCCTCCTTTTCGGGATTGCTAGATGTTTACCGAGTTCACACTCACCTACAAACTTATCCTATCAAACCTGATTTGGGTAAGGTTTGTTTGGTTTCAACTAGGTTGAGATTTTCCTTACATTTGTTTAGCCTCAATGCTAAGGATGGGAAAATATCTCTAAGCTTAGGATATAGCATTTGTGCTTAGATCTAGGGTAGAACACTTTTGAATATATGTGTGTATTTCTTGCTCGTGTTCTATGAATGGAGTTGCTTGAATATTTGGCTTTAATTTCACTTTGCGGATCCTCCATTATCTTCTTTTGAAGATAGTGCAATGTATTTATAGTTTGGATTTGAATATTACCGATTTGGAGAGTAATATTCAAATCCATACTAATAATCTTTTTTTCTTTGTCCTTTTGCCTTTGTTGTTTTGCGGCTTTATGTCACATCCATATATGTTGTTATCTTCTTATTGATCATTTTGCTTTTTGTGTGTCTAACGGATCGATCATTTCGCGGACATCGTTCATCGCTTCGATTTCGTCGCTTTCGATCGGTCCATTTGAAATCGATCTCAGAATTTACGGTGTCTTTGAAATCTTTGTTCATCAAGTTAAAACACTTTGTTCATCATTACGGTTTACGACAGATCGTGACGGATCAGACATTTAAATCGATATCTTGCCTGGTGATCGTTTCAAAGATACCGCGGTGATTTGGCCTAATCGATCCGATATCGCCTGGTGATCTCGATCTTTCAAGATGATCGATGATTCCCGATAATGATCTGATTCAGGTAAATTGATTCGATATCAAGATTATCTTGATCGGTGACAAAGATGCCTGGTGTGATCGATCTTTGCCGCGAAATCGATCGATATCGCGGTATCGATCTGACCGATCTGTGATAAATTGATCTGTTTCAAAGATAAATAGACAAGATCAGATCACTACAGATCAGATCTTTGCATCGATCAACTTTCTCTTCACAAATTAGCATGGTTCATCTTGTTCAAATTTCATCGGTTTATATGGAACTCATCGGTCTCGTTTAGATTACGATCAAATTTCATCTTCTCTTGATGAGTTCCCCTCAACTTGTTTACTCAGAAGAATAAAACTAAGTCTAGAAATACAAGCTTTCTATACAAGTTAGTTTGTCCTATTACAAGATGTTTTGGCATAATAATCAAAACTAAATTTATCCCAACAATTTCCCCCTTTTTGATCATGATGCCAAAACTAACTAACAACAAAAAAACATATACGAGAAAAACAGTGTTAGTTAAACAAGTGAAATAATGAAAAACATTGTTTTCATTTTTAAAATGAGAAGATGATTGTCAGCCTCCATGAATTTTATAAAATTTATGCATTTTAAACTAAATGGGTTTTAATAAAAAAGATCAGTTCAGTGTTCACATTAAAAACTAGTGAACTTTTGAACCCCTGCTTTGATACCAATTGTTGGTCCCGAAAAACCCGATTTAAAACTCGTAAAATTTCAATGGGAGGTGACTTAAATTTTTTTTTTTCGAAAGTGTTATGCAAATTTGCTAAAGTATGTATGACAGTTAATATGAAAGCAAATAAGAACACGCGTATTTTTATAATGGTTCGGACAAACCAGTCCTACATCCACTCTTCCCTTCATGGGGCACCAACTTAACCAACAGGATGTTTACCGAAGTTCACACTCAAACGGGACTTATCACCCCTCACGGGATCGCTTTATAGATGTTTATCGAGTTCACACTCAAAGCGGGACTTATCTCCTCACGGGATTGCCTACCCTCATTTTTTGTGATTGCTAGATGTTTACCGAGTTCACACTCACCTACAAACTTATCCTATCAAACTGATTTGGGTAAGGTTTGTTTGGTTTCCAACTAGGTTGAGATTTTCCCTTACATTTGTTTAGCCTCAATGCTATGGATGGGAAAATCTCTCTAAGCTTAGGATATAGCATTTGTGCTTAGAGATCTAGGTAGAACACTTTTGAATATATGTGTGTATTTCTTGCTCTGTGTTCTATGAATGGAGTTGCTTGAATATTTGGCTTTAATTTCACTTTGCAGATCCTCCATTATCTTCTTTTGAAGATAGTGCAATGTATTTATAGTGTGGATTTGAATATTACCGTTGGAGAGTAATATTCAAATCCATACTAATAATCTTCCAGCTTTTCTTTGTCCTTTTGCACTGTTGTTTGCAACTTTATGTCACATCCATATATGTTGTTATCTTCTTATTGATCAGCTGCTTTTGTGTGTCTAACGGATCCGATCGAAATGGACGGATCATGTTCATCGCTTCGATTTCGTCGCTTCGATTCGGTCCACAAAATCGATCTGTAGATTTTCGGTAAAATAAATCACTGTTCATCAAGTTCGAAAACTCTTTGTTTCATCGGTTATGGTTTCTGCACTGCATCGATCAGACTAAATCGACATCAAGATACCGATCCGATCTGATCTGATACTGATTGATCCCGATGGTTTGGTGATCTGTTTGACCAAGGTGACTGATCTGCCATCGGTGATCCCTTCGATGATCTGATAACTGCGAAGATACCGATCTCGATATTTGCCACATTTGATCTGATATCAGACAGTTGATCCGTTTCAAAGATACCGACTGATCTGCCGCGGTGATCGATATTGCCTGGTGATCGACAAGACCTGGTGATCGATCTGCCTGACAATCTGATTCCGTTTCAAGATGAGAGACAAGATCAGATCACCAGATCAGATCATTTCTTTGATCAAGACTTTCTCTTCACAAATTAGCATGGTTCATCTTGTTCAGCTCATTAGTTTATATGGAACTCATCAGTCTCGTTTCGTTCTGATCAGCCTCATCTTCTCTTGATGAGTTCCCCCTCAACTTGTTACCTGTAAGAATAAAACTAAGTCTAGAAATACAAGCTTTCTATACAAGTTAGCTTGTCCTATTACAAGATGTTTTGGTCATAATAATCAAAACTAAATTTATCCCAACACCTATCATCCTTTTCTTGCGATCTCGAGTGATCTTGATCCCAAGGATGTGTCCTGCTTCCCCTAAGTCCTTCATATCAAACTGTTTTGAAAGCCATGCCCTTACGTTTGATAACACCTTTACATCGTTCCCGATGATCAGAATGTCATCTACGTATAGTACTAAGAATACCAATGCAGTTCCGACACGCTTTTTGTAGACACAACTTTCGAACTCGTTTTGATCAAACCCATAAGACTTTATAACATGATCAAAACATTGGTTCCAAGCTCTGGATGCTTGTTTGAGTCCGTAAATGGACTTCATGAGCTTAAAAACTAGGTGTTCTTGGCATTTTTCAATGAAGCCTTGGGGTTGTTGCATATAGATTTCTTCATCAAGACTTCCGTTAAGGAAAGCTGTCTTGACATCCATTTACTAGATTTCAAAATCGAGATGCGCAGCAATCGACAAGAGAATCCGGATGGACTTGTAGGTCCCGAACGGGTTTTGTGAGGGCAGAAGTCTAGAGAGGAGGGGTGAATAGACTTCTGAAAACTTTTTGTGCAGATCAGGTGTGAATGCAGTTAGCCTGATCAGAGTGCAAGTGAATCAGTTTGGACTGATATCTAACTTACTAATCGCCTGAAGGCAGATCAGTTCGATATCTATCAGTTTAACTGATTGTGCGGAAGCTAAGTTTTACCCGTGTGAAAAAATAGTTTTAATAAATCAGATTTCAAAGTCAGTCTTTCAACCAATTGACTAAAGTGTCAAACTTGATCAGATCAGAAGCTTGGTGCTAGCTGATCTTAACTTAGAATATGTATGCAGCTTTAATTAAGTTGTGTGCGATTGTGTAAAACAATTAATCAAAGCAGGTAAATGCACACAAGATTTATAGTGGTTCAGACAAACCAGTCCTACGTCCACTCTTCCTTATCACAAGGAGCACCAACTAAACCAACTGGACTTAGATTATTGTGTTAGTCCAACACAGTACACCAACAGATATTTAAAGAGTTCTCACTCAACCGATCCCTTAAATCGTAACTAGAAACCCTAGATGCGAAATCTTGCTAAACAACTTAACCTAACTTTGGGTTTTGGGTAAGATTGTTTTTGTTCCAACTTTGAAATCTTTCCTAGTTTTTAAGTAGCCTATCAGCTAGATGAAAAGATTTATGTGCTAAGAACTATGGGATGAACACTTAGCAAATAAACTTCAAGTTTGTGTTCTTCGTGCGGAAATTTGATTATAGCTTGAGCTTCTTGATAATTTCCGTGTCTTCACTCTGAAGAGTAATCCCATATTTATAGACCTTGAAATCAAAGAGCCGTTGGAGAGCAATTTGAATTTTCGGCTATATTTGGTAGACTTGCGAGGATTGATGTGGCGTGCTTCAAGAACGGCATGGCGAAAAGCGTGAATAGTGTCTTTTATAGCCGTTAGAGAAAGCAGCACCAAATCCCGTAATTTCCGGCTCCGATCATACGTGTCTTGTTCTTATTGGTTAACAGAAGCACTTTTCAGTGTTGTTCTATCAACTAAGGTTGACATTCTTCTTGTTCAAATCATAGACGTATGATTTGGTGAAACATCGATTTTTCACGGTGGTGGTGATTTGATTAGTCTGGCGATCGATCTACGATAAGTCTTACGGTGCCGTTGTCTTAACTTCAACTAGCAGACTCGGCTGATGTAGGTCTTCTGGTCTGATCTTCTGGAAGTCATCTGATCTTCAAGTCTTCTGAATTTGAACTTCATGACTTCAACTACGATATCTGACTTTATTAGATCGATCTGATCTTCTGTCCTACTCTTGCCTTTTGGCCTGTCGGATATCAGCTGTTCTTCAGATATTCAGATCTGACCTATACATATTGAGGTTCCCCCTCAATATGTGACCTATCTTCTACATCAGTTGTTCTATACAATAATTATCAACTGGTATTCTATAACTGGTAATAAAAACATCGATCACTTGTGTCCGTTGGTCCTATTATATCTCTTGGCTTGTATCCTTCTGGCATTTCTCTTTGATCTTGAGGGAAGTTGAAAATCTGGTATAGTTTCCATTTGACATCATTGATCTGCTGAGGATCAGTTATGCGCGCTTTGCTCAGGATGTCAAAATAGAACCTTTGAAATGCCAGTCTGTCAAATGAGTTATCTGCTTTCTTCGAGTAATCCATCACATCATACTCTTGGCGAGATATTTTTAAATTGATTATTTTGGCCTCATTTTCCAGATACTTCAGAAAATTTGGGTATTTGTTCTCCAACCAGTTAAGGAATTCTACATCTGGAGATTCTTCTTGTGGAACAAGATCTAGAACAAAAGCATCCAGAAGCCATTCACTTCTGATCTTATTCCATTCCTCAAACCTCTCAGCATGTGCAGCAGTTTTCGGAATGATCTCATCAATTCTTGCTGGCAGCTGAGGTTCTGGTCCAGATTTTCCAACTTTTCCTTTCTTTGCCCTCAATCTGTATTTCTTTTTCAGATCTTCTGCCTCTGCCAATTTTTCTGCCCTTCTTTCTTCTTCACTTATTCGGGCTTCTTCAGCAATCTGCTCTTTGGGGCGGATTTCTTAGCGATTTTTATCGGCTGTATTTGGCTATTTGTGCTTCTTGTGACTTTCTTAGTCCGAGTGGTAGTATAAGTTGTGATGTCCCAAACACCCATGACTAACTTTCTTGATTTGACTTTTCCATCTTTTCAGAAATTTCGTTAGCAAAAAGATCCAGATGGTCTAATCTTTGTCCATAGGATTCAACTGTCTGAATCAGGTCTTCTATTGTTCTGATAGTGTCAGTTGGTTTCTCAATATGTCCTTCCCCCTTTTTGGTTTGATCAAAAAGAGCAGTGAGGTGGGAAGTCAGAGATCCAAAGCTGACTGATATGGCTTTGTTAAGATCTTCAACAGATAAACCTTGAGCTTGAGCAGATAGACTTTGAATCTTCGATATCAGCTCAGTCTTGACAGATTCCACGGCAGTAGAGAGGGTAAGAATTAGTTTGTCAAGTTTCTCTTCAGTCATTTCTAGCTTTTCAGTGACCATCAGAAGAGAAACTTGTTGTTGATCAACCTGGACTAGCTTGTCATCAACTGTCTTTTTAAACTCAGCAGTCAGGTTGGTCACAGTTTGAGAGAACTGATCTTTAATTGCCTCAATCTGGGAAATAGCCAATTCCCGTTGATCCGTTATTTCTTTGAGGCCAATCTGCCTCTGATCAGTTATTGTGTTGCTAAGTTGATTAGCCAACACTCCCTCGACTTCTTCTTTCAGGAGATCTTTAAAACACATCTGATCTCCTGAAGTTGATCAGCGGTGATGTGAGTTGTAGGAATATTTTGTGTCACCTGATCTCTTTTCGGTTGTTTTGCGCCTCCGGTGGCTGGTCATGAAGCTATGACACAGTTCCACTATCATCGGCGGCTCCCACATCCTTCATAGGATCATACGCTTTAGGAGTTTCTTGCCGGGCTCGAGTTCACCTTGTTGATCAATCTCGGCTTCACGTGGATCGAGCTTTGATCGATTCGGCGATTTATCGGCTCGGTGGTGATCTACTTGAGCAGATTTCTTCATGTCGAAATCAAAATCTGCGAATTCATCAGCACCTCCCATTTGTTCTATAATCATCATAAAATCTGAAAGCTCTTTTTAGGAGATCTTTCGGTGAGGATCTCCATTACTTCCTCTCGAATAACGGGATGGGCTACGATTACGGATCTGACTCATCAATATCTCATTCAATTTGCATTCTGACCATTTTCCCGGTGATGGTCTTGGATGATCTGGACTCAGAAATTATCTGTTCAGATCGACCAGATTCCGGTTGATGAGATGTAGAGGGTTTTGGTGGTGTCTGAGTAGGCGGAAGTTGGCTGATTGGCTGAATCTGCAGAGGTTCTGTTGTCGAAGCAATTCGTCGACTCTGCGGCGGTGATCTTTCACGGTTCGCGAACTGATGAACTTTCAGGTTCGCGGGCAGGTGAAGGAGAAGGAGAAATATGCTCAGCATCCAGAATTCTGAGTGGTGAATCAGCTCGAGATTGAGGAGAAGGAGATCGTTCATCTCTTGCTCTTCCCTCAGAATGTTCTGGCGAGCTCTCAACTTGAGAAGCCCGTCTGTCTGATTTTTCGGTTGATTTATGTGGCGCATCAGGTTGCTCTGGCACTCCTTCTTCATCGACTTCGTCTTCGAAAGAAGAGAGTCATGGAGGGCTGTTTTGCCTTCTTGGCCTCTTCTCCACGAGCCTTTACCGATTTCTCTTCTTCTTTTGGGGAGCATCTGGTGTAGGCGTCATTTGCCTCCTTGTTCTTTCCTTTCTTCACCTTTGGAGGGGTGGGCCGCATATCATCATCAGGTGGCCCATATATAGCAGATGTGGTTGTGAGAAAGGCCTTGTAGGACTTAAGTCCATTCTGATCCCATTTAGCATTTGGCATTTTGTCCTTCAGAATAACTGCAACCTTGTTGAGATTGTTGATTCTCTTTTTCAGATAGACTTGCCTACGATCATTAACTCCAAATTTTTCATGTTCTTGGAGCAGAATGGCCTTCAGGAAGCCATGCCAATTGATATTCTTGGCTTCATCGATTATCTTGACCATCTTTGTACATTTTTACGGATGTTAGAGCATTCGGGCTGAGCGAAATACCTATGATTGTTTTTGACAGTATGTCAAACAACAGTCGGTATTTCCTTTTTAACATAGGTCTGACAAATCCTGCGGTCTGGTGCTTGTCAGCCTCTCTGAAGAGTTCATTTCTGATCAGCTCATCTTCATTCTCCCTGTAGTGAGCAGAGAGATTCTTCCTTTGGGTAAGCTGAACAGACGAGATATGTCGAGATTCGACGATCGATCTCCTCTCCGATTAAGCGAGAAAGTCGGTTCATCTCGAGATTGTCCGTATCCACCTTCAAATTCCTTAAGAATTGAGTGCTTCATCTTTGCATTCTTTGGATTGCGATTGAGCAACCTGAGAATATTTCAAGACCTCCTTTCTTCAGAATTTGTTCAACCTCCATGGATTCTGGATCCCGCGTAACACCAAACTGTATAAATTTGTCATCGACAATTTTTGGTGCTAGATCCGCATAGTTGCACATAATCTTTCCCATTCCGTGAGTGGCCATCTACAACAAGGTAGACTCGATTAAAATTGTGCATAATCATAAAGATATCATATATTGATTATCAGACCTATTCTCAGGCCTAGTAATCGATAAACACATACGGATACCAAGAAAAGATAAGGCATATCACAGAATAACATATATTGACGAAATTTATGTGATCAATTTGGAAAAGAAATTCATCAAATAACCAGAAATTACCAGATTCTGTTTTTCCGAAAATAAGTTTGAATCGCAAGAAAACACTTGAATCGCAGAAAGGTAATTTTGAGTTTTCAGAGAATAAATCGCAGGAATTTTGAGAAGAAGAAAACTCTGGTAAGGTTTTGATGAAACTTATAGGATGAAGGAGGGAAAATCGAGATTAGAAGATCAACCGTTTGAAAAGGTTAAACGATCCAGATTGAGCGGTTTTGATCGTGTGTTCAGGAAAAGCACGTACGATTGCCTTTTGGATTTAAAAGCACATTTTGTGGCAATTAATACAAGTACCCCACGTCCGCATTAAATATTTTGCAGGAAATACATCACAAAAGTAGTGTATGCAAAAAGGCAAATATTATCGATAATATCGAGATAAATAAGCGATAAACAAGGAAACAATCGTATACGGTTGGTGATATTATGTCGATCAATACCACTCGTAGATGTTGATTCCACTTGTTGATCTTAGTTTTCTGCCTAATCCTTATAATTTCCCAACTGTCCTTTTCAACTGATCCGCTTCATTTTGCGTCTGATTTTCCTTTTTCGATCCTCTCCGATGGGTTGAAGTTCCCCTTCAACTGTTATTTACGATTTCTTATTGGTGATATATCGATTTGTTGAGGTATCATACTCGGTGATCTTCCTCATTTGATCGATCTCTTATCTAATCGATTTGATTGACCTAATCTGATTCTACTCGAGACCAAGCCAATTCTTGGGATAAGTGTTACCGCCAAAACTTAGTTCTTGAAGAATTGAATAGTAGTCTCGATTCCTAAGTCGACGCGATTTGACATGTGTAATAATAGTCTGGATGCCGTAATGTCAAATCGCCAGTAAATTTATCAATTATCGATCGCGTGTTTCCTACCACATTTTGTCCTTGTGATGCAAATTTCTCTAAAAGGCTTTGAGAAATCAAATTTGCATTTGCACCCCTTGCTTGGCCTCTATAAATTGGACCAATGATTTACACAACATAACCCATTCACCATACATATCTTCTTTGTAAATCATGTATTACGGTGAACCCTTATTTATTGAAACATCCGAAAAAACCTTTACCCTTTTTTCAATGATTCGACTTCTCAAATCAACCCAGGTGTGTCCTTTATTCTTCGCTTTCATTCGTCATCAAAGATTACACATACAATTATTGCCAAGCTTCTCTACTACCCAGGCGGGCGGATCAGCTATCATAAATGCGAAGACACTTCTCCTAACCGTATGCACCTTGTGTGCCTATCAAGATAATGGAATTAACATCAACCGGATTTCGACCGAAATAGAATATGAGTTTGATATCGATCTTGATCGGACAACGGTGATCTTCGTATATCAACTCAATTTTACATGTTGACACATGTGCCCATATGATCTTTTGATCACTTTCTTGGCACTTGTGTCCCATTTCTGTTGGAGAGCCCATTGATTTTGTGTCTAGGGGCTCTCGGCTTAAAATCCTTTCAACGCCTCTCTCGGCTCCTAACTCCGAAGCTCGAGGGTGGCTTTAGGATTATTTCAAAGCCTTGTTAAGTGGGGAAAATGGGAGCATCAGATCTTAAAATCTCTCTCTCTCCCCCCCTTCTAGGGTTAGGTTTAGGGTTTAGGGTTTATGGCTTATGTCTTGACCTCGGGTCCTTTTGTACTTGTAACTTGTAATGTAAATCTGACCTTCGGGTCTTTATCAATGAAAATTTCTATTATTCCATTGTTGTGTAAATTTCCTGTTTTCTTATGCGATGTAAGCTTTAATCTTGTGAATCCTTGCTTGTTGAATATCAGCTTAATCGACTTACAAAGTGTGAAATAACCAAACTGATTTAATCAGATAATCCTTTAATCTGAAAATTCTTTAATCTGATCAGTTCCTTTAATCTGATAATCCAGAATCGATCGCCTTCTCATATCGGTTCCTTGGTGATCTTACGATCGATTGAGATACCAAACTCAATGATTCCTCTTTAACTTTGGTTGATCTCTTAACCAATTTGGTTTCGAGATCAATCCATCAAACATTTTAGGTGCTTTTTTTCTCCAAGATCCAGAAGCCCTAGCTCATTGCATAATTCTCTGAATCTGATCTCAGCTAGTGGCTTGGTTAGAATATCAGCTTTCTGTATATCAGTATGAATCTTTTCCATTCTGATATTCTTCTTTTCAACATGATCTCTTATAAAATGGTGTCTGACATCCACATGCTTGCATCTTGTATGTAGAAAGGATTTTGAGTGATTGCATATAGCACTATTCTTGTCACAGAATATAGGTACATTCTTAGCTACAATGTTATAATCCTCATTTTCTTTGGCTAAGCGGAAGCGGTTAGAACAGCGACTTCCTCGCTGACCATATATTACCTTGATAGTAGACGTCGAATCGATGTCCGCTTCTTTGAAAACCACGAGATCGGTTTACTTCCTAAAAATCGACATGTTCCGAGGTTGACTTCTGTCAATTTTGCAACCTCCATTATCGAATCGAGAATACCCACTAAGCTCTAGATTATCATCGATGGGTAAAATAAACCAAGGTTCTTGTCCTTCGGATACTTAATAATCCGCTTAGTCGCTTAGGTGACTTTGCATTGGATTTGCACGAAACCGCACATACACCCTCTTTAAAAAAAGTGATATCCGTCTATTTGGCGGTCGGTATAGTAAAGATCCAATGAGAGCCCTATATTCTTTTCGATTGGTTTTTCGACCATCCTCATACGGATCCATCTTGAATCCAATCAACATAGGAATTTCGGCTTCCTTACGTTTTGAACTCCAAACTTAGTCAATAAACTCCTAGTGTACTTTTGCTTGGTAGATGAATATCCCATACGTACTCTGCTTAACTTGTAGGCCCGTAAAGTAACTCATCCGATCCATCATGGACATCTCGAACTTCCCTTGCATCGACTTTTGTGAATCTTTTCACATAGACTCTTGTTGGGAGATCCGAAGATGATGTCGTCCACATAAATCTGAACCATCGAATATCTTCTCCATCTATTCGAATAAGGTTCTATCCACTATTCCTTTAGTGAAACCCTTTGTCTATCAAGAATCGAGAGAGTGTATCATACAAAGCTCAAGGAGCTTGTTTTGAACCATAAAGAGCTTTTCTTAAAGCGGTACACTTGGTTGCCCTTTTCAAAGCACGGAGGTTGTTAGACATAAACTTCCTCTGCTAGTACCCCCGTTTAAGAATGCACTCTTTACGTCCATCGATACGATGAACCCTCTGTGGGAAGCATATGCCAAAAAATAGCGAATGGCTTCTAGGCGGCGGATGGTGCAAAGGTCTCATCATAATCAATTCCTTCCGATTGTGAATACCCTTAGCAACAAGTCTTGCCTTATTCCGGTTATGACATTTTTCTCATCTCTCTTGTTCTTGAATACCCACTTTGTGCCAATTCGTCTTGATGAGTTGGTGCGTCACCAATTCCCAAACTTGATTTCTCTCGAATTGTTCGGCTCCTCTGCGCATGGCTAGAATCCGACTTGCGTCTTGTAGAACTTCCTCTATTGTTGTTGGTTCCTTCATAGGCGGATACTTGACAATACATGGCACTTTCACCAATCGATGTCTAGTTTTAACTCTATCGGATGGGTCTCGATGATCGGTCGGTTGGATGGTGGTTATCCAGTCCTTCATTACGATTTGCGTCGGTTTGGAGAACATCATCCATTTCGATAATAGTTCATTACTAGCGATTGGGAGTGGAGCGGTTATGATCCACTTGATAAGAACATGTCTCGGTGATGTTGGACTCATCATGTGGCGATGTACGTTCGTGGGAACCAGTGTTCCCCCGAACCGGATGGTTGATTGATACTATCTAATTTATGCGGCTTCTTCATCGACAGTTGTTCGTACCTTAGGATCCGATTGACTGGTGAATCGCCTAGATCTGGAATGTATCTTTATACGAAGTTTCGATCCTTTTTCCTTGATCATTAGGTGATCCATTTTACGTGCATCAGTCTTGGTAGATCTGGTACTTCTTGTTCTGAGGCAGATTTCTCTTGTTCGGAAGATGTTTCATCAAAGACTACATGGGGTGTTTCTTCCACATCTAGGGTTCGCCTGTTGTAAACCCTGAAAGCCTTGCTAGATGAGGAATATCCTAAGAATATACCCTCATCTGACTTGGCCTCAAAAGTCTTCAACTGACTCTTCCCATTGTTGTGTATGAAAACTTACACACCAAAAACATGGAAGTAAGAAACACGAGGTTTTACGCCCTTCCACACGGTTCATAGGGTGTTTTGTAGTGAGCCTTAGTTAGAAGACATACATTACGAGTGTGGCATGCAATATTGATAGCTTCTGCCCTGAAACGGCTTGGTATTGCATGTTAAGCTAACATAGTGCGAGCAGCTTCTTTGAGTGTTCTGTTTCTCCGTTCTGCTACTCCATTCTGTTGTGGCGTTCTTGCAGCTGATGTCTCGTGCTGTATACCAAACTTAGTGCAAAAATCAATAATAAAAGAGTTTAAAGTGCATACCTTTATCGATCTGATTTTTACTACACTGACACCCTTTTCATTTTGTAGTCTTTTGAGCAGCTCGGGTATCTTTGTTGTCGTCTCATTCTTCTTATGTAAGAATACAACCCATGTAAACTTGGAATAATCATCCACGATTACCAGAGTATATTTTCGTCGTCACGAGATCGACCGGGTGTAATCGGGTCCAAATAAGTCCATATGAAGGCATTTGCAATACTATGTTTGGATGCGGTCGAGGATTTCCTTGAATGAGGCTTTAACACTGTTTTTCCTTCCCGACATCGACACATATGTCCGATCCTTAGAAAATACCTCATTAGGAAGTCCTTCCACTAAAAGACATCCTTTTATCTTATTAAGAGTTTTAAAGTTCGGATGACTCATTCTTTTGTGCGAGCCAAGCATTTGCTACTTTTGGAACTCTTTAACAATCGAGCATGCATTTCTTGGGCAAATTTGTTTCGGTCTATTTGTGTAGATCGTCCCTTTCCTTGAACGATTAGCAAGATACGTTGAGTGGCTCGATTTTTGATAGTGCATTGATCGATCGAGAACTCAACCTTTGAATCCATTGTCGCGAAATTGTGAAACCGATATGAGTTATGCTTTAAACCTTCGACATAAGAGACTTGATAAACATGACATCATCATTCTCTAGGGTTTCGAATCCTTTGGTAAAACCAAAGTTATCATCGAGAAAGAGTACCGTGGGCCTTTTGTTCTATGTAAGAGCTAAGGAGATGTTTGCTTCGGTCATGTGCCTTGAGCATCCACTATCGATGTACCGGATAGTTGCTTGTACACCTCCTTTGTTGGCGGACCCGCCGGACACGCAACCAAATCGGGCTTTAGGTACCCCTTTTGGATTGGGTCTGAGGGTTAGGGTTGGTTTTAGGGATCCATACAAACAAGGCACTTCTATTTGTCGGTTAGATCGAAGGCTGATTTGTCTCCCATACATATCAACATAATCATCGTCTCTTTATATGCTTTTACGATTAGTATGATTATTCGTGTGACCTTGGGTGACTTAGAAGACTTAGGATTTATCTTTGTTGTTTCTTCTTCTTTTAATCGATTATGGCTCGGTGCAACTGACCTTGGTTTACGGTTATAAGGGTAGGTAATCATTTGCTACCATCAAAAGATTCATATCCTTTTGCCATAGGTGGTTTTGCGGTTACCTATATATAGCTTGCTTATTCGGCGGTGACCTTGATTGGGTCTCGATTAGATTTCCCTTTGAGAGGTTGTCTTTTCGATACCTAATCATTGATCGAGTTGAAGTCTCTTGAGCTGGGTTCTTTGTTAATTCCTCGGTGATGCTTTACCGGTTAGGGTCCATTTTACATTCCCTTTACGATTAGGCACACCGCCTTACTTTCAATGTGTATTTTCCCTTATTAGATACAAGTTTAGCTTTTAGTGTATCTTTGTGAAACTTCGTTTGATTACACCTTTTTGAAGTGAATCAAAGCGGGGCTTTTGAGGATGTGGAAGGGTTCTCATACCCAAGTCCCTTCTTATTAGTCGGTGTTCGAAAATAGGTGTTCATATCTTGAGCGGTTTTAGATGACTTTGTGAAAAACCTCTATTTTCTTTGCAAACTATCCTCGGAAGATTTTAGACTCTCATGTAATCGAATAGCTCATCAAATTTAGCTTGAAGGATTTTGAAGTCATCGAACTTTGTTGTTTGTTGATTGCTAAGCGATCTTTGATCGGAAGATTTAACTTCGAGAATGTTAAATTTCTCGATTACCTTACGGCGGTTTTTGATTCAGATTCGGTAGCTTTCTTTGAGATCGAGTTCTCTTTAACAAGTTGATTATTTTTGATCCTTAGCTTGTCATTCTAAAACTTCCACTATAGCATAAGTGTCTCTTGCATTAGAGATCATCAAGCAATTGCTCGAGTAGAGCTGCGGTCAATCTCTCGGTGTGTTAATAATAGCGGTGTGAAAGCGGAGATAAAGCGAAGGTTTGGAGGTTACCTCAGTTGGTCCTCCTTGGCCATCGGCGATTTCATCGTCATCGAAGAGAATATCGGATCTTCATTCTCGTGGAAGTCGACGCTTTGCTTATCGGACGAAATCTTTCTGAGATGAGTACCCGAGAATCCTCGGAGGCGGAGATAGGAATCATCAATTCGGGCGTGTCGTGACAAAGGGCTCTCTCTATCGCGTTGCTCTCTTACTGTTCGCTTTTCTTCTCTTTCTTTTGGCGTCAGTGCGGGCAATCGCATTGTAGTGACACGGTTTCTCCTGAGTTGAAACCGCTCCACGATCCACGGAACCTTTTCTTCGGGTGAGTCATTAAAATGCATAGGATCTATCGGTGACTTCCTTTTCGATAATGTCCCGAACTCCTTCCGTCGGATCTATTATCTCTTCTCTCATCATCAGATTATCTCTTTTCTTTTTCTTCTCTGTGATCTCTTCGATCATCGGATCCGGTTCTTCACGGAGATTTGTCGGTGATCTCCTATGTCTTCCCTCTGCTATGTTGATAATCTTTATAGAATCTGCGATACTTACCAAGTTGAATATTTGATTTTTCAAGTTTCGGTAGCAGAGCGATCTGATTCTACTGACTTATTATGTTTCCAACAGTTTGATGGCCTTCGATCTGCTAGTTGCTTTAAACGCCCGATTTGAGGCGTTGAGGCTTCATTGAGCGTCTCGTCTTCATCTGCTTGTCCTCTTTCGATTAAGTCGAACTTCGTGAGCTTTAAGGCTTAGGAACAAGCTACTCGGCTTCATCTTTGAAATGTCTTGGCAATCTTGATTCCGTGACTTTCATGTCCCATTTCTTGGTGAGAGATCTTAAGATCTTGTAGTTGATATCTTTGTCGACATCTCTCTACCAAGTTTCGTAGCTTATTTCTTGACATAGTAGTCCTTCATCGAGCTCGTTGATGGTCTCGTTGGGCAACATCTTTAGTTTTTTGAACTTCACCGGTTCGCTTGTAGTCGGTTTTGTCTTTGATCTCGATCGTTTCCTTCGCGATATCTCGGCAAAGAGTATCCCACATTGCTTCCTTGGTCTTGAGATATTTTATCTTCTCCTTGGTGACTTTATCCATCGTCTTCATGATTATATGCCCTGGCGATTGTATTCAGAGTATCTGACTTTCTTTCCTCTGCATCCATCAATTGGGCTTTTTCGCGCACAAGACTTCCGTGGCAAAGTCCGGATCTCCTCCAACTACTTGAGGGTTGTCGTGATATATGATGATGGGTCCTCTTTCAATGACTTCCATCATTACGCCGCTTATCGAACCTAGATGGTTGCACATATATATGGCCCAATCTGCATACTCATCAATTGAGAACTTCGCAAATCATGATACATACCGGAGGTATTATCCATGCTGAGTGATTTTGGAAAAACGAATGAGTTTTAAAAACGGTTTTTCAAGATCTGTTCAAATGACCACAAAGATTCTTCCTCAAGAATCGATGATACTCAAAGCCCGATTAGGTCCGTAGAGAACCACCTTTGCTCAAAACCACTTGTAGGTCCGAGCGGTTTTTGTGTGGGCGAAGTCTAGAGGGAGGGTGAATAGACCGAAAACTTTTTAATGCGGATCGGTGTGAATGCAATTAGCTTTGTCGAGTGCAAGTGAATCGGTTTGGGTGATATCTAACTTACTAATCGCTGAAAGGCGGTCGATTCGGTATCTATCGGTTTAAGCGATTGTGCGGAAGCTAAATTTTACCCGTGTGAAAAACCAGTTTTAATAAATCAGATTCCAAAGATAGTCTTTCAACCAGTTGACTAAAGTGTCAAACTTGATCAGATCAGAAGCTTGGTGCTAGCTCATCTTAACTTAGAATATGTATGCAGTTTTAATTAAGTTGTGTGCGATTGTGTAAAACAGGTTAATCCAAAGCGGGTAGAGCTTACACAAGATTTATAGTGGTTAGGACAAAACCGATCCCTACGTCCCACTCTTCCCTATCACAAGGGGCACCAACTAAACCAATGGACTTAGATTATTGTGTTAGTCCGGCCACGAAGTACACCAACATGATCTCTTATAAAATGGTGTCTGACATCCACATGCTTGCATCTTGTATGTAGAACGAGATTTTGAGTGATTGCAAAAGACTATGTCCTGAGAATATAGGTACATTCTTAGCTACAATGTTATAATCCCTCATTTCTTGACTAAGCGGAGGCGGTTGGGAACAACTTGACTTCCATGACCATATTTTACGCTTCGATAGTAGATGTACGAATCGATGTGCGCTTCTTTGAAAACCACGAGATCGGTTTACTTCCTAAAAAGCGACATGTTCACGAGGTTGACTTTCGTCAATTTTGCAACCTCCATAATCGAATCGAGAATACCCACTAAGTCTAGATTATCATCGATGGGTAAAATAAACCAAGGTTTTCTTGTCCCTTGGATACTTTAAGAATCGCTTAGGTGACTTTGCATTGGATTTGCACGAAATCGGCACATACACCCTCTCCAAAAAAGTGATATATCCAGTCTGGCTTTGGCGGTCGGGTATAGTAAAGATCCAATGAGAGCCCTATATTCTTTCTGATTGGTTTTCTGACCATCCTCATCTGGATCCATCTTGAATCCAGTCAACATAGGAATTCTGGCTTCCTTACAGTTTTGAACTCCAAACTTAGCCAATAAACTCCTAGTGTACTTTGCTTGGTAGATGAATATCCATTCTGTACTTTGCTTTACTTGTAGGCCCAGAAAGTAACTCATCTGCCCCATAATGGACATCTCGAACTTCCCTTGCATCAGCTTGCTGAATCTTTCACATAGACTCTTGTTGGGAGATCCGAAGATGATGTCGTCCACGTAAATCTGAACCATCAGAATATCTTCTCCATCTTCTATTCTGAATAAGGTTATGTCCACTATTCCTTTAGTGAAACCACTGTCTATCAAGAACTGAGAGAGTGTATCATACCAAGCTCGAGGAGCTTGTTTCAGGCCATAAAGAGCTTTTCTTAAACGATACACTTGGTTACCCTTTTCAAAGCCTGGAGGTTGTTCGACATAAACTTCCTCTGCTAGTACCCCATTTAAGAATGCACTCTTTACGTCCATCTGATACACAGTGAACCCTCTGTGGGAAGCATATGCCAGAAACAGCCGAATGGCTTCTAGGCGAGCGACTGGTGCAAAGGTCTCATCATAATCAATTCCTTCTGATTGTGAATACCCCTTAGCAACAAGTCTTGCCTTATTCCTGGTTATGACATTTTTCTCATCTCTCTTGTTCTTGAATACCCACTTTGTGCCAATTACGTCTTGATGAGTTGGTCTGTCCACCAATTCCCAAACTTGATTTCTCTCGAACTGTTCCAGCTCCTCCTGCATGGCAAGAATCCAGCTTGCGTCTTGTAGAGCTTCCTCTATTGTTGTTGGTTCCTTCATAGACAGATAACATCAATACATGGCACTTTCACCAATCTAATGTCTAGTTTTAACTCTATCAGATGGGTCTCCGATGATCGATCGGTTGGATATTTGGTTATCGAGTCCTACATTACGATTTGCGTCGGTTTGGAGAACATCATCCATTTATGATAATAGTTCATTACTAGCGATTGGGAGTGGTGCAGATTTATGATCCACTTGATAAGAACATGTCTCAGCTGATGTTGGACTCATCATGTGCTGATGTCTGTTCGTGGGAACTTCAGGTGTTCCCCCTGAACCGGATGGTTCAGTTGATACTGTCTCAACTGTACCAGCTTCTTCATCAACATGTTGTTCTTACCTTAGGATCTCGATTGACACGGTGAATCGGCTAGATCTGGAATGTATCTTTATTACGAGTTCGATCCTTTTTCCTTGATCATTAGCTGATCCATTTTCTGTGCATCAGGTACTGGTTGATCTGGTACTTCTTGTTCTGAGGCAGATTTCTCTTGTTCAGAAGATGTTTCATCAAAGACTACATGGGGTGTTTCTTCCACAACTAGGGTTCGGTTTGTTGTAAACCCCGAAAAGCCTTGCTAGATGAGGAATATCCTAAGAATATACCCTCATCGACTTGGCCTCAAAAGTCTTCAACTGACTCTTCCCATTGTTGTGTATGAAACACTTACACCCAAAAACATGGAAGTAAGAAACACGAGGTTTTCTGCCCTTCCACAGTTCATAGGGTGTTTTGTAGTGAGCCTTAGTTAGAAGACATCATTACGAGTATGGCATGCAATTGATAACGCCCCGAAAACGGCTTGGCATTGCATGTTAAGCTAACATAGTCGCAGCGAACTTCTTTGAGAGTCTGTTTCTCCGCTCGCTACTCCATTCTGTTGTGGCGTTCTTGCGGTGATGTCTCATGTCAGATACCAAACTTAGGCAAAAAAATCAATAATAAAAGAGTTCAAAAAATTCGTACCTTTATCGATCCGATTTTTACTACACCGACACCCTTTTCATTTTGTAATCTCTTGGCGACTCTGGTATCTTTTGTTGTCGTCTCATTCTTCTTATGTAAGAATACAACCGGGTAAACTTGGAATAATCATCCACGATTGCGAGTATATTTGCTTCCCATTTGAGACTAACGGGTATAATGGTCCAAATAGGTCCATATAGGCATTACCGCAATACTCTTTGGATGCTTGGGTCGAGGATTTCCTTGAATGAAGCTTTAACTGTTTTTCCTTCCCGACATCGACACATGTCGATCCTTAGAAAATACCTCATTGGAAGTCCTTCCACTAATGACATCCTTTGCTATCTTATTAAGAGTTTTAAAGTTCGGATGACTCATTCTTTTGTGCGAGCCAACTCGCTACTTTTGGAACTCTTAACAATCGAGGCATGCATTTCTTGGGCAACTGTTCCAATCTCTTTGTGTAGATCGTCCCTTTCCTTGAACCGATTAGCAAGATCTGTTGAGTGGCTCAAGTTTTTATAGTGCATTGATCGATCGAGAACTCAACTTTGAATCCATTGTCATGAGAATTGTGAAACCGATAATGAGTTATGCTTTAAACCTTCAACATCTGAGACTCCAAAGAACTTTGACATCATCATTCTCTAAGGTTAGAATCCTTTGGTAAAACCAAAGTTATCATCACCGAAGAGTACACGCGCTGGGCCTTTTTGTTCTATGTAAGAGCTAAGGAGATGTTTGCTTCGGTCATGTGCCTTGAGCATCCACTATCGATGTACCCGGATAGTTGCTTGTACACCTCCTTTGTTGGCGGACCCACTTGAACCGCGCAACCAAATCGGGCTTTTAGGTACCCCTTTTGGATTGGGTCCCGAGGGGTTAGGGTTGTTTTAGGGATCCATACAAACAAGGCACTTCTATTATGTCGGTTATATCGAAGGCCTGATTTGTCTCCCATACATATCAACATAATCATACGTCTCTTTATATGCTTTCTGATTAGTATGATTATTCGTGTAAGCCTTGGGTGACTTAGAAGACTTAGAATTTTTCTTTGTATTTTGTCTTCTTTTAACCCAGTGGGGCTCAGGTGCAACAGTCCTAGGTTTCTGATTATAAGGGTAGGTACGACTGCTACCATCAAAAGATTCATATCTTTTTTGCATAGGTGGTTTTTGCAGTTTACCTATAGCTTGCTTATTAGGCAGCTGGCCTTGATTGGGTCTTAGATTAGATTTCCATTTGACAGGTTGTCTTTTCTGATACCTAATATGTTGATCAGGTTGAGGTCTCTTCAGAAGAACTGGGTTCTTCTGTTGATTCCTTGGCTGATGCTTTACCAGTTGGGGTCCATTTCTGTTCCCTTTCTGATTAGGCACCTGCCTTACTTGCTCAACAGGTCTTTTTCCCTTATCAGGTACAAGTTTAGCTTTTAGTGTATCTTTGTCAGAAACTCGTTTGATTACACCTTTTTGAAGTTAATCAAACGAGGCTTTTGAGGATGTGGAAGGGTTCTCATACCCAAGTCCCTTCTTATTAGTCGGTGATCGAAAATAGGTGTTCATATCTTGAACGGTTTTAGATGACTTTGTGAAAACCTCTATTTTCTTGCGCAAACTATCCTCAGAAGATTTTAGACTCTCATGTAGTCGGAATAGCTCATCAAATTAAGCTTGAAGGATTTTGAAATCATCGAACTTGTTGTTTGTTGATTGCTAAGCGATCTTTGATCGCTTTCTCCGATCGAGAAGATTTAACTTTCGAGAATGTTAAGTTCCTCGGTTACCTTCCGGCGGTTTAAAGAGATTTCGATTCGGTAGCTTTCTTTGAGATCGTTCTCTTTAACAAGTTGATTATTTCTGGATCCTTAGCTTGTCATTCTCGGCTTCCACTATAGCATAAATGTCTCTTTGCATTAGAGATCATCAAGCAATTGCTCGAGTAGAGTTGCGAGGTCAATCTCTCCGGCGGGTGTGTTAATAATAGCGGTGTGAAAGAAAGGAAGCGAGAAGGTTTGGAGGTTACCTCAGATTGGTCCTCCTTGGCCATCGGTGATTTCATCGTCATCGGCGAGAATATCGATCTTCATTCTCATGGAAGTCAGCGACCTTTCGCTTATCGGACGAAGTCTTCTCTGAGATGAGTACCGGAAATCCTCGAGGGCGATAGGAATCATCAATTCGGATATGTCGTGTGGAACTTTGTGTCTCTATAACGTTGCTCTCTTCGTTCGCTTTTCTTCTCTCTTTCTTTTGGCGTCCAGTCCGGGCAATCTTATTTATAGTGACCTGGTTTCTCCACGGTTGAAACACGCTCCACGATCCACGGAAATTTTTTCTTCGGTGGAGTCATTCCGTCTGTAGGATCTATCAGGTGACTTCCCTTTCTGATAGTAATCTGAACTCCTTCTATCAGATCTGTTATCTCTTCTCTCATCAGTCAGATTATCTCTTTTCTTTTCTTCTCTGTGATCTCTTCGATCATCGGATCACAGTTCTTCACGGAGATCGTCGGTGATCTCCTATCTCTTCCTACGCTATGTTGATAATCTTTATAGAATCTGCGATACTTACCAAGTTGAATATTTGATTTTTCAAGTTTCACGGTAGCGAGGAGCGTCTGTTCTACTGACTTATTATGTTGGCCTTCGATCTGTACGCTAGTTGCTTTAAACGAAATCGATTTAGGACGTTGAGGCTTGTTGGGCGTCTCGTCTTCATCTGCTTGTCCTCTTTCGATTAAGTCGAACTCGTGAGCTTTAAGGCTTAGGAACAAGCTACTCGGCTTCATCTTTGAAATGTCTTGGCAATCCTTGATTACCGTGACTTTCATGTCCCATTTCTTGGCGAGAGATCTTAAGATCTTGTAGTTGATATCTTTGTCTGACATCTCTCTACCAAGTTCTCGTAGCTTATTTACTGACATAGTAATCCTTCCATCGAGCTCGTTGATGGTCTCGTTAAGCATCTTTAGTTTTTTGAACTTCACCGGTTAAAACTTGTAGTCGGTTTGTCTTTGATCTCGATCATTTCCTTCAGATATCTCGACTCTGAGTATCCCACATTACTTTCGCGGTCTTGAGATATTTTATCTTCTCCTTGGTGACTTTATCCATCGTCTTCATGATTATATGCCTGGCGATTGTATCTAGAGTATCTGACTTTCTTTTCCTCTGCATCCATCAAAAATTTGGGCTTTTTCGCACAAGACTTCCCGTGGCAAAATCTGGATCTCCTCCAACCGCGGGGTTGTCGTGATATATGATGATGGGTCCTCTTTCAATGACTTCCATCATTACGCGCTTATCGAACCTAGATGGTTGCACATATATATGGCCCAATCTGCATACTCATCAATTGAGAACCCGGCAAATCATGATACATACCGGAGGTATTATCCATCTTTGAAAGTGATTTTGGAAAACGAATGAGTTTTAAAAACGGTTTTTCAAGATCTGTTCAAATGACCACAAAGATTCTTCCTCAAGAATCGATGATACTCAAAGCGATTGGTGCAGAGAACCACCGCTCTGATACCACTTATAGGTCCCGAACGGGTTTTGTGGGCGTAAGTCTAGAGGGAGGGGTGAATAGACTTCGAAAACTTTTTGTGCAGATCGGTGTGAATGCGATTAACTTTGATCGAGTGCAAGTGAATCGGTTTGATCGATATCTAACTTACTAATCCTTTGAAGGCGGATCGATTTCGGTATCTATCAGTTTAACTGATTGTGGGAAAGCTAAGTTTTACCCGTGTGAAAAACCAGTTTTAATAAATCAGATTCCAAAGTCAGTCTTTCAACCAGTTGACTAAAGTGTCAAACTTGATCAGATCAGAAGCTTGGTGCTAATGATCTTAACTTAGAATATGTATGCAACTTTTTAATTAAGTTGTGTGCGATTGTGTAAAACAGTCAATCAAAGCAGGTAAATGTACACAAGATTTATAGTGGTTCGGACAAACCAGTCCTACGTCCACTCTTCCCTATCACAAGGGGCACCAACTAAACCAACTGGACTTAGATTATTGTGTTAGTCCAACCACAAAGACACCATGAGATATTTAAAGAGTTCTCACTCAACCGATCCTGTAAATCGAACTAGAAACCCTAGATGAAATCTTGCTAAACAACTTAACCTAACTTTGGGTTTTGGGTAAGATTGTTTTTTGTTCCAACTTTGAAATCTTTCCTAGTTTTTAAGTAGCCTATCAGCTAGATGAAAAGATTTTTGTGCTAAGAACTATGGGATGAACACTTAGCAAATAAACTTCAAGTTTGTGTTCTTCGTGCGGAAATTTGATAATAGCTTGAGCTTCTTGATAATTTCCGTGTCTTCACTCTGAAGAGTAATCCCATATTTATAGACCTCGAAATCAAAGAGCCGTTGGAGAGCAATTTGAATTTCCGGCTATATTTGGTAGACTTGCAGGATTGATGTGGCGTGCTTGAGAACGCATGGCCGAAAAGCGTGAATAGTGTATTTTATAGCCGTAGAGAAAGCAAACACCAAATCCGTAATTGGCTCTCGATCATCGTGTCTTTGTTCTTATTGGTTAACGTAAGCACTTTTCAGTGTTGTTCTACCAACTAAGGTTGACATTCTTCTTGTTCAAATCATAGACGTATGATTTGGTGAAACATCGATTTTCACGGTGGTGAGTGACGACCCACAATACAATCGATCTACCGATAAGTCTTACGGTGCCGGTTGTCTTAGCTTCAACTAGCGGACTTTACCGATGTAGGTCTTCTTTATGCGATCTTCCGAAGTCATCTGATCTTCAAGTCTTCTAAATTTGAACTTCATGACTTGACCACGATATCGACTTTATCGATCGTCGATCTTCATCCTTCTCTTGCCTTTTCCACGGCGGAGCCGGATGTCGGTTGTTCTTGGATCGACCTATACATATTGATGTTCCCCCTCAATATGTGACCTATCTTTAACATCAGTTGTTCTATACAATAATTATCAACTAGTATTCTATAACTGGTAATAAAAACATCAGTCAGCTAACAGGTCTGACTGGTCCTATTACATGTGTTTTAGAACTTTCATCAAAACTCTAAATTTCCCAACAGGACTTGAGCATCGCTACAGGTGAAATGGTTTCCTCATAGTCGATCCCTTCTTTCTGAGTATAACCTTTCGCCACAAGCCTTGCCTTGAAGGTTTCCACCTTCCCGTCCGGTCCCCTTTTTCTCTTGTATACCCACTTGCAACCAATGGGTTTGACCCCATTAAGTGGTTCGACTAGCTCCCACACTCTGTTATGATCCATATAACCTATTTCGGCTTTCATTGCTATTTGCCAAGAAACCGCATCCTTGTCTTGGATTGCCTCGTCATATGTCCATGGGTCTGATTCATCTTGTTCGGGAATCAAGTCCGAGACTCTCCTATCCCCATGAATCTCTCGGGCTGTCTCACAACCCTCCCACTACGACGAGGTTCCGGTTGTGTAAGTGTGTCGTTTGGTATGTCATCTTTATGCAGTTGCCTTGAGGTTAGCCCCCTTAGCTCATTTAAGCTAATCTCACTTCTGGGTCTTCTTTTGTTCATATAGTCTTCTTCCAAAAATCTAAAGTGGGTGCTTATTACCACCTTTTGATCTTGGGACCATAGAACATACACCCTTTTTGTTCCCGGGGTATCCTACAAACAACCTTAATTACGATCGAGGATCCAATTTTAGGCTTCCTTGTCCAACACGAGGGGGCGGACACCCCCAAATTTTCATGTGTCTCAAACCGGGGCTTGCGCCCGGTCCACAATTCTTTGGGAGTTTTGGGAACCTATTTGGATGGCACCAAGTTCAGAATGTAAGCCGTTGTTTCCAATGCATGACCCCAAAACGACTTGGGAAGATCCGCATAACTCATCATAGATCTAACCATTTCCAAAAGAGTTATGTTTCTTCGCTCTGCAACCCCATTTTGTTGAGGGGTTAAAGGTGCGATTAATTTGGGATGCAATCCCTTTATCGACAAGTAGTTCAAAACTCATCATTTGAGGTACTCGCCTCCACGATCGGATCGTAGAGACTTGATACGTTTTTCCCTATGATTCTCTGCTTGAGCCTTAAATTCTTTGAATTTCTCAAAGGTCTCAGATTTATGCTTCATAAGGAAAATATAATCGTACCTTGAGTAGTCATCAATATAAGTGACGAAATACTCATAACCTCCTCTTTCTTTGGTTGACATTTGACCACATACGTCTATGTGAACGATTTCTAACACTTCTTTGGCTCTATTCCCCTTGGCTCCAAATGCCCTCTTGGTCATTTTACCCTCCAAACATGATTCTTAGGTTGGAATTGGTTCAACTTGGAGAAACTCCAGTGAACCGTCTTTCACCAACCTTTGGATCCTCTTTGGATTAATATGTCCCAATCTTAGATGCCATAGAAGTGTCTCGTTCATGTCTGATGAACGTTTTCTTTTCTCGGAAACAGTTGATGTGTTATAGGATGCATTTCGTGAGTGGTGTGCACAGTTAATTGTATAGAGATTATTCGACAACGTTCCATGACAGATAAATTTATCATAAAGAGAAATGGTAACAACTTTATTAAAAGTAACCGAATATCCATCAAGGTAAAGTTTAGAAACTAAAATTAAATTCTTTCTAAAATTCGGAACGTAAAGAACATCTCTTAAAATTAAAACTTTGTCTTCAAAAGACATGTGCACTTCTCCCACTGCTTCAGCTGCCACTCTCGTAGCATTACCCAGTGTGATGAGGATCTCACTCTCACTAAGTTGCCGGGTCCGCTTGAACCCCTGTAAAGTGAAACAAACATGATCAGTGGATCCCGTATCCACCACCCATAAATGGGAGGCATACGCCGCTAAGCAAGTTTCAACAACTAGTGCGTGAGAATTGTCTTTCTTTCCATTCTTTTTGGGTTTGGAACAGTCTGACCTCCAATGTCCTTTTTCACAGTAGTTAAAACACTTCCCCTTAGCTGGCTTGCTCACTCATCTACCTCCCTTCACCTTTTGTTTGCCATTGGCAACACTTGAGTTCACTTGCTTGTGGCTTTTTCCTTTTTCTTGTTCTTACCACCCCTTGGCCTAGAAGAAGAAGAAGGTACATTTGCCACCAAGGCTTGGCTCTTTTGCCCCAATATCGCCTCCGCCGAGACCAAAGCTTGCAATAGATCAGGCATCGAGAACTTCTGATTATTCATCTGGTAGTTCAGCCTGAACTATTCAAAACTTTTCGGCAGAGAGTGGAGCACGAAATTGATTTGGGTCTCGATGTCGTATTCAGCGCCAAGTACCTCAAGTTTGTTAAGGTGAGCCATCATCTGGAGAACGTGCTCCCTTACGGGCGTTCCCTCCACCATTTTCATAGAGAGCAAGTCCCTCATGGTGATCTGACGAGCCACACGGTTCTGATGTTGAAACATCACTTTAAGACTAGTCATGATGTCTGCAACGGTCTCAACGTTCTGGTGTTGGTGTTGCAACACATCTGACATAGAAGCCAAGATGGTACACTTTGCCATTTCGTTGGAACGCCCCGATCCAAGATACTCTTTCTTAACCGTTTTAGTTGATTAATCTTTTGGCTTTTCTGGTTTAGGTGTAGTGAGAACCCAGTTATGGCTTTGTGCAGTGAGGACAATAGTAAGTTTACGATTCCAATCAACGAAGTTTTCACCAGTAAGCAAATTGTCTTTAAGTATATTGAACAGTGGATTAAAAGGTTGCGACATGATGAACTGAAATAAATAATAATATACATAAGCACAAATATATCACAAAATTCGATCACATGTTTCATATTAAAATCTCAAAAAAAAAATGAACATGCATCAGCCAACATCTCAAAACAGTTTAAATAAGTCACGTGGGGTGGGTCATTATTTAAACACATTCAAGCAGGTTACAAACAAGAACAGTTGCAAACCTTTAATATCCAGATTAATAGTTGGCTCTCACTTGACCAATATAAAATTGACAGGGACTTCGGGGAAGTATATGCATATCAATTTTATACCTAAGTAATAACCATGATTAAATACAGAATTATAATTTCGCTTTGAACGAGCCTCGTGGGGAGGGCCATCGTCGCCACTAGTAATAATCCACAATAATCCATTTGAAATTATTCATGTGAAAGCTATCTTTTGACCGTCCTGTGGGGGGAATTTCTCCAAAAGAATTCACGAATAAATAAATCATGGAGGTCAAAATTAATTCAATTTTATTATCCGGAATAAAATTGTCAATTAATTATTTCAGCATACTTAGTAATTTTCGAAAGTGAGATTTTTCATTGGGCAATTCTCATGCAAACACATTTAAACAAATTAAATAAAGCACAAGAAATCACAACAATAAATCAAGCAAAGCGGAAAAATAAACATATTGGGAACAAATTATCCAATTGTCATGGTTTGATTTTTTTTGGCTTGATTTTGAAGAAACGTCGTCTTGAATTTCTCCCACTCGATCGTCTCGAAAAGAACTCCATCTCGAAACGCCATGCCAAGTAGCTCACAGTCGGGATGCACGCCCACATCCGGCCGGCCCCTTGGTCGAATCAGCCTTGGCAGCCTCAGCACGCCTCGGCAGGCACCGCCTTCCCGTGCCTCCCAGCGGCGGCAATCGACAGCGGCGCGTGTCCGTGCGCATCCGCGCGCCTTGCGCGCTCACAAGCCTCGCCTCGCCGTGGATCTCGGCGCGCCGCGCTACTCGCGTTCGCCCGCCCGTCGCCTCGGCGGCCCGCGCATGGTGCGCGCGTATCCGTCTTGCGTCGCCCGTCCGCACCTGCTCGCGTCCAGGCCGATCCCACCTGACGCCTAGCGTGGTGCCCGTCCGCATGGCGACGTCTGCGTCATCTGGCGTGCCTCCCCTGCTGCGTTTTTGCGCAATGCCGCGTCGTCGCGTCTGATTTACGGATCTATCCTTTAATTCTTCATCTCCGCCTCCGTTTCCGATCCGGTTATAATTTATTTACAAAAAATAAATAAACCTAGATCTAGACTAGTCTATTACATTGATCAAATCAAACAAATCTTAATCTACTCGTGGATTTTCTCACGAGGCAAAACGAATTCGAACGAATCGAATTAAAAACCACAATTTATATGCATGCATAAATAAACACATTAAATTCCATGACAATTGGATACCTGCAAAAAAGATCTAGCAATTCTACTATCCAATTTCAAATTTAATGAAGATGAATTAAATTACAATTTAAAATCAGAGCAAACCGAGGCTCGATACGCTTGTTGGGGAATTAATTGCACGGATCTATTCGGGATGAATATGTAAATACAAATTTAATTCTAACAATTATTACTAGCATGAATTAATCCTATGTTAATTCAAATAATAATTCAACAACAAATCATGCATACAAACAGTTCACATAAATCCTACGCGCATGCGAAATTGCTACGGGTTTACGTGAACTAACCTCTTGGAGTGGCAATGGTCTCGTTGATGAAAACACACCAAAAAACCTTCCCAAGTATTCCCTAGTCCTTGCTCGTTAATTCGGTGGAAGGAAACTCGCGAACAATTAACAAAAGGGAAAATAAATATTTGTTGCACCACCTTTGTGGATTTACTAATTTTTCCAGCACATGGAATTGTACTTGGGAATGAAACACTCATCCCCTATTTATAGAGGGTGTTGGTCGAATTTTAGTGATAAAATAATATGGGAAAATCATTTTCTTGTTGTCCAAGAAATCTTGAATATATCTCATATATTCTTTTCTCCATAATTAAAATATTCCACAAAAATCTCAACTCCTCTTGTTATGGGAATTTTCGAAAAAGAGGATTAAGATTCCAAGATTTAGATCTTCTTGAATTTATGAGATATTCTTGTATTCCAAGAATACATATCTTCCATAATATCTTTTCAAGAAAATCAAGAAAATCTTTCTTTTCCTTCTTTTTCTTAAATTTCAAAATTTCTAATATAAATAACCAAGTGGGAGATTTCTTGAATTTAATGAGATAATCTTGTATTCCAAGAATACATATCTTCATTCCATAACAAAATTCCAAGAAAATATTTTTCCCCTTTTATTCATATTTTTCGAAAAATTAGGAAAAATAAGCAACAAAATTTATTTTATTTTTTAACACATTTTTCAGTTATTGGACTTTATGTTGGGCTACTTGGAGGGCCTTTAGGAGAATTAAGATTGGACCTTCCAATGGATCTTGAATTATCAATATTGAGCCACAATATTATTCAAGCCCATAAATATTAATTAATCTCACTACATAATTAATATTGCACTATCCATCTTATTGTTGGGATTATACTGAAAAGTATGCTTTTTACTTTGTATAATCGAAACTGAATTTTCAGACTTATTTACTGAAATAAATTGTTTATCACTGATGCTTTAAATATGATTGAATGTTACATATATTTACTGCATAACTGTTCAATAATTTGTACGTGTTACATTGTAGTTAATTTAGTGATACCAGATCACAGAAGATTAAATTAACAGTCCCTTGTAACTAAAAGTACGTCATTCACGGCCTAGATGGAAATGAACAACCCATCACGAAAGGTTGAGGTGTAAGGCTCAGATTGGTTTGTCTTGACCAAGAGATTACACTAGTGCATGGTGATCTTGTTGAATAGGACCTCTGAGGAGGATAAATTCTTAAATCGAACAAGGAAGAATTAGACCTCAGTGGGTTCGTTGTTTCTTAACCTTTGTCCCTTAAATAGGATCACGTGGGATTGGTAACTATTGCTTTGACTTATCATGGGTAGCGAATCAAAGAGAGATTCAATACTTTTTATCTTGGGCAATATTATTGGTCACATGTGATTGCTAAGATTTAATCGAAGAATCGGTGCAAATGCACGCTTGTTTGATTTGCCCCTGGGGAGGTTCATAAGTTTTATCATACCAAATCTTGCAAGTGGAATTTGTTTCGGTATGGATAATAATGTTGAACCGTTTCTCGACCAAGGACAAAAGATATTAATTAACGAAAAAGCTATTTCAAATTGGCTTGAATTAATTAATGGGCTAGATAATCTTAAACACGGAAATAATGACCAAGGGAGCCATATTGATTGTAATATGGGTTAAGATGGATAGTGCAATATTAATTATGTAGTGGGATTAATTAATATTTATGGGCTTGAATTATATTGTGGCTCAATATTAGATATTCAAGATTGTTGGGAAATTTATAGTTTTGATGAAAGTTCCAAAAACACATGTAATAGACCAAATCGGGACATTAGGTGGTGATGTTTATATTACCTGCTATAGGAGACCAGTTGATAATGATTGTATAGAACAACTGATGAAATAGATAGGTCACATATTGACGGGGAAACTCAATATGTATAGGTTAGATCTGAAGACTCAAAGGACAGCTGATATCCGACAGGCCAGAATGCAAGACAAGAACAGAAGATCAGATCGATCTGATCTAGTCAGATATCTCAGCTGAAGTCATAAAGCTCAAACTCAGAATACTTGAAGATCAGATGACTTCCAGAAGATCAGACCAGAAGACCTACATCATCCGTAAGTCCGCTAGTTGAAGCTAAGTCAACCCCAAGCACGGAAGACTCCATCGGAGACCGATCGATTCGACCGATCGGTCGACTCACCAGTGAAAACTGATGTTTCACCTAATCATACGTCTATGATCTGAACAAGAAGAATGTCAACCTTAGTTGGAAGAACAAACGAAAAGTCGTCTCATAACCAATAAGAACAAGACACGTATGATCGGAGCCGACAATTAAGGGATTTGATGCTGCTCTCTCTAACGGATATAAAATACAAGTTCACACTTTCGGCCATGCCGTTCCTGAAGCACGTCACATCAAGCCTGCAAGTCTACCAAATATAGCCTGAAATTCAAATTTCTCTCCAACGGCTCTTTGATTTCAAGGTCTATAAATATGGGATCACACTTGAGTAAAAAAAAGGAAATTTGAACAATCAAGAAGCTCAAGCTAATATCAGATTTCCGCACAAGAACACGAACAAGAAGATTATTTTTATTAAGTGTTCATCCCATAAGTTCTTAGCATAGAAATCTTTTCATCTAGCTGTTAGGCTGCTTATACGCAAGAAAAGATTTCATAGTTGGAACCAAAACAATCTTACCCAAACCCCCAAGTTAGGTTAAGTTGTTTAGCAAGATTTTAGACTAGGGTTTCTAGTTCTGATCTCTGGGATCGGTTGAGTGTGAACTCCTTAAACATCTAGTTGGTGTACTGTGTTGGACTTACATAAAAACAAAGTCCAGTTGGTTAAGTAGGTGCCCCTTGTGATAGGGAAGAGTGGACGTAGATTTGGTTTGTCCGAACCACTATAAAACTTGTGTGCCTTTACCGCTTTGATTAACTGATTACACAATCGCACACAACCTTTAAAGCGCATACATATTCCAAGTTGAGATCAGTTAGCACCAAGCTTCTGATCTGATCAAACTTGACACTTCAGTCAACTGATTAAAAGATTAACTTTGGAATCGATTTATCAAACCGGTTTTCACACGGGTAAAACTTAAGCTTCCGCGACACATCGTTAAACCCGATAGTTCTGAATCGATCGCCTTGAGCGTCAAGAAGTTGGTTATCGACCAAACCGATTCACTCACACTCGACAAAGTTAATCGCCCTCACACCTGATTTGCACAAAAGTTTTCAGAAGTCTATTCACCCCTCCCCTCTAGACTTCTGCCCTCACAAAACCCGTTCGGGACCTACAAAGATCCATTAGAAGGTCCAATCTTAATTCTCCTAAAGCCCCCCTGAGTAGCCCAACAAATAGTCCAATAACTGAAAAGGTGATTAAAATAAAATAAATATTGTTGCTTATTTTTTCCTCTAAATTTTCAAAAATTATGGATAAAAGAGGGAGAAAGATTTTCTTTGAATTTTGTTATGGAATGAAGATATGTATTCTTGGAATACAAGATTATCTCATTAAATTCAAGAAATCTCCCACTTGGTTATTCATAGTGATATTTGAAATTTTTGAAAATAGAGGGCAAGAAAGATTTTCTTGATTTTCTTGAAAAGATATTATGGAAGATATGTATTTCTTGAAATACAAGAATATCTCATAAATTCAAGAAGATGCAAATCTTGGATTCTTGCACACTATATTTTTCGAAAATAATACCATATTATAGAGGAGGTGGAATTTTGTGGAATATTTTAATTATGGGAAAAAGAATATAGGAGATATATTCAAGATTTCTTGGTGATCAAGAAAAGTCTTTTCCCACATTGATTTTCTACTGAAAAATTCGACCATCTCCCTCCTATAAATAGGGGATGATTAGTTCATTCCCAAGTACAATTCCATGTCTTTGGAAAAATTAGCAAATCCACGAAAAGTGGTGCAACAAAGTTTAGTTTTTTCCTTTTGTTAATTGTTTGAGTATCCTTCCACCGGATTATCGAGCAAGGGCTAAGGGAATACTTGGGAAGTCCTTTTTGGTTAGTCCGTCCCAACCGAATTCACCTTTGCCATCCCGAGAGGTGCGTTCACGTAAACCCGTAGATTCGCGTCGTAGATTTTACGTGGCTTATTATATGCATGATATGTTGTTGCAATTATTATTTGAATTAATATAGGATTAATTCATGCTAGTAATAATTAATGAATTAAATTTGTATTTAAATATTCACCCCGAATATATCTGTGCAAAATCATTCCCCAACAACTGGTATCAGAGCCACGATTTCGGGCTCTGGATTTTTTAAATTGTAATTTAATTCGTGGACATTAAATTTGAAATTGGATAGTAGAACTATTAGATCTGTTTTGCAGGTATCCAATTGTCATGGATTTTAATGTTTATTTTTGCATGCATATAAACTGTGGTTTTTTAATTCGATTCGTTCGGATTTGTTTTGCCTCGTGAGAAATTCCACGAGTAGACTAGGATTTGTTTGATTTGATCAATGTAATAGACTAGTCTAGATCTAGGTTTATTTATTTTTTGTAAATAAATTGTAACCGTATCGAGAACAAAGAGACGAAGAATTAAAGGACAAAATCTAGAAGGGTAAGGCGGGTAGGCGTATACCGGCACGCACGGGCGCAGGGCGAGGCGCAGGCGGCCGGCGGCAGCGAATGGAACGAAACGCAGGCAGGCGCTAAACTCACGCAGGCGCGGCGCGCTTCTGCAGCCGAGCGAACGGATCTGTGGTGGATCTTGCGGGCCTTGGGTGCGGGCAATCTGCGATGATATCTGTGCGCGCCGGATACGCGGTGCCGCCGAGGTCGGGCGAGTCGGCTGAGAGGCTGGGCGAAGCGACATCGCGCGGAATCGCGCGACTTGGATCTTGTGGCGTCACCGCCGAGATCTGTCGGCGACACTGCCGCCGAGGGCGCGCCGAGGCATCAAGGCGGCGTGGCTTCGCCGAGGTCGAGGGCTGTTCTAAGGCCAAGTGGCGGGATCTTGGCATACATCCATTTGCCGCCGCTTAGTGTGGCATTTCGAGATGAAGTAATTTTCGAGACGAACGAGTGGGAGAAATTTGAGACGTGTTTCTTCAAGATCAAGTCAAGAAAAATCAAACCATGACAATTGGATAATTTGTGCCCAATATGTTTATTTTTCTGTTTTGCTTGATTTATTTGTGCTATCTTATACTTTATTTAATTTGTTTAAATGTGTTTGCATGAGGGTTGCCAAATGGAAAAATCTCACCTTAAAAATTACTAAGTATGGTTAAATAATTAATTGACAATTTTTTTCCGGATAATAAAATTGAATTAATTTTGACCTCCATGATTTATTCATTTGTGAATTCTTTTGGAGAAATTCCCCCCACGGGACGGTCAAAAGATAGCTTTCACATGAATGAATTCCAAACGGATGATTGTGGGTTATTACTAGTGGCGACGATGACCCTCCCCACGAGGCTCGATCAAAGGAAATAGTAATCAGATTTAATCATGGTTATTATTATTTTAGGTATAAAATTGATATGCATATACTTCCCCAAGTCCCCGTCAATTTTATATTTATTGCGGGAGCCAACTATTATCTGGATATTAAAGGTTTGTAAATGTTCTTGTTTGTAACTCCGCTTGAATGTGTTTAAATAATGACCCACCCCACGTGGCTTATTTAAACTGTTTTGAGATGTTGGCTGATGCATTGTTCATATTTTTTTTGAGATTTTAAATATGATGCATGTGATCGAATCTTGTGATATACTTGTGCTATTGCATATAGTTGTTTATTTTTCAAAGATGTCGTTATTTTTTTAATCCATTGTTATTATACTTTAAAGTCAATACAATATGTATGGAAACTATATTGGAAACGAAAAATTATAATTGTCCTAACTGCACAAAAGCACAAGTGGATTCTTGACACACCAAAATCAGATGAGCCAACTGACGAGTCAAAACATGCGGGACGTGACGATCACCTTGCGAGAGATGTAAATACATTTGAAAAGGTGGAGGGCAAATCCGTAAGGGATTACGTCCTCAAAATAGATGGCCCATCCCGAACAAACTTGAGATTCTTAGTCGCAGATTATGATCTGGAGACTCAGATGAATTTGGTACTTCACTCTCTGCCCAAAAAGTTTTTTGAGCATTTTGGCCTCGCTAGCTAATTTGTTGCAAGGTTTTGGTCTCGGCGAGAAATGTTGATAAGGCACCAAACTCAAGCTTTGACTAACAAGTGGTATGTCTTCATCTTTAGGCCAAAGGTGGGCAAGATAAAGAAGAGGACCAAAGGCCATAAGCAATAAAACTCAACTGTTGCCAAGGGCAATGGTAAGATGAGGAATGCTTATTGTGTCAAGGAAAATCCGAAGAGGAAGTGCTTAAGCTGCGGTGAGAGAGGACAATGGAGGTTTTGCCTGTTCCAACCCTAAAAGGGACGGAAAGAAAGGTAATTCTCACGCACTAGTTGTTGAAACTTGTTTAGCGGTATAGATACTTCTCATTTGTGGGTGGTTGATCTGAGATCCACTAATCATGTTGGCTTCACGGGTTCTAAATGATTCGGCAACTCGGTGGGGAGTGAGATCCTCATCACATTGGGCAACGTTTTTAAAGTAGAAGACATTGCAATGCTACGTAAGTGGCAAGATATTACAATCTTTACGATAGTAACGATTATTGCAATACTACGCAAGTAGCGAGACATTGCAATGCTACATGAGTAATGATTAAAAGAGGGGAGAAGTGCACCTATCTTTTGAAGATAAAGTTTTTTTTGAGATTATATTTATGTTCCCAGTTTTAGAAAGAATTCACTTTCAGTTTCTAAAATTCGATTAAAGGACACTAAGTTTCTTCTAATAAGAATGACATCATTTTTGAAAAGATGAGTGTACCTGTTACGGGACATTGATAGAAAATCTCTATACAATTAACTGTGCACACCACTCACGAAATGCATCCTATAACACATCAACTATTTCCGACAAAAGAAAGCGTGAACGAAATACTTCTTTGGCATCTAAGATTAGGTCATATAAATCCAAAGAGGATCCAAAGGTTGGTGAAAGATGGTTCACTGGAGCGTCTCCAAGTTGAATCGATTCCAACCTGCGAATCATGTTTGGAGGGTGATATGACCAAGATGGCATTTGGAGCCATGGGGAATGGCGTTAAAGAAGTGTTAGAGATCATTCACACAGATGTATGTGGTCCAATGTCAACCAAAGCTAGAGGAGGTTATGAGTAATTTTATTGATGATTACTCAAGGTACATTTTCCTTATGAAGCATGAATATGAGACCTTTGAAAAATTCTAAGAATTTAAGGCTCAAACAGAGAATCATAGGGAAAAACGTATCAAGTCTCTAAGATCTGATCGTGGAGACGAATACCTCAACGATGAGTTTTTGAACTGCTTATCTGATGAAAGGATTGTATCCAGCTCACTGCACCCGGAACCCCTCAACAAAACGGGGTTGCAGAGCAAAGAAACTGAATTCTTTTGAAAATGGTTAGATCAATGATGAGTTATGCGGATCTTCCTAAGTCGATTTCGGGGTTATGCCTTGAAAAAAGCGGGCTTACATTTACGAACTTGGTGCTATCCAAATCGGGTTCCCAAAACTCCCAAAGAATTGTGGACGGGCGCAAGCCTAGTATGAGACACATGAGAATTTGGGGTGTCCGCCCACGTGTTGGACAAGGAAGCCGCATAAATTGGATCCTCGATCGTAATTAAGGTTGTTTTAGGATACCCCGAGGGAGCAAAAGGGTGTATGTTCTATAGTCGAAAGATCAAAAGGTGGTCATCAAAGACCCACTTTAGATTTTTTTTGAAGAAGACTATATGAACCAAAGAAAACCCGAAGTGAAGTTACCTTAAATGAGCTTAGAGGGCAAACCTCGAGTCTTAATTGTATTTAGATGATATACCAAACGACACGTTTTTCAACCGAACCTCGTCATAGTGGGAGGGTTGTTTGATGACCGAGAGATTCATGGGAATAGGAGAGTCCTCGGACTTGATTCCGGACAATTTAATCAGACCCATGAACATATGACGAGGCACTCCAAGATAAGGATGCAGATTCTTGCAAACAAAGAATGAAAGCCGAAATGGGTTCTATGTTTCATAATAGAGTGTGGGAGCTAGTCGAACCACTTAATGGGGTCAAACCCATTGGATGCAAGTGGGTATATAAGAGAAAAAGAGGACCGGACGGGAAGGTTGAAACCTTTTAAAGCAAAGACTAGTGGCGAAAGGTTATACTCGAGAAAGAAGGGATCGATTATGAGGAATTTTTTCACCAGTAGCCATGCTTTAAGTCCATCCGTATTCTCTTATCGATTGCAAGATTTCGACTTTGAAATCTAGCAAATGGATGTCAAGACAACTTTCTTAACGGAAGTCTTGATGAAGAGATCTATATGCAACAACCCCGAGGTTTCATTGAAAAAGCCAAGAACATCTTGTTTGTAAGCTCAAGAAGTCCATTTCTTGGATTCAAACAGCATCCGAGCTTGGAACCAATGTTTTGATCATGTTGTAAAGTCTTATGGGTTTGATCAAAACGAGTTTGAAAGTTGTGTGTATAAAAAGCGTGTCGGAACTGCATTGGTATTCTTAGTACTATACGTAGATGACATTGTGATCATCGGGAATGATGTGAAGGTGTGATCAGACGTAAGGGCATGGTTTTCAAAACAGTTTGATATGAAAGACTTAGGGAAGCCGGACACATCCTTGGGATCAAGATCACAAGAAAAGGATGGTCGGGTTATCGCAAGTTTCATACATAGACCTTTGGGTTTTGAAACGATTCAAAGATGCAAGATTCCAAGAAAGGATTCAGACTTTTCGGACTTGGAATCCATCTATCCAAGAAAATGTTCCCTAAGATGCAAAAGGAGATAGATGACATGAAAGGCATTCCTTGTGCTTCATTCAATCGCCGGAAACCTTATGTATGCAATGTCATGTATGAGACCGGAGGATATCCGCTTTTGTCGTAGGCATGGTAGCAAGATATCAAAGTAACCAGGAAAGCGCATTGCTAACGATTAAAAACATTTCGAAGTGTCCGAAAAGAACTCGGGATAGAATGTTGATTTATCGATCCCGATACTCAATCCCCATCGGCTACACGGACTCGGATTTCCAATCAGATTTAGATTCCAGAAATTATCTGCCTCAGTTAGTGTGTTTCCATTTGGGAAGTGTAGCCATCAAATGGACGAGTGTGAAGCAGAAATGCATCACTGACTCAACCATGGAAGTCGGGTAAGTAGCTGCTTGTGAAGCAGTGAAAGAACCGATTGGGCTCTAGATCTTCTTAGTGGACTTGGATGGTGTTCTCGAATTTGTCTAGCAATATCTCGCTAGGGCGATTGCAAATTCAAGAGAACCAAGAGTCCACGGGTCAAACGAGCACACTAAAGGAAAGACATCTTATACGAGAAATCGTTAAGAGAGGAGATATAGATGTGGCAAAGATAGCGTCTGAGGACAGCCTAGCAGATCCATTCACAAAGCGTCTGCCTCTGAATACATTCGAGAGACATGTGAGTGGAATGGACATTCGAGAGAAATTATTAGGTTCGTGTAGGTGACATTAGATGTCACGGACTACGCGAGACATGTTGTAGTATACTTAAAAGCAGACTTTGAGTATAAGTGGGAGATTGTTGGGATTATACTGAAAAGTATGCTTTTTACTTTGTATAATCGAAAGTGAATTTTTAGGACTTATTCTTTGAAATAAATTGTTTATCATCGATGCTTTAAATATGATTGAATTTTACATATATTTCTTTGCATAACTGTTTCAATAATTCAGACGTTTTTACATTGTAGTTAATTTAGTGATACCGGATCACGTAAGAAAATTAAATTGATCCCTTGTAACTAAAAAGTACGCCATTCACGACCTAGATGGAAATGAACAACCCATCACGAAAGGTTGAGGTGTAAGGCTCGATTGGTTTGTCTTGACCAAGAGATTACACTAGTGCATGGTGATGCTTTGAATAGGACCCATGAGGAGGATAAATTCTTGAGGCGAACAAGGAAGAATTAGACCTCAGTGGTTCGTTGTTTCTTAACCTTCGTCCCTTAAATAGGATCACGTGGGATTGGTAACTATTGCTTTGACTTATCATGGGTAGCGAATCAAAGAGAGATTCAATACTTTTTATCTTGGGCAATATTATTGGTCACATGTGATTGCTAAGATTTAATACGAAGAATCGTGTGCAAGAACGCTTGTTTGATTTGCCCCCTTGGGAGGTTCATAAGGTTTATCATACCAAATCTTGCAAGTGGAATTTATTTCCGGTATGGATAATAATGTTGAACCGTTTCTCGACCAATGACAAAAGATATTAATTAACGGAAAGCTATTTCAGTGGCTTGAATTAATTAATGGGCTAGATAATCTTAAACACGGGAAATAATGACCGGGAATCATATTGACTGTAATATGGGTTAAGATGGATAGTGCAATATTAATTATGTAGTGGGATTAATTAATATTTATGGGCTTGAATTATATTGTGGCTCAATATTAGATATTCATGATCCATTAGAAGGTCCAATCTTCTCCTAAAGGCCCCCTGAGTAGCCCAACAAATAGTCCAATAACTGAAAAGGTGATTAAAATAAAATAAATATTGTTGCTTATTTTTTCCTCTAAATTTTCGAAAATTATGGATAAAAGAGGGAGAAAGATTTTCTTTGAATTTTGTTATGGAATGAAGATATGTATTCTTGGAATACAAGATTATCTCATTAAATTCAAGAAATCTCCCACTTGGTTATTCATAGTGATATTTCGAAATTTTTGAAAATAGAGGGCAAGAAAGATTTTCTTGATTTTCTTGAAAATATATTATGGAAGATATGTATTTCTTGAAATACAAGAATATCTCATAAATTCAAGAAGATCCAAATTTTGGATTCTTGCACACTGTATTTTTCTAAATTAATACCATATTATAGAGGAGGTGGAATTTTGTGGAATATTTTAATTATGGGAAAAAGAATATAGGAGATATATTCAAGATTTCTTGGTGATCAAGAAAAGTCTTTTCCCACATTGATTTTCTACTGAAAAATTCGACCATCTCCCTCCTATAAATAGGGGATGATTATTTCATTCCCAAGTACAATTCCATGTGCTGGAAAAATTAGCAAACCCACGAAAGTGGTGCAACAAAGTTTTTTTTCCTTTTGTTAATTGTTCGCGAGTATCATTCCACCGGATTGTCGAGCAAGGGCTAAGGGAATACTTGGGAAGTCCTTTTGGTTAGTCCGTCCAACCGAATTCACTGTCATCCCGAGAGGTACGTTCACGTAAACCCGTAGATTCCGCATGCGTAGGTTTTACGTGGCTTATTATATGCATGATATGTTGTTGCAATTATTATTTGAATTAATATAGGATTAATTCATGCTAGTAATAATTAATGAATTAAATTTGTATTTAAATATTCACCCCGAATAGATCTGTGCAAAATCATTCCCCAACACTTAACCCATATTACAGTCAATATGGCTCCCGGTTATTATTTCCCGTGTTTAAGATTATCTAGCTCATTAATTAATTCAAGCCACTGAAATAGCCTTTCATTAATTAATATATTTTATCCTTGGTAAAGGAACGATTCAACATTATTATCCATACCTGAAATTAGTTCCACTTGCAAGATTTGGTATGATAAAACTTATGAACCTCCCAAGGGGGCAAATCGAACAAGCGTACTTGCACACGATTCTCCGTATTAAATCTTAGCAATCACATGTGACCAATAATATTGCCCAAGATATAAAGTATTGAATCTCGTTGATTCTCTACCCGTAATAAGTCAATGCAATAATTACTAACAACACGTGATCCTATTTAAGGGACGAAGATTAAGAAATAACGAACCACTGAGGTCTAATTCTTCCTAGTTCAGTTCTGAAGAATTTGTCCTCTTGTAGGTCCTCTTCAGTATATCAGTCATGCACTAGTGTAATCTCTTGGTCAAAACAAACCAATATGAGTCTTTCACTTCAACATTTCACGATGGATTGTTCATTTCCATCTAGGTCGTGAATGGTGTACTTTTAGTTACAAGGGACTGTTAATTTAATATTCTGTGATCTGGTATCACTAAATTAACTACAATGTAACACGTACTATTTATTGAACAGTTATGCAGTAAATATATGTAACATTCGATGATATTTAAAGCATCAGTGATAAATAATTTATTTCAGTAAATAAGTCCGAAATTCAGTTTTGATTATACAAAGTAAAAGCATACTTTCCAGTATAATCTCAACATATGAGTCACACAACAAGTAATTCCCTAATCAGATTATAGTTGGTTGATTAAGTATTAAATTGGATGTAATATTTAATTTTTGGAGAATTAATAATATATTAATTTGGAATTAATTATTATTAATATTTAATTAAATAGGAATCCCAAATAATATTATGGAATATTATTGTAGGAAAATATATGTAGGGAAAAACATATCTTTGAGATTTGTTTTGCAAGATTAGGAAATATCTTCCTAATAAAGATGGCTTAAGTTTTAAGCTAGTCTCTCCCTATATATATAAGTCCTAGGGATTCATTATTTACTACAAAAAAACCTAGTTCTCTCCATAAATTTCCTAGTTAGAATTTTCCTAGCAAATTCTTCTTGGGATTCAACGCTGACAATTCTGTGCAAATCTGAGTGCGAGGATTACGTGGATACTATAGTTGAGAAATCTGCCTACGAACTGCTGTGAGATTTCTCTTTATGTTTAATGTAATTTAATTATGTAATTATATGTTCGTTGTTGGTGAACTGTTTAATTCCGTTGTGCATGTATTAGTTGTTTACGTGCCTCTAAATTCCAACAATTCTTATTTTCAACTGCCACAATAACCCATGCAATTGGAAACATTTGATTATTCCCATCACGTCCAATAGCACATAGAAGTTGTCCATTCACACTCCTTTAAAAAAAAACAACCATCTAAACCTATTATCTTCCTGCAACTAACAACCAGCCTTTTTCGCATGCAGCAAAATAAACATAAAACCTTCTGAAATGGTTGATTTCTCCACCCTATTTTTTTAGAAGCCTTCACCACCCATGTTGTACCTGGATTACTAGTGTTTATCTCATGAACATAATTATGCAACCCCTTGTACTCTTCTGTGTAAGTATGTGATAAGTATTCAAGCACCTTTTTCTTTACACTCCTAGCCTGAGTCATACTGATTTTTATCTTCAGTTCAAACCTACATAAAGCCTTCAAGCCTTTTATCGTGATGGAAGGTATAGACATCAATTTCTCCCTCAAATGCTTGGCCAAATACTTGCTGCTAGCCATAGGATTCATTTTTTTCCTATGACATTTATGATTAGGTATGTAAGTTTTCACTATATAGTCACCACCAAATTCATCTTTTTTTGCATAAAATGTCCATGGACACTTTGGCATGCATCCAACTCTAATCCTTGTTTTATCATTTTTTGTGAAATGAACTTGCAAACCTTACACAATAATATACGTAGCTAGGGCATCTCTACTCTTCACCATTTTTTAACACCATTCCACAAAAAAGGCTAGGTAGCAATGCACTTGTATCAAATCGGACAATTTTGATTTGTCTTCCAAGTGCGTGATCCCCACATTCCTAATCGGTCTCACTATAATAGTTGCAATTATCATCACTGAAAGTGTGCGAAACGGGGTTATGTTTAGTAAAACAAACTTATGTTACACTGAATGTTGTAACACTCAAAGTAACACTAGTAAAATAGAGACAGTAACAACGGAAGACTCAGAAACACAACATACGAATTGTTTAATAAGATTTTGCACAATCTATATCAATATAGATTGTGATGCCTTATGGCCGGAATCACTATTTATCAAAATAATGAGTACAAAGAGGTTCACAGATCGAATCTGTTGGGATATTTTAGTTTTGATGAATTATGCCAAAACATTATCAACTTGTGTTATTGAAGTTAATTTGCAGATAACAAGTTGAGGGGGAACGAGGGAACAAGTTGAGGGGGAACTCACGAAATCAGAAGAAGATGATCGAGATCAGACGAGGTTGCAGATGAGACTGATCAAGATCAGATGAGTAAGATGAGTTCCAGAGTTAACTGATGAGATGTGCAAAATATGAAGAGAAGAAAAGATAAGCTGATCAGAAGAGGAACAGATGAGACTGATCGAGATCAGACGTGATTGAGATCAGATGTGCTAACCTGATGCAGATGACCTGATGTTATCCTGATATGTTGACCTGAAGATGTGCTGATCTGATCAGTCGAGCTAATCAGATCAGGCAAGAAGAAATCAGATAGACTGAGTCAAGTGACCTGAGGGTCAGTGAGTAAAAGTGACCTGAGGGTCAGGATGTCTGAAGTCAGAAGAGCTGAACTCAGTAAGCCTGAGTGTCAGTATGTCTGATCAGACAAGATCCGCTGAAGAGAAGTCTGCTGAATCAAGAATCCTGAGTAAAAGTATCCTGAGACTCAGAAGAATCCTGAAGACTCAAAAGAATCCTGAAGACTCAGAAGAATCCTGAAGACTCAGAAGAATCCTGAAGACTCAGAGAAACCTGAAGACTCAGAAGATCCTGAAGAATATAGCCGTTAGATTCAGCTGACGTGGACTAATGAGAGGAAGACAACCAGCCTAAAAAAGCTGTAGAACTTACATAATAGTATGGTTTTGAATGCGATTCTCTCCAACGGTAACATTCAAATCAACACTATAAATACAAGATCTTCCATCAAATTAAGTGTGGAGAATGTGGAAAAATGATATAGAGCTAAGAACCATATACTCAAGCATTCCCACCATAGAACGCAAGTCTGTAGATAAACAAATATATTCAAGAGTGTTCTTAAACTCAATCTAAGCAACCCAAGATATATCCTAAGCTTAGAGAGATTTTCCCAACCTTAGCATTGAGGTTAAATAAATGTAAGGGAAAATCTCAACCTAGTTGGAGACACCAACCAAACCCAAACCCTATTGTTAGGTAGTTTGTGTGATTGTTGGAGTTGTAAAAGTGAGTAAGCTGCAGAGTTGTCAGCCAGAAAACTCTAGAAAAGAAGTGAGTAAACTATCTTGGATAGTCAGAAAGCTTGTGTGTGTTTGAGTAAGTAAGCTGCAGAGTAGTCAGCTAGAAAACTCAAATGTAGAAGAAGTGAGTAAACTATCTTGGATAGTCAGAAAGCTTATAGGCAATCCCGTGGAGGGTGATAAGTCCCGTTTGAAGGAATTTCCCTAGGAACAGGGAGAGTGGATGTAGGAGTTTGAGTCTCCGAACCACTATACTTTGTTGTGTTCTTTTTTGCTTTATGTTCTTACTTGTTATATGCATTCAATTATAAGCAAAACATAACACATGGGCTTAAAACGCAAAAAAATTGGAATCACCATTCCTTCACCCCTGTTTTATATGCATTACATATTTTTTCCGCATTTCACGGGTTTTGCACCGGGACCAACATGGATTCAAATTATGGTATAAATCCTTACCTATCTATTGCTAATGTTGCAGCATTGTTGGTCACTTTTTTTGAAATTTTGAGTACTATGATTGGGATGAAAGCACTAGTTCCAAAGAGTTGTCGTTAGTCTCATCTGACCTGAGAGCCACACAATTACGAGAAAAGTACGAGAAGCAGTCGCTGAAATTGATGTGGTGGCAAAAGGTTCTAGTCCACAACCATCCAGCTGCCTACATTATCAACCCCACCACCCACCAAAGCCCTAAAACACCATCCCTCGTTAATACCCTAAAACACAAAATCGTATCCTAACCAAAGTACAGAACCCTACCCAAGCCAAAACACAAAATCTGACCCAAACGCAGTACCTATCTACAATTGGCTGATGCTGCTGGTGAGCAACCCTGCTGGACACAATGAATTGCCTTGTTTAGAACTGTCGAGGGCTTGAAAATCCCCAAAAAATTTCCACTCTCAAGAAATAAATTCTTTTTGAAGTTCCCAATTTTGTATTCTTATGCGAAACGAAGTTGTTGCATTTTGAGATGGAAGGTTCTGCGAGAAAGTTAGATTTTGAATATTGTTTTTGGTGGATTGTGGTATTAGTATTGTCGAGGGCAGAAGTGGTTAATTAGGGTTGCACTTAAGGCAGGACTGTGAGGTGGAGATCACTTCATATTCCCAAAACCATATTGATGTGGTAATTGGGTGTGAAGTGAGGCCTTGGGGATTTACGGGGGTGTATGGTTTCCCTGAAGGACTTAATAAATGGAGGACATAGAGGATGTTAAAGTACTTGTGAAGTATAGATTCCCTATCGTGGATAGGGGTGACCATTAAATTCTCAAAACAGCCCGAACCGTCCACACCGAGCCGCATTGCACCGCCATTGATATTTTTTTTCAATAAACCGTGGTTAATTTTTTGGTGCAAAACCGCACCGCAAAGTCGGTGCAATTTTAAATTTTCATTACAAACCGCACCGACCTCACCGCATAGTTGCAATTGTAATTTAAATTCAACATCCTATATCTCTAACCCTCATTCTTCAACTAAGTCCACAAGATAATAAACCATGTTCATGATTTTTCTAGTTTGTATTCTTAGCTTTTATAGATAACAAGCTCATAGTTGTATATATATTATTGTCAACCTCTTTCAACATATTTTTTTAAAGAGTTGGACCTCTATAAATTAATCATGTTATGGTGTTCAAAGATATTATTTCACTTTTCAATTCCATATAAACTTTTCCAACTTAAACCATTTTATAGAACATTATTTAATCAAATGTGTTGTCACTAATTTAAATAGACATTAATATCTTCTACTAACATTTATGTTTCTTTAAAACCGCCAAACCGCAAATAACCGACCATAACTACCCAAAACCGCATGATCGTTTTTATATGAAAAATCACGGTTTGAAAGCATACAATCAACCGAACCGCATGTAGCAAGACAATTTGAATTTAGTTGAAAAAATTACAAAATCGCACGACACCCCTAGTTGTGGCTGTGTATGGGGTATATTTATGAGGTCATGTTCGATCACGAAAAGCAAGGAGGTGAGGTTAGAAGCGATAATAGGATGGTGGAGTTTAAAGATTTCTTGGATAGGTGATTAAGATATTTGGGGTTGTTGGTAATTGTTTTACGATTAAGTAGGAAGAAGCGACAATATTCATGAGAGGTTGGATAGAACAGTTGCTAGTGACACTTTGATGACTCCACTCTCGAGAGCTCGGGTTACTCACATGACCCCTCTTTTGTTTGATTATTGTCCTTTGCTCTTGGAAACTCATATAATAGAGTGTCAATGTAGAAAGGGGAAAAATGTCCGGTGGTGGAGTAGGTTCCACTTTGAGATGTTATGGCAATAGGAGGAAAAGTGTAAAGTGGTAGTGAGAAAATCTTGGAAGGGGGGAGTCAAGAGGTGTAATGGAGGATCTTAATGGGCGTGGGATGGTTCTAGCAGGTTGGCATGGGAAGAGGTTTGGTGATATTCTTAAGCAGATTTGGAGTGATAAGGCGGAATTGGACCGACTTCATGAGGGGCCACAAACTACCATGGTGGTTCAAGCGGCTTGAGCATTGAAAAATAAGATTGTTGCTCTACTGAGGAAGGAAGAACCCATTTTGGTTGCAAAGGTCGGGGCTGAGTTGGATGAAAGAAGAGGACATGAACACGACTTTCTTCCATATGATTGCTAATGGTAGAAAGAGGATGAATACAATCGTAGAGGTTATAGATTGGAGTGGGGTGTTGTGTTCGAAGTGTTGGGATTATACTAGAAAGTATGCTTTTACTTTGTATAATCAAAACTGAATTTCGAACTTAGTTACTGAAATAAATTGTTTATCACTGATGCTTTAAATATCATCGAATGTTACATATATTTACTGCATAATTGTTCAATAAATAGTACGTGTTACATTGTAGTTAATTTAGTGATACCAGATCACAGAAGATTAAATTAACAGTCCCTTGTAACTAAAAGTACGTCATTCACGACCTAGATGGAAATGAACAATCCATCGTGAAAGGTTGAAGTGTAAGGCTCGGATTGGCTTGTCTTGACCTAGAGATTACACTAGTGCATGACTGATGCACTGAATAAGACCTACAGGAGGAAAAATTCTTCAGAACTGAACAAGGAAGAATTAGACCTCAGTGGTTCGTTATTTCTTAATCTTCGTTCCTTAAATAGGATCACGTGTGGTTGGTAACTATTGCTTTGACTTATCATGGGTAGAGAATCAACGAGATTCAATACTTTTTATCTTGGGCAATATTATTGGTCACATGTGATTGCTAAGATTTAATACGGAGAATCGTGTGCAAGTACGCTTGTTCGATTTGTCCCCTTTGGAGGTTCATAAGCTTATTCATACCAAATCTTGCAAGTGGAATTAGTTTCCGGTATGGATAATAATGTTGAACCGCTCCTTGACCAAGGACAAAAGATATTAATTAATGGAAAACTATTTCAGTGGCTTGAATTAATTAATGGGCTAGATAATCTTAAACACGGGAAATAATTACCGGGAGCCATATTGACTGTAATATGGGTTAAGATGGATAGTGCAATATTAATTATGTAGTGGGATTAATTAATATTTTTATGGGCTTGAATAATATTGTGGCTCAATATTGATAATTCAAGATCCATTGGAAGGTCCAATCTTAATTCTCCTAAAGGCCCCCTAAGTAGCCCAACATATAGTCCAATAACTAAAAAATGTGTTTAAAATAAAATAAATATTGTTGCTTATTTTTTCCATTATTTTCGAAATTTATGGATAAAAAGGGGAGAAAGATTTTCTTTGAATTTTGTTATGGAATGAAGATATGTATTCTTGGAATACAAGATTATCTCATTAAATTCAAGAAATCTCCCACTTGGTTATTCATGAAGAAAATTTCGAAATTTTTGAAATATAAAGGGCAAGAAAGATTTTCTTGATTTTCTTGAAAAAATATTATGGAAGATATGTATTTCTTGAAATACAAGAATATCTCATAAATTCAAGAAGATCCAAATCTTGGATTCTTGCCTATAATTTCAAAAATAGCCCATAACAAAGAGTAGGTGGGATTTTGTGGAATATTATAATTATGGGAAAAAGAATATAGGAGATATATTCAAGATTTCTTGGAGATCAAGAAAAGATTTTCCCACATTATTTTTTGCCCAAAATTTTCGACCACCTATGCTCTATAAATAGGGGACGACTCTTTCATTCCCAAGAACAATTCCATGTGCTGGAAAAATTAGTAAATCCACAAAGGTGGTGCAACATAATTTATTTTCATTTTGTTAATTGTTCGCAAGCGTCCTACCACCGGATAGTCGAGCAAGGATTAAGGGAATACTTGGGAAGTTCTTTTGGTGAGTCTAATCAACCAAGCCATTGTCATCCCAAGAAGTACGTTCACGTAAACTCGTAGAATTCCGCATGCGTAGGATTTACATGAATTAATTATATGCATGATTTGTTGTTGGATAATTATTTGAATTAATATAGGATTAATTCATGCTAGTAATAATTAAAAGAACTAAATTTGTATTTAAATATTCATCCCGAATAGATCTGTGCAAAGTATTCCCTAACACGAAGAAGAATGAGTGGACACAAATCTTCATGGATTACTTCTCAGGTATATTTACAGCAAAGGATTCCCTGAATATGGAGAAAGCTCTCGAAGTTGTGGAGCGAAGAACATCGGACGAGATGCGATAGTCGTTATCCATACCATTCAAAGAGTAGGAGGTGAAGCATGCCCTGGCCCAGATGCATCCTACTAAGGCCTGGGCCCTAATGGTATGTCTGTTATTTTCTATCATAAGTTATGGGATATTGTTAGTAGCTCTATTACTCATTATGTTCTTGAGATTCTTAATTGAGGTGCTGACCATGCTTGTCTTAATCACATTTACATTGTCTTGATTCTTGAGATTAAAAAGCCTCGATTGCCCTCTAATTTTTGCCCCATTAGTTTGTGTAATGTAATTCTCAAAATAATTACTAAGACTATCACTAATTGCCTAAAGTGTCATTTTCTTAGCATCATTGATCTGAGTCGGTCTGATGTGTTCCAGGCAGGTTGATTACAGACAATGCTCTCTTTGCTTTTGAAAATTTTCATTTTATGAAGCTTAATAAGGCCGTGTCGAGGGGTCTTTTGCTTTCAAACTTGATATGAGTAAGTATTATGATAAGGTGAAATGAAATTTTCTTGAGGGTATGATGCTGAAAATGGGATTTATTTTTTTTTTTTTTGGGGGTGTTGAAGGGTGGGTTTGGAGAATACTATTATGAGATGTGTACACATTTTTGGAAGTGGTCTTATTAATGGTGAACCTATTAAATCTTTTATTCCTTCAAGGGTATCTTTTTATATTCTGTGATGAGGCCCTCTCGGAAATGATCCGGAAAGAGGTGGACAAGGGGTTTACATGGAGTATGTATTTGTCAAAGGGCTCCACAGTGTCTCAACTCTTTTTTTAAAGATGATACACTAATCTTTGGGCAAGCTACCTGTACGAATTTGAGAAGGATTAAGGAGACCCTATAGGTTTATGAGGGTGCTTCGAGTCAGCTCATCAATCTGTATAAGTCTGGCATTATATTTAGTGATGGTATCTCGACGGAGAGGGGTGTTGACCTTGCAAAAGATCTAGGGATGAGAAGAGTGGATCAACATATAATTTACTTGGGGATTCCAACAACAATTAGAAGATCAAGGAGTGTTGTGTTCAAGGCCCTGGTGAACAGAGTTATGAAGAAGACAAAGGATTGGAAAAGTCAGAAGTTGTCACAAGCTGGGAAGTTGACACTTGTGAGGTCTGTGGTACAAGCTATTCCCACTTACCTAATGACGTGATTCAAAATTCCGAACAACATTATTCAAAAAAGGAGTCCTCGGTCGCCGAATTTCTTTAGGGACATAAGGAGTAGGAGAAGAGAGTGTTTTGATTGAAGCATGAGCTGCTATGTAGAACTAAAAATGAGGAGAGTCTCAGCATTAGGGACCTTACATCGTTCAATAAGGTTCTCCTAGAAAAGTAAGGATGGAGGTTGATCCATGTTGATTCTACATTGCTAGCCCAAGTAATCAAGCCCCGCTATTATCCATCCAGGTTTTTCACTACAACATCTATGGATTATGCATCAAGCTACACATTGCAAAACATCTTGGTGGGGTGGAGTGTGTTGCGCGAGGGGTTGGTATAGATTGTTGGGAACAGGCTCTCCATTGATATTTGAGATGATCCCTGGCTACATGACGGTGACCTACCAAGAGTGTCGGCACGCAGAGGCTCTCTTCCAGATGCTCTGCGAGTTTGTAATCATTTTTAGGCTGGGGCGCAAGTTTGGGACTTGGAGAAGGTAAGGTCCATTTCTGAACATGATGCTGGAAGAATTGAGGCTATTCCTATTGGCCTCTTTGACTGTGATGATCTGATTGTCTGACGCTTCACAAAGGATGGTTTATACCCAGCTTAGTCGGGATATTTCAATGTGCAATGGTGAGGGATTGATGGGTTCTAGGGGTAATTTAAGCTAAAAAATTGGAATTAATTTGAGGGTTGCCTGTGATACCGAAAGTACAACATTTCATGTGGAGAGTTATGCATGGAATACTCCCGACTAACATGAATTTGGTGAGTTGTTTTTTAAATGTCCCCCCATTCCATGCGAGATGTGGAACTAAGATTGAGACATCAGAACATGCTCTTTGTGAATGTCACTTGGTGGCCGGATTTTTGGGATGGAAGAGGCCTCAGTTTGCATGTTAAATGAGGGGAGGTCACTAGAGGAGTGGGTTGAAAGGATGATAGGATATTTTTTGTGAGGAAATTGTGGTTCTTGTGATATTTACAGAGCCAGCTAGTGTTTAACAATGAGGGTATGTTTTGTATAAGCTTGTGGAATCCGACATAGAATTTCAAAACACATGAATATGTTTATATGTATGATTATGTATACTAGATTTCAAAAGTCACCATACAATCCTAACTATAATACCTACACTTTCTTACATCTCGTTTTTACTATATAATGATTTCAATATCACTTATTTTTCTCAATCCTACCTTTACTACATCTTATTAACAAAATATATACAAAAGTCAAATCATTTTTTTTTACTATTCATGTATTTCCCGATAAGGATTTTTTGAAACCCCCTACAATATAAGGCAAACATACCCTACGATCAACTGGTAGATGCTTTGCTCGCTAATCACAACACGCCATAATGATTTCCATAATGCACAAAAGGTGGCTCTGGTTCGGGCTAGGGTGGAGCGTGGAACAGTCCGCTGGAAGCAACCGACCGACAATTGTTTCAAATTACATTGTGATGCAACTTTGCGGCATATGGTGTCCGCAAGATGATAATAAGTGTGGTGCGAGATTTCATAGGCTATGTGATCTGGTGCTTTGCACAACGAGCTCCCCTGTTGATGGAGATTGAAACGTTGGAGTCGCTAGCGGTGTTCCAGGGTATGGTTATGGCGAGTGAGCAGGGGTTATCACATACGGCGGTGGAGTCGGATTCACAACTTTTGATCAATGCTTTGCTGCAGGAGAAGGAGACAATGACCTATTTTATCAGAGTTCATAAGGATATCATCCAGATTGCCAGGACATTTTGAGAGTGTCTCGTTTAACTGGACAAGGCGAGATAGTAACGTAGAGGCTCATAAATTTGCATTTTTTGTGCTTTCGTGCGAGACACCTTATTTTTCTTCTTGCATTCTAGCGTTTGTTGTTGGTTCTGTTTGGCCCGATTTGAGGTTGCTACTCTGATTAATTTGTCATCTTCGTTAATAAAAATCAAATTTATTTTAATAAATTACATGTAGGCAACTCCATTTAATCTAAACACAAGTACTTTATAAATAAAAAAATAATATTTTTAAGTTATGAGTCTTCTGTAATTTCAAATAATTATTTTGTTTAATCAAATAAGATTTTCTTTGATTAAGTTACCATCCTATCCCAAGTGGCGGTGCCTCAACTCGTATATGTGATTTTAAAATTTGGAGGGTCCCAATTGGTATTAGAGTGCAGACTGGTTCTGAAGAAGCTAATCTTTCAGAACCAAAAAATATCATCGTTAAATAATTTATTTTGAAATTGTAAAATCAATATTTTGTATTAAAGAAAATTCTTCATATTCATCCATCAAATAAGATTCTCTTTGATTAAATTACCATCCTATCCCAAGTGGCGGTGCCTCAACTCGTATATGTGATTTTAAAAATTGGAGGGTCTCAGTTGGTATCAGAGTGCAGACTGATTCTGAACAAGCTAATCTTTCAAAACCAAAAAATTATATATCATTGTTAAATAATTTATTTTGAAATTGTAAATCAATATTTTGTATTAAAGATAATTATTCGTATTCATCATCCTACAATTCTTTGTAAAATCAACATTATTACGTTGTTTAATTTTATTTTTTTTAAATTGTGATTATTTGTGAAAGTGATCTTTGCAAATTTATTGAGTATAATTTTTTTTTTTTTTAAGTTAAGCGATTAAATAAGAGTCATAAAACTTGTGAAACATCTTGATAGCAAATTTATTTGAGAAGATAGTCTCACGAGAGAATACTTCTTTTAAATAATATAGGATCAATGCACTTATTAATTGTTAAACCTTAACAACCGAACGTAATCCTCATGTAACTTTTTTTTTTGTTACATAATCTGTTGCATGTGTTCATAGACACATGAAAAAACAACACAAAAATTGTATGAGAATGTCTCGTGCACGAGACATAATACTTTTACAGGTTTTTATGATACTTTTAAAAAATTAAGTATCACAAAGTATCATGTTTATACATGAGACGATCGCATACAAGTCTTCTCCCCAAAAAAATGAAAGGCATGTGAGTTTTTTTTTTAATTATTAACTTGTACAACTTATACATTTTTACCAATTACACGTGTCAAGCATCTACCCATGTAATAAATATTGTAACACTAAAATTTAACAATGATATTGTCCCTAACACCCCCAAAAAATATTTATGCCTTAATCAGTATATATATTACAAAATCTTATAAAATTAGTACTTCCTCTATGAAATATACTCCCTCCGTTCCAACTCTTTTTCACATTTACTTTTTTCTCATTTTTAGAAAACGAATTGTTTATTAATATTTAAAATAATAAAATAGTTTTTAAGGAGAGTGTGATAGATCTACCTCTCCTCTATTAATATAGCTCCTCAAAAATTACTCTATCATTTCAAATACTAATAAAAAAACTCGCTAGCTAAAATACGAGAAAACAGTAAATGTGAAAAAAGAGTTAGAACTGGCCCGGGTAGTTTGTTAGATCAATGCACATATAGTAAGATAATTAATATTCTAACTAATGCTATTATCTCATTTAAGTAACATATTTGTCTTATACGTTTAATTATAAATTTGAAAGAAATGTATTTTTTTTTTTGAAAACCTGAAAGATATACAATTAATTTACATTAAAATATGCAAATTACATCATTTAATTTGCAAATAAAATGAAAGAACATGAAGTCCAAAATGTCATTTATTATGAACCGAGGGAGTATATTTTATCTAATCCAAAATGATTAAGGTATACTATATAAAGACAAATAAATGAATATTAATAGCAATGGATTACATTAACTGAATATATATTTCATTAATCAGATTCTTGTTGATCATTTAAGAATCAAGAGATCGTCATACAAAAATTTAAGTTTTCTTTTTTTTTTTGAAAGGTTATTTATTTAGTATATATATACCTATCAAATGTAAAAAAAAAAATAAAACCTAACTAATTATTCTGACTATGGCTGCATGGGACAAGGATATGAATTTGCAGAAGTTAGTTGATCTCATGTTCTGAGTTTCTAGAAATGGAATACAAGCGAATAAAAAAACACAAAAATAGTAAGGAATAAGTAGTTTTCATGACATGATCATCTCTAATGGCCAATTTATGGGAATCAAGATCGGGCAGTTACTTTTATATTCCATTATATTTGTCTCAAGTCTTCCAGCACTAACCAATTCACCTGATTCTATTATAATATTAACCTTGTTTAATTTGTCATGATGATGTATAGATTATAATATAGTACTACACAATTAGATTATTTCCAATTCACACACTGTTCAGAAAAGACATAAATGCATTGAGTGGGTCACATGTGCATTCAGGTGTACCGTGTACTAATAATGCATTTTAGAAACATACAATTTGTTATATTAAAATATTCAATTTATTTATATTGAACCGTAGTTGCACGGTTCAATATAAACAAATTGCATCTTTCAGTACGGTTTTTTTTTATGCATATTTTTTTTTTGTTGACCAAGATTCTTTCCACTTTCACACACAGGCTCTATATTAAATGTATATGTTTTAAAACTTTTGTTTATTATTCTTGCTCAATTAGCAAACAATTACTGCCTTTTTTAGTAAGAAGTTTAATACTTTCTTCGTTTAATTCATGACCAACATTTGCAAAAAAAGTCCATTTAACCCCATCAAAAAATAATTTTATTTCTTTTAATAATGATAAACAATTCTTAAAACTAGTGCAAATATAAATGTTCAAATAAGAACAGGAAGGAGGGAGTAGTATTCTTTTATTGAAAATAAATTAATTACAATTAATACACTAATTGTATGGTGACATATATGAGTTTTTCGTGCGATTCAAGTTGAAACTAATTATTTATAAATTTTAAAATTTAACGAGGAGCGTATGTTTTAAATTGAATTGTCGTTATAAGAGAAAAAATCACAAATAGTCCTGTATCTTTTACCGATTCCAATATTAGTCCTTTATCTTTTTATTTTATCACATATGGTCCTTTCATTATCAGATTTAGTCCTTTCCACCGGAAACGTTACAAAGTCGCCGAGAATTGACACATAGGTCCATGTCACGCCCCTCTCATCAGCCAAGTAGACCAAAATTGGAGGGAAAATGGAGTGGCAATCCTGATATTTTATTTATTCTTAGGGTCAAGGATAATTAATTAAACCTAAACCCTTAAACTAACCAGAATATTGACCGGCAGAAAGAAAGCCAGAACGCTAAAATCACATAAACACTAAAATTTCAAACGAGAAAAATCGATCTATGCACGCTGTGATAGAACCCTGAATCTCAAGACAACTGTTGGTCCCGGTGGGAAAACCCATTTTGCGCGTGCGGAAGCAAACATTTCGTTGCGGTGCATATAAAAATAGGGGTGAAGGAATGGTGATTCCAGATTTTTCACCTTTTTGAGCTCATGTGTTGTGTCTTGCTTATAATCGAGTGCATATGACAAGATAAGAACGTAAAGCAGTAAAGAACACAACAAAGTATAGTGGTTCGGAGACTCAAGCTCCTACATCCACTCTCCCTGTTTCTAGGGAAATTCCTTCATCACTTCCTTGAGCTTTCTGACTACCTCGCGTAGTTTACTTACTCAACTCTGCCCTGAGCTTTCTGACTACTCCACGTAGTTTACTTACTCAACCCGACCTTGAGCTTTCTGACTACCTCTGTAGTTTACTAACTCAAACTGGACTTATCACCCTCTCGGGCTCTCCTCTTAGATGTTTAACGAGTTCACACTCCTTCGGGACTTATCACCCTCACTCGGGATTGCCTAATCAACTACCTCACTTCACCACTAGTTATCTCTTACGAGAATGGGTTTGGGTTTGGTGTTGTCTCCAACTATGGTGAGATTTTCCCTTACAATGGTTTAGCCTCAATGCTAAGGTTGGGAAAATCTCTCTAAGCTTAAGATACATCGTGGGTAACTTAGGTTGGGTTCTAGAACACTCTTTGAATATATTTGTATATCTACAGACTTGTGTTCTAGGGTGGGAATGCTTTGACTATAACGCTCTTGGCTCTTTAGCATTTTGTTCATAATCTCCACACTTAATTTGATGGAAGATCTTGTATTTATATTGTGGATTTGAATGTTACCGTTGGAGAGAATCACATTCAAATCCATACTATTCTCTGTAAGTTCTGCAACTTTTCCAGGCTGGTTGTCTTCCTCTCGTTGGTCCACGTCAGCTGGATTCCAACGGCTATATTCCTCAGCTTCAGTGCCTCGGAACATTCAGGATATACTGAGCATTCAGTATATTACTGAGTCTTCAGGATTCTGTGCATTCAGGATTCTCTGAGTCTCATTGTCTTCAGAGACATCCTGAGTCTTTATATTGAGTCTTCAGATTCTCTGAGCCTTCAGGTTTCTCTGAGCCTTCAGATTCTCTGAGTCTTCAGGTTTCTCTGAGCCTTCAGGTTTCTCTGAGCCTTCAGATTCTCTGAGTCTTCAGGTTTCTCTGAGCCTTCAGGTTTCTCTGAGCCTTCAGATTCTCAATTTCATCTTGAAGTCTTGATTTCTTGATTTTTAACTTTGTTCTATATCTGCCGACTATACACGGTGCAGATATTATCCTGAACACTTCTAAAACTGAATCCTGACTCATCTATCAAGATTATCCTGAACATGTCATACTCAGGGGTTTTGGGATCTAATCAAAATCCTCTTTATTAAATTCATCTCCCAACAATTCCCCTTTTTTGATGATGCAAAACCATCTTGTTACAAAAACACTTAACCTATACTCGTGGGGTTTTTTTTTTTTTATTACAAGAATGGTAAATCTCTTAACAATCAATTCAACAATGAATCACCCAACAATTTCATCACTAAATAACAATAATCAGGCATATCAAATATAAAGACATGTAAAAAGATAATGAGGTATTATCTTTGAGCATAAAGATAAAGTTTTCATTGATGTATGATAGACTATTACAGTTTACAATGAACTTTTCAAAAGATAAAGACAAAAACATAAAGAATTACAAGTCTTGATCTTGGTCTTGATCTTCTTTGATCTTCATTCCTTTCCTCTTCTCCTCATTCCTCTTCTTCTATGGACCTTGTTCGATCGACCCTCAAATCATCTTGACCTATACGAGTCGACACTTGCCGAGCGATCACTTTTTCTATCCGATTTCGGACATCCCCGACCCGATTAGATCTCTTTTTTACTAATAGCATCACCCTCAAATCACTTGACCTATATCTTGAGTCTCGTTCACTTTACTTTCCGAGCCTCGGATCACTTTTTTACTCAAGCTCATCATTTGAACTCGATTTTTGATTCTTTGACCTAAATCGATCGATCATCCTTTTGATTTTAATTTATCGATTAGATCAACACATCTTTAGATCAACATATCGCATAGAATAAAATATCAAACAATCATATCGAGGTTAACATATCGGGTTTTATCATATCGATCTTGATCACTCTGAAATTCGATCTTGATCACGCCCGATCTTGTTGATCTCTTCGCTCATCTTCCGATTTGCAACCTTCTCACGATTTGGTTGGAAAACCCTTTGGCATATAAAAATAAAGGTGAAGGAAAGCTTTTTTTTTTGAGCTCATATGTTGTGTCACTTCGATTTGACAAGATAAGAACTCATCATTTGAACTCAACTAACTCATTTGATCTCGATCGGTCTCCTATTCTCTAGGGAAATTCCTTCATCACTTCCTTGCCCCGATCTCGATCATCTACTTTTGATTCCGTGAGTTCTCCCTTAATTTGTTCTTTTGAGCTTTCCCCTCAACTTGTTATCTCGTAAATTATCTTGAATAACACAATGTTGATAATTTTTTGGCATAGAACTAAAATATCCCAACAATTTCTCAATTGATAAAAGGTTGTCTAAAACATGGTGAGAATATATGCATTTTTAAAGAAATGGATTTTTTCTTTAAAAAGATAAATCGTGGGTAACTTAGGTTGGTCACTCTTTCAAAATTATATGAACCTTTTGAACTCCCGCTCCGATACCACTTGTTGGTATCGGAGAAGCATTTTATGCATAATCTCCACACTTAATTTGATGGTAGATTTTAAAATAGATTTGAATTTCCGATTGGAGAGAATCACTTTGAAGATATACTATGATCTATAAGTTGAGTACTTTTTTTCGATACCACTTGTTGGTCCTCGAAAACCCATTTTTTGAACGTCCGGAAGCAAAGCATTTCGTTCTTCGGTGCATAAAAAAATAGGGGTGAAGGAATGGTGATTCTTTGTTGTGTTTTTCACCTTTTTTGAGCTCATGTGTTGTGTCTTGCTTATAATCGAGACTTATGCATATGACAAGATAAGAACGTACTTCACCGATAAAGAACACAACAAAGTATAGTGGTTGGTGAGACTCAATGGCTCCTACATCCACTCTCCCCTTCGATTTTGGGTAGGAAATTCCTTCATCACTTTGAATATATTTGTATATCTTGAGCTGTTCTGGGGTGGGAACTACCAGAAAGCATTTTGTGAGTTTACTTACTCAACTTCTTGAGCCCCGAGCTACCTAAGTTTACTTACTCCACGAGTTTACTCCACTTTTTCAACCCGACCTTGAGCTTTCGACTACCTCTCAGAGTTTACTAACTCAAACCGGACTTATCACCCTCCGGGCTCGCCTCTTAGATGTTTAACGAGTTCACACTCCTTCGGGACTTATCACCCTCACTCGGGATTGCCTAATCAACTACCTCACTTCACCACTAGTTATCTCTTACGAGAATGGGTTTGGGTTTGGTGTTGTCTCCAACTATGGTGAGATTTTCCCTTACAATGGTTTAGCCTCAATGCTAAGGGTTGGGAAAATCTCTCTAAGCTTAAGATACATCGTGGGTAACTTAGGTTGGGTTCTAGAACACTCTTTGAATATATTTGTATATCTACAGACTTGTGTTCTAGGGTGGGAATGCTTTTTTGACTATAACGCTCTTGGCTGCATAATCTCCAGCATTTTGTGCATAATCTCCACACTTAATTTGATGGAAGATCTTGTATTTATAGTGTGGATTTGAATGTTACCGACCTTGGAGAGAATCACATTCAAATCCATACTATCTCTCCTCTTAGATGTTTAACGAGTTCAACTTTTTATCACCCTCACTGGTTGTCTTCTTCACCACTAGTTATCTCTTACGAGAATGGGTTGGGTCCGTTGTTCAACTATTTGAGATTCAATGCTATATTCAGGAAATATCTCTCTAAGCTAAGATACATCGTCGGTAACTTAGGTTGGGTTCTAGAACACTCTTTGAATATATTTGTATATCTCGGAATGTTTAGGGTGGGATATCTTAAGCTTTCAGAGCATTTTTGCATAATATTAATTTGATGGAAGATCTTGTATTTATAGTGTGGATCTGAATGCATTGGAGAGAATCACATTCAAATCCATACTATTCTTAGAAGAGACATCACGTTGGTCTTCATCTTGATTCTTGATTCTCTGAGCCTTGGGGTTTCTCTGAGCCTTGATTCTCATTCGAGTCTTGAGGTTTTCTTCAGAGACAGCCTTGAGGTTTCTTGATTCTCACGAGCCTTGATTCTCTGAGATTCTTGAGGTTTCTCTGAGCCTTGAGTTTTTCTCTGAGCCTTGATTCTCGAAGTCTTGAGGTTTTTCAGTCTTGAGTCTTGATTTCAATTTCTTGAGTCTTTTCTAACTTTGTTCTATATATCTGCCGAGGCTATACACGGTGCAGATATTATCCTGAACACTTCTAAAACTGAATCATGACTCATCTATCAAGATTATCCTGAACATGTCATACTCAGGGGTTTTGGGATCTAATCAAAATCCTCTTTATTAAATTCATCTCCCAACAACAACATCCTGATGAAAAAGGGCGACGAGTATTTACCTCCTCCTCCTGACTACGGTAAGTTTTTTGCACTTTTCTTATACTTGTGCTTTGAATAAGGCTTCGGTTATTGGTAGGGTTTGTTTAATGAATTTGGAAAACTTTTATATATTTTCTTTTGTGGATTCTTAAAAAATATGTTGGCATTTAATATATAGCTACACCTTTTAAATATTCGAATAATGAGTGGTCCACCATTGCCTTCTTTGTTTTTTATTTTATTTTATTTGGTGATTGGTTTTGCTTTTTATTAATTAATACAGTAGAATCATGTAAGGGTCCACCTATTTTTGTTGTGTTTTGTTTATAGGTGGTAATGCTAATGCAGTAAATGAGGCAATATGGGGTAATGTTGAGGCAGAAAATGATGAGATAATAGAGGGCAATGTTGATCCAGAAAATGAGTTAGAATGGGTTAGTGATGGAGTTGATGAGCAGGAGGGTAGTAGAAGTGAAAATTCACTAATTGATAGTGATTATCACTTTGAGGATGAGAACACTGATGATGATGTTGCGTGGCAACGTAATGTAGATCATGATGTGGTTGAGGTTAATGTAGATGATGGTGTGGAAGATAGTGGGGATGAAGATATTGTAGTGCATGATGGGGATGACTTTGATGAGAGAAGAGTGTCTGATGAGGAAACTGAGCATGATGTTTATCCTAGATTTAACAAGGAAGTTATTTTTAATCCAGAATTTGAGGTTGGGATGACATTTCCGAGTAAAGAGTTGTTTAAAAAAGCAATTAGTTCTCATGCAATAAACACTCAAAGATGTTTGTATTTTGAAAAGAATGACAAGATTAGGATATATGCCAAATGTAGAGGGGATGATTGTGAATGGTTTTAGATTAGGATTTATGTGTCAAATATATTAACCCTAAACCAAAATTCACATAAATCACCCCCAAATTATGCCTTTCGAAATTATTCATCAAATGCTTCCAGAACTAAAACACCCTCCAAACCATATGCAACTACTAATATCATCAGATGTTTCCTCCTTTTTGATTTCCGGCAAAGCATTGAGATTCGAAAACAGAAAGAAAATAAAAATCTAATGTATTCTTTTCTAAATTGAACCCTAACTTGGAGAAGAGACTTAGATTGTAGAACAAGTAGTATAATATTCAGAGAGAAGGAAACCTTTGAGCTTAATGAGGGGGTTGAACTCAGAAACCTCTGACCTGCTTCAATGGCTTCATATGCGCGTATGTATCTCTAATGGGGGAGAAACAGGTGTTTGTTTCTAGGAAAATAGATTTATATCCGCCCAAAAAATAAAATACCTAATAAAATAATGTGAAAAGAGTAATGACGTGGACTTATTTAATGATGTGGAATGCCGTGTAAGCACTACTGCCGGAGCATGTGTCAATTCTCGGCGACTTTGTAACGTTTCCGGCAGAAAGGACTAAATTTGATAATGAAAGGACCATATGTGATAAAATAAAAAGATAAAGGACTAATATTGGAATCGGTAAAAGATACAGGACTATATGTGATTTTTTCTCTCGTTATAACATCTCTTTTACACATATAGAGAAATTATAAAACTTCATACAGTTAAATGAATTGGCATTTGGCAGCCATGCTATGTAAATTTCTATAACTCAATTTAAACCTTTTTTTAAAATATAAATAAAATATAAATTGTATAATATGTTTTCATACAAATATATTTATTTTATATAATTATGTGTTTAATTATACTAAATGTGAAATAATAGGGAATCACTAAGAATTTAATATAAATAAAAGTAGGGCTTTTCTGTTAGAAAAAAAATTCTTCATCCCTAACGTTATAAATTCTCTAATTATCATTGGATTATTGATCCAACGAATGAGATTCATTTTATATGATTGCATTTTGTATTAGTGCGTTTACACTTTGCTATGCGCAATCGCACTACTTAAAAAATAAAATAATAATACAAAAAAATATGAAATGACCAAATTACCTTTATACTTAAAAAAATTCATTAATTATAAAATTTTGTTTTTATTTTAAAATCAAAATATTTTTAAACATATCAAAATTATAAACCTAAACGAAAACTTATGCTTAATTCAGTCCTAAGGCATCAAAACACATTAAAACCCCAAAATTTCCATGTATTAGTTCAAGGAATCCGTGTAGATTTTATTCATCTCCAATAATCCATTTTCCCAGTTGATGTACTAAGGAATACCAACTACTAAACTCATTGGCAACTAAAGGTTGATGTAAAACAAAAACATCAAAAAAGAAGCGAAAAAATTAAATCCGAAACTACAGAAAACTTGACCAAATTGATTTGATCACTGGAAAATCAAGAATCCAAGCCCAATTGCTTTGTATTAATAAAGCAGATTCCTAGACAGGGAATTATATATGACATTTGTTATGAATCTGTAGAAAAATTTATAGACCAGCGATTAAATTGCAACATGTTGAAATAGGATCCGCCATTGAAATGGAGGAATCCATATAGTTAAAGGGAAAATTTATTGCCTAATTCTCATTGAACTTAAACGAGGAAGAAGCATACAAAGGAGGAAGGATGATATAATTTTAATGTATGTTTTAGATATTTCATGTTAGGTTATTTTAGATAATAATTTTATGGGTGTGTGTTTGGAGAAAATTGGAGTGTGACTGTGTGAGTAGTACTTTTTTTTTTTCTAAAAAATTTAATATAAGGACATTTGGGTAATTTATACTTTTTTTAAATATAAATTATTTTGTCTTAGTGCAAAATTAGATCGTTAATGTCGAAGGTAGATGACGTGTCAATTTTTTATTGGTTCCCTAATGTCAGGAATGACGAAACTTTTTCTGACCATAGAAAAGCCCTAAAAGGTATTACTACAACTTAAATGCAAGAAAAAAAGGATCCATCCATGAATTCCACATAAATGTCCGATTGAGTTGGTTTGCTGTAAAACTTGTTCACCGTGAATTTTTTTTTTTTTTCAGGCATACTCTTTAGTAATATAAGTCACACCCTTTAGTAATATAAGTCACATTCTTCAGTTATCACTACGATACCCTCTGTTATAATATAAGTCACATGCCCTTCACTTTTATGAGTAATACCCTTTATAGTAAAAAATCACACCCTTTATAGCAAAAAATCATACTCTTTAATAATATAAGTCACACTCCTTAACCAATTTCACCGTGAAACTTGTTCACCCTATACTTTGCCCCGATTTTAAGGTTGTGTTCTAATATAGGTCCCATTTTATAAATATTTTAATTGAGGGTTTAATTTTTTTTAATTAAAAATTTGATTAATTATTTTTCTTAATTCATAGTAATCGGAATTTTCTTATTCAAGTCTTACTTCATGCATGACAATAAACACTAGCGTGCACCCCTCCAATTTAAATATTTATCATCATACATGATTTTAATTTGAAGATGAATTTTCATCGAGGCTTGAATCGATACAAAATATTAAATCAATTCCTCAATAAGAAGGAAATATTGTCAAAAAAATTAGGAAAGAAATAAAAATTGAGCTAGTCCCAAATTAAAACATTTATAAAATTGAACCTAAATGTTAAGACTCGACCTAAAAATTGGATCTGAAATCCTTCCATTAATATAATTGTGACTCTAATGTGTAATTAATGATATTAAGTGGTTGATAGAGTATCATAGTAATATGATGTTTTTCTTCATGAGTCAAAATCTAATATTGGATTTTTATAAAAGATAAAAGGTTTCACAAAACGACAAATATAATTCTCCTTAAATTATTTGAATTTCCCATCTTAAAAGGTCAGTAAAAATGGATATATCTATAGATCAATAGTAGTGAAGAGACAGATAGTTCACCAACACCAACTATTTTTTTTAAAAGACAATCATTTACCTTACTTCCCTAATAATCAATTACAATAATTCCTTTTATCATTGGATACATGGTAGCATCATTTTATCTCATTGTAGACCGAAATCGCAACCATCACAAGAGGGAACCATCCGAAACCGCAACTCGGAACCGCAAACCACAAACACCAACTTTTTTTTTAAAAGACAATCAATTACAATAGTTTTCTAAGATAATCAATTACAATAATTCATTTTATCACCATGCATATGGTAACATCATTTTATCTTGCTGTAGATCGGAACCTCAATCATGACCACAAGGCGGACCACCCGAAACTGCAACTCGGAACCATAACTCCACAAGAGGAGGACCATTACAATAGGGAATAAATATTCTCTCTCCATGTCCCGAACCCAAAATTTCGAAATCTCAAGTAATGGAACTCTAATCATTTGAGTAATTCAAAACACCAACTAATTAATTAGGAGGAAGAGTGTGTATGTAGTGTCGGCCATAAATGTGTTTTCAATAGTCAAAGGTAATCTCTCTCATATATATATCCTCTTTTTCTACCTTCTTTCTTGTGAGATTTTGTATCAAAGAAAAGCCTTATTGCCCAACAAAATAAAACACAACCCCTTTTCTCCATTACTTTTGTTTATTCATGGGAATATACTAATATGCATACATACATATCATAACGATTTAGACAACTAAAAAACAAAATTTCCGTTTTTTTAATATTGGCCGACCTTTACCTACTATATCCTCGCCAACAATCGCCACCCCCTCTCAACATGATCTAACGATTTTGATATAAAATTCAATATTCGATTCCTCATAATTCAGTACTGATTAATTTTTTATATAATATAAATAACTATTATATGACCCCCCAAAGTATTTTTTATTTTCTAGACATTTACACAAGTGAACTGCCACTCGGCCCGAAAAGAGGCGGATTGGGTTTAATTTGAAGCGGGACGACTAGTGGTGACATGAAATCCTTTTATAAATGGCACTCCATGTTAGGCCAGCAGATTAAAATTTTCAGAATTTTAAAAGGATCACATATATGCGTCTTGCGTGTTATTTTCGATAAAAAAAAAATATAAGTAAAATTGATATTTTTAAAATTAAAATAAAAAAAAATTACAGCACCAAAAATATATATAGGGCTAGTTTTCAAATTGGCCCGTAAAGGATTGTATATAGTGATTAAATTGTGTAAACTAGAGATGATGCCATGTATGTACGTACGTATATATCTATTTGTGGGTCTTGTAAAAAGTAAAGAAAGTAACTATTTACACCCCCAGCTTGCTATACATATATTTATAATTATTTGCGGGTACTACCAAAAGTAATGGAGCTAACCTTTTATAAACGATAAAAATTTGTACACCTGAGTTCATCGTGAACTCAATTTTTTTAAGTACTATTGTTATGTATAAAAATCGTAACTGTTATGTATAAAAACTATCACTGTTTAAAAATGCTTTATATTTTTAAATAATTAAAGTTTTTGTGCATAACAGTGATAGTTTTTTTATATAACAGTGATAGAGTTCATATATAAACCTAATTCATAGAGTGTTCCTTAAGCACAGTTAAATAACAAGCTTTCACAAGTTTTTCTTATAACCCACTATAAGTACAAATCTCGTAAATTAATATAAAACACGGAAAAGTGATTTACAACTTAATTTCTTGAATGAATATAGCGGGCTCAAACTCTAATTTATTCCTCTGATTCTTCTCTTCTTTGACTTTGACCTTGACTCGGACGACTTTTTGTAACGGTCCTCGCCTTAATCTTGCCTGGAGTTGAATTTGGAGACTTGAAACGCTGATTCAAGGACTTAACGTCTTGTTTTGAATCGAACGTGATTGTTGGACGAACTTCTTCGAGTTTGATGAAGAACGTCTTTGAATGCTTGAATATTTGATGAAGAACGATCTTTGAATCTTCAAGTATTTGATGAAGATCTTTGAATCTTCAAGGGGTTGAACGAAGAACGTCTTTAGAGAAACGCCGAATCGGAGGGGCTCAGCACCTTGATCTCGGATTTGGAGTCGTTTCTGGACGGTCTCGTGAAGGACGTCTTGGAACTGGTGAAGAACGCCTTCAAATCTTCAAAGTTAATTCGTCTTTGAAGAAACGTCTGATCGGAGGGACTTCGAGCCTTAATCTCTGATCGAACGTCGTTTCTAGCTTGATTTGCACGAAGAACGCTTTTGAAGTTGCTTCGAATCTTCAAGAACGGTTGCAGGGAGCTCTGAACTCTTCTAGTCTTGCTCGTCTGGATCCTTTGGAATTGTTGGTGTTCGTTAAATGAACAAGTTTTGGCCCCTATTTATAGGGTGAGGGTGACCAAATTTCCTTAAATGAGGTGCCACGTGGCAGCCTCTGATTGGTCAAAAGGTTTTAATTTGGCATAATTAACTCAAATCATTAATTTGATTGATTTGCCATTAATTCCCTTCTATTTATGACCAAATATCAGTCTGATTTGCCACATACGAGTATTCAAGTGCTCTGCTCGTAAAATTTGACTGACTTGAAACGTGTATATATTAAATATCAATCATTTAATTATTTAATTTGGAAAATTAATTTAATAGATTCTCAATAAATAAATAAATAATTTTATTTGATATTAATATGCAATTTATACACGTGTCACAATTTAATTGGGGGCAAATTTTATTTGCTTACACCCACATTCAATGAATTTGTTTCCTTTATCAATTTTACCCTGCATCGTCCTCAGGCTGGGTCATTTATTATGTGATTTGGATCGATATATCTTAGATCCTAATATTGTAAATAAATATTTGGAGATGGATTTAATTAGAGGTGAATAGTTAGTGGGAGTATTGAATTGAATTTTGCATTGGTTGTCTTTTTTTTTTTTTTTTTTGTTAACGTTGGAAGCGAGCTTTCACAGACAGTTTGACAATATGTTTTGTCAACATTTTTTTCAAAGCTCCCCTTTTAATCCATTCTCATTTAAAGAGTTCTTTGTTTTTAATCAAGGATTTAACTTCATTCCTTTTAAAATAATTTTGAGTCAATATTCTTTTAATAAAGTTAACAAAAATTAAAATAAAAAATAGTGGTACCAAGTTCATTAATTAAATGGTTAATATATTATAGTATGAACTTAATTAAATTGTGGTATAAACTTAAAATAATAAAACACATTGAATTAAATTGTGGTGCATGCTAAAATAATGGTGGTACGGGGATTGAAATAAGGGAGATACAATGTTAATTTAATAGCAGACTGAACTGATAGTGGTACGAGATTAATTTATTAGTGGTACGGGTTGAAGTGACGGTGGTTAGGAGTTAAATGAACTGTGATACGGGCTAAAATGATATTGACATGAGATGTATACATGATGGTACCGACTAAAATAATGAAAGGTTTTAGGAAACTTACAGGATCAAAATCAAAAAGTCAAAACAATCGGGACCAATTTCAAATTAAACGATACAAAGTTACAGTATTACAAAAAATTTAAGGGGGAATGAATCTCCACTACAAAGTCACTAACAAAAGAACTCTAAGGTACATAACAAAAAAAAAGTGACTCTAAGGTACAAAAAAATGGTCAAAAAGTTTAAATTGTCCTTCTGCCCAATTTTCTGCACTTCTGACACATTTCTGCACTTCTGACTCATTTTAACTTTTTGTATTTTAAATTTTAAAAGTTCAATTTTTTTAATTTACTGAATTAATTAAATTATTAAATAATACAAAATTTTGAATTTCAACACCATAATAATTTTAGTAATTTTAAATTTATGCACTTTTCGATCAATTTTATGGTGAATTTTTTTTTAAAACATTGTATTTTGGATTAATTTAAAAAAAATTGTATTTGAAAGTCCAAAAAATATGCAATTTTCAAAAAATAATTTTTTTAAATTTATGCACTTCTGGGCTAATTTTGAAAGTGCATTTTTTTGTATTTTATGTACTTTTAGGCAATTTTTAGAGTGCATTTTTTTAAATTTATGCACTTGTAAGCCAATTTTGGATTACATTTTTTAGTATTTTGTATACTTCTAGACAATTTTTAAAGTGCATTTTTTTCAATTTTTAGAGTGCACTTTTTTAAATTTATGCACTTGTGAGCCAACTTTGGAGTGCATTTTCTTTTTAAATTATATTTTTTCTATAAAAAATTATATTTTCCCTATAAAAAATTATACATCTCCAAATTTTACATAAAAATATTATATTTTAGACTGATTTTTTAAAAATTATATTTTCACCATAAAAAAATTGTACTTTTCCTATAAAAAAATACACTTCTGGGCCGATTTTGTAGTGCATTTTTTTTTAAATTGTATTTTTCCTATAAAAAATTGTACTTTACCTATAAAAAATTGCACTTTTGGGCAAATTTTGGAGTGCATTTTCTTTTAAAATTGTATTTTCTCTATAAAAATTTATATTTTCCCTATAAAAAATTATACATCCCCAAATTTTACAGAAATTGTATTTTCCCCATAAAAAATTGTAGATCCCCAAATTAAGCAAATCGCTTAAAAATTACAGAAAATCTTAATCTGATTCACTCCACCCGCAGAAACGAAAATTACAAAAAATAAACAGAAAATTACAACAATCTGCAGAAAATTACAAAACACCAATATGATTCACTCCACTGCCACTCTACAGAAAATTATAAAACCAATCTGCAAGAAAATTACAGACAAATTAACTTACCTTTATTCAAAATTTGTCACATGAATCAAGCTATCACTATCTAAAAACATAACAAACAATTCAATCCTAATTAAAAACAATCATTTCTCCAATCTCAGAGAAACTCAGACGAAGATGGTTAAACATTTTAGATCTCAAACTAAGTCGTATCTAATTTGAAGAACAAATATGGTGCAAATTGATGATAATGATGATGGTATTCAGGGATGGATCTAGGGGGGCGCCGGGTGGCAGTCGCCCCCCTTGGGATTGAATTTTTTTGTACTATATATGTCAAAAATTTAATATTTATGTCTTAAAATCGTTAAATTTTATCATTTTGCCCCTGTTAGGGATTCTGAAATTATGTCGCCCTTACCCAATGCAAAATTTCACCCCCTTGAATGAAATCCTGGATTCGTCCCGATGGTATTGTTATTCTGTTCAGTATATATTAACTCGTGAAATTATCCAAACAATTCCTTAAAAATCTGTGAATTCATCCCCTCAAAATATGCAACTTAAAAACGAAATAAGCAACCTAAACGAAATTCACCTCTCCACGGAATTTGTCGCACAAAATTGGAGTGACGCGGCTCCCCACCTTCCTCACCAATGGCGCAAGAAGACAAAATTAGTCGGCGTTGGACCTTCATCCAGCGGGCGTCGCTCAACCCACCACCATCGCCCAACACGCCAACGGATTGGACAGAAAATCCCCACCATCATCCATCCATCAAACACCGCCCAACACGCGGCCCGGATGCAGAAAAACCCGCCGTCACCATCATCTCGCCGATCTCCACCACCAAACACCGCCGTAGCCCCCACAAACCAGATCCGTCCGCGGCCCCACAACACCACAACCCGCCGTCCCCAAAATCACAACCACTCGTGGCGGATCTTTACAGATCCGCCTCCACCATCCACATCTCCAGTGCTAAAACCACTGCTGCCAACAATTAACCACCGCAATCCCTTCACCAGCGAACGACCATATCGCCCCCGCCCGCTTGGTGGGGTTGGGGGAGAGGCTACTGTAATTTTGTTGGTGGGGGTGGTGGGCGGTGCCATCAGATAACGAGGGAGAGAGTGGTGGCCGGGTGGGCTAGGTTTTTGGATGGGGTGGTGGGCGAGAGAGAGAACGAGAGAAAGAAGTTTCAGTTTGAGAGAGAGGAAAAAATGAGAGAGTGGGGTAAGAGCAAAATTGTAGAAAGGGCAAAATTGGTACATTTTGTAGTGGAGTGTCACTATATTTTTCTTTTGTATCTTATAGTATTATTAATTTAAAATATGTAGTGGATTGTCTTTATTTCAAAATTTAATCCCTAAAAATAAAAGTTTTTTTATGTCACTAAATTTATAATAATTTATCTTAGTCAAGAAAATATTTTTTCCTCAATTCTAATGATTGTATGAAAGAAAAGTGTAAGAAAAGTAGAAGAGATAATAAATTATTGTAAGAAAAGTATGAAAAATAATAAATTGGTGTAAGAAAAGTAGTTATGTGATAATTTTATGGTATAAATGCATAATATGAATGGATGTGTATTTGAATGGAGGATGGAATATGAAAATTCAAAAAATGAACAGGATAGGGGGAGTCATATCCCCATCCGGACCTCCCCGGCTGAAAACAAACACCATCATAAGGATTTTTCCAAGCAACTTGTAGGCAACACAACGTGATTTTGTCAACTCAACCTTGGATAACTGCCCATAAGTTTGAGTGAAAAAGATCATTTTCATCTGCTGCAGCAGATTACCTAGCAGGTAAACACCACATATGTAATTATTTTATTTTTTTCTTTAATTTCGAAAAGTCACTTGAACTTTTTTAATCCTAATAATTTTGGTCAGGTTTTAGATCGAGTTTAAAACAATTTGTATATTAAAAGACAAAGAGAATCGGGTTGATTAACTGTGTCTAAACTGGCCTAAAAAAAAAAAAAATTAAATCAATAAACCTAGAAAACCACTCCCCCTTCTTAAAAAAATACGAAAAAAAAAATCCTGACACAAATTATTTGGATTAAAAAAATTTAGGTGGCATTTCGAAATTAAAGGAAAAAACAAAATAATTACATAGGTGACAGTTATCTATTTGATGACCTGCTACAACAGGTTAAATGACCATTTTAAAAAAAATTTGATAACTTACATGATCAAAATCAAAAAATCAAAACAATCGGGACCAATTTCAAAACGAAGCAAAGTTACAGGACTACAAAAAATTTAAACCCTTATTTTTATATTAGACTATTTACAAACTCCTCCTATTCCTAAATTACCTTGTCAGGAAATATTAAACAAACAAAATATTTTTAAAATTCAAACAAAGTAAATTAATATCATATAATATTCACAAACACAAATTATTATGTATTGTATCAAACAGGAATAGTAATAATATTTTCGAACACCTTACGAGCTCTTTCACGAGTTCAATAAATGCATAATAATCAAGCTCGAAAACGCAAGTTGTTCATCGCATGTCCTGTTCGTTTATATTCAGAGCATGTCTTGTGTGAGGCTGTCTTACCAAGTTTACTACTCCCTCCGTCCCAGTATATTTGTCCCACTTTTTTTTATTGAATTATTTAAAAAATAATATTAAAATAATAGATAGTGGACTTTTATAATATTTAATGGATGAAAAGTGAATTTATTTGAGGTAGTTGAGATGAAAAGTGAAGAGAATAATATTTAAATAATAGTTAGTGGAGTGTTACTTTTTCCTTTGATAGACTGTGACAAATATAGTAGAACGTCCATAAAAAGAAAGTGGGACAAATATAATGAGACAAAGGAAGTATAACTTTTTAAGATATGGTATAACTTTTTTGTGAAATACGTAAAAGGTATAATTTTAAGATAATTATTTTAAAAAATGACACTTTATCGTATGAAGTGATACTTTTAATGTTGAAAAGTAACAGTACAGACCGCTCAGTGAGACAATCTCACACAAAATTAACCCAAAACAAACATATCCTATCCACTTTTTCCTTCATCCGAAGTTATCTCATCCAACTCAAGCTCAAAACAAAAATACCCTATCGACTTAGGATCATTGCCTATACCTAGGTCCCTCATTTGTTCTGAATATTGTCCCCCTCATCACTAATAATGCCCACATTCCTTACCTATTGGTGAAACACATTAAATGTATATCTACTGCTTACTCTTTATGTTGAATATTGTAGAAATCGGGACACACGGTGCCATCCCACACATTGATGCGTCAAGTACACATTTCTAGTGAAAATTTATCTTAAAATAGAGTTTGAATCACAATGGTACGCAAAACTGGATCGCGAATAGATTTAGTCTTATAAGTTTATATTGTCGATTTAATTCCAATAACTTTGACATTCTCCAATTTTAGTCTCAAATCAGTCGAAACAACGTCGTTTTGCCGTTTCAATTTGGGGTTTTCTTGCGGCTGCTGTAACTAAGCTACCACGTGTAATTTTTTTTAATAGCTGGAATTTCAGGCATATAATTTTAAAAAATAAAAAAAAACTTCAAATTAAAGCCGAATTGACGGCAAGGATTAGTCAAACACACTTAAAAATACACGGGACAGTCCAGTCATAACGTTCATCGGAAAGCTCCAAATTGAAACGACAAAATGACATTGTTACGATCAATTTGGGACTAAAACATGAGTTGTGGGCTGTGGGCTTCAAGTTGGGCAGACGCATATGTATTTATAGAAGGATGTCTTTATCAAATATGTGTTGTAACCTAGTGGTTCAGGTTTGTTGTTAATGAATTTGGTTGCAGATTCAATTCATTTTTGTCAAATTTTTGTGTGTACTACATCTATGTATAAGTGTTACTACATTATTATATTGAAAAAACTTCATATCTTACATACACTACTACAAAAAATCTAATAGATGACAGATATTATCCGTCATCTATGTACTAAAATATTTGTTGTCTCGCTGGGGGTTGTGGTAGACCCCAGGTAATAAATGACGGACATATATTCGTCATCTATTCTCAACTAGACCACGAACATTATCCGTTGTCTTTTTTTTTAATATATCTGTTATCTGTGCATAGATAGACAATTGAATTTAACCGTAGTCTTTTTAAAACTATATATGTCATCTATTCTGTCAGACCATGAACATTATATGTTGTCCTTTTTAAATATATCCGTTATCTGTTCATAGATAGACAACTGAATGTAACCGTAGCCTTTTTAAAACTATATCTGTCATCTATTCTAAATCAGATCACGAACATTATCCATTGTCTTTTATAAATATATCCGTTATCTATTCCTAGATAGACAATATAATTTAACCGTAGTCTTTCTACAAATAATACCCGTTGTCTTATTATATATAGACAAGCTGAAAGTATACGTTGTCTTTGGGGGGAAAAATAGTATTCGTTATCCCTGACCAAAAAATGATTAATACTGAATTAAAATAAAATAAAATAATGAACAAAATATTCCAAAATACAATATCAAAGTACCAAAATGCACTAATATTTCAATATTCATTTCAAGGTCAAGTTCCTCAAATCTTTTCAAGTTCAAGTACCAAAAGTTCCAATATCCATCCAAATCATCAATTCAAAAGTAAAATTAGTTATACACAAAGAAACAAACATGGAAAGTGCTAGCATATTTCAACTTAGCAGGCTCTCTAAGAGTGAACCGTGGTCGTTGATCTCTGTGGTAAAATCAACCTCTACTGTAACTGCAAAAGAAAATTACAATTTACATGAATATAAATCTATAATAAATTTTCAATACTAATATATAAAAGGGAATCAACAAAACAAAAAAAATCCTTACAACCTCTTCAATACTAATTCTTACAATTTACATGAATATAAATCAAACAGCAACTCAAGCACACCAAACCAGCAACTATAGTGACTAATTAAGCGCATCAAAACAACAATTATACAACTTAAGTTCACAAAATAACACTTCTATCAACAAAAACAGCAACTACACACACCATATATACCAACAACTATTACCATAAAAAGACAATAACATACATTCTATTCCACAAAACCAAAATGAGGAACTCATTGTGCGTCTTTACGTACCTTCACTACTCGACAACATATAACTGAATGCACTCAGCCCACTCCGACCGCACTTCATCAATTTATGCTTTAGTGTAAGATCTCTCCTTGAACTATGAAATAATATATATTAATACTACAAACTACAACACATTTAAATTAAAGAAAGAAATATATAATTTAGGAAAGGAACACTAATAATATTACCAGATACTGCATTGAAGATATATCCAATGGTCCATCAAATTCATTGATTTGTCTCATGAATCGGAGTACAGAAAATCCACATTGCTCAAACTATGGTTGCTTAGGAGCCTAGTTCAGGAACAAATTAAAACAATTCATTCATAATTTATTAATTGAATTACTTGTTAGTCACGTCTTTCATATCGTGATTACTTTCCAAATAGCATTTTTTTTTGTTTTTTTATCAAAGTCTCCGGAATGAACATTCTCAATGCCCTTCAAATATTTGATAAGAGTTAACAAAACAATATCACAATAAATATAAAATAATAATAGGAGAAACAAGAGCATACATTTCAATAACTGATTTTCAGTCTTCATTTGTATTGTCAAGAAGAGGATCAAACAAACAAATCTCTTTTTTGTGTGGGTCGATAGTTGTCAAATTCAATGACCTCTGCATTTAAATATATCATAATTAAGCAATGTATGTAATTAATAAAAAATTATCACAAATTTTAACACAATGTCTTCACTTACCCTAAATTGCATGGCACTATACATAGTTGATCGACAGATGTACCAGCAAGTCTATTTGCGAGTACTCGTGCCCTTTGATCGATTTCATTATCTTTTATGACCTTCCCATCTACTGGTGTCACATATCCAATACCATAGGGATCCACAAACCTGAACCGATGAATATTCTTCCGCTTCAACATGTTATATAAGTTCCTATCATGAAAATAGTACAACAAATTAACAAGAAAGTGAAAATGTAAAACATATTATATATAATGATATAAATTTAAAAAACGTACCACATATACGCAACGATACATACGTATGAGATCAGTGACAATCGGCAAAACATGTCTATATTGTAAAAGAGAACATATAATGTGCGATCAGTGCCAATGAAATCCTTCTCTAATGGCAGCCTTATAGAGGAGTCACCATCTAGTTTTGAATAGCAATAGAGCATGTACAGATTAGTAGGCACACTCGACATTTGCAATGTAGCCGTCTTAGCTTTGCACTCCTTTTTTTCCTTCTTCTGAAGAGCACACACAATTAATACATGTGTATATATGTGTTATAACTAAATTGAAGTAGTACTAAATATTAACCTGAGTATTCAACGTAATCAAATTAGTAGGCCATGCCACAATACTCCCAAGTGCATCATCAACATACTTGTACTCGCTTGTTGGACATGGCAATTCGGCGAGTGTAATGACAACTTTTGTCAATGGACACACGAATGCAGTTTTCAGGCAATTTCGTACCATGAATATTGTCACCAGATCCATTATCTTTGATGTTTGTGCCAAATACAACAATGTCTTCAATGGACTCAACACGTAATGTAACTAGCTTTCCCTATAACGAAGATGTTCATGAGAGAAGTTTCATATTATGTAAAACATAAATGTTGCATTTTAATAAAGTATACCTGCAAATTCTTATCAGATGGGCTCAATGTCTCATATTTCTTTTTAATTATCCCCACATCCTCATCAAGATTCTTCAAAGTAGGTTGTTCAACATCTACAACTTTTTCTTCATCTCGGTTGTAGTGTACAGAATAACTGCCCTTCTCAACTGGTTATTCACAAACCTCATTTTCACTCTTTGAGCTGCGGTCTGACCTCTTATAAACTACTGATTCAAGTTTATCTAGTCTTTCCATTATTTCTCTATTTGAACTCTTAACTCTAGGATGATCAAAGTACTCTGAAGGAGTGACGTGACCTCCAACACCCCGCACACGACCCGCATGCTCATCACACTCAAGTGCCTTGGGAAGGATGTCATCTTTAACGCCATAGAACTGTGCTCCTGCTTTCTTCTGATCTATATACTCATCATGCAATGCATCACAATTTTCTTTAGTTATATGAGCAAGTACAAGTTATAATAAACCAGCCTGCTATAATGGAAATAACACTTTATTATGCATAATAATAGAAGACCATCTCACTCATGAAGTATTCTTTACTTACAATTTTTTCAACCTTTTGTTGTAGCTCCTTTCCTATGTATTCCCCTTCTTTTGTCTTTCGACATTCGAGCCAAAGAACACTTCTATCAACCTCATCGTCACCACATAATAAACTAGGCTACAAAAAGAAATGTAAAAAAACAGATGTAAAAATTGTATCGATCATGAATTTTCTTATACTTGAAAACTGCACAGAATTTTCTTATACTTGAAAACTCGGAATTTTCTTATACTTGAAAACCAGGCTACAACTGATCATATATACTTACATTCTCATCAGCATAACGTGCGTAGCCCTTACGTGAAAATATGTGTGGATATTTGTGTCGAGCTCGTACCTCCTTTTGTTTATTGCTCAAATTCTGGGAATAAAAACAAGCAATTAAACTACATTAACATTCAATAAATAACACATAAGAGAATCTAAATAAAAATATCACATCAAAGGATACCTTGAAATTTTTAATAAAGAAGCATAAGAAATAAGGTAAAATAAGCATTATAAAGATAGTTACATGTTTACGCTATTTTGTTCTTTTGGCGTCTCTTTACTCGAGGCAAAGATAATCGACACTTGAACTCAAGTGCGATTGTTGAACTTCGGCAACAAAAATGTAAAATGAAATTACAATATATGCAAATCCAAGGAAATAACTGCTATAAGCTGTTGTGGAAATCATTAGTAAGCTTTCTATGTAATACACTATTGGAAACATGAGCAAGTTGGTTTGTGGAAAATTAGCATTTCAAAAGAAGGGCAACTTGGTTTTGAAAGAGGCTCTATCTGCCAATTCTCATAAACGATCTGTTAGCCACGTCTTGTTACCATTTTAGTACACTAGCACATAGCGATTAGAATGACTCATAAAGGTTCATCTTTTGATCACCAAGTACACCAGCAAACCCTCAAGAACAAACCCAAAATCAAACACCAAAAATAGATGACATAGAGAAACTCCCAGAAAGCTAGGCGAGCCAACCCAAACAGGGCACAAAACTCGGTGAAACCAGAAACAAGGTTAACTATCCCAGCAAGAACACAACAAAGCACCAAACCCCCAACACAAACGAAAACAGAGGCTCAAAAATTGAGACCTCCTACGAAACAAAAGACAACCCGAATACAAGAACAGGCCATAACGAACCAAAGAAACCAGGAAACGAAGCCACAAAACAACAGCAAAACCCAAACAAATAATCAATATAAAAAGCAAATCCACATCAGAAAAACACTTGAAACACCAAAGCGGAAAGGGAAAAGGGGTCGCTTTTCGTTTGGATTTTGGGAAGGAAGAATAAATTGATTTAGGATTCTCACACACACACTCATAGATAGATATATAGATACAAATAGATAGATATAGAGAGAGACAAAAAAAGGGAAAGGGAATTACAGGGAAAGCGGTGGCGGACGGCGACGGCACTCCAAGGATGGACGACGACGATCGACGGCACTCCAAGAGCTAGGGAGGCGTCTGTTGAGAGCAGTGGTGGTGAGAGTGGTGTTGAGGTGTTGAGAGCGGGAGAAAAAATTAGGGCATAAACATTCTAAGTGTGGGTGAGAGCGGGAGGAAAAAAATTGGTGAGAGCGGGAGAAAATTAGGGCAAAATTTTTCATTAATTTGGTGTATTGGGTATCGAACCCGGCACTACACATAGATGACATAAATTTTTTTTAAAGGAATTTTTTTGCGTGCAATAGGGGTTGAACCCGACACCTCTGATTTAATTAAATTTTTTAAAAAAAGATAGAAAATACTTTAGATAACCAAACTTAGATAACGGAGGGCCAAAACCCGTCATCTATTAGCGAGTAATCTCGCAAATAGATGACGAATATAGATTAGACGACGAATTTTAAATTATTAGGTGACGGAAATTAAAATATCCGTTATCTAGTCTCTGTTATCTATCTACGAATTTGTAGTAGTGATAACACGTATTAAAACATATCGTAACACATAAATATTCATAAGGTAACATGGATCACAAGGTAACACATTATTATTCATATGGTAACATATGAGTATTCACATAGTATTACGACGATATGTGAACAATGTTACATATTACTAAAAAAATATGTGTTACTACATGAATAAAAAGTGTTACCCTATAAAGAAAAATGTGTTACCACATGAACAAAACTAGTACAAGCACGAAAAGAAATCCTCAGTCCAAAATTACAGATTTAAAGAACAACTTAATGTGTTACTACATGAACAAAAGAGTGTTACCCCATGAGCAAAAGAGTGTTACTACATGAACAAAAACCAGTACAAGCGCGAAAAAAAGTCTTCAGTCCAAAATTACAGATTTACAGAACAGCGTGAAAAGAGTGCAGAATGATCTAAATTTCAGCACACACTTTGTGTTGACGTGTGATCCAACACCACACACATATTTTCTCTTCTTCTCGTAGAATCCACATCGAAATCCAAATTGAATAATCTGGTTTCATCCAATGATCTGAACGAATCGAAGAAAATTAAATTGGACAAGAAATTAGGGCACGAGAGCGATGGAAGGAAGAAGAAGAAATCTGGTCTGTTGCAGCGACGGAAGAAGAATTTGGAAGCACCGCAAGGAAGAATAAGAAATCTTGTCTGTTGCGTCGACGAGAGGAAGAAGACCCATAAGACCTGCCATTCAGTTTGTCCTAATCCAACTCGGTCCTGACCCCAAAAAAAAAAATCCAATTAAAATATAATTACACATAACACTAGTATGCAATATTACATACACGTTTTTATGTTTAACTAGCTATACAAGTTCGACAAAATTATTGATAGTATAAAATATTATTCGTGGTAATAGTTAAAAGCACAATAACTCTTTATCTTTTTGTATTGTTGTTCATGATTGAATTTCAAACCCATTAAATTGTATATCGAATAATTTTTAGAAAAAATCGAGTGTTGATATAGTGATCGGATCGAAATTGTAAATCTCTGAGCTCCCTTTGTTCTGTACGAGTTCAGTAACCTTTTTACTCTAAATAAACAATGTTTTCAGAACCGCCATAAAATCAGTTCAATTGTCCTTAAAAAATCGTTTTTGTAGTTGAATTGGAAACCGATCATAACCGGAAAAATCGGTAAAACCGCGAACCGGTTGAACCGGGTAGAACTGGTTTTTTTATTTTATTTTTAATTTTTTAAAATTTAAAACTTAATCCTAATTTTTATCATTCATATTTTAAATTTTAGTATTTTAAACTGTATTGTATGATATTGTTTATGATTATATTGTGTTTAATTATTTTCAATATGAAAATTATAAATTATCATTTTAAAATTTTATAAGTGCATATTTATTTTATTTTAATACAATATATGAAATATTAAAAAAAAATAGATATGAATCATATAATGGTTGAACTGCCGTTTCGACCAGTCCAACAGATTGAACCATCAATCGGTATTATGTCCAGTTTGATCGTCGATCCGATTATAAAAACACTGTTTATAAATACGAAATTTATAAAAACAATCAAAACCACTTCACCAAATTAATAATATTGTTTGACATCTATCAAATGATGTCAGATTGAACTGAATCACGGCCTGTCACGTTGAATGGATCCAATTGGCTCGAGTATGATTGACCAGAATTGATATTTAATTATAAAAAATCAATTATTTCTTTCCTTCCATTTCTTTTTCTCATCATGCAGGCTTGAATTATGTTTACGATAAACTACGATGAACTAGTAACTGGAGTACTGGTTATGTATGTATATTTTCACGATCTATCATATTCTGTCCATACAGGGATGGATCTAGGGGGGGCGCCGGTGTCGGTCGCCCCCCTTGAGATTGAAATTTTTTGTACTATATATGTCAAAAATTTAATATTTATGTCTTAAAATCGTTAAATTTTATCATTTCGCCCTCGTTGGGATTCTGAAATTCCGTTTTCCTTACCCAATGCAAAATTTCGCCCCCCTTGGAATGAAATCCTGGATCCGTCCCTGTGTCCATAAAAAGTTTTATCAATCTATATTACTGGGTACTATTCCATAAACACAAACTTTTGCATATAATATTGTATGGATTTTAGATCCATATGATATGATGCTCTATTCTACCTATTTGGCTGAAAATTTATTGATCATTTGCGAGTCCAAGTGGATCAAAGAGGTTTTTTCAAAAAAATTGTCAAAGCAAAACAGAAAAATTCTCTCCAAAATCTATGTTATTTATAAGGGAAAACATGTATTATTGTTAGTATAAATAAGTATTACTGTAAGGACAAGTACCACATACTTGTCTTTTTAGTACATATATTTATTTTTATAGTAGCACATATAAGATATTGAAAATTGTGTTACTATATACACACAAATGTGTTACTTTAAGGGGGAAAAGTGTGTTATTACATGGACACGATACTCTCTCTATTTTGTCCGATTTTCCCCTGTTTTTTTTATATGTTTCTCCTTCTAATTTGTAACCAATTGCCTTAAGTAAAGACTTAAACCACCATATTATACATTGAATGAGTAAAAAAATATTTTTTATCCATCATTATGTAGTAACACATAATTGCTCTTACTATAATACATACTTGCTTTTATAGTAATACAAACTTGTTTTGAGTTTGCACAAATTCTTTTGGAAAATACGCATGACCTAGTTTAACTCGCGCAGGAACCGCAAATTTTCAGGTTCTTCCCATTTGAATTAATATTTTATAGTAAATCTCGATAAATAAATAATATCGAGACCATGAAATTTTATTATTTTAGAGAGGTATTAATTAGAAGAGTTTTTTATATTCAACGAACTTAACCATAGAAAAATATATGAATAATTAAATATTTTTTTTAAAGCTAAGGATGATACGATAGCATTAGAATCCGTTACACCAAAGAAAGTAATATTAGTGTCGACAATCATTCATAATTTTTTGCTATTAGAGAATGACACACAATAGCTTTTGGATCTCATGAGAAAAGTTATTGATGAAATTCGTTTAAATTTGAATTTCTAAAAAACAAACAATCGTAGACTCATATTTTACTAAATTACTCTTGTTATATTTGTAATTTTAAGAGATTATTAATTTATGATGTTGATGGGACCATAGAATTATATAAGGCTCTTCAAAAAAAATACTATCTTATCAATTTATCGAAATTATTAATTTACTTAAAGGGCCCAAGTCGTGACCGAAGAAATATTATTTTAGAAAGATTTATTACTTTATCGAGTATTAATTTATGAAGGTGTTACTGTATGTACAATGTTGTACATGAAAGTTACTTTTTCATAAAATAATGAAGAAAAAACTTGTGTGAATTTGAGTTCACTGTGAACTATATTTCTTCAAGTATCATTGTTATGTATACACACTATCACTATTATGTTTATGCATTATCACAATTTGAAATATGAAGCATTTTAAAAAAAGTGATATTGCATAACTTAACAATTATATTATCTATACATAACAGTGATAGAGTTCACCGTGAACTCATATTTACAGGAAATCTCAATATATAATGAAAGATACACTTTCATTACATATCTCACATGAGATAATTAAAATTCACCATTAGACAAAAGAAAAAAGAACAATAGGTAATTACTAATTAGAAATGGATAAAATACTTTAATTTGAATATATCATGCATTATACCGGCTCACTCAACAACTCCCTAAATAATCCATATATATATATCAAGACATTATTATTAATGTATCACACATTCTCCTATAAAATTTGTTCATAATATGAAATTAATAGTATTACATTTGTAAACTAATACTACTATTTTTAAAAATAATATCACCTGTTCCACATTTTATGTTTCACTATATGTTTCATAATGTAGATGAATGATACGTGGAATGTTTAAAAAAAATCAGCGAACCACCATGATTCTGGGTCCATGTGTTAATGATCCAGAAGATAAAATATAATTGGAACATGAAAAAATGGCACAGACGAATAGATCTACTATTTTTATAAACTAATACCCATAACATTTAATACTACGATCTTAGTTTATAAGTGTAATAATATTAGTTGATAAGTGTAGTGATATTAATTTATAAATATAATGATATAAATTTCATAATATGAACCAGTATAGACTTACACTTTAGAGAGACTCTCTTGTGAAATATTCCACACTATGTATATGTGCAATACATCATAAATTAGGCAACTTAATCAAAAAACTCGCGGGTCAGGCGTGGGTCGGGTTGTATTGGGCGCAGGTCGGGTAGGGGTTGTGGGCTTCAGGTTGGGCGGATTTCTGGGATGTTTATATATTTATAGAAGGATATTATTACCAAATCTATGTTGTAGCTTAATGGTTTGTGGTCTATTATTAATGTATTTGGTGGCAGGTTTAATTCTTATTGAACACATAATTTTTAAATATTTTTTTATTTTTGTCAAGTTTTTGTGTGTTACTACATTTATGTATAATTACTACATGAAAAAAATGTGATACTTATGGAAACGAAATGTATTACTACGTGAAATAAAAATTACATTATTATTTAAAAAAAAAATACATTATCACTATCCATGTGTTACTGTAGGGATAAGTAAATATTACTACATTGTTATATTGAAATTTTTTTATATCTTACGTAACACGTATTAAAACATAATATAACACATGAATGTTCATAAAGTAACACATGAGTCACAGGTAACACATTGTTGTTCATATGGTAATACATGAGTATTCACATAGTATTACGAAAAGATATGTATACAGTGTGCCCTATTACTAAAAAAACATGTGTTATTACATGAACAAAAAGGTGTTACCCTATGAAAAAAATGTGTTACCACATGAACAAAAATAAGTACAAGCGCGAATCTTAGTTCAAAATTACAGATTTAAAGAACAACGTGAGAAGAGTGCAGAAGGATTTGAAAATTTGTGTTAGAAAACCGAGAGAAAAAAGAACGGAAGGACCTGTAAATTTACAATGATGAAAAAATTGAAGAAAGCGAGAAGAATATGGAAGAATCTAAATAAGGAATTGAAAAAAAGAAAAAGAAGAACAAGAAAAAAGAAACCCTAGAACTCGCCGCTATGAAAACCAACAAGATCTAATTTTATCGCGATTATGCATTTAGAGAAAAAGAAACTAGAAGACAAAGTGGTCCGACCCTTAATGAAAAAAAAATCTAAAATTTAGGTCAAATTGCATATAAATTATAGTATACAATATTGTATAGAAGTTTTTACCGGAAATATATAAAAAAAAGTTTAACCATACGAGTTTTTCGTAATTTGCCTCTCCTTTATAATCATCGAAAGAAATTAATTAGTCTTGATTTAATTAGAACTTAATTAATGCCTTGTCAAAAAAAAAAAAAGAACTTAATTAATGCCTAATGATAGTTCTCCGTACTTTTAGGAGTTAGGGTTTTCTCTCTCGGAGACTAGGGTTAGGGTTTTTGCCCTTGGAAGTCAATTTTCCAATTGGATTTCTACTTGTTTTCTTCTATTTCATTATCTTTTCCCTTTGTTGGTCTCTTCATGTCCTCTTTTCGTGTTGCGGTTTTGATCGTTTCGGAATTCTGTACGGTTTGACTAACTCTTCTGTGCGTTTCTCTGGTTTTGTGCTTCGCAGGGTTCCATTGCTCGCTGACCATATCCAGGTTCCGGTTTGTTCCTAGATGGCATCGGAAAGTACTCTGGGGGATGAGGGAGATGTGTTAGACTTAGGGTTTCTGAGTGCTGAGGCGAGAAAGGAAAGATTGGCGGCGCCGGTCTGTCTGGTTGGGAAGGTGATTACCGATAAGTAGCCAAACTCGTATGCCCTGATGGATGTTATGAAGAAATCATTCAAAGTAAAAAGGCAAAGTCACGGCAAGAGATTGGGGGATAGGACTGATTATCTTCTCTTTTGAGAGAGTGGCTGATCGGGACTGGGTGATAAAAAATCAGCCATGGCATTTTGATAACAACTTATTCGCCATTATGAGTCTGTCAGGGGCGGAGCAGCCATCAACGATCGAGGTGGATAGGGCAAGTTTTTGGGTTAGGGTACATGATGTACCACTGATATATAGAACGGAGGGGATAATCAAGTGTATCGCGCACAGGGTAGGCGATCTGGAAATGTACAAGATGCCGTCTGAGAGTGACCTGGGGGAATATATTAGATTCAAGGTATTAATTAATTTGAATCGTGCATTGACACAGGGGTTGTCTGTGAAGTTTGAGGACGATAACAAGTGGCTCCCGCTTTCTTATGAATCATTGCCTACGTTTTGCTATAATTATAGGAAGATTGGGCATTTATTCAGGTCATGCCCCTCTTTTGACAGAGATGCGGAGGACAAATTGGCATTCGGGGAGTCGATCAAGGCGGTGATTGGTAGGAACCCAAACGCCCACAAACCAGTAATTGTGGAGGTGCAAACGGCCTCAGGGACACAAACCTTACCCCCACAAAAACACATCCAACCCACCCAAACTATACCAAAACCTCCTGAACCACCAGCACGATCCCTTACTGTATCCACCAACATCCCACCTAAATTACCACCCTCGATCCATACAGATACCATAACCTTTGACCAGGTCTTTGCCACTCTCAGGCATGGATTATCTCTATCAAACATAAACCCATTTAGCCAAAACACCCTTACATCCATAACGGTGTCCTCAACCCCGATCCTGAGCTCGCTTCAATCCAACATTGCACTGAGACTGGTCATGACCGAACCCACACCTGAACCTGTACCCGTGTTCCCTGAGGGTCCGGCCAGTCGACTTGCTGAAGTGGACATCACTATAGGGACTGAGTTGAGCGTGGAGAACCCCCCACGGCGGGTGAATAGGCCGTGGAAAAGATTAGCACGGGAGGCTGGTGGAAGGTCGAAGGGGACCAGCGTCCCAATGGAGGTTAAAAAATCTGGGAAGAGGGGTCTACACCATTTGGATGATGACGAGAGTGAGGAGGAGGTGTCGGGTTCGAAAAAGTTAAAGATGGCATCAACGGCGGAGGCTACATGTGAGCAGCTCAGCTGAGCTCAATGAGTTGTTTGGTGTGGAACTATCGAGGGCTTGGGATCCCTCGAAAAGTTTCGGCATTAAGGAAGGAGATTTCTTCGAAAGGTCCCAATTTTGTGTTTTTGTGTGAGACTCGGCTCGTGTCGGCTGAGTTGCGTTGTGTGGCTTATAGATTACGTTTTGATCATTTTTTTAGGGTGGATTGTGTATTCTCTGGAGGTGGGGGTAGGAGTGGGGGTTTGGGGTTGTTGTGGAAAGCGGAGGGAGAGGTGGAGTTAAAATCGTTTACCCAGAATCATATTGATGTGATTATTGGGGAGGTGGATAAATGGAGGTTCACTGGGGTGTATGGGTTTCCGGAAGATCACCAAAAATGGAAAACATGGAGGTTATTAGAGGGGTTAGAAGGGGGGTGTGAGGTGTCGTGGCTTTGTGCGGGGGATTTTAATGAGATATTGTTTGACCATGAGAAGGTGGGGGGGAACCTGAGAAGGGATGATAGGATGAGAGATTTCAGACATTGTCTTGAGGAATGTGGTTTGTTTGATCTCGGTTCTGTGGGGCACAGGTTTACGTGGACAAATAAACAAGCTGGGGTACATAATATATAGGAACCATTGGATCGGGGGTTGGTAAACGAGAGGTGGATGGAGAAATTCCCTGGAACGGAGGTGACCCACTTGACTAGAGTACTGTCTGATCATTGTCCAATTCTTATTAGATGGTCGATGCCCTCCCGAAGAAGGGGTCTGGCGAATAGAGTGAAGATTTTCCGGTTCGAGGCACACTGGTTACAAGAGAAAAAAATGTGAGGAGATTGTGAGGGATAAGTGGCAGGGGGGTGGTAGTGGTTCAGGAGGGGTGTCGAGTAATATTTCGGGGTGTGGGGCAGCTCTAGCAAGCTGGGATGACAAGTTCTTTGGGGAGATACCAAAAGAGATCAAGAAGTGCAAGGTTGAACTAGCAAAACTCCAAATGAGGTCCCAATCTCAAGAGGTGGTTGATGATTCTCGAAGCCTGGAGAACAGACTGGGTGCTCTCTTAAGAAAGGAGGAAGTCTATTGGTTGCAAAGGTCCAGAGTGAGCTGGATGAGAGAAGGGGACAGAAATACGGGGTTCTTCCACAAAACAGCTAGTGGAAGGAAAAAAGGAATAGGGTGGACAAAATTGTGGATGAGTTCGGGAGAGAGTTCTTGGATGAGGAGGAAATTCAGAGGGTGTTCGTTGAATACTTTTCGGGGTTGTTTACAACAAAAAGTGACATGGATATGGAAGAGGCATTGGAAGCTGTGGTACGCAGATTCTTGGACGATATGCTGGGAACGTTATCCTCACCGTTCACGGAGGAGGAGGTGACAAAAGCGCTTTTTCAGATGCATCCTTGTAAGGCTCCGGGGCCAGATGGTATGTCCGCTATCTTTTTTCAAAAATTTTGGTCTGTGGTTGGTAGAAGTGTCATTAATTCTTCTTTGGATGTGCTTAATTGTGGTGCTTCCCCTGCGGTTTTGAATCACACTTACATTGTCCTCATCCCCAAAATTAAATCCCCTAAGTGTCCTGCTGATTTTCGTCTTATAAGTTTATGCAATGTGGTTTTTAAAATCATCATAAAAACTATTGCGAATAGACTTAAAGTGTTCTTACCTGATGTGGTGGATCCAACTCAATCAGCCTTTGTGCCGGGCCGGTTGATAACAGATAACGCTTTATTGGCTTATGAGATTTTCCATTCTATGAAGCTCAATAAAGCGGTGTCCAAAGGGTCGTTTGAGTTTAAATTGGATATGAGTAAAGCTTATGATAGGGTGGAGTGGGATTTTCTAGAGGCTGTAATGTTGAAAATTGGGGTGGGGGTCCCGTTTGTTAATACGATTATGCGGTGTGTTCGATCTGTTTTGTTTGTTGTGCTTGTCAATGGTCAACCTTCTAGTTCATTTTTGCTGTCGAGGGGGCTCCGTCAAGGGGATCCATTATCCCCTTATTTATTTCTTTTCTGTGCAGAGGCTCTCTCAGCCCTTATCAGGAGGAATGTTGAGACAGGGAGTTTGCACGGGATTTGTATTTGCAGAAGGGGACCCGTGATTTCTAAATTATTCTTTGCAGACGACACAATTATTTTTGGCCGGGCATCGGAGTCAGAGCTGGAATGGGTACGTGATATTTTGGCTTGCTATGAGGAGGCATCTGGCCAGACTGTTAATTTGAGCAAGTCGGAGATCATGTTTAGTGGAGGGATGGTAGGAGAGAGATGGGACGGTTTGGCAGGGCTGGTTGGGGTGCGCCGGGTTGACCAACATGTGGTCTATTTGGGGCTGGCCACCAATGTTGGTCGCTCTCGAAGTGCTATTTTCAGGACGTTGGTGAGCAGAATTGAAAAGAAATTGAAGGATTGGAAGAGTAGAATGCTTTCACAAGCTGGAAAACTCGTACTGATCAAGTCTGTAGCTCAAGCGATCCCAACTTACTTGATGAATTATTTCAAAATCCCACAGGGGACATTAGATAGAATTCGAGCAGCGATTATGCATTTTTGGTGGGGACATGAAGGCGATGAGAAACGAACACACTGGATTGGCTGGCAAGAATTGAGTAAACCGAAATGGGAAGGGGGCCTGGGAATTCGGGATTTGGAGGCTTTTAATAAGGCCTTATTGGCGAAACAAGGTTAAAGATTGATACGTGATCCTGAATCACTGCTTGCTCGGACACTAAAGGCAAGGTATTTCCCCAACGATGACTTTATGATGGCAAGGATGGGATACAACTCTAGCTATACGTGGTAAAGTGTACTTGAGGGAAGACGGGTGTTGGAAACGGGGTTGGTGTGGACTGTCGGGGATGGGCGGAGTATCAAGATTTGGAAGGATCCATGGCTACTCGGGGGCGACAATGTTAAGGTTACTAGTGCACGTGTGAACATGGAAGAGGGGGCAGTGGTACGAGGCCTCATGCGAGATGATTATACCAGCTGGGATGCCACGCTGGTGAGACAATTGTTTTCGGAAGCGGAGGCACGAGTGATTACACATCTACCATTCTGGTCATCTCGGCCGGATAGGCTAACGTGGGTCCATGAGAAGTCAGGGGTTTATTCTACAAAATCCGGGTATGTGGAGTGGATGAAAAGGGAGAACCGAGCATATGTGGGGGCGAAGGAGGCCCGATGGAGATGGGTTTGGTGCCTAGATGTGACGCCAAAAATCCGGTTGTTTCTTTGGAGAGTTATGAGGGGAATCCTCCCGACTAACTTGAATTTGATCACGAGTTTTGTTAACGTTGAGCCAGTATGCATGCGGTGTGGGGTGGAGTACGAAATGATGGAACATGCTGTCCGCGATTGTCCGCAAGTGGCTGACTGTTGGAGTTTGCTACATACTACAATACCGACACCGGGAATAGACGAGTCGGTGGATGAATGGTTGTTACGATACAAACAATCTTTGGAGGCGTCGGAGATGGAATTGATTGTCACATTATTGTGGGCGATTTGGTCGGGGAGGAATGAAGGCGTATTTCAGCGGTCCTTTTCGCCGCCGAACCAGATGGTGGAGATGGCAAAGCGGCATCTGGCCGATTACAGGGAGGCGACAATGAGTCGACCATCCCCGCTGAGACGAAGTGGGAACGACAAATGGATACCGCTGGTTGAAGGTTTTGCCAAGCTCAATGTGGATGCTTCGTGTCTGGTGGGAACTGGAACGGGGCTGGGGGGGAGTCCTGAGGAATGCCGATGGTCTGGTTTGGTGGGTGTTCGCACGAAGGGGCTCCGGAGGTGATGGAGGTCGATGTGGCGGAAGCTCAATTGGTGTTGCTAGGTGTGAAGTGTGCACTGGATAAGAATGTGTCGAGAATTGTTATTGAAGTTGATTCCCAGGTGGTTTACTTTGCTTTGATGCGGAACAATCACTACTACACATTTGAGCTTGCACAGCTGCACTTGGACATCCATTTTTTCAAACAGCTCTCCAAGCTATAGCTTGAAGAGCGGTTTTAATTAAAAAAAAAAGAATAGACAGCGGTTCAAAAACCGCTGTCAAGTTTTTTTAGAAAGCGGTTGAGAACCGTTGTGCAGTGTTTAGACAATTAGTTTTGAAAAGAATAGTTGAGACGGTGCGGTTCCAAACCATCCAAGTGTTGGATAATTAATATATATATATTACCCCAAATCGCGAACCAGTGATATACATCGAAGCCCTAGGAATCATCCGTCGCGTCCTTGACAAGTCGCCTTTGTTGCTAAGCTTTCAAACCACACGCCTAGCTTTCTCCTTCCATAGGTAATTCAATATATATATACATATTAACATATATATACATATACACAATATATATATATAAATGTATGTACAGATTCTTGATTATATTTGCCTGAATTTAAAAGAGATAGGTACCTCTTCTTAATTTCTTCAATCAATATATATATATATACTATGGTGATAGTAGCAGCGGTTATATATTACAGAGAGAATGGCTAGCTTGCAACAGTACTTGTAGAGGGAACCTTATATATATATGTGTGTGTGTAGAAAGGGATAGTAGTGATGAGTGTAATTATAGAGAGAAGATGAATTGATAAACAAATTATAATAGCTAGTAGGGGTTGATATATCTATATATATGAGGTTTCAGTTTCATGGGCTGAATTCATTTTACACTTGCACTATATAAGGATTGGAAGCAAACAAGAGTCGCCGACATATACACATTACCAAATCTCAGAATCACATAATTAAACACACAATATTTCCCAACATTACTATTTATAAACTACCTAATTGCATGTGTATCTGTATTTTTGTTAATTGAAGATGCAATTTCATCTTGTGTATGAATGTGATAAAAAAAATTGCAGAAAAGGAAATGAAATTATGTTTTAGTGAATTGAATTAGGGATGGATTGCTTGGTTCTGTTTTAGTGAATTGAATTAGGGATGTACAGAAGTGCTTTTTTCAAGAAATACTTTTCTCAAAAGTATGTTAATATGTATATCTATATTGAATTAATATTGTGTATATGTATATATATGTTAGTATGTATATATATATTAGGATTAAATGTTTATATAATTGTGTTTGATTTGATTAATTAACTAATTTGTTAGGATTAATTGTTGTTAGATGAACAATTGATGCTTGGTTTATATATTGTTAATTGTTTATATATATATATATATTGTGTGGCTTTGTTTAATTGTTGTTAGTGGCTTTGTTTAATTGTATGTATGGTGTATGTATATTGGTGTATATATGTATATCATGTATATTGGTGTATATATGTATATTGGTGTATATATATCATGTTGTATGTATTGGTGTATGATCGCTTTACGGATCATGTCTCGTTTGCCATATCCGGAGATGATGGAGATGATGATGGATATTCTCGATGGAGATCATGGCGATATATGATCATGGTGCATATGAGGATCGATAAAAGATCCTCGATGACTTGAGAGAGTGTGACATCGATGCTCCCACCACCACTAGCGACTCTCGGGGAGAAGCGCACTTTCGGGTATATAGTCACCATGTCATCTATTAAGAGAGCTCAGAGTAAGGGGGAAAACACTTCGTAATTTTATTACAATTGAACATTTTGAAATCGATAAATAAATTGATTGATCGTTGAACCTAATTAAATACTATGTTATTGCGCTTATCGCTCAATGAGTTTGGACAGTAATAGGAAAAGAGAGTGAGTCGTTGTCCTTCTATATTGAGTCAGCAATGAGCGTGATCCCTATCGTCTTCGTCTTTGCCAAGGATCGGGCGTAATTTCAAACCGACACCTTTGAAGGAAAGATTATGGGACCTAACTTACGGTATGTTAATTATATATTTATTGAAAGTTGTAGTATGACCCTTAAATTTACTAAATTGTTATGTTATATGCGAGATAGACTACATTCTGTAGAGGTCTTGACCACACAAAGAAGAAGCAAATATTGTCGCAAGTGGAGTAATGGCCAAGAATTTTCGGACTTGGTTGAGAAGTAAACACACGAGATCCGAAACCGGTCTTTACTCGCTAGTCCACCTCCGGCGATCGTAATAGCCCTATGGTGGCTCCATCTTTGGGGAGGAGTTTGTGAGCAGAGCTATGAAGGATGATTTCCGGTAAAATTGATCAACGTCATTTCCTCAATTTCTAATGCCCTAAGTTTTTAAGGTTTATCATATTTCTATTATATTTGAGAATCAAGTAATAAAAATCGCGATCAAGCCAAGTCGATGGAGGCGCGATATCGTGGATCGAACAAAGGTTATGTACCTAATAAGAGAAAATATGGTGAGATCAAAATCCTAACTTTAATTTTTTTTTATATATTCACTTTTAATATATCTAATAAAGGGACACGCTCATCACTATCGAGAAAGAAGAAAGAAGAAAATCGAGATAGTGAGCCTATTGTTACCGATTTCGACTTATTTCGCACTACCGTAAAGGGTCGAGACAGAATATTCACGATCCTAAAGCACACGCCGCATCATCGAAGAAGTGGTAATCTATCCATTAATTTATCTTTCAATTACAAACTATTATTTACAAACAAATAATTAAATAATAATCTTTTGTTTTTGTGATTCGGTGAGCGCCTATCTCGCACCATGACGCCCGATTTACATCCGCATTATCGCCCCGATGATCTGTTTGGACGGGCTATGGGTCGCCAGGAGCATCCCGACCGCTTACGGAGTGTCGGATATGGCGTGATGAAGACATCGTTAGCAATGGCACCTGGTCTTCAAGCCACAAATATGGTGGGTATACTAACGGAACATGTTGCCAAGTTATCTAAAGATGTGGAACGCGTTTGAGGTCCGAGAGAAGAACGAGCACGGAATAATGTCGCCGAAAGTGGAGCAAGTCAGGAACATAGTGTCGCTAATGCTATGTTTTCGCCTAACCCTAGGGAAGACTTTATTGAGACACTTCAAAACGTCTCGTGTATCGATATGCATGTCTCACATTTGTTTTAATTAAAGACTAGTGTATTAAAATTTTCTAACTAAATATCTTATTCAACAACCAACCACCTTTTTGCTACTTTTTTATTTGGAGGATCCCGACGGCACAGGCCACAGAACGTTGACGCCTCCCATGGAATGATTCATGCTCATCCCATCACTCCCGGTTTCGTGGAGGGTCACACTCGATGTACCCATAATCGGATAAGAGGATTCAACGGTGCCAAAACCAATCGATGAAGCCGCCACAAGGGGGGAATAAATTGCCTCGGACACTTCATCGAATGGCCGAGCAACTTGGTCTCTAAAGCACCATGAGGGTAAAATATATGTTATTAAAGTTCATTATCTTATTTGTGGTTCTAAATAATATTGCAAATTAATTGTAGAATCTGCCGACACCACAAATGCCTCGGAAGAAATCACCACAAAAGGCTAGAGAGAAATCGAGGGTGTCGAGACAAAAAGAGGGGGAGAACGAGGGACTCCACTATGCTCAGACTTGGTTATCCCATGACTGGAGACTTAGATCACGATGATTATGTACAGTCTAGGGTGCACCGGATGGTATCGTCTAATGCTTTCGAGATCATCACAGTTCCCATGCTTGCTCACTTTCATCGTAATACTTTCCAAGAATTAGTCAAATGAGGAACATGAGCATAAGTCTTAAATGACGAGTGGTTGAGTGCAACCACCATAGCCCTTTTACCTCGTGTATGTGTTTACTAATTCTCAATATTCACTTTCTCAGATAGTTTAATTTTTTTTTTTAAATATTAATTAGCGATATATGTTGGTTAAAGATACTTGGGTGAGGTATATCTCCGGAGATGCCCGAGCAAGTGGAATGTATTCCTTCGCTCTCCCCCAAGTGTCTTGCATAATGGGTGATAGGGCATGCACCATGGATGAGTTAGTTAATCATATCTTTCAATCAAATCGAGAGCGATCATCTCATTTTTTGGCCAACAAATGTGGGGTGAGTGATAAACATTTCGTTAAAATTTGTATTCATGTTTATAATATTTGCACATATATATGCTAAATTTGCGATTAATTTTAATATTCTCAATATAATATAGGAACCATTGGGTGTTGGTCGCCATACACATGAATACATTAAGTGTGTATTTTATGGACCCAAATTTCAGGATGGAGTTTATTCAAATCCTCGATCTCGTTTCATATATGGAGGCGTAAGTTCATTTTTAATATTCTATACAATGATTTGTTTTACTTTTTAAAATTATGCATATTTAATCTATTTTTATTTTTTAATTATAATAATAATAGTGTGATGACGATGTATCGAGTCGCTTCAGAGTCATGGTTCAAGATCTAAGTTAAATAAAGTGAACTGGATTAACATTAAGGTAAATTTAATTTAGTAAATTATCAAACTAATAGAAAGAAATCATAATTGTAATACGTGATTATAATTGTTAATCAACAGGTTCCGAGGCAACGAGATAATGACCATTGTGGACATTTTGTGTGTTGCTTTATTGAAGATATAATCCGCGCTTCTCTAACGAACATTCCTCTCAATGTAAGTCAATTTATCGATTTATTTAAATTATTATTGATTGAATAAAAATTCATATTATATTGATTGATTCGTTGTTTGCAGTTTGTCTATGAACGTGAGCTCAAGTCTTACTCTAAGAAAAGACTGGAGAAATGGAAAAACGATTGGACGGGGTACCTTTACAATCGATTCTTATATTCATACGATATTGAGTGATCGTTGTTTGGAATTTTGGTAGCATGTAATTAAATTATATATTTGTGATGATATATATTTCATGTTTTTGGTGTATTGGACGTATGTTTATGATTGTATGTTTATTTATTTCATGATGTGTATGTTTATTTATTTGATGTTTTGGTATATATATATGTTGTATAAGTTTATGTTTATGGTTTTATTATAGGATTTTTGGTTTATGATTTATGGTATTGGACGTATATATAAGTTTTGGTTTATAGTTTTATTATAGGATTTTAAAATATAAATTAATAATTTAAAAAAAAAGATATTGGACGTGAGCTCAAGTCTTACTCTAAGAAAAGACTGGAGAAATGGAAAAACGATTGGACGGGGTACCTTTACAATCGATTCTTATATTCATACGATATTGAGTGATCGTTGTTTGGAATTTTGGTAGCATGTAATTAAATTATATATTTGTGATGATATATATTTCATGTTTTTGGTGTATTGGACGTATGTTTATGATTGTATGTTTATTTATTTCATGATGTGTATGTTTATTTATTTGATGTTTTGATATATATATATGTTGTATAAGTTTTGGTTTATGGTTTTATTATAGGATTTTTGGTTTATGGTTTATGGTATTGGACGTATATATAATTTTTGGTTTATAGTTTTATTATAGGATTTTTAAAATATAAATTAATAATTAAAAAAAAGATATTGACAAATGGGTTAATAACCCCCTGTCTATCTAACATAATAAACGTAAATTATAAAAAAAAATTATGTTAGGCAATGTTATTAACCGTTGTTGTCAATTTAAAAGGGCTTAGATACGTTAATAAATAATTTGCCCAAGACTCCGCTTGCAATGCGCGTTGAAAACCGTCATCCAAGTGAGATTTTTCGACAACGGTTTTTTATCGCCCAACTGTCAATTTGGAGAGCGGTTATAACCGCTTCTCCAAGGTCATTTTTCACAAATTGCCCAAGCCCAAATGTGTATTAGTGAATCCCGATCTCTCATACTTTGGGATAAGTTTTTCTTTTTAGTTGGATTCAGAGATCCAGAATTTCATTGCTCATGGTTTAGCTCGTTATGCTTTCGTTTGTAATTCGTTTTATCTGTCGTCCTCTATTCCGGAGACGATAGTGAACGCTGTGATTGCCGATTCTTTGGCTTCTAATTAATATATTTTTCTTTCCTGTCAAAAAAAAAAAAAAAAGCCTAATGATCGTGGTAATTATAAGCATACTATTTTTATAATTTAGTGATTTTTATTTGGCTTAAGCTAAAAGCGACTCCGAGAACAATTCGGTTTGACCAGCAAAATTTCTAAAATTTCGGAAAGGCCTTTTTGTTTGTTGATATGATGATATCATGAATTAAGCCTTTTTGTCCCTAACTAATCGTTGAAACTCTTCTCAATTCTTGTTTTCTTTCATCATCAAATTCAATTTCAACATTCAAAAGAACATGGAGAGTATTGAAACTATTGGAAAATAAAAAACCTTAAAATGAAAGATGTTAATTTGCACCTAAAAGAAACATAAAATGTAAAAATAAAAGGCATTCGTCCAGGAGTAACACTTCTGTGAACCAGGTCTATACATGAACTCTATTACTGTTATGCATAAAAAATTTCACTGTTTAAAAATATAAAGTATTTTTTAAACAGTAAAATTTTTTGTGCATAATCTAAAGATATAAAGGAGAATAAGTAGTCTTTTACTTAACTAATACCTTTACCCTATAGAACTAATACCTTTAGTCATGACCGCACTCTATAAATAGGTGACCCTTTGTATTTTCATTCCAATTAATTTAGTTGTATCTTTTCCACTTTGTAACAAACTCTCCTCTTCCATTAATTTAATAATATTCATGTTGATTTCAAGTTCTACGTGCCCATAACAATAATAGCTTTTATTCATACCAATGATAGATTTTACATATAATAATGATACTAAAAAAATCGAGTTCACCGAAAATTCGGCTTCACAATTTTTTGTCAATATCAGAGGTTAGAACTTAGAACCACCTGATCATGAGACATCATTCTACCATGCATCTGAACTAGTATTGGCTTCAAATTATTCAAGGTTTTATTTTGGATTGAAAAAATTAAAACTATTAGATTCATTAATAATAAGAATAAAAGTTAAATATTAGTGATGGTTAATATGGATTTCTATTTAAAATATATATTAAATAAATAAATAAATATATATATATATATATAATATTTGTGAAAATTTATAGATTCGTCTAGTTAGTAAGGATAATGTGCAAGGTTAAAATCCATATGATTGCATCTTTTAAATTAGATTAAAATATTAGTACACAAACAAAATATAACTTTAGCATTTTATACACAAATCATTAATAAAATATCAACACGCAATATAATAATGATACATATGATTTAAACTTATAACCATAAATATAACTATATTAACCACAAATTGTCCAAATTGTTGAATCATACTAAACTCCTTATTCATATATACGAGGTGGTTTCATTATTTAAATTTCGTGATATAATAATTTACTAAGTATTTTCAAATGACAAAAACTTGGGTGAACCAACGGTGAACTCGATTTATTTTAGTATTATCAAGTATGTATAAAATTAAACAATTATTGTTATATATGCACAAAAACTCTCTCCGATAAAAAAAAAAATAATTTATATTTTTAAACAAAGGAATTGTTTTATGTTAACAAATGATAGAGTTCATGTATAAACTTAATTCACAAAAAAGTGTTACTGCGTTTCAAATATATATAGAGCCTTTTTTGTAAATCAGATTAATTGCACCGTGCAGATTTGAGCATATATATAAGCGAAATTAACATGCCAGTATAACTTAAATATGATAAACGCACAAATCTAATATATGTACACCATGTGTATATATATATGAGAGTAAATGTAGGGTGTCATGCTAGGTTGCACGGATACGGGTACGATACGGTGCGGGTACTGGAACACAGATTTTTAAAAATAATTAGGTAAGATACGACCGGGTACGATTATAATTTTTCAAATTATTTTATATTTTCATTGTATATTAAGATATTTCCACAATTTTTTTTAAATATGTATTTTTGTAACCTATGCAATTTTTTAACACTTAAACAAATATAAAATCAAAATGAGATAACAATCGTAATAAAATATGTGAACGACTAACAGTTTGACAGTGGTCTGGCCGTGTGAACAATAGAGAAAGTTGATATTTTTTTACTGTTTGTGGGCTGATTTGAGTTAATTTAATATAAAATAAATTTATTTCAAGGCAAAAACAAAAATAAATTTTACAAATTTGACCCAATGTGTACCCTATCCGTGTCCGACATGCTGATCAGCCGTGTCCGACACGGTACCCAAAATTATTATTAATATTTTTAATGGGAACACACCACGTGGGCGATCGGTGCATATCTCACCAGATCTCGGTAATCAAGTATCCAAGAAGTATCCTAATCGCATTATTCAAAATTGGAATACCCATGCATCCTAGGCGTCATGTATTGAATAAAAAGAAATAGATTTAATTTATAAATATAAGGAATGTGAAATATGGAACAAAAACTTTGAAGCCATTATATGGATATATAATTAGGGTAAATAACCTCAAGTTTTATCTTAATTTACCCACACATATTGTTGTCACCAGATTTATCACACGTCAGCATCACCAGATTTATCACACGCCGCCAGGATTTAATTATCACACGCCGCCAGTCCCACCGAGACCACGTAATTTGTCGTGCTTACGCATATGTTTTGTCATGCTTTATGCACATGATTTGTCGTGCTTATGATTTGTCGTGCTTACGATTTGTCGTGCTGGTCCTCTTTATATAAAGGACCTCACCTTTCATTGTAAAAAAACTCTGGAATATTTTCCTCATTCCACTTATATATCTACACTCACATTTCAGGGAAGAACTACGGTTCTTCCCGCAGTGTTCTTGTTCGATTAATTATTTGTTTGGTGGTCAAATTCAACAAGCCACATCAGAATCGTAAATTATTTGACTGTCAACAATTGATGCTAGAAGGAGGGTAGATTGAAAATTCGTGAAGAACAACAACGGATCTTCGAATTCAAAAATCAAAAAATCCCGCACCTATATTTAAGAAAAATTCATACCCGAGTTCAACCAATTTTTCTTCTCAGTTTGCAAAGAACCAGAAAAATCCAGAAAAAATACAAACCTGTATACACAGATACATACAAACATAGGAAGAAGAAAGAGGGCTAGAAGGTGCGCACATGGCAAGACCACCTCACCTCCGCCATTTCGCCCTCACAAGATCACCAAGACCCCTTCGTCCAAATCAAAACCCTCAAAACCCCAAAACCAAAAAAATCCTAGTCATATATTCAACACACGTATGACAAAAAACCAAATAATCGAATCCTCGCTCAAAATCAACACTCCAAATCGAAAAAGCCCAAAAAATCAAATTTACAATACCCACATATACATACAGACATATCTAAAAAAGGAAAAAATGGGGAAGATGAAGAACAGGCCGGAGTCGCCAAGACTTCTACCGCCCGGCGACGCCGCTGCCACACGGGCACATGTAATTACTCCAAAATCATCCGAACCAGAGCCATTACCAAATCGCACGAGCCACGCAGCCTCCACCATCGCGGAAAACGAGGCGCTTCATGAATCGCTAACCGCGCCTTTACACCCAAAGAAAGTCGACGCTCGTTCTGATTGTTTATGAATCGCAGCGGGTTGTGATGCTCGCTGTTCGCGACCTATCTCCCCATTCTCGCCAGAATCAAGCCTTGGCGCCCTCGCCCGCGCCGTTAAGCCGGGCCCATAACCGTCAATTTCTTCGCGGCTCCGTCATTGGCTCCACATCGAAACCAGAGTTCTGACACCGCCTTGGAGCATTCGGCATTGGGAGGAAAGTCCGTCACGGAACACTACGTATACACCGGTTTATCTAATCCCCGATCTATGGGCTTGATTATAAGGGGTGGGCGTGAGCAAATAACGAGTTTGGCCGATTTTACTGAATTTAATTTGAGTAATGATTGGGCCTGAGTTTAATTAATATTGGGGCCCAAGAAGTTGGACTTATTAATGTGTAGGCCCGGGTCATTGGATGTTTAGTTTAGGGCCCGACTTTTTCGCCAAAGTAAAAAAAAAATAAAAAAGGTAAGTTAAAATGAAAAGAAAGTTAGACGAAAGTACCGAGTCTCGCGAGCTACTCAAAGTGTTGGGATTATACTAAAAAGTATGCTTTTTACTTTGTATAATCTAAAATGAATTTTCGATTTATTTATGAAATAAATTGTTTATCAACGATGCTTTAAATATGATTGAATGTTATATATATTTACCGCATAACTGCTCAATAATTCGTGACGTGTTACATCAGAGTTAATTTAGTGATACCGCATCACGTAAGATTAAAATTAACGGTTCCTTGTAACTAAAAAGTACGCCATTCACTTACCTAGATGGAAATGAACAACCATCGAAAAGGTTGAGGTGTAAGGCTCTGATTGGTTTGTCTTGACCAAGAGATTACACTAGTGCATGATCGATTATTTGAATAGGACCTACAGAGGATAAATTCTTCAGAATCGAACAAGGAAGAATTAGACCTCGTGTGGTTCGTTATTTCTTAACCTCCATCCCTTAAATAGGATCACGTGGGATTGGTAACTATTGCTTTTGACTTATCATGGATAGCGAATCGAGAGAGATTCAATTGGTCGATGTGATTGCTAAGATTTAATACGAAGAATCGTGGTGCAAGCACGCTTTTTTGTTTGATTTGCCCTTGGGAGGTTCATAAGTTTTATCATACCAAATCTTGCAAAGTGGAATTAGTTTCCCGTATGGATAATAATGTTGAACCGCTCTCTACTCAAGGACATAAGATATTAATTAACGGAAAAGCAATTTTAGTGGCTTGAATTAATTAATGGGCTAGATAATCTTAAACACGGAAATAATGACCGGAGTCATATTGACCGTAATACGGGTTATGATGGATGGTGCAATATTAATTATGTAGTGGGATTAATTAATATTTATGGGCTTGAATTATATTGTGTCTCAATATTAGATATTCAAGATCCATTAGAAGGTCCAATCTTAATTCTCCTAAAGGCCCCCGAAAGTAGCCCGACCAAATAGTCCAATAACCTAAAAATGTGATTAAAATAAAATAAATATTGTTGCTTAATTTTTCAACCAAAATTTCAAATATATAGATATGTTGGGAGAAAATTTTTTTTGAATTTTGTTATGGAATGAAGATATGTATTCTTCGAATACAAGATTATCTCATTAAATTCAAGAAATCTCCCACTAGCTTATTTATATAGTAAATTTCAAAAAAGATGAAAATATAGTGGGCAAGAAAGATTTTTCTTGATTTTCTTGAAAAGATATTATGGAAGATATGTATTTCTTGAAATACAAGAATATCTCATAAATTCAAGAAGATCCAAATCTTGGATTCTTGCACTAAAATTTTCTAAAAATCCATATTATAGAAGAGGTGGGATTTTTGTGGAATATTTTAATTATGGGGAAAAAGAATATAAGGGATATATTCAAGATTTCTTGGTGACCAAGAAAAGTCTTTTTCCCACATTGAAAATCACTAAAATTTCGACCACCCTCCCTCTTATAAATAGGGGATGATTAGTTCATTCCCAAGTACAATTCCATGTCGGCCGGAAAAATTAGCAAATCCACGAAAGTGGTGCAACAAAGTTTATTTTTTTCCTTTTGTTAATTGTTCATGAAAGTATCCTTCCACCGGATTGTCGGAGCAAGGGCTAAGGGAATACTTGGGAAGTCCTTTTGGTTAGTCCATCCAACCGAATTCACCGCTATCCCGAGAGGTAACGTTCTTCACGTTAACCCGTAGTTTCCACACGCGTGAGGTTTTACGTGGCTTATTATATGCATAATATGTTGTTGCAATTATTATTTGAATTAATATATGATTAATTCATGCTAGTAATAATTAAAGAATTAAATTTGTATTTAAATATTCTTTTTAATAGATCTGTGTAACTCATCCCCAACAATCGTATTAGAGCCATTTGTTTTGACTCTCAATTTTTTTAAATTGTAATTTAATTTGTGGACATGAAATCGATAGTAGAACCGTT